>JAEOAD010000016.1:32080000-32680000 GCA_036365145.1 Orientallactaga sibirica
CTGATCCAGGAACTTTATTTGACTTAATTTTAAAAGCTTTATTTGTGCATAAAGTGTGAATGTGTGACAAAATGTCAATGTTGGCAAACTGGGGCTTGAAGACAGAAAATGTAACACATCTAGGGTAATTTATCAACAGTGCAACAGTCCACTAATCTGAAGAATAACTTTTCATTTTCAAAATGTTCACGAAAATTTTGTATTGTAAGACATTTTTCTGTAATGTTTCTACTTTGTTAATGTTTTATTATTTTGCTGACATAAAATTTATAGACAACATTTCCCACTGTTGCATTTCTTTTTAAAAAAATATATTTTAGCCGGGCGTGGTGGCGCAAGCCTTTAATCCCAGCACTCGGGAGGCAGAGGTAGGATCGCCGTGAGTTCGAGGCCACCCTGAGACTACATAGTGAATTCCAGGTCAGCCTGGACCAGAGTGAAACCCTACTTCGAAAAACCAAAATACATAATATATATATATATATATATATATATATATATATATATATATATATATATATGTAAAATTTATTTATTTATTTATTTGAGAGAGAGAAAGAGGCAGAGAGAAACAGAAAGAGGGAGAGAATGGGCACGCCAGGGCCTCCAGCTACTGCAAATGAACTCCAAATGCATGTGCCCCCTTGTGCATCTTGGCTTACGTGGGTCTTGGAGAATTGAACAGGGGTCCTTTGACTTGGCAGGCAAGCGCCTTAGCCACTAAGCCATTTTTCCAGCCCACTGTTGCATTTCTTTTCTGCCCCCTGTGATCACTTATTTCACTTTGGAATGACAATAGTGCTCTTCCAAACACAAGAGCTTGTTGCTATGGACATCCTACCTGGTCACACCTGGGACTAGGACACAGGAAGCACAGGGGATAGTGGTTGGTGCTTCTCTGTCTTTTGTCGCTGGAACAAAGCCACACAATGCAGTGTATTATCATACGATAGTCATTTATACATGGCCTTTGCTGAGAACACAAAAGCTAGAGCATCCGGTTCTCTAGAACAAGATTGTCAGTCTTGACAGCTTCTGTTGCACCTGATGGTCCCTGGTTGGCCTTGTTCAATGTGGAGCAATGGTTTCACTTCAATGGAAAATTCTGAGACTTTTTCTAATAAGTTTTATTTAAAAAATTCTTAGCTTTAAGTATATCATACATCACTTCAACTTGAAGTTCTGTAATAGAATGGTAGGCTTTGTGAAATATATAATAGTGTAATCTTAAAGAACAGAAAAGAAAAAAAAAAGATGAATTAACTATTCTTCTCAGAGGCCAACATACCAAGAGATTTTCCAGCGGTGGAAAATTGTGCTGTAATTTCCAGCTGAAATAGATAGAATGATTCTTAAGTACGCAGTGCTGGCTTGCAAAGATGCATTATTTATTAAATCAGGTTTTTAAACGCTAACATCCCATGACATAAATCCCCTCTGCAGCGCTTCCAAGTTGCTCTCAGGCAAGTCATATTGCATTTCTTCATCTGCTTGTGTTTCCTCGGTCCAGGAGTATAAGGATTGGAGGAGGGCCAACAACTGTATGTGTGGTTCCCTCCCGGGCAGAAGAGCCCTCAGCAGAGGCTTGCAAATGAGCAGCGCTCTCTGGGCTCCCGGGGTTGATGAACCGAAACCCGAGCAAAGAGAAGCCGCGCCACTCATATGCTTCTCTTCGTCCTGGTACCGGCTGGTAATTTGGGAACATGAGAGCAGTATGTGTGTTTGGTTTTCTCTGGGCAGCTAAGCCATGAGGTGGAGCCGCTGTGATAGCCCTGCAGAAAGCGGAAGGGGAAAGCCATAAGGAAACTCCTGTCTGTGGATTTGGAAGGAAGCTTGCAATTTGTTTGATGCTTTCTTTGTAACATACACTGCATGAAAAGAGGAAATTAAGGGCTTTGTGTCTGTCTTCCATTTAAAGGGAATATTGGTTCTAGTTCCCTGACACAGAGGCAGAAAATTAGTAAGCGGAATTCAATCATGACTGATGCCTTCCCCAGAAAAATCTTTAAAATTATGCATCTTTTCTAACAAGAGGCAATCTAGTCTTCATTTTTGAAAAGAATCTCAAACTATTTAAAAGCTGATACTTCAAAGGAAAAAGGCTTACCCGTACAGTATGGTTTTGACCTACATAATGTCTTTTAATTTGACTATTCCTATAGCATTCAGCCATTTCTTTTTATCTTATTTTGAAATATCAATACTTCAATGAAATACACTGGAAGCTGAAATAAATATTTTCACACTTAATTAAGAGTGGCTCCCTGATCTATAAGTCACAGACCATTTGGACTGAATGTTTCAAAACCTGCTTTGAATACCTTCACCTGCCTTTCAAATCAATATTTGCCTAGTGTAAAGAAACCACATGAAACTATAAATAGATGTAAGAAATAAAAGGCTGCCTGTGTTGATTTCATTACTTTATGGCTAATAAAGTTGACTGAGCCTCCATCCATGCATGCAGTTAGGTGCCCAATGTCCTTCTCAAAACAGACCCCCTTTTGGAGTCACAGAGGTAGGACAAGCGATTCTCACTGCTTTGTTCTTTGTAGCACCTGTGACCGATTAAGGTGCGCCTGGGACCAAGCAGGGCCAATGACAGCCCTTCTCAAAGCTGATAAATGAACACTCAGAGGAGAAAAAGTTCTCTTTCCGGCTGGATAACTAAATTGAGATTGCCAGAAGACATGTTCCTGCTACATGGAGATCAAAAGAGGAAGGTGACCAAGCATAGAAGACTTGAGAGCCAGCAGACAGAAAGAACGGGGCCCCTGGGATCTTCAGGTCAGCTTGCTCAGCTCCAGTTCCTGTAGAATTGTCACATATCACAGGACTGCATCCAGCTAGCCCAAGCAATGAATCTTTCTCTATTTAAAACTCATTTCAAGGGCTGCTAGAGAGATGGCTCAGCGGTTGGGGTGGCTGCCTGCGAAGCTTGATGACCCAGATTCAACTCACCAGTACTCATGTGAAGGCACATGCATCTGGAATTTGCAGCAGCTGGAGACCCTGGTATGCCCATTCTTTCTGTCTCTCTTCCTCTTTCTCTGCTTATAGATGAATAAATAAAAATATTTTAAAAAATCATTTTAGTTTCTGGAATTCCTAGCCAAATGCCTAGACTAAAACATACATCATTTTCAATGCACTGTGTTTTTTTGTTTGTTTATTTATTTATTTATCAGTCATGTCAGTTCTATTAGCTTTGGCTGCTATCTAGGAACATCAAAAAAATCCCATAATTAAGACACAGAACAGGTCCAACCACACACAAAAATGTTTTTGTGCTGTCCTTTAGTCCAGTTGTCCTCTATGCCCAAATTCACCCTCTGGAAACAATGAATTTTCTACCACCATCCTTTTCTAGAATGTTCTATGCAGGGAACAATGGGGCATATGGCCCGTATTAGTTTTCTTGTTGCTGCGATCACATACCTGATGAGAAGCACTTAAGGGAGGAAGGGTTTGTTTTGGCTTCAGTCCATCATGGCAGCAGGAACAGGAGGCCAGCGGATCACATCTTCACAGTCAAAAAGCAGAGTGTGGATATCCGCAAGACCCTCAAAATAGAAGAAAAAGATGATGTCATCAAATTAAAAGAGAGACTAATGGAGAGAGGGAGGGGATATGATGGAGACTAGAGTTCTAAAGTGGAGTGGGGGGAAGGGAGGGAAATATCAGGTGGGTTTTTTTGTATGTAAGTATAAAGGTCAATAAAAAACAATAATTAAAAAAAAAAAAAGCAGAGTGTGAACAGAAAGCGTGAAGGGCCAGGCTATAATACTTCAATTCCAGTCACTAGTGCCCCACTTCCTTTAGCAAGGTGGTACTACAACCTTCCCAAACAGCTGGGGACCAAATCTCAAACACACGAGCCTTTGAGGAACAGTTCACCTTCACATCACATTTCCCTTTGTCCCTGACGGTCTCTTCACTTAGCACAGGGACTGGCAACATTTTGGTGTGAAGGGCCAGGTAGTATTTTATCAGCTTCTCAGGCGATATGTTCTCTCATGCAACCATTCAACTTTATCATGGTAGCATGAAGACAGCCACAGATAATACGGAAGTAAGTGAGGCTGGATTTGGTCTGTGGTCTGCAAGCTACAAAGTTTGCTGACTCCTGACTCAGCATAAGGCAGGGAAGGTTCACCCGTCTTCAGACCTGTATGAATAGTTATGTGCTGAGTAATGCCCCACACTATGGTTCTATTACAGTGCATTTGTCTGTTCAACGGGTGAGAGCATTTGAGTTGTTTCCAGGTTTTGGTAATTATTCATAAAATTGCGTTATAATCTGAGTCCCCTAAAACTCATGTTGAGACTTCATAATTTGTGTGATAGTATGAAGAGGCGTGTTTAGGTCATAAAGGCTCCTCCCTTGTGAATGGATTGAGGCTTTGTGGTGGCTTGATTTGGGTTTCCCCCATAAACTTAATGTGCTCGGAATGCTTGATCTCCAGCTGATGGCAGTTTGGGAACTGGAGCCTTGCTGGAAGAGGCTTGTTGGTGGTGGCAGGTTTATGGGGGGTCTAGTCAGCTTCCTCTTGCCAATGTTTGGCACAGTCTCCTGCTGCTGTTGTCTACCTGATGATGACCAGGAGGTGATGTCCAGCCTTGTTCACGCCACATTTTCCCCTGCCATCGTGGTTTCCCCTTGAGTCTGTAAACCAAAATAATCGCCTTTCTACTATCAGCTGCCTGGTTGGGTGCTTTGTTCCAGCAACGAGAAACTGACCGCAACAGGCCCCTAAGAAACAGGCTTTATTCAGGGATTGGCCCTCATGAGAGCACAACATTCGTCTCCTCTAACAGGTTGCAGCAGTGAGGCACAACACACCAAACCTGCTGGAGCCTTCATCTTGGACTTCTGCTTTCTAGAATTATCAAAAAGGAATGTTTTTTTGTTGTTCTTATAAGTCGCCTAGTCTCACAGCACACAGACAAAACTAAGTCAAGCTGCTAGTGACATTTATGCATACATTTTCATTTCTCATGGGGAAAAAAACCCTAGGAGTGCCATTGTGGGGCTATGTGTTTTCCATGCTTTGAAACTATTTAGAGTGCCCATGACACTTTGTGTGCCCACCAGCAGTGTGCCACAGTCCCTCTTGCCCTTTATTTTTGCTCATGGTTGCTATTGTTAGTGTAACTTGTTTTTGCAATAGGATGTATTTTTTTTTTTATCTCAAATTCCTACATTTGTGGGTTGATGGTTTCCACACGCAAAGCCTGTTACGCACCATTGTGAGGTCAGCTTGGAACCTGGGCTGTGGTGGTTTGAATTAGAGGTCCCTCTGCCCCCAATAAACTGGTATGTTTTGAAAACTTGGTTCCCAGATGCTGGCAATTCCAGAGGTGGGGACTTGCTGGAGGAGGTATGTTGTTGGGGGAGGGCTTAGGAATGTTATACACAGCTCCCCCTTGCCAATGGCTGGCTCACTCTCTTGCTGCTGTTTTCCACCTGCTGTAGCAGAGGTGATGTCCAGCTTCTGCTCGTCCCATGCTATCCTGTGACATCATGAAGCTTCTCCCCAAGACTGTAAACCAAAATAAAAACAAACAAACAAAACATCCTCCCATGAGCTGCCTTTGACCCAGCAATGAGAAGGTGACTACACCATTTGCAGTACAGGTAGATCATAGTTTTATCCTAAAAATAGTTTTGCTAAGCTTTATTTGTTCTGCTTTGCAAGTGCACAATTTTAGTTGACCTTGAAACAGAGGAAACAGGGGCTGGGAAAGAAGATCTTAGTCTGCTCTAATAATAACAGGTTCCTATAACAAATTGCCACAGATCTACTGGATT
Source organism: Orientallactaga sibirica (assembly GCA_036365145.1). Classification (NCBI taxonomy): domain Eukaryota; kingdom Metazoa; phylum Chordata; class Mammalia; order Rodentia; family Dipodidae; genus Orientallactaga; species Orientallactaga sibirica. The sequence goes on from JAEOAD010000016.1 coordinate 32,085,813, forward strand.
AAAAACAATGAAAGCTTTACAGGATAAAGCCCTTGGTTTCCCTAGAGAAACAGATAGTAAGACCCTATTGCTGAAGACATCTCATGCCTGAGAGGCAAGGTCACTGAGAAAGCAAGCTGGTGTAGAGCAGAAAACCTTCTCCCTGTAGACCAGCCAACTGAAAGCTGGAAAAAGCTGCACTGCATGCAGCCGTATGGGAGACAGAAGTCATCAGCGGTGAAAACAGCGGATGCTGAATATTCAAGCTTGGCCAGACAGGCCCAATGACTGAACAGGTGCAATAATGGCATGTCTACTCTTGGGGTAACCAACTGCTCCATAATTGGACTGAAGGCCCTCTCTGTGGGAGGGAATACATACCTGGTACTGAAAAACCTAAGTAAAAGTCTATGGTAGGTGAGGTCATGAGCCTTGGGGGTATAAGCCTGCTCCATGTTTGACTAAATGTATATATATTATTCCCACCAAGCTGCCCTAGGGACACTACACTAAATGTTCATGTTCACATATTAACGCTATTCTCACTTCTGGCTAGAGAAGCTTCTCTTTTCAGATGGTGATGACCACTGGGATCACCCAAAAGGCAACATAGTGCTGAGAAGAAGGGATGGAGGAGTGCCTAGCACTGAAACACTTCTGTCACATCCTCCAGTGGCTCAGGGACCATTGCGGAAGAGGGGGCAGATAGAATGGAAGAGCCAAAGGAAGGATATAACCTCTTACAATGCAGCTGCCCAGACAGAAATTGGCCTCGATATCCATGATCTTGCAGTGCCTAGCAATACCTTTGCAAGACCCTCAAAATAGAAGAAAAAGATGATGTCATCAAATTAAAAGAGAGACTAATGGAGAGAGGGAGGGGATATGATGGAGACTGGAGTTCTAAAGTGGAATGGGGGAGGGGAGGGAAATATCAGGTGGGGTTTCTTTGGAATGTAAGACTAAAAGTCAATAAAAAATAATAATTAAAAAAAACAATGAAAGCTTATTCTTCACATTTCTAGAGGTGGAAAATCCAAACTAGGGTACTAACATGGTTGGGTTTAGGTGAGAGCTCTCTTGCAAGTCACAGGTTACAGATTTCCCACAGTATCCTCGCATACTGGAGGGGTTAACTTCCTGGGGCATTTTTTCCTAAGGGCATTAATGCCACTCATGAAGTCTTCACCCTCATGACCCAAGAGCACCCCCCGCCCTCAAAGCTCTACTTCCTAATGTAATCACATTAGGGGTCGGGATTTCAGCACATTAATTTTAAAAAATCCAAATATTCAGTGCATTGCTAAGGGGGTCTCCTATGCTCTCAGACATGTCCCCAGGGTTTCTGGCTAGAAACAGCAGTGACATGCAGTTTATTGTCCGTGCCTGCTGAGCTCCCAGACTTGGCTCACACTCAGGCCAGAGCTGAGAGATACAGGGGAAGAAAATCATTGTACCACTAGGGTGCGCTTTAGGCTTTAAATCACCTTTCTAGTTGCCTCTTATTGTTTACTTTTCTCAGGAGTTCTCAGGAGCTTACATTTTATATTCTGCCCAGATTTTAGTAATAGTCAGCGAGAGACACATTTTAGTTGGCTTAGTCAATCTTGGCCAGCACTGGAATTCACACTGCTTATTTTTATTCTATATGCAAACTGTTAGAGCTATGTACCCCAGGCTGGCTTTGAAGTCATGAGTCATGTTTTAACCTCCTGAGTGTTAGATTACAGACTTATACTACCACCTGTAAGCATTTGTATGCATCTCCTTTGAAAATAAACTCTACAAACTGGGCATGGTGGTGCACACCTTTAATCCCAGCACTTGGGAGGCAGAAGTAGGAGGATCACTGTGAGTTTGAAGCCACCCTGAGACTACATAGTGAATTCCAGGTCAGCCTGTGTTAAAGCAAGACCCTACCTCGGAATAAAAAAACAAAACAAACAAACAAACAAAAACTCTACAAGCCTTGCATGGTGGTTTCGTGCCTATGAGAGTGCTGAGGTAGGAGGATCAGTGTGAGTTCAAGGCCAGCCTGTACTATGCAGTGAATGCCAGGTCAGTCTGGGCTAGAATGATTCGCTGCCTCATAAAAAACACACACAAAAAACTCTGTGTTGTTTACTGCTAGGGATAGTTCTTAAAATACTTAAAATACACTAAAAATTATGGATCATCTCCCTCTTTCCTTATTTGGATACTTTCCTTAACTTGACATTCTCTTTTCTGCATATGATGTCCCAATTAAACGAGTTCCTCAGCCCTGTTTTGATGGGCCCTAATCATTGCATCTTTAGCAAGAGAAATCTTTTTCCTTTCGGTGAATGATTTGGATAGCAGCATCATGAGGTTGCTCATAAGAAAGTTCTAGATGATCAAAGCTCTTGAAGAGACAGTGGGTTTCTTCACAACCTTTGTACATTTAATATGCACCTGACTTTTCAAGTGCATCAGTCCTTCTGCCATGAGACAGATGAACAAGCACAGAGGCTGATGGGCTAAACTGTGCAGACATTCAGCTCTCCCATTACACTAAAAATCACACTCAAGAGCCCAAGAGAGATGCTGGACATGGTGGTGTACGCCTGTAACCCCAGCACACCAGGAGGCAGAGGCAGGAGGATTATAAAGTTCAAGGTCATCCTTGAGTAGGATCCTATCTCAAAAAACAAAAATGAGAAAGAGAGAGAAACTTTAGCTCTGTTCCTCCCATTTGCTGTGTGACCTTTGACAGTTTATACTTGTTTGTTAATGGGTTCATTGGATAACAGGTCTCAAAGCTGTTCTTTTTCCAGTTTGGGCATTCTATAATTTATAAGGAAATTAAAAATAGACTGTACTAAATGTGAAGCCTGAGTGGAGAGCTAGGAGGTCACCAATCAGTTATACCACTGTGCATACTAAATATGTAGAAAGCACTATAAACACTCTGACTCCTGATCTTCCTTCCTTTTCTTTCTTCCCTCCCTCCCTCCTTCCCTTCCTTTCCTTTCCCTTCCCTTCCCTTCCCTTCCTTTCCCTTCCCTTCCCTTTTCCTTCCTTCTTCCCTCCCTCCCTCCCTCCCTCCCTCCCTCCCTCCCTCCCTTCCTTCCTTCCTTCCTTCCTTCCTTCCTTCCTTCCTTCCTTCCTTCCTTTGTTTCTTTCATTTAGAAAAGCAACAATCTGTGAGTAATTCAACCAATATTTTTGGACAGTTAGTGGCTGTCCGAATTTGATTATGGTTTGCAATTAAGCTTAAGCCTCCCCTTGGATAATCTTTTATGACTGATTGGATTTTCAGTACTGTGCTAATAGTGAGACTGTAAGGAGTTTCCGATTTAAGATGATCAGAAACAGACATCCGTCCTTGGGATATAGATGATTATTATAGGTTAATTCAGAAAATTTCCCTGTGCTCAAGAAGGGAGAATGAAATACAGAGCAAAACTGACCTATTTAAGTGGCTAAAATATTAAACTTTTAAAAATTATTTATTTGTTTATTTATTTATTAGAGAGAGAGGAGAGAGAGAGAGAGAGAGAGAGAGAATGGGCATGCCAGGGTCTCTAGCCACTGCAAATGAACTCCAGGCACATGCGCCACCATGTGCATCTGGTTTATGTGTGCGTTCTGGGAATCGAACCTAGGTGCTTTGCCTTTGTAGGGAAATGCCTTAGCTACTAAGCCAGCCCTAAAAATCTTTTAAAAAGAATAAAAAAAACAAATATCAGTACATAGAGAATTCCAAAACCATCTAAGTTTTCATAAAAAGAACCAGGAAAGTCCAAGAAATTGTGACAAATGAACACATAACTGTAAACAAATGTTTTCATTCTTTTCAATTCTTCCCTCCATGTTTTCACTCTTTATAAATTAAGAAAAAATTTTATACTAGGTATATACCTTATATTTTGATTTTTCCTTCCAACTTTAGGTAGTCAATAGACATTCCAGCTCATTCACATGGTGTAACCTCTTGTATCCAATTGGTAATTGCACAAACATTTATTCATGTTCTCCTCTTGGTAAGTACTATATGCTGACTCATGCTATGTTAAACAATGATATTCTGTTTTTATCTGTCTATTTGCCATTAACTTTTCTTCCTTTCTCCCTTTAACTTTTCTTTTTCAATTTTCCTTGCCAATTTGGAAGCTATCTTTATGCTATATTTTAGCTATGCTATGCATTGCAAATTACCCTTAATGTAAAATTTTAATTATATATTTTTCTGGCAATGAATAGAAATATTTCAATAATTTCAATATTTAGTCTCCTTTAATCTTCTTTATTGGACACAAACCTTACCATCAGTTAGGTGCTTATAAACAAGTACTTCTCTCCTGCTATTTATCTCATTATAAATTAAAATGTTTTCAACAAAATACAGTAGAGGTTTTATAGTAATAAGTAATCAATACTTTTTAAGTCTTTTGTGATGAAATTTGTTTCATATAATTCACCTTATGAATTCATTTATTCTTGCATAGTATATCCCTTATGAATTTTGTAGTAATAGGTTTTTGGTTGTAAATATTTTTGGTTTCAGTCTGAAAATATTTTCTCTTAATCTTGAATAATAACTCACCTGGACACCTAGATGGTGAAGTTTCAGATTGATAGATGTTGCCTTCACCCTTTTAAGGATGTTAGTTCACTGTCATTGACTGTTGCCAGTGACAACTGCACTACCAATCTAGTCATTACGCCTTTGAAACAGCCTAAGAGTGTAAACAAAACGTTGGCTCCCTCATTACTGCACAACTGTCCTCCGGGATGACTATTGTCTGCGATTCCATGTGGTGGAGAGGGAAAGCGGAGCACCCGCTGTTGAATATCTTGTTCAAAGTCCACAACCAATTAGTGGCAGTAAGCAATGTGGAGTTTTCTTTCCTTTCCTTTATTTTATGTGTGCATGTATGTATGTACATTCATGTGTGTGTGGGTGTATATGTGTGTGGATGCACATGCATGTGTGCGGAGGCTAGAGGTTGACAGCTGACATCTTCTTCATCACTTTCCACCTTATTTGTTGAGATGGAGTCTCTCACTCGAGTGAGAAACCCAGGGCTCGTCAATTTGGCTAGTCCTCGTAGTCTAACCAGGCAGCTTGCCCCAGGATCCTGTCTCCACTGTCTAAGTGAGTGGACCACCATGCCCACCTGGCATTTATAAGGGTTTGGGGCAGCTGAACTTTGGTCCTCATACTTGCACAGCAAGAGCTCCATCCACTGAGCTATCTCCCTAGCCAAAGTCTATATATCTTTCTTTCCTTTTTTTTTTTTTTTGTTTGTTTTTAAAGGTAGGGTTTCACTGTAGCCCAGGCTGACCTGGAATTCACTGTGTAGTCTCAGGATGGTCTCGAACTTACAATGATCCTCCTACCTCTGTCTCCTGAGTGCTGGGATTAAAAGCATGTGCCACCATGCCCATTCCCACATCTATCTTTCTGTTGATCAGTACTCAGTGTGCTTTTGGGCCACTGAATTGTGTTCTTTCTCCAAACTGTCTTCATTCCACTCTTCCCTGGTGGCAAAGATCCTGGTGTGGTTGTGGAGGTAATATTGCACAATTCTGGAACCAGAGCCTGTGAACTCTTAATATTGTGGAGATAATATTGTATAATTCTGGGAGTATTGTTAAAACCAGAGCCTATGAAGTCTTAATATTGTGGAGATAATGTTGCATAATTCTGGGGATGCTGTTCAAACCAGAGCCTATGAACTCTTAATTTTCAACTCACTTTTAGTCGATTCATCTGGGAACATTTTCATCTTTTATCAGAGAATGAATGCTTAAATAAGGAAATTTCCACCATGTTTGTTAAGAAGCTGTTATGTTCCTGGTGCTCCAAGGGTGAAGGCTGTTTCTGATGAATTACTTCTATCAAGTCACTCAGGTTGCCTTCAACTTCTTAAGTAGTGATAAAATGACATAATGGCACTGTCCTCATGTGTCCTGCTCTACTGTTCTAAAACTGATTTGTGTACATTATTTTACCCAATTCTTACCATGATTCTGTGAGATAATTTAGGAGAATGAGGTAATCATACCATTTGACAGAAGACCAGTTCTCTGGGAACTCAATCAGACCATACAAGATTACAAGGTTATCAAGTAGTAATTGTACTCGTGCTTTATCATCATCATCATTATTATTATTTTAATTTTTAGAGATGGGAGAGAGAGAGAGAGAGAGGGAGAAGTGGCATGCCAGGGCCTCAGCCATTGCAATTGAACTCCAGATGCTTGCACCACCTAGTGGACATGTGTGACCTTGTGCTTGCCTCACTTTTGCGTGTCTGGCAGATGTGAGATCTGGAGAGATGGCTTAGCAGTTAAGGCACTTGCCTGCACTCATATTTTTTAAGTTTAAAACAATACTTACAGAGCTTTCAAAAAAAAAAAAAAAAAAACCTAGTAATGTGCATAGTAAGGCACACCTTTGGAAATCAAGAGCTCTACTGCATGTACCACCACCCACACCTGCCATTACTTTGCCATGAAATGCACTGCCTTCCAGTGGACGATTGCGTTAGCCTGTGCTATAGGGTGGACAACTTTGATTTGTTCAGCATCAATATCGCTAGTGGTTCCTGTGAGTGAAGGATAATCTTAGACACCAGAACACACAGAGAGAGCCTTTTGATCTTGGCCAGTTCTTACCTGGTTCTTGTTATTTGGTTCTTCTCTTCCAATTCTTGTTATTCCCGTCCAGTGAGCTATAACAGTTTATCTTTCTTAAACACCTTGAGCCATTTCAGAACTCACATTTCTCTTCTTTCTGGCTTCTGCTTCTTCTAGCCTTCCATGGAGGTCAGGGAGCAAGACCCATCGGTGAGGTTTCTATGGATGGGGTGCCCTCATTTTTTACTTGCCATTTGTTACTTTTCTCATCACTGTGACAAATATCTGCCAAGCACGTTAAGGGAGGAAGGGTTTGTTTGGCTTACAGTTTGAGAGGGATTGTAGTCCTTTGTGATGGGGATGGCATGGAAGTAGAGGAGTTTATAGTGGTGGGAACACACTGGGATCACTTTTCATAGGATGTGAACCATGGAGCACAGAGCACAGATGGAAACAGACACAAGTAAATCCTTTAAAGGCCACTTCCACTAATCCACTTCTGTCAGGAAGGTACCATTTCCTAAAAGCTCCACAACCTCCCCAAACAGGGCTATGAACTGGGGTACAAGTGTCCAAATAACACGTGAGCCTGTGAGGCACATTTTATCTTCAAACCACAACATACTTCTAGTTCTCTCCTTTTCTGTCTACTTCTTACCCCCTACAAAACTATGAGTCCTAGAGAATGGGGGACCAGTTCTTGTACATCTGTGGAGCCATGGAGCACAGATCCTAGCACAAGGGTTGGCCCAGGCATGAGTGTTAAATATTTTGTGGGGGCTGGAGAAGATGGCTTAGCAGTTAAGGCATTTGCCTGCAAAGCCAAAGGACCCCGGTTTGATTCCCCAGGACCCATGTTAGCCAGATGCACAAGGGGGCACATGTGTCTGGAGTTCGTTTTCAGTGGCTGGAAGCCCTAGTACACCCATTCTTTCTCTCTTTCTTTTAAATAAATAAATAAAATATATTTTTTAAATATTTTGTGAATGAATTAATTAACCAAAACAAGTACTTTCAGATGCATTTTATGAAGTTTGACAAGTTGACATTTTCATGTGTCAAAATCTAACCTTTTAAATTCTCTAGAAAATACTAAATGCTACCTACACTAATATATGCCAAATGAATAGCAAACATGAATCTGTGAATGACTTAGGATCATAGTAACAAAATATCACACTACCTCCATATGTGGTATCTAAAAACTGCTCTCACATTAAAATTTAATGCAGTTAGTTTCATATGTGATCCATGAATTTATTGACATTAAAATCTATAGGTTTTCACATTTAATCATTAAAATTAATGCAATGTAAAATGTTTAAAATTTGTCAAGGAGGCTGGAGAGATAGCTTTGTGGTTAAGATACTGCCTGTGAAGCCTAAGGACCCCGTTCAATTGCCCAGTATCCACGTAAGCCAGATGCACAAGGTGGCATCTGGAATTCATTTACAGTGGCTAGAGACCCTGGTGCACCCATTCTCTTTCTATCTGCCTCTCTGTCTCTCAAATAAACAAAAATAAATAAAATAAAAAATATTTTAAAATTTGTTAAGGAATCCACATGAAAAGGTATGAGAAAATATAATGCGCCTTGTTAGATATTGATGTCATCATTTCTGATTCATGAAAATAAAACCAGGGTTCATGATGAGAGTTGATGAGGGATGGTGGGGACTAAATGAACTTCCTGTGTGATGAGTGAAACAAAAGGGATCCACATGAGTTACGTGTGTGGTCGAGTTGATTAAACCTGTGCTTGTGGTCACAGTGTGACCGGAACACCGTGACATCCATGATGACTCGTCCATCTGGAGAGCTGTGTATGGAGGGAGCCACAGGCGGCAGCTCTTTCTCAGCTCAGTGATTTTATTGCATATATACAATTTCTGCCAAGTAAAATAGAAAACACTTAGGATCTGGGCAATACTAGAAAGACAGGCAAGCCATAAATGACAGAATGGCTGCTTTAGAGAACACTCGCGCAATGAATAGTGCAGTGTGACAAGTGCTAAGAAAAGAGTAGTAGATGCTAGGCATGACATTACGTTGTCAAGGCAAGAATGCAGAAAATCCCGTCTCTTTGTTGGTTTTATAATCAGTCAAGGAAGGAGAAAATATAAGTATTCAAAGAGAGAAAAAATATGAGGACTATTTTCACAACTGGCCAAAGTACACAACAGTATATTACAAGAGGACTTTAAGAGCAGGGGTATCCTCCTGCAGGACAGAAAATGTGGTCAATAGGGTCGCTTGAGTGATCCACTTCCCTTCTCCTGTCTACAGATGGATTCATCAACCCTGGCTGGGATACATAAAGGATGAAAAGGATGCAAGCCACAGCTGGGCTCAGGCATCCTTGCTGGCTAAAATGCACTGTGCCATTATCATTTGGATTGCAGATACGTGCCACAGTGAAGAGCATGTGTGTGTGTGGCTTGAACACATTGCTCCCCGAGCCTCTGCCACCTAAGTTCAGAGAGTTCTCCGTTACACTGGACTTGGACTCACAAAATATATTTATTCTGGAAGGCACTTAGCATTTCTGGAGCCACAGGAATGAATTTTAAGGAAATGAGTCCTTAGAGTCCCTAAGTATTAGTGTGCATTTTAGCAAAGGGCAACTCTTAGGATTATTTTATTTTATGTCCAAATTCAGAAATTTACTTATTTCAAAGGTTTTTATTAACCTGTAGTCTTCCAGGCAATTTTAGAATTCTCTAGTAGGCATGTTTACCAAAGCAAATATTATATTTTCTACAGTTAGGTGCTAATACTAGGTGAATTATACACGGCTTTCCCCCAACCCCAATGTAGTCATGAAAGTAAACAGGAAATCAGAAGCCCGTGGCTAAAATGTCTGCGAAAGTGGAAATTAGATGGTCACTTTCATTCAGTGAGATGAGTTTTGAGGCTTTCAACTGGTCACTGCACTTCATGACTGCACATGTGAACTGGAGGAGGAAGAAGAGGAAGAGGAAGCATCAAATGTGAGTCCATGTTTCTTGGGGGTGATAGGCTATTTTAACTAATTCTCTGAAATATGGTAGGCTTAAAAGCGGTCTCTACTTACATTGTTGTTCTATGAATTATTTGCCATGTGGAACAAATGCTTCCTTCCTTTTGTATTACCATTATTTTAATGAACATTTTAAAGCTTCTACTTATGTCTGTTTCAATGAGAAATGCATATCCCCAGGTGCTGTACTAGAAGGTCTAACCAGAAGAACTTGGTAAGAAACAGGGAGGGGCTAAAGAGATGGCTCCGTGGTTAAGGTGCTTGCCTCCAAAGCCCAAGGATTCAAGCTGGATTCCTCAGCACCCACATAAAGCCAGATGCACTAAGTGGCACAGGCATATGGAGTTCGTTTGCAGTGTCAGGAAGCCATGGCAGACCCACACTCACTCTCTCTGTGTCTGCCTCTTTCCCTCTATCTCTTGCTCAAATAAATAAAGAAGGTCTAACAAGTTGGAGCATAAACAGTGGCAGTTTGTAGAGTCTATGTTCTCTGCTCCTCAGCTGTAAGAGGTACCTAGAGAGAAACTGCGAGAACATTCCCTGCAAGACAAGCTATTGGGCACAGAGCACTGAGAGGTAGAAAGACAGCAGCCATCATCATTCTACTAATGGGCTCTGTTGCAGTTATTTCCTCATTGCTGGGAAAACACCCAATCACAAACAGCTTATGGGAGGAAAGAGTTTTTTACAGGCTTACAGAGTCCACGGGAAACACCATCAGTGCTGGAAGAAGTTGGTTCACTTCCATAGATGCATAGCAGAGAGACACCACCACAGATCAGCCAGCAAACATGAGCAGTCAGACCTCCCACTGCTCTTTTCACACCTTAGGACTGGACCCCAAAGATCCACTCCCAATGACACCTCCTCCAGTAGGCTGCAAGAGAGTTAATTAGGTAGCTTAACCTTAATCAAAATCCCTGAGGCTGTGGGGGACAAACACTTACATTGAAACCACCGCAGGCTTATAAAAAGCAAATATGTCCACCACGAACATAGTCTTGGAAAGATATCAGGGTAGGACTGACTTGATGAAGAGTCTTAACAAGTCACTTCTAGGATGGGGTTGGAAATCTGAACAGAATTTCAGCAGGTGAAAGGTGTGCTTCCCAGACACATGATCCAGACCATGCAAAGAGGCAACACTATTGAAGTGAAAGATTTAGGAACATGGCATGTGACTACAGCAAAACGTTCAGGAAAAAAAAAAAAGAAATCAAAAGTTGTGTTCCTGCATATTTTTAGATTATTTATTTATTTATTTATTTGAGAAGAGAGAGAGAAGAGAGAGAGAGAGAGAGAGAGAGAGAGAGAGAAGCAGATATATATAGAGAGAAAATAGGCATGCCAGGGCCTCTAACCACTGCAAATAAACTCCAGACTCGTGTGCCACCTTGTGCATCTGGCTTTATGTGGATACTGGAGAATTGAACCTGGGTCCTTTGGTTGGCTAGCAAGGGCCTTAACTGCTAAGCTATCTCTCTAGCCCATCCAGTGTTAGTTTATTGCTGCTTTCAACCTGCTATGGCAGAAATGATGTCCAACCTCTGCTCATACCATGCTGTCCTCTGCCATCATAAACCAAAATAAATTCCTTTTCTCCCATCAATTGCTTTTGGTTGGGTGTTTACCAATGAGAATCTAATTTCAACAGGCAGTAAACAAATAGCACATGGGTCAGAAAGCTCCAGAAACAAGATTTACCAACCATCCCTCCAAGATCACATAAGCAGTAACAATAGTCTAAGTGTCTGTACGTTGTGCCAGGAGCTCAGGAACACAGCTTTTGTGAGTCAGGACCCAAGGGTTTCTATAGAAATCTCCCTTAACTCCACTTCCTTTTACATAGAAACGAATCCCTGGTTTCCTAAAGATAATATTGGGACCTTGATAATTATGAAAAATCAAGAGCAATAACCACATTTAAAAACTTTTGGAGTAAAAGACACAGCTGGTTCAGATAAGTTATTTCAGTGTCAAAAAGAATATTAACATGGACCCATATTAGGGCCAGATAAAACAAGGAGGCAAGATAAATTGATAATGTGTCAGAAAAATTTAATGGTGTTTTAGGAAGGTCAAAGAGGGATGAGATAGGAAGAGTGCCCAGCTCAGAGGGCAAGGCATGGTGTGGCAATTCCCTGCTATGGTTACCACAGTCAGGGCCTATACATCAGCTTCTTAGCACTAAGACCTGCGCCAGTATTCCTTGGATCACCCAGCTTGACTGACAGAAAAAGTGCAAAGCAAACAACAGCAAGTTACTGACCCTGGGAATAAAGATCAGGAATGTTCCTTGCCAAGGATCATACACTGCCCTCAACACTAGGATGCTGGGAGTGCAACAAAGGCCTTTGGAATTGGAATAAAGGAAGGTGGGAGCCAGAACTCCAGAGCATACGTGGATTTGGGGGTCAGATGTGGGTTGAGGCTGCCCTAGACAAGTATGGACTGCGTAACCCTGGACAGCTGGCAGGCTCCCTTAAAGTCTGTGGACAAAAGTAGTGACTCATGGCCCACTGAAGGCGCTTTAGGAACATCTCTCACCTGACACCAGCCTTCAGATTTCACAGATGAGAAAACTGAATCACGCCTTTCTACAGAATCAACAAAAAATCCACTATAAGGTGATGCCCTTGAAATGTCCTATTTTGTGGTGACAGGCTGCATTCCCTGGTCCCTAGGTTTCTTCTGGCCTCCAGGGAGTAAACTGCTTTCGGCATCCAAGGACTCTTAGCCAGCAGGTGGGGCACAGTGACAAGAGATAAAGTTGAACTCAGTTTCCTGACACACAGGGAAAACCAGTGAATTAAGGATTCCTTTCATCTGCTAAAACATCTAAAACCAAACACACACCACACAGGAACATGTAATTTTCTCTTCCTTCCTGCAAATTTCCATCAGGCTCCTGAGAGTGATTCATATTCTTAAATATTTTACCCTTGTTTGTGTCAGTTAATAATCCTGACTTCATTCTGTTGGGCGCCTTCATGTACCCTTCCTTCTCCTAGATGCATATTTGAATTTGGCCACACTGGTTGGCATGGCTTCCCCCCTCCCTTTCTTTCTCCCATGATCTGGGAGAAACCAAGAGCTATTTCACCTATATAACTCAGACATAGAAATGCCCCAGATTGTCTACAGCCATATCAATCTGAACATGCCTGATCTTGTCTCATCTCAGAAGCTAAGCAGGGTCGGCCTGGTTAGTTCTTGGTTTGGAAAGATGCTGTTCATAGTGTCCTAGATATTAACATTTGCCAGCTTGTGTGTTTTTCTTTTATGGACAGCATGGAAGTTCTGTAGTGATGTGTACCTATAACAAATAAGAATATGATCATTGGACCATTTCATATACATACATATATATATACACACACATACATACATGTAAACCTTGACTTTTATAGACTTAACAAGCCAGATATACTAAACAGCTGCCATTTAGATTCCTTCATATACAGCGGAAATTGACCAGCTCTGAAGAGACTCAGTGAATATCTGGGTCTGTAGATATCAAAGACCCACAATATACACAAAAACTTCACATCTTAGGAAAGTAGAACCACAACAAAGATCAGCTAAACAAAGTAGCTAAAGAAACTCCGGGCAGAGTTTACATTAGAACCCTGGGGCGGCTGTACCTCCTCCAGTGCCCACCCAGTGGAGAAGAGAGAGGAGGCATGGGTGTTCAGTGAGTCTAAGGGCTGCTTTCTGTGCTCAGGCAGGGTGCCATCATTTTGTTTTGGGGCTGTACCTGACCATGCAAGATTGCAAATGAATTGCATCACTTTCACTGATCAGAGTCTCCTGGTATCTTTTTTAAGAGACATGGAACCATATTAAGGCCAGAAAACGAGGTTGACAAAATAAATTGGGATCTTATCAGAAGAATTCAGTAGTGTCTGAGTCAGAAGGAAGGATGAGATGGAACACTTCCCCCAGCCAAAGGGCAATGCATGGAGTGATGATACTTATTACGATTATGACAGGCAGGGCTTATATGTCAGCTTCGTAGGGCCAAGGATTGAATTGTGCCAGTCTTCCTTGGGTCATACAGTTTGAGCAATCCAAAAACCAAAAAGCAAAGCAAACATTCCTAAAATGCTAAAAACAATAGGAAGATATTGACCCTGGGATTAATGATGAGGTATATTCCTTACCAGTCTCTGGCTGTACACTGCCAGGCAGAGACCCCCCTTCACTAGGGTCTTGGGAAAACATCAAAAGGGATTGAGGGGCTGAAGAGATGGCTTAGTACTTAAGGCACTTGCCTGCAAAGCCAAAGGACCCAGGTGCGATTCCCCAGAACCCACATAAGCCAGATGCACATGGTGGCACATGTGTCTGGAGTTCATTTGCAGTGGCTAGAGGCCCTGGCGTGCCCATTTTCTCTCTCTCTCTCTCTCTCTCCTTTTCTCTTTCTCTCTCAGATAAATAAATAAAAATCAATGGGTCAGATGTGGACTTGAGTCCAGCCTAGCCATGTGCCAACTTTTCAGTCCCTGGACAGTTGGGCAGTCTCTCTTAAAGCCTGTGGACAGTGGTGATCACTAGCACTCATGAGCAGCCGCAGTAAACGGAAGCTTTAGGAACCTTTCTCAGATGACGTCACCCTTCAGAGGTAAGCGCCATCACTAATTGTGAGAAATGGAGTCTCTCTCAGCTCTGGACAGACATAGCTTAGGGGTTAGAGTGCTGGACACTCAATGGTCATTATAGTCCCCAAGCCAGTGGACCTTGAGTTCATTTTCTTGTGACTCACAAAGAATTGATAAGTGCAGATAAGTATCTAGTTGAGGTTGCTCTGGATGCACAGTGCGGGACGGGAGGCTCCTGACAGTCTGCGTTAGACAAAAGACTGGTTTCTTTGAAGGTGTGGGCCAGCTAACATCAGTGAGTCAGTATGTCAGGGTCGTCTGAATTTTAGTTCCAAAACTTTGCTTTTTGGACTTAATACCTGGGCTTGCTGGCTTTATCTGGCCACACAGATCTCTGTTTATTCTTTTTGAGCCTGTAACCCTGACTAACTGCTGCCTACAACACAGAGGTTTCTTTGCTCCTAGCCCCTCCCTTGCTATTAGTGGCCAGATTCCACAAATGAAAAAAAATGAAGCACCACTTTCTATAGAATCAATGAAAGCCTACTGCATGGTGATGCCTTGGAAATATCCCACTTCGTGGTGACAGGATATGTGCATTTCTTTGCCAGGTTTCTCCTGGCCTATGGAGAGTAAACTGTTCTCTGGGCCCAACAGCTCTGGGAGAAAGAAAATGAACTCATTTTCAAGATACAAAGGGGAAAGCCAGTGAATTGAAACATCTAAAATCAAACATATTATCACACTGTAAAATATTTTATTTCCTCTTCCTCTCCACCAACCTCCATCTGGCTCCAGAAAGTGAGTCATATTCTTATTTAAATCTTTGCACCCTTATTTTGTGTCAGTTGCTAATCTGAACTACAGTCTATTGGGTGCAATCAAACACCCTTCCCTCTCCTAGGTGCGTTCTTGAGCCTGTCTCACTGACTGGCATGGCTCCTGCCTCCCTTGCTGTCTCTCATGGTCTGGGAACAAAATTATATTTCACCCACATCCCTCAGCCATCGAAATGGTCTACATAATTGCCCAAGTATTCACATTTGCCAGCTTGTAGGGTTTTTTTCTATGGATAACATGGGAATGGCACCGTCCAGTTCTGTAGTGATATATATCACACATCCAGATGGAAAGAAACTGGCTAAAGAATGCTATGGACTAAATGCTTGGGACCCACAAATGCTTGTATCAAAACACAAAGCCTTAATGGGATGGACTTTTGGAGAAGACACATTTGGGAAATCAGAGTGGAAAGCCTCCAGTGGGATTAGCATTCTCATAGAAAGAGATTCCAGAATGTGTTCTTTTTCCTCCCTCCCTTTCTTCATTTCTCCTTTCCTCTTTTCCTTCTTCTCCTTTTCCTCCTCCTCCTTTTGCTCTCTTTTTCTCTGTTCCACCCTCTTCTCTTCCCCCCATCCCTAGAGCTCTCAGGCACCACAAGAATATGGCAGTAAACGAATCAGGAAGAGGACCCTTACCATAACTTGGCCATCCTAGCACCCTGACCCCAGCCTTCAAATCTCCAGAGCTATGAGAAAATAAATTTTTGCTGTTTAAGCCACCTGGTCTATTGTTGGGGTCCCCCCTAGGGCCAGCCCAGGGGGAACGGCAGGGTCTCTGCCAGGTAGGGGGTGAGAGGCACGGAGTCATGACACAGATTCCGGGAGTTGGGTGGAAGCAGCAGAGGGCGAGCTGCCACAAACTCGTTTATTCCGTTTATTCAAGGAAGTGCAGGGGGTTTTAAGGGGCTTGGCTGGCCAATCATTGTATGGGGTGGTCCCCTTTTATGACCAATGACAGCCTGTCTCTGGACAGGTCATCTCGTAGCAGGTTTCTCGCGAGCATGGGACTATAGCTGTTGTCACACCAGGCCTGCACAGAACGCCATGTTCACAGAAGCCACTTCCTGGTTTCTTTCGCCATGTGGTCTGGCTAGGGCCAGACCTGCCTTGTGCCATACAGTCTATGGTACAGATGTTCCCTAACTTACAATGCGGTTATAGCCCCATCAACTCATCATGAATGGAACCTGTCTTAAGCCACTTTTTGCATCTGGCATTATGTGGATCACTGAGGAATTCAGCCTCGGCTGGCAGGCTTTGTAAGCGAGTGCCTTAAGCCACTGAGCCATCTCCTGAGCCCCAATGCTTTTACTGTACTTCCAAGTCTGTCTTTATTTCTGGAACTTTTCTCATAATAGCTAAAATAAACTCTGATATATTATTGGTGGTTTTAGAAAATAACATGCTTAGATGCTGAAATGGCAAGAGTCAAGTAGAGAAAGAGTGGATGATGTTACTTATTCAAGTCAGTGAACAAGTGACCACCTACCACATACTGGGTAACCTAAGGGAGAAGGGGTTTTTACTTTTCCTCACAGTTCAGAGGAATGCAGTCCAGTATGGCAAGGAAGGCATGGTGGAAGGAGCAGCTTGATCTATGATGTTAGGCAGAAACAGTGAAAGCAGAATGCTTTCTCCCTTTTCATCTGGCTTTCTCCCTTTTCCTTTCTTTAGTCAGCCTGGGTCCCCAGCCCATCAGTGGTGCCACCCACATTCAGGGTCATTCTTTCCCCCTCTGCTAACCCTCTCTGGAAACACCCTCACAGACATGTCCAGGGATGTAACTTGTTAATACCCTAGGTGTCCCTTAACCCAGTCGAGTCAACAATCTGAAATTACCATCACACTTGCCAGGTTTTTAACTCATCTAGCTGGCACAATCATCCTTCATACAAAATATAAGTATTTCCAGGGCTGGAGAGATGGCTTAGCAGTTAAGGCATTTGCCTGCAAAGCCAAAGGACCTCAATTCAATTCCCCAGGACCCATGTAAGCCAGATGCACAAGGGGGCACATGCATCTGGAGTTCGTTTGCAGTGGCTGGAAGCCCTGGCATGCCAATTCTCTCTCTATCTCACTCTGCCTCTTTTCCTCTCTCAAATAAATAAATAAAAATAAAAAATATTTTTAAATATATATATAAGTATTTCCATAGGATACTTTCAATAGTGTTCATCCTGATGTTGACATATGAAAACAGTATTTCAGTCGAAATGTTTAGCCTAATTGGATATGCATTAAAAACAGACATTTGTTGTGTGTATGTGTTGGAGACACAGCAGCTGGAATTGATGTAGCATTTGGACACTTGGCTGAAGGTCGGGCTTTGTGTGAAGAATGTGCTCTTGAGGGAAATAACCTCGGCTTTTGTGCACAACTGAAGTGGAAAATGAGAGAATCTTAAAACCCAGGACTATCCTCCGCTACATGACAGAAGTGAAGCATGAAAGGTTCGAAAGCTATTGATTAAAAGACAGCCATGATAGACCGCAGAGCTTTAATTAAATCCTGCACAGTGCAGTGAGGACCCAGTTCCAACACTGCAGTAAGTGTTAGGAATCAGGTATTCATTGAGCTTCTCAGAGTGTCTCACTGGCCTTCACGTGTTGGATCTGTGCTGCCCAAAGTGATAGCGCTAAGCAAATGTGGGTACTTAACTAACTCAAATTAAGCAGTCTAAAGTCCAGTTCCTTCCACTACCACCCATATCTAAAGTGCTTTCCCCCATGACACGTGGCTAGATGAACTCTACTGGACAGGCCAGACAGCACTTCACAGCAGCGCAGGGAGTTTCTACGGGCAGCCCTGTTTTATTCACTTCATGAATACATGCAGAAGGAGACAAATGAATCTCTGAATCTCACAGTTCCAAGGACAGAAAGGATCAGTTCTGCTTTTGTAAACAGCTGGGTTAGCTGCCTTAAAGAAGGCATGATTTCTACCTGGAAAACAGTACTGACCCGGTGGAATGGCATCTTAAGAAATGCAATGTCACAGTTCCACTAGACGGTGCTTGGATCTTCATGACTAATTCCTCTCTACTTCTTCAGTAAAGGGCAGTTTTGTTCAGGAAGATTCGTGTGGGCGGAACTTCTTTAAGGACGTTGGTGCAGAGGCTCGATCTCATAGGGGTGGTCAGCAAGATATAGAACAAAGGGGGTTGACACAGGAAGACAGAGCCAGGAGGTCACGGAGGCCATGGGGTATGTGTCCACTGAAAACAAGTAACAGACTTAGGGGTAATTGTGACCTGCTAAGACCAGTTTTCTGTTTAAAGTATCCTGGGTGATGTTGAGGTGACATGCTTTAACATACCATTCCAAGGGTTAGCAATGATAGTCTACAAGCTAAGAACCTGCACTTGTAAAACTTATGATCTAAGAATGGTTTTTATAGCATACTTTGCACGAGTATGTATGCACAGTGCGTGTACAGTTACTCTTTCATTGATAGGGAAAAAAATCCAACCAGAAGCACCTTAGGGGAAGATGGAGTTTATTTCTGATTACAGACTCTAGGGGAAGCTTCATCACGGTGAGCAGAGCATGGGATGAGTGGGAAGCTAGCTCACAACATCACATATCAGCAGCAGGGAGGAGACTGTCTTCGAGGGTGAGCTCTGAACACCAGTGTGCTGGGCTAATGACCTGCCCTAAGGAGCACAGCTTCTCTGGTAAGGCTCCACGTCTCAACCGCTCCATGGCTGGGGATGAGCTAGGAAGCCTAATCAGGAACTCTTGAGGCTATGGGGGACATTTTTCATTCTAATAAGCACAGTATGCATGCCTATATTCATGTTCATCTGTGTATGGGCACATGTGCGGGCATATGTGTGTGTGAAGGTATACTTATATGTGTGGACCAGAAGTCAATACTAGGCCTCATCCTCAGTTACTCTCCACCGTATTTTTAAAGTTTTTCTCTTTTTATGTATATATATATATATATATATATATATATATATATATATATATATACACACACACACACACAATACATACACACATACATGTATGTGGTGTAAATGTATGATGTGTGTATGTATGTATGGGTGTGCTTGGCATGGCACAAGCATAGAGTAACCTCAGGGTATTTCTCTTCTCTTTCTACTCTCCTGAGACAAGGTCTGTCTTGGCCCTGTTGCTTACAAAGGTCCAGATTCTCCTGGCTTCACCTCCCATTCCCTGAAGGTGCACTGTGATTGTGGACATGTGCATGGAGGAAGTTCCAACTGGGGGCAGCAGGCTTGTAAACAAGTACCTTTAACCACTGAGCCACTGCCTCAGCCCCATCACCTTATTTTCTGGGACAGGGTCTCTCACTAATTCTAGAGATCACTGATCCGGCTAGACTAACTCACCAGCAAACACTAAGGATCTGCTTGTCCGTCTCTCCAGTGCTGGGATACAGGTGCCCGCCATGAAACCCAGTGCTCTGTATGGATACTGCAGATCCAAGCTCAACTCCTCATGCTTGTGCAGGAAGTGCCTTACCCTCTGAGCCAACTCCTTGGCCCCTGTTTTTACATCTTTAAGTGGTTATAAGAAACAAAATGTCGGGCTGGAGAGATGGCTTAGCAGTTAAGGTGCTTGTCTGCTAAACTAAAGGACCCAGGTTCGATTCCCCAGGACCCACATAAGCCAGATGCACAAGGTGGCACATGCATCTGGAGTTTGTTTGCTGCGGCTGGATGCCCTGGCATATCCACTCTTTCTTTCTCTCTCTGCCTCTTTCCCTAGAAAATAAAAAAATATATATTAAAAATAAATAAATAAAAGTAAAAAACACTATGCCTCTTTTTAAAAAAAAAAAAAAAAAGTCTCCTGAGTCTCTGATGTGCTGCCACCATCAGCCGGGACTCCAGAGTTCAGCACACTCCAAAGCCCCAGGTACCTAGTAGGTTAGGGAACCCAGGCCCAGAGCATTGCAAATACTGGGGAGACCAACCCGTCAGTACAACGAGGAAAGAAAGCTGACTGCCTAGTGCAATATGAGGCATCTCTACCACATCTGCCAAGTGCCAGGAGACATGACCGAGGAAGAAGCAGATTAAACACAGTCCCTCTCTCACTGGAAGCCTGAGAACCTCCTCCAGGGAGGTGATGGTTGACATTGAAGAGACCCAGAACCCATCAAAGCAGAAAATCAGAGGATGCAGAGAGTTCAACATTAAAAGAAACTTATAACCCATCCTTCAAGGCTCAGGGAACATTGCAGAAACCGGGCCAGAAAGATTGTAAGAACCATAGGATGGAAAGGAGTATCCTGAGGTATTATGCCCCTGACAGAGACTTACTTGTGCACTCATGACCCTACAGTGAATGCCAGTTACCCCGCTGAGGAAGGCCCTTAGTGGAATGGTGCAGGAGAGGGGGGCATAAGCATATAACCCACGTTCATCATGTTTTCAGTCAATTTAAAAACAGGGCTGAAGAGATGACTCAGTGGTTCAGCCATTTGCTTGCAAAGTCTAAGGACTAAAAGGTCGATTCCCCAGTACCCACACGAGTATCCACACAGTGGTGCATGTATCCGAAGTTTGTCTGCAGTGGCCTGAAGCCCTGGTATGTCCATTCTTTTCTTTCTCTTTCTCTTTCTCTTTCTCTTTCTCTCTCTGCTTACAAATAAATAAATAAATAAAATATTAAAAAGAAAATGAAATAATTTATTTATTAAAAATAAACCAAAGGAATGTTTTATGATGCACAAAATTTATATTTATATTATCTTTATATTTTCAACTTTCATAAATGTGTTGTTGGCACATAGCAACCTCATTTTTTAAGTTCTGCTTATCATGGGCTCTGGACTACAACCGCAGAACTGAGTGGCTATGACAGAGACCACATTGCCTGAAAAGCTTAAAGTATTTACATGCCAGTCATTCATAGAAAAAAAAAAGTCAATTCTTATGTCATCGCTAGTGAGAGAAGGGGCCTACATGAAGAATCTCAGAAATCTCTGAGGCTAGGAATGGATTAGCCGAGACTTGCTGTCAGGTGGGAAGCCAGAACAAAACAGGTTTTCAAATATGAACAATGATGGGCAGAGAGAGTCACTTATCAGGAAAAAAAATCCTCCTCATCATTATAAATGTTACATTTTTGTTTTGAGGTAGGGTCTCACTCTAATCCAGGCTGACTTGGATTTCACTATGTAGTTTCACAGTGGCCTCAAATTTACAGTGATCCTTCTACTTTTGCTTCCCAAGTGCTGGGATTAAAGGCGTGCACCACCACATCCAGCTAAATGTTACATTTTAAAATGTTTTGTTGACAGCTTTAATAAGTATAGACAATAAATTATATTTCCCACACCACCCCTATTCTCCCCCTATAAAATTCACCCTCCATTGAATCTCTTCTTTCTAATTAGTCTCTCTTCTATTTTGATGTCATCATTTTTCTTCCTATTATGAAGGTCTTGTGTAGGTAGTGACAGGCATTATGAAGTCATGACTATTCAAGCCATTTTTTGTCTGGAAGAGTGCATTATAAGCTCTCCTACCCTTCCTTTGGCTCTTACATACTTTATGCCACCACTTCTGCAATGGACCCTGAGCTTTAGAAGGTGTGATAGAGATGTCTCAATGCTGAACACTCCACTGTCACTTCTCAGCACTCCTTCTCAGCACTTTTGAGTCACCCCAGTTGGTCACCACCAACTGAAACAAGAATAGCATTAATATATAGGTATAAACATTAAAAAGTGCTTTCAGGGCACTTTGGTGTGCATAATATCTACATTTATCCAAACAACAGCTGCTGTTATTCCCCTGGGGCTCATGACCTCCCCACCATAGGCTTCGGATTAGCTTTTCAGTACCAGGCGTGTATTCCCTCCCGTGGAGCGGGCCTCCAGTCCAATCAGAGATCAGTTGTTTCCCACCTTAACAGACATGACACTATTACACAAGTTGGCACATTTGGCCAGGCTGGCTAATCTTATGGCTTTAGGGTCCACTGCTGTTTATCACTCTCTCCCCCAAAAGGCTGCATGCAGCATAGCTCTTTCCCGCTTTATGTCAGCTAGTCAACAGGGAGGAGGTTTCCAGCTCAGTTCCAGCTAGATTTCTCGGTGAATTTAAGCCCAAGAATGTGGAGACTTCAGCAATAGGATCTTACCATCTAGTTCTCATGGGAAACCAAGAGCTTTGGCAACAGCTTATAATGTTTTGGGGACATCAGGGACCTCCATGACTACCAAGTCACTGCCACTGAAATTTTTCTAATAACAATCTATATTTTCTGGGTGCACCATTATCCATGTCTATAGGATACTTCTGCCCAAATTCTCTCTCTCTCTTTCTCTCTTTTAAACATGTATATTATTGGCTAGCAAAGAAGTAGGTTTCCATATGGCTTATTCATAACATCTTAAATTTTTTAAAAAATATTTTATTTATTTATTTGAGAGAGAGAAAGAGAGAATGCAAACAAACTCCAGATACATGCACCATCTCATGCATCTGGCTTATGTGGGGACTGGGAAATTGAATCTGGGTCCTCAGGCTTCACAAGCAAGCACCTTAACCGCTAAGCCATTTCTCCAGAGCACATCTTAAATTTTTAACCCTCCCCCACCGTTCCTTTACTCTATCACTTTCCCTGATCCCACTAAGATCATTCCACCGCCAGTAATCTGTCCCTCTACTTACACATCTACAACACCCTCCCCTTGAGTCCTCCCCTCTGCTCCCTCCTTTATGTCCCCTATCTAGCTTCCTGCCTCTACTACTGACTGTTACTCCAACTCCCATACAAATTTAAAACCTTTGCAGCAAGGATCCACATATGAGAGATAATATGCAACATTTGACTTTCTGGACCTGGGTTACCTCATTTAGTAGAATCCTTTCTAGATTCATCCATTTTTCTGCAAATTTTATAATTTCATTTTTCTTTACTGCTGAATAGAACCCTACTGTATAAATGTACCACATCTTCATTAGCTCTTGATCAACTGAAGGACATCTAGGCTGCTTCCATTTCCTTACTACTATGAATAGAACAGCAAAAACGTGGATGAGCAAGTATTTTTGTAGTAATGAGTAGAACCTTAGGGAATATGCCAAGGAGTAGAATAGCTGGGTAATATGGTAAGTCTATTTTTTGCTATCTCAGGAAGTCCACATTGATTTCCACAATGGTTGTACCAGTATACATTCCCAAAAGCAATGTAGAAGGGCTCCCCTTTTTCCACATCCTTGCCAGCATTTATTGTCATTTATTTTCTTGGCTATAGCCACTCTGATAGGAATGAGATGGAATCTCCAAGTAGTTTTAATTTGCATTTCCCTGATGGCTAAGGATGTAGAACACTTTTTAGATGTTTATTGGCCCTCTGTAGTTCTTCCTTTGAGAACTTTCTATTCAGTTTCATATCCCATTTTTTCAATTGGGTTGTTTGACTTCTTATTATTTAGTTTTTTGGGTTCTTTGTATATTCTGGATATTAATCCTCTGTCAGATGTATAGCTGGCAAATATTTTCTCCCATTCTGTAGTTGTGTCTTTGCTCTATTCACAGTGTCCTTTGCTGTACAAAAACCTTTTACTTTCATGAGGTTCCAGTAATTGATTAGTGGTTTTACTTCTTGAGCAACCGGGGTTATATATTGAAGGCTTTCTCCTACTTTTTCCGCTAGCAGTTTCAGAGCTTCAGGTCTGATATTGATCCATTTGGACTTGATTCTTGTGCATGGAGAGAGATAAGGATCTATTTTCATACTTCTACATATAGATATCTAGTTTTTCCAGCACATTTTGTTAGAGACTGTCTGTCCTCCAGTGAATACTTTTGGCATTTTTGTCAAAAATCAGATGGCCTGAGTTTATATCTGGGTCCTCTATTGTTTGTATTGATCTGTGGATCTGTTTTGTGCCAGTAGCATGCTGTTGTTACCATGGCTCTGTAATATATCTTAAAATTGGGTATGGTGATACAGCCAACTGTACTTTTGTTGCTCAGAATTACTTTAGCTATTTGATTTCTTTTGTGCTTCCAGTGAATTTGAGAATTCTTTTTTTCCCCTATTTTCATGGCATTCTATTATAATTTTGATGGGGATTGTATTAAAAAGTAGATTGCTTCTGATAAATTGACATTTTCACAATATTGATTCTTCCAATCCATGAACATAGGGTTATGTTCCATTTCCTAGTGTCTTCTGCAATTTCTGTGTGACTTAAAGCTTTCATTGTAGAGATCCTTCATTTCATTGGTTAGGTTTATTCCAAGATACCTTATTATTATTATTATTTTTTAAGACAAAAGCTTTTATTGAGGAAAAGCATGAGCTGCCAGGGCTGGCTCACAAGAGAGGAGCACAGCCCACCTGAGTTCCTCAGGAAGTGGGCTTTATAGGGCTTTCAGTTGGGGGGAGATGAGGAAAGGAAGAGCTGAGGGGAGATCTAAGATGGTTAGGGTGTGGATACCAGAACAGCAACCAGGTGATTTACAAAACAAGGTGGGCAGGAAACCATGACCTGGGGGTATTGCAGGCAAGAGTGGATAATGGCTGGGTGGTTTCTTGAGGAATGTGGATAATCCACTTCCTTATGTCTCTGTCCCCATCCTGCTGTCCTTGGTGACTCCATGTTGGGACCTGTCAGACCTTTTGTCAATGATAAGAGACAAAGGTTAATTTCTTCATGCTGACTGTAGGGGCAATGAGTTCTTATGGGAGAGGCTTGATAATGCGGTCGATGGGTCTCTCTTCAGGGCAGGTGATGAGGAAGCAGTTCCATGGTGACTAGAGGTGGCCGAGTGGTTAGATCAATAATGAGTACCCTCCATCAGCGCCAGTGCAGAATGCTGTTACGACTTGGTCCTGAACAAAACAGAGACCTCTCTCATACTGTCCCTGTATTGAGCTGGCTTCGGGTCAGTAGCTGGCAACATCTGTTATAGAGAAGGTCAGGGAGATGGGCTCTGAGCACCTCGTGAGAGAACAGAAGGAAGAATTAAGGAGCTTGTTATAACATCAGAGGTGAGGGATAGAGGCCTTAGGGCAAGAGAGAGCAGGCTGAGGGGCATCAGTGTATTGAGAGGAGCATTTGGGGATCAGGGGAAGAGGAGGAACATGAAAGAACTTAAGTTTGAGAGTGCCCGTTGGGGTGGAGGTGTACTTATCCCTGGATGAAATAGGGGTAAGGAAGGCGGGAGCTGAGGAATAGCTCTTCATTTGGCTAAGGCAAGTGGGGGGAGCTGGGGTCAGGGTAGGTGAAGTTAATCAGGGACAGGGAGATGCAGAAGGCATAAGTTAATATTAGAGTTCAGTATTGTAAGTCAGCATCAGATAGGGGAGTCTATTACTCTATTGTAGTTATATTTTGTAGTTATATTTTTCTTACTGGGTGATTAAGACCATGTAGGCTGCCAGAATTAACTGTATGTTCTGGAGGTCCATAATGATGCTATGGGAGAGACTTTTAGAGACCTGTGAGGGGTTCTGTGACTCTCAGCATTGTCATCTGCCAGGATGGCCAAAGCCATGCTGACCAAGTGGCCCTCTTTTGGGATGCCTGAAGGACTGATTTTCCTCTGATGTGACTGTCCTGTTTCAGACACACTGACTTGGAGTTTATCTCTGGGTCTCCATATCCTCTCTCTGATCAAGAAGATGGTAATTTACCACAAGCTAGAAGTCAGCACTGTCCCATCATCTCCTGTGGCCTTCTGACCTGGGAGCAGGAACCAAAATATTGGTGAAAGATACCTTATTTTTTGGAGGCAATTATGAATGGGAGAGTTTCCCTGATTTTATCTTCAACATGTTTGTTGTTAGTATATAGGAAGTCTACTGATTTCTATGTGTTAATTTTGTTTTTTTTTTTAATCTTTTCTCTTTTTTATTGACAACTTCTATACTTACAGACAATAAACCATGATATTTCCCTCCCCTCCCCCATTCCCCTTCAGAACTCCACTTATGTGTTAATTTTGTATCGTGCTATGTTGTTAAATGTTTTTATCAGCTCTAACAGTTTGCTGGCAGAAACTTTAAGATCCTTTATGTTTAGAATCATATCATCTGCAAATAATGATAACTTAATTGCTTCCTTTCCAATGTGCATCCTTTTATGAGTGTCTCTTGTCTTATTGCTATAGATAAGATTTCCAGTACTATATTAAATAAAAGTGGGGACAGTGGACACTCTTGTCTTGTTCCTGATTATAGTGGAAATGCTGCAAGCTTTTTCCCATTTATTATAATGTTGGCTAAACGTTTGTCATAAATAGTCTGTGTTAAGTTGAGATATGTTCCATCTATTCTCAATTTCTTTAGGCCTTTTATCATGAAGGGATGTTGAATTTTGTGAAATGTCTTTTTTTCGTCTATTGAGATGATAATGTGATTTTTGTCTTTCAGTCAAGTTATATGGCTTACTACAGTTACTGATTTGCATATGTTGGGCTGTCCTTGCATCTCTGAGATAAAACCTACCTGATCAGGATAAATGATCTTTTTCTTTCTTTTTTCTTTTCCCTTTCTTTCTTTCTTTCTTTCTTTCTTTCTTTCTTTCTTTTTTCTTTTTTTTACACAAAGCTTTTTGAGTTTTATTTTTAACTCTGCTTGGAGACTCATTTTAACATACCTTCATTTTAAAACAGTAACAGGATCTCAAACTGTTCAGATCAGACATTAGACAAGCAAGGGGAGGGGGTTGAAAATTCCTAGTTAAAAAAATGGAACTTGCAGTGGGAAATTGAGCAGTCACACATGTGGTAGGGGTGGTAGTTTATCCTGCTTCCCCAAAAGGTGACTCAAAACTTCATTCACATTTTGCATGTATGATGCTCACTGTGATCTCTGAGCAGAGGGCCTCCCTTTACACATGTTGGCTCCCACCTCACCAAATGCCTGTGAACAACGCAAAGGCTGTTCTAGATGTTTCCTACCCAGCTACTTTCCACTTGGAGTCACTCTTCATAAGTGGTACATTTCAGAGGAAGGCTAGGGCCATGGCTGGCAGATTTGGAGGGTAGGTAGTTATCTAAATGTGTTTCCCTTGAGAGCGCCCCCTCCCTATATTACTGCCGCAAAGAGGTAAGGTCTCTAAATGTGCTAGGAAGGTCTAAGGCCAGAGCTCTAAAGGTTGTTTACTTACACTGTCTCTTTAGGCCCCAGAACTTTATTCGCTCAAGTGTTGGAGCTAAAGTTTTCTTTCTTCCAACCTGAATTGTAAAAAGTCAACTGTGCCCTAGCTACCGGGATAGTCCTGGCTCTTGGGTCTGCCTCCCCAGGGCAGGCCCAGCATACTGTGGAGAAGGAAAGTCTTTAGGGCACAGACCATCTCTGGGCCTGAGCATTGCCAGGGAACCTGTTGAGCAAAGTAGGAAGAGGGAGGGAGAGGAAGAGCTGCCTGTGCTCGGGGGAGGAGAAGGGGGGCCCGGGAACCTCTCGTGGCCTGGCCACAAGTAACCCCTGAGCTACATAAGGAGAGATTGAGCACTGCAATGGAACTGCTGGCTCCCTGCCTCCCAACCCCCAAACAAAGGAACCAGGGGAGGAGTGGGTGCTGGGGACACAGCCCCAGCCCATTTGTCATAGGACTTTTCAGATCGCCCCTCATTTCAGATAGCCGTGACTCTCCACAGGACTGGTGGGGACGTGATGCTGCCCAGTGAGTGCCCGGATGAGGGAATCCTGCCCCCATTTCCATCCAGGCCATCTAATCAGCCTGACTTTACTCTTACACCTTTGTTCCTGGGAGACCCAAAATTGGTCTGGGATGCCATAAGAAAGGTTAGCTTTCTTCATGGCCTTGGGGAGTGAAGTTAAGGGTCTTCAATTTTCCTGTACACACCTGTCACCCAGAAAGTGAATGGTGAGACTCAGAAAAGAGGGAGCAGATAAATGTGGGGGTGGGTGCGGGGGGCATCAGTTCATTTGTAGACTGCAAGCCAAAATAGCACATCTTTGTCATTACAAAAAGAAAACTTGGATGAACCAAGATAAACAGCTTTTAAACATATGAATGCCAAAGGAATTCAGAGGGCCAAACCTAGGATTCTGAAGATAGCACAGAGAATGACCTTTAAAACAAACATCCAAGATCTTTTTCATGGAATCCTGTATTCTGTTTGCCAATATTTTGTCAAGAATTTTTGCATCTATGTTCATGAGAAAGATTGGTCTGCAAGTCTCTTTCTTTGTTGTGTCTTTATCTGGTTTTGGTATCAGGGTAATGCTAACTCTGTAAAAGGAGTTTGGCAGTATTCTTTTTTTTTGTATTTTATGGAAATTTCGAGAAGCACTGGTGTTAGTTCTTCTGTGAAGGTCTGGTAGAATTCACCAGTGGATCCATCTTTTTTAATTTATTTATTTATTTATTTATTTATTTATTTATTCATTTATTTATTTATTAGCAAGCAGAGAGAAATAGAAGAGAGATAGATAGAATGGGCATGCCAGGGCCTCCAGAAGCTGCAAATGGACTCCAGATGCATGCACCACTCTGTGCATCTGGGTTTACATGGGTACTGGGGAATGAAACTTAGTTTGTTATCTCTGCCAGCAAGTGCCTTAACTGCTGAGCTATCCAGCCCTGGACATATTTTTAGTTGGAATATTTTTTTATAACTGCTTTGATCTCAGATCTAGTTATAGGTCAGTTAAAATGTTTTTATGTCATCTTGTTTTAATTTTGGTAGGTCATAGATATCCAGAAAATCATCCATTTATTTTAGATTTTCAAACTTGGTAGAGCATATGTTCTTAAAGTATGTCCTTATGATTTCCTGAATTTCACTGGTATCTGTTGTAATGGTGCCTTTTGCATCTCTAATTTTATTAATTTGTGTCTCTTCTCTCTTTCTTTTGGTCTGTTTTTCAAAGGGTTTATCAAACCAACACATTTCATTATTTCTTTGTATTGTTTTCTATTTCATTTTAATTTCCATCCTGATCTTTATTAATTCTTTTTAAATTGATTTTTTCATTCCTTTATTTGCAAGAAGAGCGAGCGAATGAGCATGCAGGGTCTCTAGCCACTGCAAACAGACTCCAGATGCATGTGCCTCTTTGTGCATCTGGCTTTACGTGAATACTGGGGAATCTAACTTGGTTCATTAGGTTTAGCAGGCAAGTGCCTTAACTGCTCTAGTCCTTTTAATATTTCTTTCTGTCTACTGAATTTTGGTTTGCCTTGTTCTTCTTTTTCCAGGGCTTTAAGGTGTAGCTGAAAGTTGTTTACTTGTTATGTCTCCAATATCTTAATATAGGCACTTAAAGCTATAAATTTCCCTCTTAAAGGACTGCCTTTATTAAATCCCATAGGTTTTAGTATGTTGTGTTTTCATTGTCATTTGAGTCTATGAATTTTTTGATTTCTTCTTTGATTTCTTCAATGACCCATTCATCATTCATTAGTGTGCTGTTTAGATGCTGAGTTTGTGTATGTTCTATAGTCTTTCTTGCTGTTTTGTAGTTTAGACCCATTGTGATCAGATATAATACAAGGAATTATCTCAGTTTCCAATATTTGTTAAGACTTGTCCTGTGTCTTTTTTTTTTAATAAATTTTTTTGTTTAGGTTTTGATTTTACTTGCTTATTGGTCAATGATAGGTATTGTTTTATTTATTTTTTTGGAGAGAGACACAGAGAGAGAGACAGACAGACAGAGAGGGAGAGGGAGACAGAGATGGGCGCGCCAGCAGTCTCTCAGCTGCTGTGAACGAAATCCAGATGTGTGCGCCCCCTTGTGGGCAAGTGCGGCATTGTGCCCTTGCCTCACTTTGCATCTGGCTAAACGTGGGACCTGGAGATTGGAACCGCTGGAGATTGGAACCAGCGTTCTTAGGCTTAGCAGGCAGGCGCCTTAACTGCTAAGCCATCTCTCCAGCCCTTGTCCTGTGTCTTAATATGTGATCTATTTTAGAGAATGTTCCAAGTGCTACTAAAGAATGTGTATGCTGCAGCATTTCGATGGAAAGTTCTGTAGATGTCAGGTCCATTTGTCCTATGATGTCATCTTATCCAGCTACCTCTGTATTTATTTATTTATTTTTTTTGCCAGGATAACCTACTTATCAATTAGTGAGAGTGGGGTATTAAAGTCACCCACTACAATTGTGCTTGGGGTTATCTGTTACCTTAAGTCTAGTAGTGTTTGTTTAATGAAATTGGGAGCACCCATGTTTGGTGCATATATATTTAGAATTGTAATGTCCTCTTGTTAGAGTGTTCTTTTAATCAAATACAAAGTGACCTTCTTTATCTTTCCTATGTAATGTTGGTTTGAAGTCTATCCTTTCAGATATTAACATAGCAACACCTTCTTGTTTTATAGGCCCACTTGCTTGAAATACAATTTTCCATCCTTTCAACCTAAGATAGTGTCTGTCTTTTATAGAGAGGTGAGTTTCTTGGAGGCAACAAATAGAAAGATCCTGCCTTTTAATACTTTCTTCAAGTCTGTATCTTTTCATTGGGGCATTGAGGCCATTACTTCTAAGAGATGTTATTGAAAAGTATTTATTTTTGCCAATCTTCTTGATTTTGTAGTGCTTCCTGTTTTTCTGTCATTCTGTGTATTAGCTATTATTTGAAAAGAGCTTATTTTTTCTGTTTGTCATTGTGGTGGTTTGATTCAGGTGTCCTCCCTAAACTTAGGTGTTTTGAATACTAGGTTCCCAGCTGATGGGGATTTGGGAATTAATGCCTCATGAAGGCAGTGTATTGTTGGGGTGGGCTTATGGGTGTTATACCCAGTCATGCCAGTGTTTGACACACACTCCTATTGATGTTGTCAACCTGATGTTGGTGAGGGGGGGTGATATCCACCCTCTGTTCATGTCATCATTTTCTCTGCCATCAAGGACCTCCTCCTCAAGTCTGTAAGCCAAAATAAATCTTTTTTCCCATAAGCTGCTCTTGGTTGGGTGGTTTCTGTCAGCAGTGCAAACCTGATTGCAACTGTAAAGTTGGTACTGAGGAGTGGGGTCACTGCTAGACACCTGACTGTGTGGCTTTGGCCTTTTGGAGTTGATTTTCAAGAACAATGTGAAAGTTTTTGAAACCTTGGCCTAAGAGGTGCCTTGCAGTGCTGTAAGTACAGCTTGATGGACTATTCTGGTCAGAGTTGAAAGACATGAATGCAATAAGAACTATGGTCTGTGAGGTTTGGCTTGTGAGGGTGAGAAAGAGCTTTGCATGGACTGGGCTAGAAGCAGTTTGTGTGGGAGGCTTGCTGTTATGCCCTGACTCAAGAAATTTATGCTTGGTTGCATTGCATAAAAGTGGACTAGTATGAGCAGAGGGATATGGCAGAGAAAAAAAGAAAATCCCTTCTTTGGGCCCAAACTCTGCCCATTCAGCTGCAATTATATGAGAGATTACAGCCTTTGAGACTGTGCCAGCTGACCTTCACTGGGGCAATAGGAAGAATGTAGACTTTTTTGAAGAGGCCTAAGTGCTCAAGGAGTATTCTGTTCTTCAACTTCTGCTTTATTTCCCCCTATATTAACAAATTGGCACCCTACCTGGTATTGTGGTATAAGAAATGCAGGAAAGAGAGGGTCATTGAGTTTGCAACATGGCTTGTGTTATGGAAATGGATATGGGCAGTGTGAAGCAGGTTTGCTGGGTGCCTGCATGGAGACTCAATGGAGCCATGAGGATGAACTGTGGATTGCAGTGGAGACCCAGTGAAGATGCCAGGACCATGAGATGGCTGCTTAGGAGAGCTGCCAGCCTGGATGAAGTTTTCCAGGACTGTGAGTAGCCTAGCTGGAGGGGTGGAATTAGAACTCCAGAGACTTGTTGCTGGTTAGAATTATTGGACTTGGAGATTTGTCACTGACTAGAGTTGGTGGACTGGAGTTACAGACTTTGATGTTTTCCCTGTTTAAATATTGTATTGTTTGAATGTTTCTTTGCTATCCCCAATGCCAAATTTTGCAGTGTGAATGTTTATTCTATGCTCTTATGGGTTTTGGGGGAATTTTTTTGGTATCATGGCTCAAGTAAAAGACCTCAGATTATGGGGATGTTTGAACATCATTAGGATTGATAAAACTATAAGGACTTTTAAAGTTTGACTGAATGCATTGTATTGTATATTATATATGGATATCAGTTTATGGGGGTCAGGGGCAAAATGTGGTGGTTTGATTCAGGTGTTTCCCATAAACTTAGGTGTCCTGAATGTTAGATTCCCAGCTGATGGAGATTTGGGAATTAATGCCTCTTGGAGGCAGTATATTGTTGGGGGCAGGCTTATGTGTATTATAGTTAGTGTTTCCTTTCCAGTGTTTGGCACACTCCCCTATTGCTGTTGTCAACCTGATGTTGGCAGGGGGGTGAAGTCCACCCTCTGCTCACATAGTCATTTTCCCTGCCATCATGAAGCTTCCCCTCAAGTCTGTAAGCCAAAATAAACCTTTTTTTCCCCCACAAGCTGCTCTTGGTGGGGCGATTTCTGCCAGCAATGCAAACCTGACTGCAACAGTCATGTTTTTCTTTCTCTTTAATTGAGAAGATCCCTTCAAGTATGTTCTGTACAGCTAGCTTAATGGTCATATATTCCTTTGGCCTGTTTTTATTATGGAAAGTTCTTGTTTCTCCTTTAGTTATGATGGATACCAATGCTGGATACAGTAACCTTGGTTGACAGTTGTCTTTCAGAACTTGGAATATATCATTCCCAGACCTTCTGGCTTTTAAAGTTTATGTTGATTAATCTCTGTTATACTGATGAGCTTGCATTTATAGGTGACTTCATGCTTCTTGCTTATGGCTCTCAATATATTTTCTTTGTCTGTTTATTTAGTAGTTTGACTATAATATGGTAAGGGCAGGTTCTTTTCTGGTCTTATCTATTTGGTACCCTAAATTCCTCCTGTATTTGTATTGGCAACTCTCCCCATTTTGAGGAAATTTTCTTCTATGATTTTGTAGAAAATACCTACTATGCCTTTATAATGAAATTCTTCTCATTCTTGTATATCCTGAATTCTTAAGTTTGATCTCTTCATATTATCTGAAATGTCTAGAAATTCCCACTATACCTACCTATTAGTTTGTCTTTTTCTTTGTTGGAATTTTCTAGATCTGATACCTTGTCTTCTAGCTCAAATATTCTGTCCTCTCTTTGATTGATTCTGTTGGTGAGACATTCTACAGAGTTTATTTGACTTACTTTGTTTATCAGTTCTAGTATTTCTTATTGATATTTCTTCAGTATTTTTACTTCCTTACTCATATTTTGCAACTACTTCCTTATTTTGTTAAGTTGGCTTCTGTATTTTCCTTCAGGAACTTGATTTCTTCTTTGATTCCTTTGATTTATTATATTTTTTGTACATACTTATAACTATTAATTGAATTATTTTTGGTGATCTTGAGATTTTCCACTTCTGAAGCTGTAAGAAATAAATTTTTGTAATTTATTAGGTACCCAGTCTGAGGTATTTTGTTATAATCATGTGAATGAACCAAGACACTCATTAAAGTAAGTGGGAAGAGAGATATTTAGAGTGGAACTCTGGGTTATTGCTCTGATTAATAATCTTAGCCTGACTTCTGAGGAAGATGGCGGCATAGGAGCCACACCAAATCAGCCCAGGGAAGGATTTAAGCAAAACCACAGCAAAATACACTCTTCTTCTGAAAAGTGCAGGAGTATAGGTTTTTCTTAGACACAGCAGAGAAGCAGGAGAGATGAAGATCCACCAGAAAGGAGGAAAACGGCCAGAATCCCACTGAGACACTTGTGGCCATGACCTGCAGCAGCCCCGATCTGCATGACCCAAGTGCCCAACTCCACCCATCAGGCATGCCAAGCAGAAGCAGCAGAGAACAAACAAGGGGACTTTCCAACCTCATCATCCTTCTTGCAGAGTCAAGAAATCTAAAGAACCATGAACCACTAGTATCCAGCCTCTGGCGACAGCCTATCCAGCACAGATGAACAGAGCTCCGGCTCCACAACACAACACAGAGGGATCAAGGTGGGCACTCAGCATTAATGAGATTGGAAGCCACACCAAAAGGTAACAAGGCCGAGTGACAAAAAAAAAAAAAAAAAACAGGTACATAGGCCTGCATTTGGAAGTGCTAATTTCTCTTTCCATGTCAGGGCAGGTTATGGCTTACATATTTTTGGCTGCATTTACCATTTTCAAATAAGCTGTACATGGGGTGTTGAATATTGCTGCCTTTAATGCTTTCAGATTTATAGGGCCTTTATCTTTTTCTTCTGTCATTATTGGGGGCAGGGTATGATCCAGATCCAGGCTGACCTGGAACCCAATTTAGAACAGAATTCTCTACCTCCAAGCTGACAGGTGTAGAGCAATACACGCCCTTAAGAATTTTGGCTTTATAAGACTATTTGTTTGTTTTAATCCCCACACTTCTATACTCTGTGCTGGTTTTTATTGAATGTGTATATTGCTCAGTTGAAGTTGAGAATTTTCCAGTAAATTGTTCCACTCAGTCCATTAGATACTTGCTTAGCAAGCAAACTCAACACCTAGGATTACTTCTGCAGTTGGATGGGGGTACAAGAGCTACACTTGGCACCTTAATCTCATATCCTGAAAGTATATAAAGGTGGATTGCCACATCTAAGAACACTAAAGATAAGTAGAAAACCCAAGCATCAAATCAATTCAGGATGCAAAAGTTGCTACATTATAATACAAGAAACACAAAAAATCAAGACAATGCAATCCCACCAAAAATTATAAATCCATCAGAAATGATCGCCAATGAGAGTGCTTTAGAAGAAATACCTGACAAAGATTTCAAAATAATGATTCTATGTATACTCCAAGAAATGAAAGAAGAAATGAAAGGATTCAAAGAGGCCAGGGGAAGAGAATGTGTAAAACAAGGGCAGGGGAGGGTCAATCAAATTCAAGATATTCTGAATAAGACTTATGTAAACCTATTGTTTTGAATAATGGCACATCCAGAAGCCACAGATTGTTACTAGGAAATTTTCAGTGCCAGGGATGAGATACCTTCCAGTGAGATGTTGGCCAGGGAGGTCCCTGTTGCCTCCAAAACATTACAGGCTTTTGCCAAGACCTTTGGTTTTCCTTGAGAAACAGATGGTAAGACCCTATTGCTGAAGACTTCACTTTCCTGAGTGGCAAGGTCACTGAGAAATCAAGCTGGTGCTGAGCAGACACCCTTCTCCCTGTAGACCAGCCAACTGAAAGCTGGAAAAAGAGCTGCACTGCATGCAGCCGTATGGGAGACAGAAGTCATCAGCAGTGAAAACAGTGGACACTGGAAACCTCAAGTTTGGCCAGACAGGCCAAATGACCAAACGAGTGCAATAGTGGCATGTCTGCTCTGGGGGAAACCAACTGCTCTCTAATTGGACTGAAGGCCCACTCTACAGGAGGGAATGCATGCCTTAGGGGTATAAATCCTGTTCTTGTCTGGCTAAATGTATATATTATTCCCACCAAACTGCCCTGAAAGCACTATACTTAATGTTCATATTTATATATTAATGCTACTCTCACTTCTGGTTAGAGAAGCTTCTCTTTTCAGATGGCAATAACCACTAGGATGGCCCAAAAGACAATCTTAGTGCTGAGAAGAAGGGACAGAGGAGTATCCAGCACTGAAACATCTCTATCACACCCTCCAATGTCCAATGTGGAAGAGGTGGTGGAAAGAATGTAGAGCCAAAGGAAGGGTACGACTCCCTACAATGCAACTGTCCAGACAGAAATTGGCCTTGATATCCATGACCTTGCAGTGCCTAGCAATACCTTCACAAGACCCTCATAATAGGAGTTAAGGCACTTGCCTACAAAGCCAAAGGACTCAAGTTTGATTCCCCAGGACCCATGTAAGCCAGATGCACAAGGTGGCACATACATCTGGAGTTCATTTGCAGAGGCTGAAGCCCTGACATGCTCTCTCTCTCTCTCTCTCTCTCTCTCTCTCAAATAAATAAAATTATTATTAAAAAAATACTTCTGGGATAAATCTTCCCATTACATTTGACTGTGATACTTTAGGCAATTAAAACTAGATTAGAAAAAAATTCTAGGACACACTTTCAAAAGTCAAGCAAAAACAAAACCTTATTAGAAAAGACAAATTACAAACTTGAAAAAATATTTTTGCACCTTTCATATGAAAATAAAACATTCAAATATCTAAGTGCTTACTTTTTTTTAATCATCAAGGTCAGGTCAGTTCTTTCAGTGAATACTAATAAGTTGTTAAGTTATTCTAGCACTTTCTCCAACACCATAAATTCAACAATGGTATAGTGTGAAAATAAAGGAATAAATTGACTTATCTGCTGGAAGCCCCACTTCTGAATCCACATTAGAGGGAAGTATAGAAAATATTTCCTGCTAACCAACCTAGCATATTTGGAGTTGGAATCTGTTCCCCAAAATCCTCAAAAAGAATTTAAGTAATGCTGATTCTTTTTTTCCTGATTTCTAGATTATAAAAATATAGTAATCAAGCCTCACAAAACCAAATATATATATTAATCAAAACTATGTGTGGTAGTTTGAATGGATGTCCCCCATAAACTCAGGGTTTTTTTTTGTTTTCTGTTTTTTGCTTTTTCGGGGTAGGGTTTCACTCTAGCCCAGGCTGACCTGGAATTCACTATGTAGTCTCAGGGTGGCCTCGAATTCATGGCGATCCTCCTACCTCTGCCTCCAGAGTGCTGGGATTAAAGGTGTGTGCCACCACGCCTGGCTTAGGTGTTTTATTAAGCATGTAACTTGGGTCTCCATCTGCCTGGCTGGAATCACTGGGGCAGATCCTGGGACCTAGCCCAAAGATATATTTGGGGAGGATCTCATTCTAGCCCAAAAGGTATAAGACAGCCAGCAGTCTATGCTCTGGTGTGTGTGTGTGTGTGTGTGCGCGCACGTGTATTAGAAATGGTTTCTCTTTGCTTGGATTTATGAATGGGAGCCAGTTTCTTCTTCCGTTTGGTAGAACTTCCCCTGGATCTGTAACCTTGAGAATAAATCCCTTCCTCCCCTAAAGTGCCTAGTTTGGATATTTTTATCCTCTTGCTCCTGCTTTTTTTTCCCTAGGTCCCTCTTCAGTGGTGCTATGGCATTCACTGTGGGGTCATGAAGACCTCAGTCAGTCCTTGTGAGATAGTGAAGAACCTTGCCTCTAGGTATTCCTACTGTCTCTGTGGCTCTCAAAATCTTCCTGCCCCTTCTTCTGCAATGTTTCCTGAGCACAGCAGGCCTGTTAGCAGTCTGATTTAGTGTTGAGCTCTCTGCAGCCTCTGGATTTCTGCTTTGATGGGCTTTGAATTTTCACTGTGTATGTCATCTTTGCCCTAGAGATGGTTGTCAGGCTAGCAGTAAGAGCAGTATTCATGTTGCCACTTCCTCTGTACTTTCTTCTGGGACCCAGCAGATGTGGTAGAAGTGGCACATCTTGTGGTAAGCAGGCAGCTAACTTTTTTTTTTTTTTTTTTTTTTTTTGGTTTTTTGAGGTAGGGTCTCACACCAGCTCAGGCTGACCTGGAATTCATTCTGTAGTCTCAGGGTGGCCTTGAACTCATGGCGATCCTCCTACCTCTGCTTCCCGAGTGCTGGGATTAAAGGTGTGCGCCACCACGCCCGACCTAACTTTTTATTTAACAATGGATTTTGGTTTCTCTTCTATTTTCTCTGCCTGCTTTAAAATAAAATGGATTCTCCAACTAAGAGTGAAAGGTGCTTGGGTTAAAGAGGATATGCAAAGTCATCTGCGGGACTTTTTGATGTGTAAGCCCACTTTTCTTCTACAGAGAGCCGTGGTGGCTTTTCTCTGAACTGTATGAGTTTCTTGACCTTGAGATTCTGACTTGTTTCCTAGAACCAGGTATGAGTTCCCTTCCACTGAGCAGGCCTCATGTCCAATCAGAGAACAGAGCTTTACACACTATTGCATAAGTGTGTAATTCTTGTGTGGCTGGTTGATTTCATAGATTGCAGGGTCACCTGCTTATTCATGCTGTTGGTGACCTTTGTCTTCCAGTGGCTCCCATAGGGCTTTCTAGCACTATGAGGGCTAGCTGGAAGGGAGTTAGTTTGTGGGTTTTTTAAAAATATTTTTATTATTTATTTATTTGAGACAGAAAAAGGCAGATACATAGAGAGAATATAGGTGTGCCAGGGCCTCTTGCCACTGCAAATGAACTCCAGAAGCATGGGCCTCTTTTATGCATCTGGCTTTACGTGGGTACTGGGAAGCTGAACCTGGGCCATCAGGCTTTGCAAACAAGTGCCCTTTAGCCACTGAGCCATCACTCCAGCTTATAGTGGTGATTCTTGATTGCTAAGCGTGTCATCTTTCCTAACTGAGTTGTTCTGATAAAAATGTTTACTTAAAGAAGGAAACATGGGGCTGGAGAGATGGCTTAGCCTTTAAGGTGCTTGCATGCGAAGCCTAAGGACCCAGGTTCATTTCCCCAGTACCTACATAAGCCAGATGCACAAGGTGGCACATGTGTCTGAAGTTCATTTGCAGTGGCTGCAGGCTGTGGTGTGTCCATTCTCTTTATCTCTCTAATACATACATACATACATAAATAAATAAATAAATAAATAAATAAATAAATAAATAAATAAATTTGCAAAAAAAAAGGGGGAGAAATGGACATAGATGCAGATAACACAAAACTCACTCCTTCAGTGTTCTCTAAAGACCCAAGTGTTAAAGCTGGCCCCCAACCTTTAATGCTATTGAGAGGCCTGAGAACCTTTAGGAGGGAAGACCTAGCAGAAGGAAGCTAGCTGACAGATGGCATGCCCTTGAGGGGGATCTTGGGACCCTGCCTTCCCCAGACTTTGCTCTGCTTCACCATGAAGTGAACATGCCTTCATCATCATGGGCTCCTGCCACAGGCACAAAGCAACAACGCTACACTACTATAGACCGGAACCTTTGAAACCATGAGCTGAACTAGCCTTTCCTTCTCTTTGATCCGAGGCACTTTGCATAAGTGACAGAAAACTGACTAAACCACATTCAACCACATAAACACACTGTTAGAACTTATCCCATAGTGCTGGAAGGGGACCATCCAGATCACGTGCCCTGATGCTTAACAATCATGACTAAATTCACTTGTGCTAGGAATTAATTTACTCATATATATCTTGATTTTTTTTTCAGAAAGATACTTGTTTTCAAGCTTGATACAATTAAACTGAGACTAGAATTCCATCACTGAATGAGAGGGGCTTCCCCCAAGATGTTCTGTGCTAAAATTAAAGTCACTCATATTCAATATGGTGTGGGCAACTTGGAAGCAGAAAACATTTTTAGTTATTTGAAGTAGAGTGTTCCAATTTTGAGGCAGATAAAGTTTTAAAATGACTAAATTGGAGAAGGCATATTTTTGGTCAAAGTGGGAAGCTATATGTTGTTTCTGACCACTTAAAGATCTCTAAGGTGTTATATGACAGAGAAATAAATTTCTTTCTTTAAAAAATTTTAAAATTTATTTATTTGAGAGAGACAGAGAGAATAGGTGTACCAGGGTCTCCAGTCATTGCAAACAAACTCCAGATGCACGTGCCACCTTGTGTGTCTGGCTTACGTGGGTCCTGCGGCATTGAACCTTTGGCTTTGCAGGCCAGTACCTAAACCTGTAAGCCATCCCTCCAGCCCAGAGAAATAAATCTCCATCAGTATAAAGTGGAAGTGCAGTCCACACTGGCCTTACCTGAGAGAGGGTGGTATGAGGACTCTCTGGGGAGCTCTGAGGTATCCTCTTCTATCCCACTATCCTCCAGTGGAAGGAAACCCTTAGCTCTGGGGCTGCCACTGGGGTGGAGGAGTAAGAAAAGAGAACACTGCTGTGTTTGCTATCTGCTGTAGTGAAGCATGCTTCTCTAAAACGTAGTGGAGTAAAACAATTCACTATTCCTCATGATTCTGTAGGATGGGCTTGGATGACATCCAGAACCCAAGAGAATGAAGACTCACAAAACTGAGTCTTTATTGTGGGACAGTTGTCACTGCCTACGCTAGTCCAGCCTGGATTCAAAGGGAGGGTACAAAGACTCCCTCATGAAGATGTTGTAGTCGCCTTCATTGATATTGCAATGAGATGGAGGGGGAGAGAGGGAGAGAGAGAGAGATGAAAAGACTTCTAAAATGGCAAAAAAAAAAAAAAAAAAAAAAAAGTGGAATAGGACCAGGGTTTTGTCCTTTTGGAGCCAAGAGCTCTATGTCGCTGCCCATCAGTCAGATTCTAGGCTCTCTTCCTGCCTATTCAATCACTTGCCCCTGCAGGGCCCTGCAAGTGCTGGGAAATGGATGCTTCTGCTTTCCTAAACTGGACCAGGGTGGAGCAAACTGTGCTTGCCATGTGCCATGTGCCCAGCCTTCAGCAGGATGGGCCTCCAAACTGAAACTGAGGTCTCTCGCCCCTGCTCATTCTCTCTCTCAACAGATTGTCAACTCACTGACATGCAATTAGAAACAGATACTAATGCCAAATACATCTTGTCTAGCTGGCACATACTTGGAAAAGCAGATTATGTCCAGGGGTTGCTCTGACCTAGTGTCAGAAC
The DNA here is from genome assembly GCA_036365145.1 of Orientallactaga sibirica. Lineage (NCBI taxonomy): Eukaryota > Metazoa > Chordata > Mammalia > Rodentia > Dipodidae > Orientallactaga > Orientallactaga sibirica. Next base: position 32,126,391 of record JAEOAD010000016.1, read on the forward strand.
TGAAGAAGTCAGATTATCTTAATGAGATACCCTCTTCTATAAGGAAATGCTTGCTAAGTAGACAATCAGCTATGTAAATCTGCCCACTACACCAATTCTGTTGTACACACACTTGCTGAGAAGGCCGATATATTTTTAAGGATTAAGAAAATAAATAAGAATGGAAGAGGCCATACATGGCCTGCAAAGCTTAAAATATTCACTATTACAGAAAAGGCATGCCTGGCTCTAAATCAACAGTGATATCCTCAAATTTGCCTAGAAGAGTGCTTACAAATTGCATGTCATAGCCAAGAATGGGTTGTGACATTAACTTACCAGGTGGAAATCTGAAGGGTATTAATAGCATTGTATGTGTCAAACTTTGTACATTGAAATCCTAAGTCCCCTATCTCAGAATCTGACCATATTCAGATGGTCTTTTGTGCCTTCTTGTCCCTACTGCTGCCAGGAATAAAGTTGTGCTCTTCATTGGTTTGTGGGGCTTTGGGTTAAGTTAAATGAGGTCATTTACACAAGTATGACGGGAGTCCTTATAAATAGAGGAAATCTGGACACGGACAGACAGGGGGAAACTGTGAAAACCTAGAGAGTAGGAGCCATCTGCAAGCCAAGGAGAGAGGCCTCGGCTTTTCACAGGAGACTTTCTGCTCATTTCTCACTTCACGGGCGACCCTGCCTAAGACAAGGTGGAAAGTGAGGGCTAACCTCAAAGTTTTCATCTGCCCTCCATGACACATGTACACATGTATACACATACAGGCACACACATGTAAATAAATGTAAAGAAAATAAGTTTTTAAGTGACCTACTTTTTCTGTCATTCTGAAGGTCAAAGCCAGGGCCTTGCCCACACTAGCGGACACCTTTCAGGTAAGTCATCTAACTTCTGAACAATTGAATTGGTTAGAGTTTTACACTTATTGTCCCCCATGAAGCTGGTTGAGGTTCCCTCAGGGCATCTTGGCTTCTCGCTGGCTTCGTGCAATCCCCTGCACAAAGTGAGCTTGCAGATGACTGCTAATCTTCCTCCTTCCCTTATCAAAACCTCCCCCACCAGCTTTGCAGGCAAAGGATCTTAGGAGATTCAATTCTGTGAACCTCGGGGTTTGGGCCACACTTCTCATACCTTTTGTCAACCAGTAAAATAGGCACCAGTTACGAATTAGTCCATATTCAAAAGATAAAAATCAAATAAAATCTCCATAATAGTAGGGAAATAGATGTTTTACAAGCTCTTTAGTGTGAAATGGTTCAATAATATCACATTTGTTTCACATTTCTTAACAATTCACCTTTGGGTCTTTATCATAGAGATCTTTTTTTCCCTTAATGAAAATCTCACTAAAATTTTCATGAAGCTAGTGGTGAGAGAACAGAACTATATTAACAGCCTTATGAAAAATATATTATACATCTTCTTCTAGAAATTTTCTCTTAGTGTTTTCATTAGCTCTATCAATTGTTTATCTTCACTCCAGGTATAGAGCTCCTTTTTCTTTTATCACTAGACGTGGCTAATAAAGTAGATTAAAGCACACATTTGGTTGTTTGACCAGGAATGCATGTAATTTCCTATACCACTGGGAAGCAATGTTCTTGTGAGACTAACTCCACCCCCCACCAGTTTTTAAAGACTGGAATATACATTATTGTAGGGAAAACAACCTCACAGCTAAACCATACAGCATCATCCTGCCACTTCCAGCAATGTACATCGACATCCTATTGTAGGAACTTCTGAACACATTCATACATTCCTGGGGTTTTGTATATTACTATCTACTCTACTTAAAACTCCCTTTATGTTACCTGTCTGGCTTAACCTTTCCAAACTGGTCAGACTCTGAACCAATTGGCTCAACTGAATCAGCCTCTGAGTTACCATACTTAGAATTTTGCACTGCCAGATGATCTGACTTATTTGCATGGTTCCCACCTTCACTCCATTGTTCAGGATTTTACGCATCCTTTTTCTGGTTGACCATGTTGGCATAATAATATCTTCCCCCTGTTAGACACGGCCTGTGAATGCCTTGCCTTGCCTTGGCAAAAACAACCTTGCAGATGGAAGATTCTGGAAATGAAGAATACTGTGTGTGTGTGTGTGTGAGAGAGAGAGAGAGAGAGATCACAAGGGTCCTTTCAAGATGGGTGGAGCGTCTGAGCCCTAAGAAGAGATGGGAAATGGGGACAATAATACAAATGAGGCCTTAAGCTAGGGATGCAGAAGTTTCTGGGAGCTGGAAAAGGCAAGGCTTCTCACCTGGAGCCATCAGAAAGGAAGGCATCCCTTTCAACACCTGGAGTTTAGCTTGTGAGATCCCTGACTTGGATTCTACAATGGGTTAGTATTGTTTTAAGCCATTACATTTGAGTCATTTTTGTGGTGTTCAATTAATGTTTTTGTGCTGAGTGCACAAGTAGAAGGGCAGTGGGCTTACCCTCTCTCGTTCCTTGAATTCAGTCTCTTCCTGAGCAAGGAAATCCACAGCCGAAGGCTCTGGAGCCTGAGATACCTTTCCTGTGCCAGGGTTTCTGTTCCCATCATTTCCCTTGATTGGCAAGCACAGCACGATAATCCTATATAGTCCCACTACCCAATGGGATGAAATACTTTCTACTGCCAACTGATACAAGATTCTGTGGTGGCACCTGCCCTCTTCCCAGCCATCCACCAAGAACAGAAATGCCCACCTCCAGCCGGGCGTGGTGGCGCACGCCTTTAATCCCAGCACTCGGGAGGCAGAGGTAGGAGGATCACCATGAGTTTGAGGCCACCCTGAGACTACATAGTGAATTCCAGGTCAGCCTGGACCAGAGTGAGACCCTACCTCGAAAAACCAAAAAAAAAAAGAAAGAAACGCCCACCTACTTCTGGAACCAGGTTTCCTGACCCATTAGGTAATCTGAAATACTGCAGTTTCTTCTTCCTCTGGCATTCAGTCGCAATTTAACACAAACATCACATGCTGCAAAAGACTTTTTAAAAAGTAGATTTCATTTTCGCAGCCATCTTCACAGGTCTTTTTATTTATCATGGTGGTGGTTAAAATTTAACACAAAGCTCACCGTGTAATGTGTGCTGACATCCATCAGGCCTCTAGGTGTCGCTGCTACCCAGGTCTTGTTATTAAAAGGAGTCCAACCCAGTACATACATTTAATAGGTGTATGTGTTTATTACAGAAAATTACCACGTTCCGCTCTTCTAGCTCTGCTTCTGTGTAAAATTCAAATCAAGAGTAAATATTGTACCTGGTTACTTGGTTGATGAATAAGTTTTATTCATTAGTTAGTTCTATGTTTCACATCACTAGACCACCCAGGATTTTTGTTGTTGGATCAGGGTCTTGTGTTGCTCAGGCTGATCTCGAACCTGTGATCCTCCTGCCTCTACCTCCAAACAGCTAGGATTACAGCTCACCATTGCAGATGTGTGCCACCATACTGGCCTGGAAATAGATTATATATATATATTTATATATTATATAATATATAAATTATATATAATATATAAATATATATAAATTATATAATATATATAAATTATATAAATAAATAAATAAAATGTTGGTACTGTCTCTTCATTAAAAGTGTGGCCAGTTCCATAGATATGCAAGTTGTTTACCTTTAGGGCCCATCTCAGCATTCTCCCTTCCTCTAACCTGTTTGCGGTTTTAGAAGCAACTGTCAATAATTTGGTGTTCAAGGAAAGGAGTATCAAAGCATGCTTGAGAGTTCTGGAAATACCTTGACACATTAGTCACTAACACCTGGTGCTTTCCAATTCTAGCATGTTGGACCTTCTTGACAACTTGAAACATAAATTTTGAAATAGCAATGTTACGTGGAAAAACTTAGAAGGCCCTGTAAGAAAGATGACACTCTGCCCTCCAGTATCAGCTTTTCCTTTATGAAGCCTAGGTTAAATCCAGACTTGTTTTACATTGTTTATTTGCACGTGTGTGTGCATGCATGTGTGCACATGTACACCAGGGCCTTTTGCTACTGAAAATGAATGCCAGACCCTTGTGTCAAATTGAACCCACGCAGGAAGGCTTTGAGAGTGCAATCTTCCCAGCCCCATTTTCTGTCTTACTTTTAAAACATGTGACAACCTATTGTAAAAACTGTCAGTTCAGCTTTTCCTTTGTGTGCTAAATTGCTTCTGCTCTTGTGTTTTATCTATTTTTGCATGTGTGTAGAGTATGGGTGGTGTGCTGTATTCACATGTGTGTGCAGATCTGTGCAGTGACCAGAGGAGAACCTAGGGTGCCCTTCTCTATTCCTCACCTGTGTACTTTCCAGAGACAGGGTCTCTTCCTCAATCCAGAGATAACAATTTCAATGAGCAAGAAGCCCCTGTGATTCTCTGGTCTTCATCCCCCAGTTACAGATGTGTGTGACTACACCCAGGATTTTACATGTGTTCTGGGGGAATCAAATTCCAGAGGTCTCATGCCATCCCAGTCCCTCATGTTTAAGTGACAAGTGCTCTTAATTGCCCATTCATCTCCCCAGTCCTGTCCCTGTTGTTTTATTTTTGGTTTTTTGAGGGTCTCACTGTAGCCCAGGTTGGTAATTCACCTATCTCAGCCTCCCAAGTGCTGGGATCAAAGGCATGAGCCACCGCTCGTTTTAATGTGCTGCAGCAGCATTGGTTAACCACATATACAACTCTACTTGCTCTTTGCATCCAAGTATTTTTTTGTTACTGACTTTGTAATTGCTGCATTTTACATCTCATGGTTGTTGAAAGTCACATTTCATAGCCTAGGACAAGACTTAAATATTGAATAAGCAGAAACAACATTCTGTTGAAAGATACTCCTTGCCCACCTCCCTGCAATTCAGTAGAAATTGGACAAAAAAACTTGGACAAATGTCTGCTAAGATACATTGCATGCATATTGATCAAAATATGAGAGCTTTCTGACTCTTGCTCTCAAGATAAATGCAGTCATATTCCAATAGCTTTCAATATAACCAAAGTTACTGCTAGGCAAAGACTTCACTTTGACTATATAATCAAGGTCATTGTCAGACGAGAGAGCATGCTGTTTTTACCATCCACCTACTTGCTCTATCCAAGAAAAATACTGAACAGCAGTTAGCTCATATTAAGGGCTATATCTAGTAACTGCTTAACTGTCAGGCTTCTGTCAGGTTTCTGAAGGCAGTTCATATTGCTTTCTGACTTCAGAGTTAAAATTAATAAGGGACCGAGGAAAGCTAGGGTTTTTGTGCACAGCAACAACCACAAGGTTAGAGGCTGAACTGACTAGTTAAAAGTTAAAAAAAAAAAGCACGATAATAAAAAGAATTTCAATCATGTAAAAATGACTATCAGGCTTTGGTGTGTTTTCACTGTAAACCAGCAGTAACCCTTTATTGAGCTACTGGAGAAACCAGATGGTTAAATAATACTTTCATAAAGTAAGTCTCAAATCTCCTTATCTGTCCCCTGGCACAGGTGTTAATGTTGGGCAAATTCTGGGCTTATGGAATGAAGGAAGTTGGCTCCAAGATCTAACAGCCATGCTGTGGTGGTTTGATTCAGGTGTCCCCCATAAACTTCAAGTGTTCTGAATGATAGGTTCCCAGCTGATGGCAACTTGGGAATTAACACCTCCTGGAGGCAGAGTATTGTTGGGGGCGGGTTTATGGGTATTATAGCCAGCTTCCCCTTGCCAGTGTTTGGCACACTCTCCGGTCGCTGTTGTCTACCTTATGTTGACCAGAGGGTGATGTCCACCCTCTGCTCATGCCATCGTTTTTCCTGCCATCAATGGAGCTTCCCCCTCGAGCCTGTAAGCCAAAATAAACCTCTTTTTTCCCACAAGCTGCTTTCAGTCGGGTGATTTCTGCCAGCAACGCAAACCTGACTGCAACACATGCTAAGCACTGACTTGTAACGTCTATGGGGGAATCCACAGCACAGACCCAAGGGCACAGAGGACTCCAACACAGTCTCTTCACCATTGAGCCTTTCCCTCTGGCATGCTAGACATCCCATGATGTGACCTTGTGCGATAAGCTCCAATTATGACAGCCATGCTGGAAGTGACTCTATGTGCCAGTGCTAGGTGCACTGTTTAGAAGGGTGCATTTACTGTCCAAGCCCAGCAGTGCCCCCCTCATCCGCTCGCTAGCTGGCCTCCAACAGGCACATCCTCGAGCTCAAGCCTGACCAGAGAAAGCTTCAGCACTGTATCCTCTTGAACTAAAACTTCTTTTCCCTCCCCTCTCCCTTTCTTGTTTTATTGACAGTTTCATGGAGCCCAGCCTGGCCTCCAACTGTAGCTGAGGATGACCTTGAACTTCTCATTGTTCTGCCTCAGCTGGCTCAGCACTGGAATTACAAGCTTGTGCCACCATACCCAACTTGAAATTAAATGTCAACAGCTTTAGGAAACTGGGTATGGAGTCACAAAGGGTCACCATATTGGAAGTCCACACTTTGCATCCTCTTGAAGCCATTGATAAGCTTAGTTACCGAATCACTTGCTTCCTATAATAAGGTCTGCCAGCAAGACATCAGTGTTTCCAATAATGACAGTTTAACATAAATTGCCTAAGCTTTACACAACATTGTTAACCAGCCTTTTGCTCTTAATGAACATGACTAAGAAGTCACTACAAGATTCCTTTTACATACTACTCATCAATTCATTGCATCTTAGCAATCTGAATTCACTGTCCAGTCGCTGCTCTGGGTGACAGAACTCCTTTGGACAGTGCTGTTTTACAGGGGGCAAAGCTTTCTTAGTAGAGGGTGTTGTAGGGATACTGGATGAGGAAGGGTGTCCTCTTGCTATATCTAAGTGCCATGTGGTGGGTTAACAGTGTGGCGAGCTCTGCCATAGCTCAGGGGCACAGAACATATGGTCCCTGGATGACCCTGCAGCTTTGGCCTGATGTGCGATAACTTCCAGAGCCCTTCTCCACATCAACATCACCTGTTCCTGCACAGGTTCCTGAACTCAGAGGGTTGCTTCCCGTGGACCCAGAGGACTTCCTGCCATCTGGGAACTGCAATTATACTTCCTTCAAGGAAGTATCAAGGTCATGTTCCTGCTTCCCTGGGTATTCTTCTCACCACTAGGGTAAAACATGTATTTTTTTATGTTTGACAGTCACTCTTTAATCAAAGTTTAGCAACTCCTTTTAGCCTCCTGAATCACTGTGTGATACTTATCTCCTGATGGGTCGTAAACTTACTCAACATATTTCAAACTTACTAACTAGTGCTGTCGGTAGAAAAAAAAAAGACTCAAGGAATCAAAGTTCTAGTGACACAAAAAGAAAAAAAAATGAACTTTTCTGCATGTAGCTATATACTGAATTATCTAATAGACTGTTGGAAAACATACTAATAATTCACACATTTCATCTGACTCTCGAGTCAGCATTGTGACAAATTTATTGTCTGTGAGTAAAACGAGGTCATACAAGTAATGGCTCTCGTAAGTAGAAAGCTGGTTCAAGCCATACACAATTAAGTCCACCAGACAAACAGCACTTCAGATACTAGCCAGTCAGCATTTATACTCATGGGTAAGTGACCAAGAGTACTGCACTTTCTTCAACAATATCATGCAAACACACACAAAATTCTGTATGCATATACTCCATGCAATGGTCTTACTGAAACTGGGTCTAGTTTTCAATCATGTATTTGGTCATGAAATGGCATTATGTTCTTGCTGAAGCAGGAAAAGGCTTTCTTTTTTTCTCCTTTATGCTCACCAGCTATAACATAAGTTGAGGTACAAAGAACACACATGACTCATGGGTTGAGGAGACAGCACAGGGATGGAGTGCTGCTTAGCATGCTTGAGGCCCTGGGCTCAATTCCAGTATTAGCGGAGGGATATATACACATGAGTTATTCCAGACTTGCGGTCTTCGGCTTGACAGCTTACATGGTGACTCTTTCCTCTGCCATCAACCACGTGAAATACTGTATGATGCTAATTTAAAAAAAAAGAGCATAAATTTTAACAATATATTAAAACGACTACTCAATAAAGGGCCACTGGCATAAGAGTGATTAACAAGCAGTGGGTGGTAGTGGGAAAACACTGGAGAAACAGATTTGCACCAACACTGGTGGAATGATTCCTGAGGCAGTGGTCTGTAGTGACTTGGCATCTTGCATCTGTCTGTCTAGTCTGGCAGGACCTCTGTCTGTACTCACTGCACATGTAACATGTGCACGTGGCAGGGGGAGGGCTGGCAAAGTTGCCCTTCTACAACTAGGTCATTTTCACCCCCCCCAACCCCCGTGGAAGCAGCCTGACATCCTCAGTGAGTCATGAGTGGGAAGGAGTTTCCTGTAGTTCAGAGGTCACCCAGATCTGTGTGCTAGGGTCATTTTGGCTGCTAAATATGTATCTACTAAAATTGTTTGCCCACCTCATGACCAGGCTACAAAGCTTGTCAATATGCACTTGCTCACTCATGAGCAGCACACAGTGTAATGCTAACCAACTTGTTAGGAATGTCTAGAAGACACCCAGTAGGGGAAGCAGCAGCTGGAGTCATTCTCTGGTTCTGTCTAGAGTGAAAATATCTCAGCTCGCATCACATCTGTTACCCTTGTAGGTTGGTTCCAACAGTTCTTGGAGCACATCATTTAAGGGTAAGTTTACTAAAAAGTGGGAGGAAAAAGGACAGGGTGAGTCTGGGCTGGGATAGCAGAGCCAGTGCCAAACTGCTGGTTTTCAGCCTTGACTGTCATATCAGATCAGACATGGAGACGGGCCCACGTTCTCCCACACCCCCATTCTTTATTTCTACCTAGTGCTTTTATTAGTATGTAACATGAAACAGAATGGCAGGGGGAAAAATCAGAGAACTTAAAACAAACTAAACAAATGACATAATTAACATGAAGATTGTTTGTCAATGATTATCCTGGACAAGTTTCTCTGCCCATTCAAGAAAATTGAATCCTACACAGGTGTGCAATTCATTAGGATGACAAGTAACAGGACTTAAAATAAAAGGATTAGCAGTGAAAACCCCACTGCAGTGAACATGAAAAGGCCAGAAGACTCCATGGAACATAACACGATTAGCAGTGAAACCTCACTGCAATGAACATGAATAGAAAGGACAGAAGACTGCACGGAACACAGATGATTGGCACCTCATGCACTTGCAAGAACTATATAGGTCAGTCCCTCTCGTTCTATGAAGATTCACCCCCCAATTCCTCCCTATAATGAATATTGTTATTGTCAATTATCTTAATGAGAAAAGTATTACAGGTTCCCCCCTCCGCACACAATTATTATTCTAAGAGAATAACAAAAAAACTAATTAAAAGCCCTAAGCAAGGAAAGGAAGACTTCTTTAATACTTAGTTTGAAATAATTTTTGACCAGAAATAAATGTTAAGACAGATTATCCATACATTCCTATGACTCAGATTAATTTTACAGATACAGAAAAATCTAGATCTAAGTCCCATTAATATTCATTACAGTTCTGCAGACTTACAGATGGTGCCTGTGTGGCTCATTAAATCCCTTTTTTAAACAAGAAAAATAAAAAAAAATACCACTTAGTTCACAGACACATGCCAACTCAACGGAAGACAGCAGCTTTGTAAGATGATGGGGAAACAGGAGGCTGGACAGAGATGCCACACATTCGACAGCCCATGACATAACCTGTTATTCCAGGAAAAAAGAATCTTTCGTTCACTACAAAAATGCTACAAGCTACAGGAGCAAAAAAACATGAGAAAAGCACTCATTTTGGCAGCAGTATCAGAAAATTGTGTTCCCAAAGATATTCACATTTTCTTTCAGTATTACAAACGGAAGGAGGCATTTTTCCAAAACCTAAGAAAACATTTTAAAGGTGTTTATTTCTCTATTGTAAATCTGAGTAACAAGTTTGTTTACAACAGTACCATCCTGCAGGAAAATAACAAACACAAGCCGGATATGTAATTTAAAACTTTCTAGTGTCCACCTTTAAGGAAAAAGATAAAATAAATTTTAATATTCAACCCAATATTCAAAATATTATATTAATATGTAATCAATATAAAGCCAATGAGATTTTATTAAGTTTTTTTCACACTAAATGTACAAAATCTTCTGAAATATATTTACACCCATGACATGTCACAAACTCAAGGGGCACATTCCAAGGACTGGGTGCTACATGCCACTTGAGACTACAATGGACAGCAGCACTTCGTACAATGAGCTGCCATGTGTGTCTATGGTTAAGACTGATGCTTACTACTAGAGATTATATGGTGGAATGCCTGGTGGTAGTGGTTATCATGTGAAACCTTTTCCCTGGGGAGAAACAAAATGCACTTCTCATTCACCCCAGATAGGGTACAGATGACAGGCCAAATCGGAATTATACCTAAACCAGTTACGGTGAACCAATGAGTTTTCTGCCGTTACGTTCAGACCAGGGTGAGGTTGCTTACAGGAGCATGATTACTAGGCATCTGCATCACCCAAATCCCACCCCAGCCTCCAGAACAAAAGAGGCTCGTGGAAGCTGCATACTGGAGCTCACTACAAGAGCTGCTAGTCACAGCCTCCCCCCTGGCCTTGTCTGCCTTTATGGAACCTTAGGGAGGGTCTTGTAACCTTTTAAATTGCTGCTTTCCCAGACTTCTTAACCTCCAGAGTCCTCTAAGCCTCACTCCTTCCCAGAATCCTCATACTTGTGTGGCTAGCACTTTGATCATTATGCCGTTTTCCCAGCTAAGAAATATTTTTTGTTCTTTTAAAGAAATAATTTTTAATGTTCTTTTAGTTTTAAATGTTCACTTTTGCGTACTGTAACTTCCATTATGTTGACATACTAAGAAAATACATATATACGAACATGAAATCTATATAGATTTCCTTCTGATGAAATCTGATAGCAGCAAACTAAACTATAACATTACTGACATCAATTTCCTGTCAGGCTGGAACTGATGAGCTTTAAAACAGTGCTAATAGCATCACAGAAGAAACCCACCTGGAGTAGACAGAAGTTCCCAAGGCTTCTCTTGTGGCTGATAAGCTGACAGGTTGAAAATCAACACACATGAAAACATGTAACAGATGACTTAACTTTATCTTCTCAAACAGAATAAATATCCACATGCTTTTCATATTTCTGGAAATAGTTTCAGATTTTTCTACTCTCAATCTGGTTTCTCTTCACTTTAACAGTTAAGTCCTGGGCTAGGGATGGAATTAGGTGGTAAAGTGCTTGCTTAGAGTATGCAAACCTTGCTTTGACCTCCAGAGCCAAGTGTAACAGTTAAATCAGAATTAACCAATCAAGAACATTTTTAAAAATTATAAGTAAAACACAAGGACCGGAGAGCCTACTCAGTGACAGTGAAGTTCCCTAACTTGTGCAACACACATGTACACACAAAAATGTAACTACAATACACATACACAAAGGAGGCCATGGTAATTCACACAGTGAAGATGCTCACTGATAAAATTCTACTTCACTGGGGAGAGCACACATTGGTATCATTACTCTGGAATATCATTTGACTTTAGAGCTGGTGGTGTGCTCTTACTGCACAGCCCAGCAATTCTGTTCAAGCTCCATATCCCCTCATGTGTGTGCATGTGTGTATACTAAGGTCACATAATGCAGCTTTGAACAACGACGCTATCCAACAATCAGCAAATGTTGAAGGAAAAGTTGTATTAAATGCCAGCAATGGAATACTATTTACTAGAGAAAAGTGTCATTGCAATGAACATAAAAAGGAAGGGACAGACGACCATATCTGGTTTAATTAGTTGTTTTTTATTCTTTAGGGACACATACATGAAGGCAAAATGGGTAGAAAGGCTCTATGCAACACAGATGCAGGGTGTGGCTCCCTTTAGGGAAACAGGTTCAGGGAAAAGCACATGGTGCCTAGGAGGAAAGGCAGTAAGGTGAGTGCCAGGCATGCAGGATCATTACTTCTTCCTGTACTGTAGTATCCGTGCGTGCATGCGTGTATTGCATATAGTCCACTGTGCTATAATTCTAAAAATCCAAGATGGTTTAACAAAGCCAACAACTGCAGTAACTTTTCAGATGATGAGCTGTTCCCTCAGGTGATGTGAAACTTACCTCAAGTCAGTCACTGACCACTGATAAGGGCTGCTTTTCTTCACTCTCTGCTCCTTGTCATATTGTAAGGGCTCAGCACATGCTGACAGGACAGCCAGGTTAACCTAACCTGCCATGCTTGTCTAGGAATAGCAAGGCCTGGGAATCTGGATCACCACCAGGCAGGGCTAACTGCTTATCTGTAATCACAGTTTAACACATTTCACCTCCTTGCAGCTGGTTCCTTTTGCTCTCTTCCTCCACCCCACCTTGGTATGTTTGCAGTTGAAGCTCAGCCTCAGAAAGACACTGCCTCTAGAAATGTTTTCTTCTGCTTTTAGAGGTGGTTCAAAGGAAACCTAACCAGAGAAGTGATGGCCACCCTATTTTCTTTGCAACAGTAGGGGGGCAGTCCACCAGCGTGTCTTCAATATGCTCAGACCACCAGGTCCATCTGAACCAGACTACTGGCTGAGTGATGACCCTGTCCCCCTTGGCCCTGGTCCCTACTGGAGAGGACCTGTGTTCTCCCGGGCAGGACCACACATGCAGATGGCATGAAATCTCTGTGAGCTTATAACTGAGTCTAAAGCTTTCGCAGATGGGGTTTGTGGGTGGTAGTAGTAACATATATTCCTGGCCAAACACAGAACTAATGTTAGAAAAGGTGTAAGAAATGGGTGAAAACACAACTTCATTTTCAAAATGCATGTTTTCTGGAATGTATTCTCCTTTAATGTTGAGTATAAAATCAGAGATTTCATCAATCTCTTTAGAGACAAACATACAGACTGAAATCAAAAACACTCATACAGATAGAAGTGGATACTGACATTTAAGAAAAGCTGATATATAAAAATCATTTCTAGAAAAGCAAAACCCTGCAATAAAATAAAATCAAATAAACAAAACAGAGCCTTTGGTACCTTTCAATAACAAAAGATAAAAATATTTGGTCATTATTAAATCCATATAGTACAAAAAGTCTACATGTGAATGTTGAGTTAAATTTATAAAACAGAAGCAAAACTAAAATATATTAGCATCTAAGGGCAAAATATTTTCTTTTTCTCTCTTTGATTTTAAGAAAGCCTTAGAATTTGGCAAACTGTTTTCTGAACGAAACTTTCTTCTGGTCTGCATACACATAGCAGGATGGGGCACCATGTTTTATCTAATTTTAAAGTGGTATGATTTCATTTGTAGCTGTTCATTTCCTTTGTCCCAACATACCTAGTACAGGCAATTAAAATTCTGCCTTGAAATGCGCTTGATATTACATGTATGCCTACAAATTTACTCCTTTCCTAGGTTTTAAAGATTGTGATTATCATCAAAAGACAACTAGTGCAAGGAAGTGAGAAAAAAAAAAAAAGAAACCTCTATTTCAGTTGGCCAAGGTGTAACCCACCACTTGGAGACAGAGGTAGAAGGATCACTGTGAATTTAGGGCCAGTCTACAGAGTGAATTTTAAGCCAGTTAGGGCTGCACAGCAAGACCTTGTTTCCAAAAAGAAAGAAAAAAATGGAGAAGGAAAAGAAGAAGAAAATCACAATTTTGTGCTTGGAGTTCAGCTGACCAGAAAACAAGTACAGACCCACCAGCTCTGAGCACAGCACAGCCAAGGAATGGACAGATGCCATACACGGGGCTTCTAGCCACAAGTACATCACCACCTCAGGCTGGTCTTTCACTACTTTGCTAAACCACCTCCCATCCCATCACAAATCATGGTAAGAAAATGATGTGTAACTGGCAGTAATATTTTAGCATTCCTATCCATCAATTATGTTTAATATAATCTAGTAGGCATAAATATGGCTAGCAAGGTGGTAAGACAAACCTTGATAGCTTTCTGTCTAGCAAGTATGAGTGTACAACCCAGATCATGAAATAGATTCTTGGTACTCACTGGCATGAGTAGACTAAACGTAAGTTGAGTAACTGGAGCATGACAATTGTTAAAATTTCTCTCTCTTAAATAGAAAGTTGTCTCATCAGAAGAGGCAAATACTTAAACACAATATCTAGTTATGAAAATACAAATTTTCCTGCATAGCTCCCAAGATTTATCAGCTAGAATTTGACCGGGATCTTGTGTACTACCAAGTAACCATCATATCCATGACTGGACAACAAGCTTTCCTTGAGACAAAATCGTGGGCCAAGTGTCTGTTCAGTCATGAAGAAGCCTGCCATGCTGCTCTGGTTGTAGTAGGACTGCACATCTCCCCTGAGGTCTCAGCTTCAGCATTGAGAAAGCTCTGCAGACTAGCCTGCATTCAGCAAAGCATGGGGGACAGAGGTGGTGGGAAGCTTAATTCATTTCTCTTTCAATTTCTGAAACACGTCCTTTGCATAACATTATGAAAGGTCAGCATCGTGCTGCTGGGAATAGGTGAGTATTTCAGTAAGCTCTCTGAGTTTTTCTATTCAAGCCTGTCCCCATGTTTGGCAATTAAAAACTTTTAAGGATACAGAAAAGTAGTCTCTGTCCTAAGTGGCCAAGATCAGCATTCATCTGTATCCACTCCAATGAAAGCAGAGATTTTGCTTGACAAGTACAGCTCAGGGTTACTGGCTAGAGAGCCCCCTTCACTTACATGTTGCTCTGAAATATCATTTGTGCTCATACATGGAACAAGCATGTGTGTCAACACTGTTCTGAAAAGTCTGAGGCTATGTACTCATCAGAAATATGAAGAATGTAAAGGACAATAAAAAGTAACATAGAAAAAAGCAATACAGAAGTTCTGGTAACCCCCCCCCCCTTTAATGGTACTGGGGTTTAAACTCCGAACCTTGTGCATGCTATGTGAGTGCTTTGCCACTGAGCCCCAGCCCAGCAGAATTGCTGCTTTTTAAAATATACTTCATCAAGGGTTCACAAAATATACATAGCTTAGATTTTTCTTCCTCAAAAAAAAAAATAGAATCCCTTCACAAAATAGAATAAGCAACTTTTACTTAGGGGAGCTGCATGTAAAAATATATGTGCACTTATGTGTAAATTAATTGCAGGATCTGCAAATGCCTTCAGATACTAATAAGACAATTTTTCTATGAATTTACTATCTAATTAGTACACCTCTTAAAATATATCTTTCAAGCAGTCTTATGCATCCCAGTGAAACTTTCCTTTTGCAAGAGGAAAACCAGCACACATTTTTCCAAATAGCAATTATTCTTACACCTGTAACTTCGTTGTGATCATGCAATTTTGCAACAGTGGTTTCTGGAAACTTCTGCATGAGGTTAGAGGATGTACAGGCTTCCATTACAAAAGGAGTATGTATAGAGGATGTATAGGCTTCCATTACAAAAAGGAGTCTAGAATATCTAATTTTTTCAGCAGATACTATTACAAAACATAGGAGCAATGATGTCTGTAACTGCAGCAAAATCCTTCAGTGCCCTTTGTCAACCAGCACTGCTCTTTTCTTTTTGATTATAAGATGGTAACAACCTGGTAGGCCCATTTCAAGAGTGCAATTCAAGCAGCTTCAAGTGGAGTGGGATTATGCAGTACTGGTCACTAAAACCTAGGGCAGAGCTAACACTTTCCCTCTGATGAAGCCACCCACTCATCTATCAGTCATTAAAGAAGCACACTTGTAACAAGTGACACAACTGTAGGCAAATCAGAAAATAAAGAGTCCACCAGTCCTGATTTGGTTTAAAGCAATCATGCAATCCCCAATATACCCACATCCTCCAAAAAGACCTTTTCCATGGCAAGCAAAATTACTATGCATGTGGCTTGTGTTACAGTGATGCATTAGGTAAGCAGGTGTGTGCTGAGTACCAGAGGGTGCTCCAAAATGCATCTCCATGATCTTCACTTCTCTTCTTTAAGGCTCAGTCTGTTTGCAAGGAAAAAGAAAAGACACCAGTTATTGGGTTGCATTGACTAGAAACCGTGGCCTTGGCGGCAGTTGTTTTGAATGTGAGAACGGAGATGCTGGGATCAATAGTTACCCTATGTGACTGACGCAGGCTCACAGGCTCAGAGCTCACATTGAGATCACACCCGTCCAACCAGCTAAGCGTGGAAGTGGGAGGCTGCAGACTATCTCCATGCTGCTGCGCCGTGAGCTCACAGGAGGGTGGGTGACCTCTGGTGGGCTGCAGAGGTGCTGGTGAATGGTGACCTTAGTGAAAGACAGAACTGGAATGGCCACACTTTGTCACAAACCACCACTGCCCAAATTGCCCAAGTGTCACTCTGTCCCTTTTCTGCGACCCAACTTAAACAGTGGTTAGCATGCGCAGGAGGTGGCCACAACTGAATCCAGGTCTGGCCCACCAAGTGCAGGTGCTGCCTGCTGCTGTGGATTTTAGATTTCCCCTGAATGGAAAGATCTGGAAGCATAGACCTCTGCACCAGGGCCTGCTTGAGTCTGGTAGAACACGCTGTGTGGATCTGTACACAAGACTATTGCTGAGAAGGCCTCTTGTGGTTAGTAAAATGACCCCCCAACTGGCTCACATGTGAATACTTGGTCTCCAGCTAGTGGTGCCATTTGTGGAGGTTGTGGCACCTTGACGAGGAGGAGGCCTTGAGGTCCTTTAGTCCAGACCCACTCACCGTCCTTCTCCTGCCAGTGTGAGATGTGACTACCTCCCTCTCTCCTGCTCCATGCTTTCTCTGCCATCAAACTCCCCTTGGAGCTGTAAGTCAATGACCCTGCCCTTCAGTAAGCTGCTTCCAGTCAGGAGTATGTGCATAGCAACAAGAATATGACTGAGTGTCTGCTTTCCTTAGTTAGGCAAGTATCATGGTGGCCAGCTATTACTGGATCCAGACATGCAAAGTTATCCCCAGCCTGGAGTGTCTACCCTTCTAACTTCGGGGGAAGAGGCAAATCTGAATTTCAAATAACCTCACTTTTCAAAATTCGATATGGGACAAACAACATATCCAGAGCCACTCAAGTGTGCAGGCCACTATTTGGTGACGTCTGACCTTTCCCCACTTTGTCCATTTAGAGGAGCATCCCAGTTAGAGTCTAAATCCATGTCTACTGGGTAAAGCAAGTACAGATGCTAATGGTGACCTTGTGTGCTACCAGGGCAGAGGAAAGGAGGGGGTGAAGAGGGGAGGCTCACCTTCTGGTAAATTACATCTGTGACGTTCTGTCCAAGTCTCAAGCTACAGAGTGTTTAATGAACTAGAACTGAGGCAAACAGTGAGTGACTAGAAAGGGGAAAATGACTCTACCCAATTCTGCATTTTTAATTCTGTTATGTAAAGAAGTATGTAAGGCCCTAGATGATTCATGTGAGCAAGTGGCACAGATCCTGTGCCAGGGACATACATGCATTATGGTCTCAGAGGCTCCTGGCCAGAGCAGCTGTTGCCACACCCTTGGTGCTCTTTGAGAGACCATTTTCTCTGCGACCAAGACCATCTCTGACACTGTGACCAGCACCATGCAAGAAAACGTGCTGCATGGATCAAACTTTTATTTTGAGGTAACCTCCACAGACTGGCCCCCTTTTTTAATGCAAAAGAGTGAGAGCAAGCAAGACAAAGAGAGGACTGGTGCTCCAGGGCCTCTAGCCAATGCAATCGAACTCCAGACACGTGTGCATGTGCGCTCTTGCGTCTCTTTGCGCATCTGACTTATGTGGGACCTGGAAAGTTGAATATGAGTCCTTAGGCTTTCCAGACAAGTGCCTTAACCACTAAGCCATCTCTCCATCCCCCAACATTCCTTGAGAAACACTAAAAGAAGACACTGGGGTTTTGTTGGTTGTATTGACATAGGTCTCATGTATCCCAGGCTGGCCTCAAACTGGTTACATAGCCAGGATGACTTTATAAACTTCTGACCCTCCTTCTTCTACCTCGTAAGTACTACACACAGCATGTGAACCCCCATGCCCATTTTCTGCAGTACTGAGGATAACCCACAGCTTTGTGCAGGCTAGGCGAGCACTTCACCAACACAGCTCCAGCTCCAGCCCCACTGTTTAAAGAATAAAAATGACAACCACAGAGTCTCTATGGAGTCTATACCTATGGGGCAAAAGAACAAGAGATGGCAAGCACAGAGTACTTTCTAGAAGGTTTTTACACATACAATGATGCCCACTGGGTTTATGCAACCATTAGGTTTACCTCTACCCCAGTTTTCTATAGTTCTTTGAAGACAAATACGGATTGTTTAATATCTTTGGATGAAACATGTTATACAAACAACACCCTGATTTTCTTAACACGTATTAAAAGGTCTCATTCCTATAAAAAGTTTTGAGAACCCATAAAAACTGCATATGTGGGTTTGCCTCTGCTTCAAACATGTGCACAAAACCACCCACCACCATCTGTGATGGAAACAAAGCAAGTTCTCATGTTGGCTACGCACTGTGGGTGCTGCTGTATAATTTCTGTTATTGATGGCCTCTGCCTTCCTCCCACAGGGGCTCCAGGGCCAGCGCAGATCTGGGAGCCTCACACAACTTATGACCAAGACAACACAGTTCCCAGGAATGCCTGGCCATTTGTTGGTCAAAGTTCTCAGCACTGAACAGTGATTTTTATGTTTTCTTTACATGACTTTTTCCCAATTTTTCTAAGTGTGCCTAAGAAATTCCCAAATCACAAATATACATTTTTAAATGAAATAAAGTACTTCCCTAATGAAGAAATGTATTTTTAATTCTGAAAGTAAATTCTATATGCTTGATAAAGTTATGAAAATATATGTAATTTTTGGCCTTAACATGAGACAAACTTAGGTAAGTTCTTTAATGCTTTACAAAAGACATATGATTTAACACAAGAAATTTTTAATTTTTTTGATTGGTTTAGGTATTGCAACATAATTTTCAAGTTTGATACTATAATGGGGAGCCCAAGGCATTTTTTCTTTGTCCAATGTAACCCAGAGAAGTCTAAAGACACCCCTGCTTAGAATGCTTTTAAGTTAAGCATGTGAAAGGCCTTACAAACATGACTTGGATTCAACTCAGTGACAGCGGGGACTGGTTCAGGCCCCGAGTCTTCCGCATCTGCAGGTCCTCCAGGCCTCAGATAAAACAGCATAGCACTGCATGTCACTGTGCTTACGACCCAGGCGCTTCCAAGCACCTCTCGATGACTTACGGCAATCCCGGGTCTAAGTCTACGTAAACAGATACTGCATTGCATTATTAAGAAATGACCAGAACTCTGTGCATGCTCAGTACAGATACAGTATTCTTCGTGCACTTTCAATCTGCAACTAGATTAATCCACAAAGGTGGAAGGAACAAACACATGAGAGTGTGCTGTGATGTAAATTTACAATTTACAACAGGAACCAGCTACTACATTTGCTATGTTAAGTTCCTCTTGGAAGAAAGAGGATACAAATTATAAACTACTATCTTATTTGCAACAATAATTAAAAATTGGAAAGAAACAAGAACCAGTTGTTTCTGTATGTCTTAAAACTGGACAGTGTAAATGTACTTGAGAAACTAAAAACTGAAACTTTATCAAACTAGATGTGCCTCCCTTTAACACACCCTTCAATCTCCGTCCCAAGAACTATTCAAGCAAGACGAACTCTAAAGCAAGAAGCAGAAAGTATTAACCTACCTTAGATGCCAACCGTGGTTTCAGGCCCAAGAATGAAAAGACCGTGTTGCTTTCCTTCGATTCAAAAAAACTGTCATAATCCTAGAAAAAAGAGGGAAGAATATAGCCAATACATTAAAGTAAGCATTTTTATAGTTGGTGCTTTCACAAACTTCTTTGTGGAATTAAACAACAACACAGCATTGCTATACCCACAGCCAGGAAGGAGTTACATGCACTATGGAGTTTACCCAGGGTGGGGGTTTTGATTCAGGTGTCCCCTATAAACTTAGATGGGCTGCATGCTAGGTTCTCAGCTGATGGTAATTTGGGAATTAACACCTCCTGGAGGCAGTGTATTGGTGGGGGTGGGTTTATGGGTGTATAGCCAGCTTCCTCTTTCCAGTGTTGGGCACTCTCTCCTGTTGCTATTGTCCACTGTATGTTGGCCAGGTGATGGTACCCACTCTCTGCTCATGCCATCATTTTCCCCTGCCATCATGGAGCTTCCCCTCGAGTCTGTAAACCAAAATAAACCTTTTTGTTCCCCACAGGCTGCTCTTAGTTTGGTGTTTTCTGCTATCACTGTGAACCTGACTGTAATACCTAGCTTGAACATTTTCCAAGTATGGTAGTGAATGTAACATATTTTGAATTCAAATTCTGCAAAAGGATTAAAATTTAACAACAAATTAAATAACAACAGATTTCTTTTTCTCCATGTGCCAAACTAACATTATCTGCATGGCGCTGCTCTGGCCTGAGCTTTTACTAGAGACAGCCTGTGGTCCTGAAAGCGCCCCCAGGGCCACTCCTGATATTTCACTATCTAAGGCTTAAAATAAATCCCTAGGTAAACAGAAGGTTACAAAGGTGTCCATGTGTCAACCCAGGAGCTTCTATGCTGCTTTTGAAGTTTCCTTCATTCTTTGAGAGAGACGATGTCTTCAGAGAGAATAAAAAGATCAAATAAAATCTAAAGGAAACGGTATTCTCTGTAACATTTATCTTTGCCTCAGACACAGAATCGTTTTTTCTTCCTACTCTCACAAGTGAGCCAGAAAGCAATTCTCATCAATGTGCTCATCAATTCTTTCCTTTAAAACTTTACCTGGTTTCTAAGTTGATATAAAGCACTTGAAATGTGGTGATTTGACAACTTTATCTAAGGATAGAGAGACACATCAGGCATTTGTTTTGTGTTTTTGCCTTAAAACGTATCATTTAATTATCTTTACCACAGTACCAGGCTGGTGACTAACCTAGAGGAAAGAAACATGGAACCAGAATGTGACTACTACAGAATGGGAGAGCTGAGATTCAGTCACATTACACTGCTTTGAACCTCATGCTATGGTATACTCTGTGCTTCATCTGATCCCAGAAAAACCTAGACATTGACATCTGAGGCTAGAATCACCGAGCCCTCAGGAGCTCAGTGCTTGGCTAAGGAAAAGGCAATGGCAACCTGCGTGCTAGAATCATGGGACCTGGTGTGCTCCCATTGCTTGGCTAAGCCAGTCTTACCACAGGACTTTTCAGAATCTAAATGAGTCCACAACTTAGAGCAGAGGTTTGGTTCTTGCAAAGCCGCATTTGAGTGAAAATCTTTGAATTATTTGGCTCTATAGACACATCCTCTTCTCCAGAATCTTTAGCAAACAGAGTTTTTTAATCCCAGTCATCCTGGCTTTATAGCAGCTCTTTCCATCACTTATGATAAGCTCTAAAAAGAGGCCTTCCTTGACCAAACCAACAGTCTAAATTCTTTCCCAGGGAATCTCATCTAACAAAATTCAGAACTAGTTCTGACCTTTCCCGAGTTATAGTTCCATGTAAGCAAGAAGCTGTTCAGATTCTTAAACCAAGCAGGTCTCGCCACATTTCAAGCTCTTCCCTCCCCCATGAGCTCCTCCCAACAAGCAGCACCAGCCTAATGAGCTCTGCACGACACCAGCTTCACATAAGCCTCCCCCATTTCCTACGTCTTTACTACCCCAACCCAAGCCAGACTTCTGCCACAGCATCCCTTGCCTAATCTCACCTACTTGTATCTAATATCATTCTGCCAAGTGACGACAGTGACCTCTGAGACCTGCAAATCTGACCTTGCCATCCTACACTGCAATTTTACCTGCAGCTTGTGTTGTTCATACAAGGCACCTGAAGATGCCCAGTATGGCTTCTATATGTTCTGACCTTTCCTGACTCTTCAGTGTGGGAAAAGTGAAGGGCCCTGTACTCCTGGCACTGTCCAGCGTTTAGATTCATTTGGGGAAAGTGAGGGGTATAAGCTTGACCATCATCAACTGTGTACAATGCAGCCTACTATATTCAAGACCTTGCTCAATGCTCTAACCTCCTCAGACACTCTTTTCTGAGCCACACACTTCTGAAGCCCTTCAGAACCAGGCTTAGAGGAAATGTGGAGCAATGAGTGGCGCTGCTGTAGCTGGACATTCTTATTTGGAACCTGTCTGTCTTAACTGAGAAGACAGGGAGGAGATAAGATAAGGGAGACAAGGGAGGAGATAAGGGTGGGGCACTAGTAATCAGTTGTTAAAGTGCAGTTACTTCTGATCCTGAGTTTTACAGCATTGACTTCCTTTTTTTTTTTTTTTTTTGGAGAGAGTCAGAGAGAGACAGATAGAGCATGGGCGTGCCAGCAGCCTCTCAGCCGCTGTGAACAAACTCCAGATACTTGTGCCCCCTTGTGGGCAAGTGCGGCATTGTGCCCTTGTGTCACTTTGCGTCTGGCTAAACGTGGGACCTGGAGAATTGAACGGGTGTTCTTAGGCTTAGCAGGCAGGTGCCTTAACCACTAAGCCATCTCTCCAGCCCTGACTTCCTTTTAATTGATTAAAAATCTCTGATACCAGGTGAAATGCAGGAATGAAAAGCTAATAATCTAAGAAACTTAAAACATGAGAAATAATAAGTCAATCTCTATGAATATAGTGTTTTCTACTTTCAAAAGATTGCATAGTGGGCTGGAGAAATGGCTTAATGGTTAAGGCTTGCCTACTAAGGCAAAGGACCCAGGTTCAATTCCCAGTATCCAAGTAAAGCCAGATGCACAATGTGCACATGTATCTGGAGTTCATTTGCACTGGCTAGAAGCCCTGGTGCACCCATTCTCTGTCTTTCTGTCTGTGTCTCAAATAAATAAATGAAATATATTTTTAAAAAGATTTATAGTAACATGAAACTACTGTGCATATAGAACAGTAAAAAGGTAATTTATAATTTAATGTTTATATTTCAGGTTTTAGTTTTTACATTTAAATCTTAAAATGATTATAATCCTCAAAGTCACAAAATTAAAAATGACACAAACTCCATAGGCAATATATATGTAATAAATAAATAATCTGTAAAATATATTCAGGCAGGGAAAACATGTGATATTATCAATAAACCATTTGTCCACATTAATTAAAACTTTTTATAAGTTTTACACACAAACAGAGGCATTTATAAATGCCAAATATTTAGAAACCTCAGGATGACATTTCTAATTTATAAAAAGAACAATTTTCCTAAAATATATTTCTGTCCCCAAATTTATAAGCATTATTTTCACATTATAAATTTTTATTTAGCAAAATGCCATGTCACTCTGGTCTGAGGGATTCTTATTAATCCATAAGTGAAAGTGATCAATACAAAACTTAGCAATTAACTGCAAAAGCAGAATCACTTCTAGAAAGTCATTTTTAAAAGCCAATATCAGACTAATATCTGGTATATATCAGGTCAGCAATAAAACCCATATCAAGTGGGTTATTGAGGGCATTTGAGGGTGTTTGCTGTCAGTGACTGGCATGATGTGGATCAGGTTAACACGTTATTAATGTGTTTGCTTGGTCAGCGACTGGCGTGACATGGGTTAGGTAATGTATTATTAGTGTGTTGGCTGGTCCGTGATTGGTATGGTATGTTTTAGGACACATATTATTAGTGTGTTTTGCTGGTCAATGATTGCCATGACATGTTGTAGGTAATGTGTTATTAGTGTGTTTGCTGGTCAAAGGTAGCATGGTGTGTTTACTGGTCAATGACTGGCATGATGTGTTTTAGGTAATGTGTTGTTATCATTTTACCAGTTTCAAAAGCAGTGTAGAGCTGGAGAGATGGCTTACTGGTTAAGACACTTGCCTGCAAAGCCAAAGGACCTAGGTTCAATTCCCCAGGACCCACGTAAGCCAGATGCACAAGGTGGCACATGTGTCTGGAGTTTGTTTGCAGAGGCTAGAGGCCCTGGCATGCCTATTCTTCTCTCTCTCTCTCTCTCTCTCAAATAAATAAATAAAAATATATTTTTAAAAATTGTGTAAAAATTTATTTTCTGACATTCAAAAGCTTTCAAGAGTACTCAGGAATCCTAAAGTATATAAGAAGTAGCATATTTTCTTGGTCATATTTGGACAGAGAGTAGGTGATCAAGAATTTAACAGAACCTCTTAATTGTTTGCTACCTCATTACAGAGTTAAAATGCATGATGTGAAATCATTTATAAGCAATGTGATCATGTAATCATAAGAATTTAAAAATCATATCCTCTTAAAACATAACTTCCTATATTATGGTCTTAAACCATAATATTCCTGAGTAAGAGAAGAAAATTGCTTGTTTATCAAAATTGTTTCATTTATCAAATGTAAATATATATCTTAAAGTTCTTACTATAGAGGTTAAAAGCCTAATAGTTTAAAATCTGATATGGGCTTCTAAATAGACTTGTTGAACTCCCTGTAGTTAGGCATTGCCCCTGAAGTGTCTGAACTGAACTCCCTCTAGTTGGAGGCCCTCTGTGAGGTCTGTAAATAAGACCCTCTGATTGCAACTGCAGGAGAACCAACCTCCTGTAAGTACAGGACAGAAAATCAGTTAATACTGACTTTGCAAAGGACACAACACACAAATCATTCTGTAGACCAAGTGCCCAGCTTCCAAAGCCAGTCCATTTTCAGTACACTTAAGAAAAAGGGTGAAACATTCCATGTTTCTAATGGCAACTGCTTAGAAAATTTTCTGGACTGTTAATATTAAATGTACCTTAGTACTTATGCACTAGTGAACCTTTTTCTAAGTGCTGTAATTTTAACAATAGAGCTAAAGAGTAGTGTGGGGACTATTTATGAAAGGAAAGGGAAAAGAAAAAATGGCTCCCATTGCCTATACTTCTCTTTGGGTTCAAGTGAAACCCAGTATTAGAAACATTTATAAGCCTGTGATAAGATCTACAGCAGGTAGAGTTAACAATGGTCTCATTCTCCCATAAAGCTCAGCTAAGGACATTATCCATATGCTCTGATTAGATGATTAGGGACCAAGCAAGCATTGGAGACAATGATCCGGAAGTTCTTGGCCTTTCAGCATTCTCCAAGAGCGTGGTGAGGAAAGCCCACAGCAGCCACTCTGAAAAGCTGTGCTGCTTCCCACAGCTCCATCACTAACAAAGGAGTGACACACCCAAGTTATTTCTATGTGCCAAGGGTATAACCAAACAGGAGGCTGCGGGGAACAAAAATAGCACATGGTCCGCAAGGAAATGGTGACAGCAGTCAATCTAAATGAGTCAAAATAGACTTAGTTTACCAAAAGGGAAACTAAAAACCAATCCTTTAAGACTTCTAGAGCTGTTGCTTAAAAATGGATAGAGATTTCTGCTTAAATTTCCTTTCAAGCCTGAGGGTGGCCTCTGAGCATAGTTTTTGATTTGGTGCTTGAGGACTGTTAATGCCATGTTCTTGACATAGAAAGAGAAAAGTTGACACTTCCAATCCTGCCAGGACAGGCAAGATACAGTCATCTAAAACAGCTCCACTCAGCAACTTTACACCAAGCACTGAAAGTTTCAAATACCTACTTCGTGATTAGTGTTTCTGAATGAACTGGTTCAAGGTGCAGTGCCAGCACACATCACCTCCAGTCTTATCCAGGTACAAATTGAAATGAAGGGAAGGCAACCATCAATACAACTTAAATAAATACATCAAATGTATAATATAACTAGCCTGGGTGAGGAAACAAAGTCCTAAACAACAGAAGAGCAAAACTTCCCAAGGAGTTGTTACAGATGTTGCGAGCCTGAGACAGGGAAGGCAGTGACCAGCAAACACTAAGGCAGGCAGGATATGAATTTGCAAAGGCTGAGGTCTTTGTGGAGTCCTGGCCCCTACATAGGCCAGGTTCTTACAAGGATGCTAACTCCCCTCCTGCTGCAAACTTCAAGATGTCGAGTGTCCAAGAGACCAGCAGGACAGTGTGGGCACACACATGCCCTAGCACATGTGTGGAGGTCAGAGAACAGCAGGTATTGGTCCTCACCTCCCACCTGTTTGAAGTATGTTTTCTTCTTGTTTACTATTGCACAGGCCAGGCTGGCTAGCTTAATGAGCTTTAAGGTTTTCTCCCATCTCCCAAGGTGCCATTGGAGGCCTGGGAGACAGAAGCTCGAGCTTGTGTCTGGCTTGTTTGTGCATTCTAGGGATCCAAAGTCAGGTGCTCAAGCTTGTGTGACAAGTGCTTTTCAACCAAGCTATCTCCCCTGCACGGAAACCCAGTTCTCTGCTCCTTTGCCACTCTTCCTTTCATTGGCAGTTGAGGAGTTCCAGCCTGCTTCCCTACAGCGTCATTTAGTCCTCCAACCCAGAAGAACCAAGTCTGTAAGTCTGGGGAGAAGGAGTTCCTTGGCATTTCTTCAAAAACTTATAATCTAGCCACACCACTGCACAAGATAACGCAAAGCAGCACTATTTGCAACAGTGCAGGGGTGAAAGCAACCCGGAAGTCTACTGAGATGGATGGATAAACAAAATTCGGGATGTATGCATACTGAAATGCTCTGCGGACTTTAAGGAATGCTACCATACAGTAAACCTTGAGGATAGCTGACTAAATGAAAGAAGGACAAATACTGTAAATGCCATCCATAGTACTTTTCTAAAGTAGTCGAATTCACAGAAATAGAAATAACTCTTGTATGGTTACCAGGTCCCGAGGGGAGAGGGCAAAGGGGAATGGGTTAATGGATCCAGTGTTTACATTCTCCAAGATTAAAGGCTCCAGGGACCTATTTCACTACAATAAGAAATGAACATTATAAATGGCTAAGATAGTAAATTCTATGTTTTTGCCACACTAAAAAGTTTTTAATAAAAAAATACCCAAGAAACGTAAAACTCCAAACCATGCTTGCTGAATATGGAGAGAAAGAAAATGAAAAAGGAAATATTTTCTTTTTCTGTAGATGGATACATTCTCATTTCTAATATATTGGAGACATGTCAGCTCACAAAGAGAGAACAAAGGCTTAAAACCTTGAAGATGAAGACAGCTTTTTTTGAAGACACTAAAATTCATCAAAAGCCAGAGGGCTGAGAGTGTAGATGTTTGATCCCATCAGCCAGACTCCTAGCTCACAGGAGGACACTCCAGGAAACCCATGAGGATATCAGGCATATCAGTTCCTTTCTTGTGACTGAGACAAAATACCTGACAAAAATCAGTTTAAGGGAGAGTTTATTTCAGCTTATACTTCCATCATGGCAAGGAAGGCGTGGCAGCAGGAGCTTGAGGCAGCTGTTCCCATTCCATCCACAGTGAAGAAGCAGAGAGTGACGAATGCACACTGCTGTTTCACCCAGCTGCCATCCATCCATCCATTCACCCATCATCTTATCTGTACTTTAGGACCCCAGCTCATGGAATGCTGTACCCCACAGTTAAGGTGAGCTTTCCTACCCCAATTAACCTGATCTACATAATCCCTCACAGGTCAAGTTGGCCATCAATATAAAGCATCACAACAGCCACAGATCAATTTGGGTTCTTGTTGCATGTAATTGACAAGGGCTCTGGCACTCAGCAGAGAATTTCTGGAGGTATAAGAGGCAGCTAATAAAATTCATACAGCTGGGGAACCAGTTTAGAACACAGGAGAAATTTCATTGCCTCAGTAGTCAAACACATACTCAGGTCACATCCCAGGATCAGCTGGAAAGGACTTCAGGCCCAGCCAAGCTAGCTCCCTTCCCTCCTGACAAGCACTGTTGCTAACAGCCTCCAGGGAACCTGTGCTTCTTCCTTATCCCCTCTATGTTCAAAGTCTGGGATGGGAGGATATCATAGTCAGCTTCACGTTGCTGGGATGAACTTCTAAACCAGGCACAGTTTATGGAAGAAATGACATGTATTCGAAGCTCACAGAACCAGAGGAAGTTCCATAATGGTGGAAGAAGCTGGCCCCCATTCATAGGTCCACACAGAAATGCCACCATAATCAAGCACACCCCAGGCACCCTAAACAGAACTCCACACTCTGTATTCCTTTGGCTGGAAATCAGATCTGCCCCAAACACAGCTTAGGGCTGGACCCTAGGATCCACCCATGGTGACACCTCCTCTAGCAAGGTGGCTGGAAATCTAAATAAAAGCTTGAAAAAACTCCTGAATCGATTGGGACCATCCATTCAAACTACCAGAGGAACTGATGGTCATGCCTGAGAGCTTCCATCCAGAAAGGAATTCCTCCCAGGAGACAGGGTATCTATAGGCTCAATAGAGAGGAAGGGTAGGGAGTCTGTCCACAGTGGCCACCAAGGAACTTAGTGTCTCACATGCTTCACTAATTCATCTTAAATAAAGTAAGACACTTCTAGGTAAGTCAGGGTGTAGAATAATGTACAAGCTGTAAGGACCCTGTCACTTGCAATGTGATATGTGTCCACAGGTTAGCCATCTAGATGAGACCATCATAAACCATTGATGGGTAAAGCAAGGTGCTCAGGAGCAGGCAGAGTAACAGGATAGACTGACAGCTGCTTTGTGAGGTCATATTTACTCATCTTGATAAGAGCAGACACTTCTTCAAAGCTCCTGCCTGAACACACCATGATGACAGGGCATCTGCCAGCAGCCCCCGTCCCTACCATTCTGGACTATCACTGTCCCAATTTAATGTGAAAACCAGTTCCCAAGCAGTCTACCTGAAAAAAATGTTCAGTGACTTTTCAAAGAGATTGATTTAGCAGTCATAAGGAGGTAAATATAACAATAAAGTTCACACTGTTTCATTAAAGTCTTTCATCCACACAATACATTCCCTGTTCAAAAGACTTCAGCAACCACTTTTGTGATGACAGAGCAAGTTTGTCTCTACCTCCTTTCTCCAAAGGTCAGCAAAACAAGAAACTGAAACTCCATTTCTTGACACAGCTGGAGAGATCTATAGCCTTTGACCACAACACAGGAGGCAGCAAGTGGAGAAACAGGAATGGCTGTTGGACAGCAGAGGACGGTCAGTCTCAGTGTTTGCAGAAGCAGTGGCAGCCGAAGCCAACCTAGAGAACTAAGCCAAGGTCAGGAAGTGGACATACTGGTTATTGTGAAAGGGTGGGGAGCTCAGCTTGAAAAGCTAGGTAAGCAGCAGATTCCTAGGGTGCCTCACTCTCCTCAAAGGAGTTAAAAGGCACATCATGAACAGACAGGCCATCAAGGAAGTAAAGGTATACAAGCAGAGACACTGAAGAGAGTGGATGGCAAAAGGGTTATGAAGTATACTGTGCATGAAAGAGAGGAAAACCTTCCAGTTCCCTTTCCCTACAGGTCCTCAATTCCAGTCGCCAGGATGCTATTCGTAAAGCAAATGACTAAGGGGCCATTCCTTGAAAGCACTGAAGCACCATCTGAGAAAAGGCGCATAGACACTCGGCCAGCACTGGCACCAAGCAGGCTAAAAAGCTGCTCAATCACTCCATAGCCCTGACCACCCCAAAGCACACCTACATCCACACACAGGCACACCTAGAGCTTCCCAGTGCCTCAGTTCCTAGAAGAGGAGAATTCTCTTATGAACCAGGCACACTGCAGAAAAAAGACTCAAACAGGCTGGGGAAGTTCTGTACAACTTGGCATGTGCAAGGTCCCAGGCTGAATCCCCAGCACCAAGGAAGAGGGTAGAGGACAGAAGGGAGGAGAGGGGAAGGATGAAAACAGAAAAGGAGGAAAAATCAGTGCAAAAGAAAACCTCAAAGAAATTACACATAAGACCTTGCATTGATATCATAAAAAGGTATTGTTAAAAAAGAAAAAAAAAAAAACAGCAAAAAGGTGGAGGAAAAGAGGTTTTAAAATACAATGAAAGAATGAAGAGGCAAATTAAAGAAATCTCCCAAAAGAAGTAAGAGAGGCAGACAATAGAGGGGAAAAATAAATTTGTTAGCACATCAATGTTAGAAATCCAATATCCCCATTAACAGCTCTCAAAAAAGAGGGTAAGAGAAGAAGGAGGGACAAAAGGAGTGGTTCTCCCATACAGTTTCTTAGGTCATACAAACGCATGGAGGACTCTGTTCAATGAGTTAGAAAACACCCTACACAGTGGTAATTCACCCAACAATTTTTGAATACACATATGAATAAGAGATCTTAAAATTCGACTAACAGAAACTGACAGAAACACAGAAAATATTGCAGAAATGGCACTCACAACCCAACAGCACCTCTGGACCAGATGATGATGACACCATAGCACCGAAGTCCCTCCCAACATAGACATCTATGCTTAGACACATATGCACAAAATACACAGCCAGAATAAGGGCCTTCTCATACCAGCAATGTCAAAGGAAAGAGAATGGCTGGATATCTGTTTATGCTTTCAGCACTAGTTGACGAGTAGCTTTATTTGGAACTGTGCAATGTAAAACACTGCAAGATTCCCTCATTCTGGTCACCAGGCAAAGCAGTACATTTTCAGTCTTGGCCCCATGAGAACTATAGTTGGTTACTAAACATACTTCCCCCAACAAAGTGTAAGATCATCATGTTAAAAACCCACAAAATCACAACATTTATTTTCATATAACTCACTTAAGAAGTGGGTTGGGGAGCTGGAGAGATGGCTTAGCAGTTAAGGCGCTTGCCTGCAAAACCTAAGGACCCAGGTTCAATTCCCCAGTACCCACATAAACCAGATGCACAAGGTGGTGCATGTATTTGGAGTCCGTTTGCAGTGGCTAAAGGTCCTAGCATGCCCATTCTTTCTCTATCTGCACTGCTCTCTCTCTCTCAAATAAATAAATAATTAAAGAGAAAAAGAAGTGTGTTAGGGGCCAGGGACACAGCTCACTGGATAAAGTGCTTGCAATGCAAGCATGAATTATCTGGCAATGCAAGCATGAATAACTGAGTTGAATATCTGAGTTGAGATCACCCAGCACTTACATAAAGCCAGCCACAGTAATGCTACAAGCATTTGCAATCCCAGTGCATACCTACTATGAGATGGGAGGCAGAGACAGGAGAATTCCCTGGAAGCTAATAGGCCCACTAGCCCAATAAAAGCAGAGGTAAATGAGAGACCCTGCCTCAAAAAAGGTGGCAGGCAAGGATCAATTCCAGAAATTATACTCTGATCTCTACAGGTGTGCAGTGGCATGGGCATGCTCAAACTCACATATGTGAACACACATATATAAACATGTACATACCCCCACAAAAAAAGTGCATTGGAAATAGCCACATATTCCATTAAAGAGGAGAAAACTAGGGATGCGTGTAGCTCACAGTAGAGCACTTGTCATGCATGAAGCCATGAGTTCAATCCTCAACTCTATAAAACAAGGCATGTTTATAATCCCAGCTCTTTTGAGCTGGACAAGAGGGTTAGAAATTAAAGGTCAAGCTCAACTATATAGCAAGTTTGAAGCCATCTTGGGATAAATGAGACTCTGAAAATTTTTTTTAAAAGAAAGAAAACTGAGGCTTAAAGTGACAAGTAACTTTGAAAAGGTGCCATGGAGAACAGGCTATAGAACAGAAATTGGAGTTATGGCTAGTGTCACTAGGATCCCCTCCCCATGCAAGAGGCTGTGTACAACTGGTGCATGGCCTTATGCTCCACCTTCCCACTTTGCTTTGCCTCAGATCCCCTAAATGTACTGTTAATCCCTTTCTCTACCCCAATAACAGCCCAACCATTTATGTCATCTCAAGTACCCTGGAGCTATGTAGCTTCTTGTGTGTGTGTATGTGTGGTCTGTATGTAGTATGTGTGTGGTGTATGTACATGTATGTATCAATGCACACTCCAGAGAAGAATGTTGGGTATCTGCCTCTATTGTTCATCCGTGTGTTTCTTTGAGATGGAGTCTTTCCCTGACCCTTTAATTCACACTGGCTGACCAGCAAGCCCCAGTGATTGTTCTCTGGTCTCTGCGACCTACAGAACTGGGATTGCAGGCATGCGTGGCCAAGCACAGCTGTTTATGTGAATCTCCCTAGCCCCTGTAGCTCCTTCTGAAATAAACAATAGAGTCGA
Organism: Orientallactaga sibirica; assembly: GCA_036365145.1. Lineage (NCBI taxonomy): Eukaryota > Metazoa > Chordata > Mammalia > Rodentia > Dipodidae > Orientallactaga > Orientallactaga sibirica. Next base: position 32,158,389 of record JAEOAD010000016.1, read on the forward strand.
GCATGGTGGCACACACTTTAATCCTAGCACTTGGGAGGCACACGTAGAAGGACTGGCATGAGTTTGAGGCCAGCCTGAGATTACATAGTGAATTCCAGGTCAGCCTGGGCTAGACCGAGACCCTGCTTCAAAAAAAAAAAAAAAAAAGAGAGAGAGAGAGAGAAACAGACCAATAATATCCATATTATACATATATAATAAACTGACCCATGAAGTTTGGCGCTATGGCAAGAACCAAATCCATGCCTACATATTAGGAAGCAGTTTCTCAACATTTTGTCTTGGAGAATAAGACAACCTTGGTTTCACCTTCTTGTATATTACACAGCAAGAAGGCAATAAAATAGATTTCACATGTTCATAGTGTTCTTTCTGTTCATAATCTGGAAAAAGCAATTCTGGATTACAGTAGCTATCACTAGTAATTTCTATCATAGAGCCACAGAGGGATAAAGACTTAAGAATAAAGACCTCTTCCACCCTGTCCCCTGAATGCATAATCAGAAGATATGCTTTACAATGTAGAACACAATAAACACATGCTCTCCACTTCCATCCTGCCCATTCTTCCAAAGCCAAGAAGGGCAGGAAGACTGACAGACACCCTTGTACTCACCCACAGAACACACCGCACAGCCTCTCACAAGCAACACACAGTCCATGACACTGAGCTCCTCTCTCTGCTCAGCTTCACTCTCCGTTAGACCTGTGGCCCCAAAAGCAGGCACTGCATGACAAGGTCCTAGTCTTCCCTACCCAAACTCCCACTGCACTCTGGGTTACATTTTAGGTAAGGAAAGGGAGCATGACGTGGTAACAGTCCAGCCACTTACTCCACAGTATCGATCATCATTAAATATCTGAGGAGGAAGAGGGTTGCCTTGTGCAGGTTTCTTCTCTGGGGGGATGTTTCTATACATCCACTGCCTCTGTTCTTCTGACATTGTGATGTCCACCTCCTGGAACTCTATCTTGTTGGCTTCCAGAAATCTAACCACATCCTGCTGTTTCTTCTTGATCTGGAGAGAAGATAAAGAAATAAGGAGAAATGCTCACCTGAAACCAAGTATACATTTCCATGCTAAACTAGGATAAACTCTCATTATCACCTGTCAGGTACACAGGCATCCTCAGCAGCGTGCGATCTCTGTCCTCAGACTTCCCAAAATGCTGAGGATTAACCCTGACTGCCCACAAGGACAATGAGGTGAACAGTAAGTGAAAGATCCATTAGCCCTCCATGGACCACAGCCACCCCCAGCCCTGCATGAAGTTGACATTCTCGGTCAGGAGCACTCTCCCTGACCAGAACTACAAAAGCAAGATGCTAACCTTTTGGTGATTGGTAAGGGCAGCAGCAATTTCATTTCCCTCAGTAGCCTCTATCAGATATTCCATAGCTATAACCACCACCATGAAAGAATCCTTTCATCAGCCCACAAGAGGAAAACATTCACTTCTATGGTGAGAGCAGACCAGGAGCTAGCTCCCTCTTACTGGAACTGCCTTAGCCCTTCTTATCCCTCCCATCCTCCATGTTTCCCTCCTCAGTCACTAGGGGTCAGGTATGCTCCTGGGGAGCAGCAGAAGCATTCACAGTTCTTCCAAATGTTACCTTCCTTCTTAATTAATGGGGTCCATTAACAAATTTACATAGAGTAACAATATTCAGTGTCTTAAATACAGCACGTGACATATAAGAAACCAAGTTTGCCTATTCTATGTGATTATGAAGAATCTACATTAAAAAAAAAAAAACAAAAACCTTAAAGTGAAGTCAGTTTTATAATGCTCAAGGAGAATCATTTTAAGAGATCAAGCTGCCAGAAAGACCTTTAACCACAGAAGATAAAATGCTTGAAGAAGAAAAACTTTCACTTACTAATTACTGCCCCTACCCCTACCCCCAATCCTCCTGCCCCGAGATCATCAGTGGTACATGTGAAAGTCCAGTGACATGCTATGAACAAGGGCTTTGGACCACAGGGTTGAAATCCATGAATGCCTGACAAGATAGTATGGTATACCATAAACAGGGAGTTAGCAACATAGAACACCTTTACGTCAATGGCATTACAAGACGTGAGAATTACTGGATTTAGAGCCCAACAGGTAATGGCATCTTGATTTCATGAATTAAGTCATTTCTCATTTCTGAAAAAGGTAATGCTTTTCCTTTACTGATATATAAGTTCAGGAATATAGCTGTGTTATTTTGAAACTTCAATTTGAAAAAAAAAATCTTCTCTTATACATCATCTCCCCTTGAAACCTTGGAAGATACTTTTTTCTTTTCTGCCTTAAAGATGGGAAACTGAGGCCAAAGTGGCTCCCTGTTTCTATCAAGGTCCTACTGCCAGTGTTCATTCTTGTGCAAGTGTTCTATCTGGCCTTTCAGCCTTCCTTATGGCCTTGAGAAAACAAATACTTCTAAACATGCCACAGGCTCCTTTATGATCCAATTTCTTCATTACAACAGCAAGTTATTTGCATTTGTAAGTTTTAAAATCATAAAATAGTGACCCATAACCCTACTAACCCAGGCAATAGATGCCAAAATTTAGAGGAATGGATCTAGACCGAAACTTCTTAGACTGAGGCTTTGAAACCTGTAAGAAGTTGCATAACTGTACGTGGGTGTCACAAAACGTCTGGTAACTATAAAAGGGTTCTGAACTTGCAATGACCAAAATCTAACTTAAAATCAAACCTAACAAAGTTGAAGTGTTGCGTCAGTAGTTGCCATGGGCACGGCAACAGCTTCACTGTAGCCTTCACTGATGCCCGGCAGGAGCACTTTGCTCTGAGCATGCCGTCACCGCTCAATGCCAACAAACTCTGCCTGGAACACCTCGGATCCAAGACAAGAGTGTAATGTATGAACTGCTATGTGTTCATCGAACACTCAAACTTTTTGGCTTTTTTAGAACTTTCCTACTATCATTCCTCTGTATGTAAGTGTCAAGTTTGTATATCTTTGGATTGCACCGTGTTAGAAATGTTTGCTTTTGAAAACTGAATTGCTCATTTAAGTATTATTAAAAATATGATTATATGAACTTTGGCTTGGGATTAAGATAAAATATCCAATTTCTGAAATGGCCTGAAACAGATTTCTGCCAGTCTGTACTGTGTATTTATGGGAAATATCATTATCACCATTGACGATTATAAAATTAAAATGTTGATTAGCTTTAAGAAACATCAAAGATGCTTAGTCTTATAGAATCAAATATGCAGCCAAGAGTTAACTCTTTATGTAAAAAATAAACAAGTTAACCCATCTAGTATACAAATTTGCTTTTGTCTTTAATAAATGGTACAATTATACATCTACCAAAATTGTTTTAAAATAAATTTCCCTATAATTTATTATCAATAAACATTTGATTTGTGTACTTTTTGAATATACCTATATACCTGAGTCACATACAATTATTCTGAGTGAAAGAGGTTGCAAGTGGAAAAACTTACAAACCCTGCTCTAAAAGTACTGTCTATTGGTAAGGGTCTACACATCCAATGTATTTCAAATGTTCCTGAGTGATATAAAAGAAGACTGATATATAATCAAATCTTGGTTTCCAGATAACATATATAAAAATGACCCTAAAACAAAACTACTAAAAAACTCACACATTCTCACAGATAACTCAAAGATACACAGCTTCCTTATCATACTACCTCCTTGCCTTGTTCAGACACAGGGACACACACACACACACACACACACACACGCCCCAACTTCTGCACTATAGCCCCTGATAGCCCAACTGTTCTTTCTTTTCACAGGATCACATGCAGAAGAAACTACAACTTTTACCCATTTCATTCAATACTGATCATGACTACTGTCTCTAGTCATTAAGCATTGTTCAAAATCAAGAACTTTAAGATCTCCCTAATAATTCTATAATGTAGATAATGCAGTTACCTACACTTGCTTATTGGTTATTTCATATATTTGTAGCTTTAACCACTAGAAATAGCATCATGCAGAGAACATCTGTCTTAGTTTGTTCTGGCTGCTGTGATGAAATACCACCAACTGGGTGATGTATGAAAACAGAAGTTTATTTCTCATAGTTCTGGAACCTGAGAAGCCCAAGATCAAGGCATTGATAGAACTCATTCTTGATTAGCACCCATTTCCTGGTTCACAGATGGAACCCATTTCCATACAGGGTAGAAAAGACTAGGCAGCTCCTTAGGGGCTCTTTGTAAAGACACCAAATCCATTCTTTACCTCCCAATTTCATTACATGAGGGAGATTTCAACATGTACATTTGTAGAGACACAGGTGTTTAGACCATGGTAACATCTTCATAAATCTGCCCTGTATCTCTCCATACTATATTAGGTCAAAGCCCTATGAATAAACTCATATGTCAAATAGCAACAAGGCCACAATAACTTAAACTGCCATCAACAGTGTCTGAGAGTGCCCATGTCTCACCACCCCTTCCTCCTTATGGGCAAGACCTTGAAACTGCTTGTGATAATTAATCACAAAACTAAAATCAACTACATCAACACTAAAGATGCTGAGAACTCAATGGATGGTTCCTTAACCATGGTGATGACTGACAGGGTGCTGTAAAGAATAAAATGTGGGCTGAAGAGATAGCTTGGAGGTTAAAGCCCTTGCCTAAAAGCCAAAGGACCCAGGTTTGATTCCCCAGTACCCACATAAGCCAGATGCACAAAGTGGAACATGCATCTGGAGTTCATTTGCAGTAGTTGGAGGCCCTGGCATGCCCAATCTCTCCCCCTGCCCTCTCTCTCTCTCTCTCTCTGCCGTTCTCTCTCTCAAATAAATAAATAAAAATTAAGAAAAATTTAAAAGTTAAAAAAGAGTAAAATGTAAGCAATAATCCATTTTTAAAAAGAGAGGCATGAGGGGCTGGAGAGATGGTTTAGAGGTTAAGGCATCTGCCTGTGAAGCCTAAGAATGCTTGTTTGAATCTCCAGGTCCCATGTATAGCCAGACACAAAAGTGACTCAAGCATGCAATGTCACACATGCACACAAGGGGGTGCACATGTCTGGAGTTCATTCACAGTGGCTGAAAGGCCCTGGCGCTCCCAGTCTCTCTCTCTCTGCGTCTTCCTCTCTCCCTCTCCCTCTCTCTGTGTGTGTGTGTGTGTGTTTCTCACAAATAAACAAAAAGAGAGAGAAAGAGAGGCATGGGCCAGGCATGGTGGCACACACCTTTAATCCCAGCATTAGGGAAGTAGAGGTAGGAGGATGGTCATGAGTTCAAGGCCACCCTGAGACTACATAGTGAATTCCAGGTCAGCAGCCTGGGCAGCCTGGAAAAACAAAACAAAACAAAACAAAACAAAAAACAAACAAAAAAAGAGGCATGGGCAAGTTTGTACTTGAAAGAGATCACTTTAATACTGTGCAGCTCCAAAAGCTGAACTGTGTATTAACACTACAAAGAGATCGCCAAGATCCATCAATAGGTTAAAAATAAGAAAAAAAAAATCAAGTGTCGACTAGACTCATTTTTAAAGAAAAAAAGTGATAAAAACTGGCAACCCAATTATATTTGTTTACATTTTTAAAAATTCTTCAAGGTCATGTAAGTAAATAACAAACGGGGCTGGAAGAATAAAAATTGTGTTAGGGGACAAAGTGGAAGCAAGAGTTTTTCTTAAATTTTTGAACTTATATATGAATGCTAATATGCAGAAGACTAAATAGAAGAGGGATAAGAGAGAGAGAGAGACAGAAGCAGAGGCGGAGATAGCACCTGAGTGTGTCACAGAGGAGATGGGAGAGGGCCAGGCCACAGCAGACACAGGCAGTCAGGAAGCGCAGCCTCCATGACTGCTTATACTTGGATGAAAGGTCACATGATGCAAAAAAATGGGAGGAGGTTGGACCTCAGAAAATCAGCAAATCATCCAAATACACAAGGTAGGAGAAATTTAACCTAAAGGATGGAAGTTCCAGTGGATGTTTGTGACATCAGTATCAGGAGATAAGTTATACCCCCACAGGCTGTTTTTTCCAGCTCTGCAGTGATGTGGTGTTCCTGGACCAGTAGAGCCCAGGCTTGTGTGTCAGGGGACAAGCCACCCTCCAAGGCAGGAAGTGGAGAACCCCCACCTGATGGGTGGGCCCCAGGTGATACAACCACCTAGGATACTTCACTGCTGAGCAAGATACCAGAACCCAAATGCAAACAGCTTCATGGTTATTTTCTTCACACAAAGCATTTTCTTCTCTCAATGCCTCAACTTTTTGAAGTGTTGTACGTTTTACAACCAATAGTGAAAACAACTTCTGCACAAATATAAGAGGAGTGAATTGTGGGACCACCGTCAGCAACTTTACCTCTTCATCTGGGCCAGTGTATCCACAGGTGAGGCACATGGAGCTCACACCAGATGCCAAGGTATCAATCAACTGCTATCAGCCCAGTAGCCCATAAAACAGAAGTCTGCTTTAGAGAGCAAAGTGCTCAGCTGCAAGAAAGGGTTTGCGCCTCTGCAGAAGATGTGACCCTCAGCCCGCTCTGCCCTCTAGATGTAAGGCAGCGGTCTTAGGGAGGCTCCAGCTCATGAACTGAAGACAAAGCCAGCTGGATGTGGTGGCACAGGCCTGTCAGGACAGCACTCCAGGCTGAGGTTAGAGGACCACAAGGTTCAGGCCAGCTTGGGCTACACAGGAGACACCCTCCCCTGTAAGAAGGACAGGGTAGCTATTGCCCTTTGTCCTTCTCCCTTCTTCCTTGCAGGACTGCAGGCAGGGTGTGGAGATGCAGAAAACGACCCACAGCTGGGAAAACAAATGCAGGAGCAGCAGGCTGAGTCTCTGCAGCTGCCACCCTAATCTATTCTTGCACAGCCTACTTTAAACTTCCATGTATTTGATAAATAAGTCACTCTTTATCCAATTCTCTATGCTTTTTGCTCAAATGAAATACCATCTTATAAAATTCTTAATTGCTACTTAAAATGTTTACAGAGATTTTGTATTATGATGGAGGTTTTAAAACAAAAGCTATTACTACATAATAGTTCCTGGCCATAAAAAAATGGAAGATATGAATTTGATATAGGTATTTATTCCTGGGTAAACAGATGAATGTATATCATTTTCTTCACACAGCAATCACCAAGATGGTTGGTCCAAATTGGAAAGGTGTGTACCAAAAAATGAAATCTGGGTTTTACTTTACCATTCAAACATGAATACTCAGCAAGTTCCAGGCTAGCCTAAAAAGAGTCTAGAATCAAAATGGACCAAAACCAAAACCAAAAGATATCATACAAACAATTCAAGGAAACAGATACTGCCAAATCTCTTGAGTTAGAGCTGGGGTAGGCACAATGCAGCCTGTGGGCCCAGTCTAGCCAACTGATTTTGTATGAAACTGCAGCCAAAAATGACAGGGCCTCTCATACGTATCCCAGACTGGTCTGGAACTCTTGGCCTTTGTGTACCCACCTCTCAAGTTCTGAGGTCACAGGTGTGCACCATCACACCTATTTTATGCCCTATGTATTTTTAGATAGTTGGAGAAAAATCAAATCAAAGAATGATAATATTTTATGACAAACAAAATTAAGTACAAACAGCAGTAGCATATGTAGCATATGTCTGGGGATAAAGCCACACACACTCAGCACACATGGTACACGTGGTCCCAGAGCTTGACATAATGACTTTACAAATAACCGGTCCTCTACTTATTAGCTACATCACAAATCTTCATTCTTTTTTTTTTTTAAATATTTTATTATTTATTTATTTACAAATAACAGGTCCTCTACTTATTAGCTACATCACAAATCTTCATTCTTAATTTCTGGGGAATTAGAACCAGAGTCCTTAGGCTTCACAGGACTGCAGCCATCTCTCCAGCCCCAAATCTTCATTCTTAATTTCTAGTTCAAGCTGACTGCAGTGGTCCATACCTATAACCCCAGCATTTGGGAGGCAGAGACAAGAGGACTGCAGCAAGTTCCTGGCCAACCTGGACCACATAATGAGATCTGGCCTCAAAAAAAAAAAGTCTGGTTCAGAGTTCACTTTCTCAGTGAGATCTCCACAACCACCTTAGAACTGTCTGCTCTAATTTTTTAAAAATATGTTTTATTTATTGATTTGAGAGACACAAAGAGGAACAAGAGCAAGAGAGCGAGCGCAAGAGAGGGGGGGAGAGGGAGAGGATGGACATGCCAGGGCCATTGCAAATGAACTCCAGACGCATGCACTACTTTGTGCATCTGGCTTACATGGGTACTGGGAAATCGAACCTGGGTCCTCTGACTTTGCAGACAAGCCCCTTAACCATTAAGCCATCTCTCTAGCCCATCTGCTCTAGTTTTTGTCAGAGCACTTAGCATCCCACATGCTCTATGACAGACACATTTGTCCACCTCCCCTAGTAGTAACATCAACTCTCCAAGGGTGGGGTGTGTTTTGCCCATGGCTACGTCACACAGTGTCTGGCACACAGCAGATACCAGGTACACATTTGTTACTAAGTACACTGTTTCCACAGGCAGACAGCAATGGCCACCTCACAGCAGCATTTATTCTCATCCATGGACCTTGGCAGCCCTAAATAACCACTTCACTGCCTACACTGATAAACTCTGCTAGATCTGCTTCCTGACTGCTGCTCTTGTCCCTCTTCACAAAGATAACTCTGCAGGCACAGGGATGGGTACACACCAGACATTCCTAGGTGGATTTCAGGAGAAGCTATTCAAACTGGCTTAGTAATCTGATTTTAGAAGAAATGTAACTGAAGGTTAACCCAATAGGAAAGTGGATCAAACACCAGTATTTCTAAGCTGCATGAATTTAAGAAGTTGTGTGTCCAAAATCTCCTATCTAACTGTGAATAGCTGGCAGTTCAGCAGACTCTAGACCACGAATGTGAATAGATACTTTGTCTCTCACTTTGACAATGACTGAGGCAAGTGTATGTGGTTACATGTTTAAATATTACTGCCAATTAAAATTTTAAAATTGCAAGAACATAACTTAGCGTTGTTTTGCTCAGATGATTTTATGTAACAGTTGCTGTATTTGAAAACTGCTGGCAACTGAAGACTAAGTACCCACTCCTTCCTTGAATCTGCTTCTGACTTCTGCCATGGGACTCTACTACCCTTAACCACTTTCCCCAAATGCTCCCAGACCTTGAAGCCAACTTCTTGGACATGGACATGACCAGCAGCCTACCTGACGACTGCATAGGGAAGCCTTTCCCTTTTCTTGACCCTGATCTGCTGAGGACCCCAAAGCCTATATTCAAGTCCTAATGGCCCACCCACAAGGGCCTGGGCAGTGAGCTATCGGGACTGTGCCGTGGTTTGCTGACATGGCACAAACACTCAGTGACCCGTGGAAATCTTAGTAAAGACACATGTAGCTTTCACTGGCAGCCTTGTGGCCCCAGCAGTGGTTAGGGAGTGGATCAGAAGACAGGCTAAATAATTACATTGCACTTGACTCAGATTTAGCCTTCTCTGTGGCAATGACCTCCAAGTAAACATGCTTGCCTGCTTCGCCTGCTTCTGCTCTTTTATAGGATTAGTTCTTTCCTGGGAGGTTGCCAGCGAACTTATATAATTAGGCAGCCCCTGCCAGATTCCTTCCACAGGCTTCCACACATGCCTCCCCAAGTTCAAATTCCAAGAGTGCAGAGCTGATGAGGCACCCTGGGGCCTCTGAGCTCACTAGTAAATGAAGAGGCATAATCAATTTAAGATGTATGGGTTTTTTTTTTAATTGAGATTGAATATGTACAATTGTGGGAAAGGAAGTTTAATTACAGACAAATGCAGCACATATAGCAGGTAAGGAAAAGAAAAAGAGTGGGTGGGAGTAGCGGGATGTAGTCAGACTGTCCTGGTTTTAATCAAAGGCCTGTAAGGTGTGTAGACTTAGAAAATTACTTAGCTTTTCTCCCAACCTCAGTTTCCAAATGAACCTGGACTTTTTTCTATGGGTTTACAGGAGAATCAAATTAAAAAGAGCTAAGCAGTAAGAGGCATTTCCTCAAATGTCTCCATTCAAACATGTTAGCTTTTCTTTCTTTTTCCTAGTTGTGGCCTTTGTAGAAAAGCATAGAGTGGCTTCCGGGTACCAAAGGCTTTAAGTTATTCATGCAACAGGTTTGATTTCACCTACTTTCACACTTTCAACACACAGCTTCCTTTGTGATCATGGCCTTTTATGTATCTCAAATAGAAAAAGAAAAGTCAAGAAGACAGGCAGGAGAAAAAAGGATACCTATTCTTGTAACCTGACAAAATTCGCAAAGGAGTGGGTGCACTGGACTGGGAAGGTAGAGGGACAGAACACAACTCCTTCTTTCGGGTACAAAAAGAGGATAGGACGAAAAACCTTTCCCTCATCAAAGACCCCAGGAACTCTGGGTGACTGAGTAGGTTCCTCAAAGACAGATGGTTTCATAACAGACTAATCAAATGACTCTCCAAGCCTTGCGCTATCTCACAGGATGTAAATGGCAGAAAGATCTGGACTAGCTACTCACAGCCATCCATTCCCCCTCCTGCAAGAGCTGGAAAAGTAAGCCTTCCCAGACACCTCTGCAGCTGCTACAGTTTGTGGGGGGCCAAGCTGGCTACAGTGGGTCTCCTCACATGGCTTTGCCTTCCAATGGCAAAAGACAGATCTGTCTCTGGCTTTCTGCTTGCCTTGCCTGGAACCCACATGTGAACCATAGATGACAGCTTTTCCATTTGAGGAATAAGCATCAGGGATAAAGGATTCCAGAAACACGGGCCAGACAAAGCTCTCCAGACCTGTGGGGAAAGACCTCCACACCTCTGTTTGTTTGAGCTCCAGTTAGTCAGGTTGTGTTACCTGTACGTGAACACATTCCTAACTGGGCCGCTCAGCAAGGCTTCACTGTTGGGGAGGAGGCAGCGGTGCAGAATAAACCCCACGGAGCCACTGCTCACCCTCAGCACTCCAGTATGGCTTCCCTAAACACATCGCACTGTCTCCCTAGTAGTTCAGCATTTTTTGAGATGGCATTTCATGTAGCCCAGGCTGGCCTCAAATTCCTCTCTATGTAACAGAGGATGTCCTTGAACTTCTGATCCTCCTGCCTCACCTACCCAGTGCTGGGATTACAGGTGGGTACAACATCTACCAGCTGAGCTATTTCTTCAGCCTCTATTTCAGTTTATCTTACTAGAAAGCAAACACCAGGTTACTAAATCAAAGACAGCAAAGAAAGAGGCTGGCTTGCATGAGATTGAAGCTGGAGAATTAGGAAATCTAAATGTCAGGAATATGGACTGTAAAATACAGGGCAAAACTTGAAAGTTCCAAGAACCATCATTATGTAGTATATATTAAGATTCACAATTTTAACATTGAAAGACTGTTTCCAACTATGTATCATTAGCACAGTCCCTGGTACTTACCAGGTACTCTTATGTTTGTATTAAACAAATATTATTGCTTAAGCAACACTTTTACTCCCTTTTTTTCCTGGTTTTTCAAGGCAGGGTCTTGCTGGATCTAGCCCAGGCTGACCTGAAATTCACTGTGTAGTCTCAGGTGGCCTTCAACTCACAGATATCCTCCTACCCCTCTCTCCTGCGTGCTGGGATTAAAGGCATGCACCACCATGCCCTGCTCACTGTTACCTTTTTTAAACCAGTCATTTTGATCCTATTTTCTTAACCGTATCTATAAAAATAAAGACAATTTCACCATCATGAAGTATTTTTCATCTAACCTTCCAGGCATTGAACATTTAAAAATGCACTTTTAGAATTTCACAAAGCTTAGTTGCATAACAAATATCCATTTCCACAATTTTCATTATTTCTTATTTAAATGAATGCATTGAAACACTATCCTGACACTATGAATTCAGATGTTTCTTTAAAAATAATTAGAAAGTTCCAAATTTGCTGATTTTTTATGATAGTAAGTGACTATTGGTTGTAGAATACCTGGTGGTTAACATGCAAAGACTGCTGGGATGTAGATCAGCAGCAGAGTACTTGCCTGCACATGCAAGGCTTTAGAGTCAATCCCCAAAGCAGGAAAAAATAAATAAATCTCAGGGCTGGCAAAACGGAAAGACTTTGACTTCACTCTTTAGTTCCTGTAATAGTCACTTCCCTGCTCCTAGTCTTTCCCACCGACTTTCCCACACCGCAACTCCAAGTGAAAGCACAGATTCGTGCTCACACACCTGGTCCTTTAAGGTAAGGATGCTGCCTTACCAAACAGAATTTTGTTTCTTATAGCTTATATTTTACAAAAGAATTTAAGAAATGTTCATATTGTTACTGAAAATGAGGCTGTCATCTACAAATATGATTACTATTAATATCTAGACACAGATTTTTTTCTATCAAAGTTGTTCAATGAAAGTTAGAGTGACTTTTTTGTCAGATAACCCTGCTTTATTATAAGTGAATGCTCCCATATATCACTAATAAATGCAAAAACAAGTTGTGCTGGTTGTAAACAATAGATTCAGGAATCCTGGCTTTCATAGGATTAATTCTACAAAGTAAAATTGATAGCCATTTTACATGATGATATCATCAGTGCTGGGAATCAATTGTTGGTTATTTATCTGTCTGAATTATTTTGTTTCATGTTAGTTTTTTTTTTTTTTTTATTGACAACTTCTATACTTACAAAAAAACACATATTTCCCTTCCTTCCCCTCTCCTCTTTCCCCTTTAGAACTCCAATCTCCATCATATTCCTTCCCTCTCTCCATTAGTCTCTTTTTTAATTTGATGTCATCATCTTTTTCTTCTATTATGAGGGTCTTGCGAAGGTATTGCTAGGCACTACAAGGTCATGGATGTCAAGGCCAATTTCTATGTGGACAGTTGCATTGTTAGGAGTCGTACCCTTCCTTTGTCTCTTACATTCTTTCTGCCCCCTCTTCTGCAATGGTCCCTAAGCCTTGGAGGGTGTGACAGAGGTGTTTCAGTGCTGGGCATTCCTCCATCCCTTCTTCTTAGCACTGTGTTGCCTTTTGGGTCATTCCAGTGGTCATCACCATCTGAAAAGAGAAGCTTCTCTAACCAGAAGTGAGAGTAGAATTAATATGTGAATATGAACATATGTAAACCTACTTTTTTGAATAATGGCACATCCAGAAGCTATTGACTGTTACTAGAAAATTTTCAGTGCCTGGGATGGGATACCTTCCAGTGAGTTGTTGGCCAAGGAGGTCCTGGTAGCCTCCAAAACATTAAAGGCTTTTGCCAAAGCCCTTGGTTTCCCTTGAGAAACAGATAGTAAGACCCTATTGCTGAAGACATCTCTTGCCTGAGAGGCAAGGTCACTGAGAAAGCAAGCTGGTATTGAGCAGAAAACCTTCTCCTTGTAGACTAGCCAACTGAAAACTGGAAAAAGCTGCACTGCATGCAGCCATATGGGAGACAGAAGTCATCAGCAATGAAAACAGTGGTCACTGGAAAATTCAAGTTTGGCCATAAAGGCCCAATGACTGAATGGGTGCAATAGTGGCATGTCTGCTCTTGGGGTAACCAACTGCTCCATAATTGGACTGAATGCCCTCTCTATGGAAGGGAATACATGTGTGGTACTGAAAAAACTAAGCAAAAGTCTATAGCAGGGGAGGTCATGAGCCTTAGAGTGACTTTTAAAAATATAAAATGGGGGGCTGGAGAGATGGCTTAGCGGTTAAGGTACTTGCCTGCAAAGCCAAACGACCCAGGTTAGACTCCCTAGTACCCACGTAAGCCAGATGCACAAGGGGTACATGCATCTGGAGTTCGCTTGCAGTGGCTAGAGGCCCTGTTGTGCCCATTCTCTCTCTCTCTCTCTCTACCTGCCTATTTCTGTCTCTCTCTCTCTCAAATGAATAAAAATAAAAAATAAAATATTTAAAAATATATATATATATAAAATGGTAGCAACTTTCAGTTGATTTCCTGGAATAACTAGTGGGCATGAAGAAAGACAATTATTTCATTTTCACTATGAAAATCTTAGCAGCCTTTGCATGACAGAGTAAATGGGAAGAAGTTGACTTTAGTTCCAGGCTTGTCTCCTTTGTGTCTTTCAATTGTACCTATGTATTTTTGTAAATTATTTTTCAGCAATCACAACTATTAGAAACAAACTTTCAAATTTAATAAACATCACCTCACACATTAATTAAAAAATTAATTAAAGGGGCTGGAGAGATGGCTTAGCAGTTAAGGCATTTGCCTGCAAAGCCAGAAGATCCTGGTTGGATTTCCAAGACCCACATAAGCCAGATGCACAAAAGGGAACATGCATCTGGAGTTTGTTTGCAGTGGCTAGAGGCCCATTCTCTTTCTCTCTCTCTCTGCTTCTTTCTCTCTCTCAAATAAAGAAAGAAATAAAATATATTTAAAAATAAAATTAAAGATAGATACTGTTTCAAGTGTCCCATCATTTTCACTGCTATTCTGTATGCATTTTAAAGGTATACATTTTACTAATGTACTGGTATATGCACAGTCCCGAAAGCCCCAAGAGAGGGACCTGGGAGTCAGTTCTTACTGACAGTGCTCCAACTATATCCTCAATTTAAACATGAGCCACCGTCAGGAGTAGGAACGAGGTTCTTTCTAATTCAAGCACAACACTATTTAGCAGAGTATGTTCTGTGAGGTGTACATGCTAACAGCTATCCTTCCATCCCCAGCCTGACTGGAGCAGCCTGGAAGTGATGAGGGGCTTCTTGAACGTGGATCACCCAACTTACATGAGACTGGCCATTAGCCAGGTTTAAACTTACATCAGTTTCAATACCTTTTTATTTTTTTAAAATCATACTCCATTGTCTCTCTTCCAGAAACACCATTTAAAATCAAGAAGAAATTATGTAATTGAACCCAGTAACTTCATTCAGTTCCCTAATTAAAACTTAGCCAAGTGTCACTTTATGGTCTCCTGTTTTAGAGTTCAAACAAATATTTTGGAATAGATCAAGCCTGCAAGTGTCTCAATGCTATTCCTGTGAACTTGAATCTAATACACCACTGACAACAAACTGTCACCTGTGGCCTAGAGAGATGGCTTAGCAGTTAAGTGCATGCCTGCAAAGCCTAAAGACCCCAGTTCGAATCTCTAGGCCCCACATAATGCACATGGTGGCACATGAGTCTGGAGTTCGTTTGCAGTGGCTAGAGACACTAGTGCACCCATTCTCCCTCTTCCTCTCTCTGTCTCTAATAAATAAATAAATAAAAATAAAATCTTTAAAAAAAAAGTTGTCTTAAAAAAATGTCACCTGTCCCTGAGGAACTTTCGGTAGTTAAGGTTACTGGGGAGGGGGAGACATTTCCTTCAGTGGTATAGCCACTAGTAAATTGCCCACACTTGGGTAAATAACCTCATACCCATGTTCATAAAAACAACCCTAATTAAACTCATTGGGATACACACACACACACACACACACACACACAAGTACGAAAGCAGAAGAGGGACTTATTGGGAAGAAGGAAGAACTTGGCAGGAGTAGGAACGAGAGGGTTATGGGGATGAAAATAATCAAAATACATTATATCTATACATAAAATTATCAAAAAATTTTATTGTCACCTGTATATATTTTCTGATTTGAAACCAGTATTTTCAGAATAGCTTAGTCAATTCCTTCCATATTCCAGATCATATGTTACTGAAAGAATATTTGCTCTTAATTCCTTGTGTAATTTATAAATAGCTAATAGGACAATACTAGAAACAAATTAAAATTAAAAGATAAGTTGGGGTGGAAAAATGACTCAGTGGTTAAAGGAGCTTGCTTGCAAAGCCTGACAGCATGGGTTCAACTCCCCAGTACCCACATAAAGCTAAATGTACAAAGTGCCACGTGAGTCTGGCATTCACTTGCAGTGGCAAAAGGTCCCAGATAGCCCATTCTCTCTCTCCTTGCAAATAAATAAAAATATTTTAAAAAGTAAATTCATAACACTGATTAATAACTTTGTTTTGAAATGATGCTTAGGTGTTTCATTCCGTGTACTGTTATCGTGTTCAATGACAGTGTCTTCCAGAGCCTCCCTTGCACAGCACCTCACCATCAGCTACAAGAGCACCCTTCCCACCTTCCCACCTTCCCAGTACCAAGGGAATGCTCTCCTTTTCTTCCTCACTCTTTTCTTCAGCTGCCCAGTCCTAGAAATTCCACTGCTCCTCACTCTTGCCTGTTTTCCTGGTTCACAGTCCCTGTTTGCACACTATCACACTTCTGGGAATGCACTGTCTTAAAGGAGACAAGTGTTCTTCTCAAGTGTTTTACAATTTCTTGCTGGATCCTGATTAAAAAATAAATTATAAAAGACCCCCGGTCTTCTGATTCTACATTTTCTGACTTCTCACCAGCCATGGAATAGTGGCATACACCCCTTTCACAAAGGTGGCAAGGAATCTTGGCTCTTTGAATGATGATGCAAACTCCCTTTGTTTGAGCCTCACCACCTATCCTGGACGTCTTGGTGACCCTTCATTTTCCACCTTGCGAGACATACACAATCTGTGTTATACAGTTCCCACAGGCTTAATGTGTGCACACACACTGGTATTTATTACTGATGGTTCTGATGTGCTGTAGTGTGTCTTCTCAGTATTATTGCCTCACAGTCTATGCTCAATATCTTCCACTATGTTGTCCCTGGTAGTCATCAGGAAGTGTTATCTTCAAGAGGAATGAAAGAGTGACCTATCAGAAAACCAGAAAATTAGGAAGACCTTAGGGATGATACCACTACCTGCCCAACCAAGAAGCCTGGATGTTATCTTTTAGTCTTCCCAACCACAGGATGCTCTGCATTCAAAACTGTTCTTGACCCATCAATATTTCTCACTTTCATGCTCAAGCCTACGCCATGCCATCATCTCTCAAGAGCTTATTACATTTTTTTAGCTATATGCTCCCTCTCACCCCTGACTGTTTTACAGAAAAAGTAAATGAATTGTTTTAAAAGCAAACTACATGGTTTCATAGCTCTGCTTAACCACCTTTCAGTAGCTTCCAAGATCCTTAAGATGAATGCCATCCTCCCTGTTCCACCTCCGTCCTCTCACTCTCAGATGAAGGCTGGCAGTGAGGAGATCTCTACCCTCCCTCCTTCCTCTCACTCTGTAGAAAGGGCTCCTCCATCTTGGTGTGTCTGAATCATTCGGAGGGCTCATTAAAACTGACTAAGGACAGGAAGCACCACCCAGAGTTTCTGATTCAGTGAGGTCAGTGTGGCCACAGGAATCCACATCTTGTATTTTGAAACAATGGTACATTATTGAACATACAACATGATAAAGCCCCGCCACATGCTATAGTATGGATGAACTCTGAAACTATCCTAAATGAAAGGTGCGGTCTAAAGGACAACAGATCTTGCACACCTGCTGAGGTAGGATGTGCAGGGCAGGTGAATTGTCAATCAACAGAGCAGCTTAGTGGCTTGGCTGCCTTGGGCTGCATACAGAAGAGTAGGAGCAGAAAGTGCTGCAGAGGGGCTTAAGATTGCTTTGTGGAATAATAAAGCTGTTCTAAAAATTGTAGACATGGTCGACAACTCTCTACCTTGAAAACATCACTGATTATACATGTTACATGGGTGATGGGTATGGTAATCATGTCTCAAGAAAACTGCTTTTAAAATGATAGAATTTACATTGCTAACCAGATCCCAAATGATTCACAAATCAAAAGGCTTGCAGGTCTCCCTCCGTCTGCTCAACACCACCATTACCTGTTTCAGAACTTTACATAAAGTGATCGATCAATAGCTAGTAAAACCTGCTGACTCAAACTGTTCTTTCCCATGGCCTCAGCCTCTGAAAGCAACCTTCCAGGACAAAATCACCGAGGACAGGTGAGATATTCACTTTATACATTTTCACTCTAAGTTCTCTCTTTGCACATTGATTGCATTTTTAATTAGCTATTCAATAGGCTCCATAAAGTGCATCGTCCTAGGATGCGGGGCAAGGTAGGAGGAATGCAGACCTAGTTTGCAAGACCTAGGGAAAACCACAGTTAGAACCTCAGAGCAGAAGAGGCTGGGGGCCAGTGAAATCATAGAGAAATGAACTTTTAAAGCTATCTGTGAGTATAGAAAAGCCTGTAATGCTGAATTGTGTGGGGTCCTGTCAGGAAAGACAGGTCTTAGCGCTGGCACTTGCCCGAGCACTTGAGAGAAGCATAAGAAAGAGTGACTAATGGCAACAAAGACTTGGGCAGCACCACAGTGCAGCAGTGGCTGGCGTGTTCAGGCCTGGGCTCTTGGCCAGGGCAATGAAGTCATGGGGTGGGTGAGCGAGCAAGCTGTGTGCCCTCAGTTCTCACAGCAGTGGCAAGAGCAGATGCCCAAGTGTTTGATAATACTGCACTGGCCAAAGAGAGTCACATGACCAAACCCACACTTTAAGAGTGGACAGACTCCACCTATGGTGGCAGAAGCTGCAGCCTTAATTATCAGGGTGTGAATAAGCTGAGGGGCAGATTTGTGGACATTTTAACTTACTATTTGCTTTTAAACATAGTTGATATGAGATTTTGTGCCTTAAAATTCCCTTTTACTCATTGATTTGTCAAATATGATTGTGTGCCATAAAATTTTGAAAGGAGAGAACAGTTGGCCGTGTGTGGTAACAGTGATATAGCTGATTACAAACCAAGTGAATTCCTCAGACCAAACGGTGGAATTGGTATGGGATTTTGTCTGACAACCTGTACACTGCAGCACAGGGTGGAGAATCTTTTCAAATTGTTTTAGTTCCTGTACATCACAAACTTTCCTTATGGCTCCGTGTGCCACTCCACCACACTGATGATGGACTCCCTAGCTCTGCCTGCTCTCTCTATCCCAGCTAGGCCACTACTCTTTGGGGTATGCTAAGCTTCAGGTAAGCTGAGTGAGACCTGCCTAGTGAAATTTGTGCGTTGCAATGACTTCTCTTCATGGTGGCATTAGTCTCCTCTTTCCCCTACAAGCTTCAAGAGGGCTAGCAGAGTTGGGTGTGGTGGTACACACCTATAATCCCAGCATTTCTGAGGCCAAGACTGGTGGACAGTCCTTTTGGGGCCAGCCTGGGCTATACAGAGAGACGTTGTCTCAAAAACAAACAAAACAAAACAGCAGACACCTTTCCATTGTACTTCCTTGTTTTTCTCTTGAAAAATGCAATGCGTAGGTGGACCAGCAGAGGGAGGGGCAGGTGGGGCTGAAAGCGTCATCAACATGCTCAAGGGTGAGGTGGTACAACTCTGACTACATTAGAAAGTGCTCCTCTGAGGCTGGCGTCTGATGCTCATCACAAATTGGTCCCAACTGACTTCTTCAGGTTCATCTTTCCTGCACCCACTTTGCCACTTCAGTGACTGCCTCGATTTTCTCCTGCCCTTGCTTCCAGTGTCCTCCTGCCATCTCAGCATTTAACCACTCTTCTCCCTACAAAGCCCACCTCTCACACAGTATCACCCAGACCAAAAGTTCCTTCTCGTATGTCCCTGAACTGCCCAAGAGCATGCTCCCAAATTCAATCCACTACTGCCTAAATGCCATCACATCTTGTCTACTCACACCCAGCCTGGAGAGCAGGTGATGGATGTGACACCTATTTGATTTAAGAATCTTGCACACTACTTCAGCAAATGAGGTTGCAGAAACAGTGGATATGAAATTGCCAAGGCCTACACCACAGCCCTGAAATTGGCCATTTACCCTACAGCTATCCAATCACCTATCAGCCTTCTCATTTGACAAGACAATAAAACAGGCATAGAGGTTACTAAAAAGTAACTTACAACAAATAATTGACTATCTGAGTAGCAATCTAACATCTACTTCCCCATTCTGACAAATGATGCTGACTTCATAAAGTTCATGTCAAATGAAAATACAGAACTTAAAGCACAATATATTTCTTCAGCAATTACTTATGAGACAGCAGTAAGGAAGAAGGGAATAGTCAAAATTTAAATCAATCTGCCAAGGCAATACACAAAGTATCACGAACCAGAGCTGCAGACACAGCAGGCAAGAACAGAAAATAAACTAATTTAAAACAACCTCACAAGCACAGAAGCCATCAGACTCGGAGTACAAGTATTTATGCTTACTATGGTCAAAGAAATAAAAGTGGGAGAACAGAACAGTGACAACAACCTATCAGAACTCATAACCTCAGCGAAGTTAGAATACAAAATCAACGTGCAGAAACTGACAGCTCTGCTCTATGCCAGTAACGAATTACCTGAGGAAGAAATCAAGACGCAAGCTCACTTAAAGCTCCATGAGCAAAACAAAATACTTGGGACCAAAGACTCAAAAACAACCTACAGTGAAAAGTACAAAACATTTACAAAAGAACTGAAGAAGACACACACGAAAAGGAAAGACGTGCGTGGACTGGAAGAGTAAGTTACTTTTCCATACTACCTGCTACGGTTTGAGTGCGAAATGTTCCCCACGGGTGTTAGTATTTGAACATCCGGTTTCCAGGAGGGAACCTTTGGGAGGTGGAGCCAAGCTCAAGACTTGCATGTGTATCAACTAATGACTGGATGGAGAAACTGTGTGGGATACACAACGGAGTATTGTTCTACCACGAAATGGAGAGTGGATCCTGTCAGTACAACACCATGCATGAAATGGTCAGTGGATGTTAAGTGAATAAACCAGCCACAGGAAAACAAGCAGCACATGATTCTCTCAAATGTGGAATCTGTAGAAGAGCAGTTACCAGAGACCAGGGAGACCAGGCGTGCAGAAGGGATGGGCAAGGCTGATCAATGGGTACTACGTTATAGTTAGGAGACATAAGTTCTGGTGTTCTGTTGCACCATGGTGACTACAGACAGTGACAATGTACTATGTATTTCAAATAAGCTAGAATCAAAGATTTCAAATGTTTTCATCACAAGAAAATAATAAATGTTTGAGGACACAGGCTTACTCTAAATATTACACGGTTGCATATATTGGAATGTCATATGGCTCCTGTGGTAGTTTGAATGGATGCCCCCAATACATTCAGGAGTTTATTAAAGCTTGTAACTTTGCTCTCTAGCCGCCTGGCTGATGTCACCATGGGTGGATCCTAGGGTCCAGCCCTAAGGTGTGTTTGGGAATTCCAATCTAAAGATGTGCCGAGTGCTAGTGCTGGAGCTCTGCCTGGGCTTCCTGGAGTGTGCTTGCTTACGTGTGGTGCTGCTGGTGGTTTTCTCTCTCTGCCTGGACCTGTGTGGGGGGGGGGTGAGCAGCTTCTTCTGCCATTATGGAACTTTCCTCTATTTGTAAGCTTCAATAAATCTCTTCTTCCCATAACTTGTACCTGGTCTGGAAGTTCATCCCAGCAACCTGAAGCTGACTGCAACAGCTGCCCAAAAACCATGCAATTCTTTGTGATAAGTAAATTTAAAATAATAAAGTCTCAGCCAGCAGGGTATGGTGGCTCATGCCTTTAATCCCAACACTTGGGATAGGAGGATCACCATGAGTTCAAAGCCATCCTGAGACTACATAGTGAATTTCAGGTCAGCCTGGGCTAGAGTGAGACCTTACCTCGAAAAACCAAATTATTAATAATATTAATAATATAGTCTCTGTGAAGCTCATCATCTGGGTGACTGGTTATTTATAACTGTATTATTCTCTTGACTGTGAGTCAAACTTTCTTGTTTCTTAGGCATAAAAATTTGTGTTGTATATTAAAATTATAGATGATATAATATACAGCTTTTAAAGTCATTGTTTTTTGCTTTCCTTTAAAATTAAACTGAATCTAGTATTATTGTTACTTTTTGCAAGTCTTGCTATGTAGTCCAGGTTGGCCCAAATTCACAGACCTCCTGTGTGCTGGGACTGTAGGCACAAACCACCATGCCCGCAGTAGTTTCTGCAGGGTTCTGTACTACTCATCTAGTGCCCATTTGACTTCCAGTGCAAAACTCCCATATCTTTTTCTGAAGATTGAGTTTTGTTCCAGAAGACAATTAAGGTAGTAGAAGACTACACCTTGAAAGATGGAGAGAGACAGGGAGGAAGGGAGGGAGGGATGCAGAAAAACAGCGAGGAAGGGAAGGAGGGATGGCAAGAGGAAGGGAGGGAGGGAAAGAAGAGAGAAAAGTCAATGTGAGGTCTCAGTAACTCCAGCTCTCCAAAGATTCTGAGATATGGTCCAGGCTCCAGGCCCACAGACACAGGCCAAGCAATATTGTTCACACCCTCAAGCCACTGCTGATACATGAGTAGAAGAGAGATCCGAAGTATAGGCAGAGATTCACTGACCTACCAGCATCACTGTAGGAGCAGGGCCAAGGGCACAGATGCTTTCTGTTCACAGAAAATGCAGACGAGCCAAAATGCACTCTTTTCTTTCTTTAAGGCACTGCTATACACATCTCTAAATGACCACCAAAGTTACTTTGTGGCAAAAAATAAAGTGTTTGCAATCGCAACAGGCAAGAACACACACATAACTTGATAGCTAAGTTCTAAGATGCGCAGACTATAGCTTCCAGCGGGCAAATGTCAGCTCAGAATTGGGGTCTGAAGCCAAAACCTGTGGGTCGTGGGATGTGGCTTCCATGCTGCTGCCATCAAGCACCTGACAGCTGGTATACTGTCCCCACCTACCAGACACAGTGCAGTCAGCGGCTCTAACGGGTTTCTCAGTCCACGGTTAGGCTCCATTTTCCTACAAGCCTGGCTCACTTAATGAGGCAGAGTTATGACAAGGCAGCAGCAGAAGCAGAGAGGAAAGATGTGGGTGGTTGGCTTTTACTTTTTTTACATTTTCTGTCAAAATTATATGTTTACTTCCTAAAGAAAAAAGCCAAGCCTAAGATGAATTTATGATGCCAGTATTGGCAGGAGTCTCTTTGCAAATTATATCCAATCCGGGCCAGTACTTCCTATTAGATGATACTTTGCAGAAGAGCAGCTCCAGCAAAACCTGCTAAAATGCTCAGAATCCTGCAGTAGCAGGAAATCCTGCTCTCCCCAGACAGCAATGCAGGACTTTGGCACCTGGAGGTGTGGCGGCTGCAGTGTGTTTTGGCATTCATTGTTCCCACCACTGGATCTGTCAACCAGCAACTATGTGACACGTGACTTGATAGTTGATTTAACAACTGATTACATTTTACAATAAGATATAATTGCAGGATACAATCAGTTCAGGTACATTTTCATAGCAGATATATACTGGACACCTAAGTCAAGCCTGACGCTCTTACCTATGTGGAATAGACCAGGCTCCTGCCCCAAGTTGGCCACATCATCAGCTTCCAACCCCCTTTCTTGGGCTACTGTGCATCACAGTATTTGTGGGCTTTTTTTCCCAAGCCAGCCTGGAATTCATAATTCTCCTGTCTCAGCCTGTTGAATGGTGGAATTATATGTACAATAAACCACAAACAGTAAAGCTGGGACTGGGGAGATGGCTCAGCAGCTGCAGGCACTTACTCTCAAATCTGTTGATCCCAGTTCAATCCTCCCCAGCACCGATATAACACTGGGTACAAACTGGTGCATGTATCTGTGATCTCAACATGCCATAGCAAAACAAGGAGTTCCTGTCACCATGAAGGCCGAGGACAGGATAAATACCTTGATGTTGTCATCTGACTTCCACACACATTTACACACACACTTTTTTTTTTTTTTTTTTTTTTTTGTTTTTCGAGGTAGGGTCTCTGGGTCAGGCTGACCTGGAATTCACGATGTAGTCTCAAGGTGGCCTTGAACTCTCAGCAGTCCTCCTAACTCTGCCTCCCGAGGGCTGGGATTAAAGGCGTGCGGCACCACGCCCGGCTACTTTTTTCTTTTTACAAGCAGTAAAACCAGTCACGTCCCGCACACCCTTTATGTTACCAAAGCAGACTTCTATCTATCTAGCACCTCATTCGTATTCTCTGGCATGGTCACAAATCCTAGGCTCACTTTTAAAAATTTTTTGTATTTATTTTATTTGTATTTGTATTTATTATTTGTATTTATTTGTATTTATTTTATTTATTTATTGAGGGGGGAGGGAGAGAATGGGCACACCAGGGCCTTCAGCCACTGCAAACAAACTGGACACATGTGCCACCTTGTGCATCTGGCTCACATGGAATGGGTCCTGGAGAATCAAACCTGGATCCTTTGGCTTTTCAGGCAAGCATCTTATCCGCTAAGCTACCTCTCCAACCCCTGGGTTCACTTTTTATTTGTGTTCTGAAACTATACAAATAATATTTCTCTTGTACTTATTTACTTAAATACATACAAAGTTCTTTAATAAGAAATCTGGAAGAATGGAAGTTATATGGAACATTACCCTGACTTGAAACTTGGAACTTGCCAAACCACAGGTGGAAGGTTCTGGGGGCATACCACAACCATTAGGTGATGCAGTTTGAAAGTGAGGAGTAGGAGGGATGCATCTTATAGGGAGACACCTCACCCCACCCTGGGTTTGAAGAGAGGATGGAATGGGCTGGCTGCCATGTAAGATGTATACAGAGAAGAGAAGGCAGCCACAGAGGCAGGAGCACAGGAAGCCAGAAGGGAGAGGACGTGGCCTGGAATATATAGCAGCAAAAACACAGTGAGAGAAACGGTTGCAAAGGTAGGCCAGGAGTGGATCAGAGGCCCAACATGCCAGGCCAGCACTTAGGCCTAGAAGCTGTACTCTCTTCAGTGAGATTTGACGAGGCTTCTGAACCTAACGCAGAGGTTTCATCATAGAAAAAGTATCTAAAAAGTAAATTATTAATCATCTCATCCCTGTTAATTATGTCTTTGTACTAAGCACTCCTTGTTAAAATGCCAGTGTGGAACAAACTACAGAGTTCCCATCTGCCTTGCTCAGAAATACAGGTGAAAACTGGAGTCTCAAAGGGCAGCAGCAGAGGCAAATCAAATTCATCTCTTTGACAAAGAGAACACACATAAGCTCATATAAAAGATTTTGGACAAAAACTTCTTTAGGTGTTACACTGGTACCTTTTACTTGTGAATATTTCTAGACTCAAACACAGCCAGGATCCTAACTATTGCAGTCTCATTCTGAATATGACTTCTTTGCACGTGCCCCTGTCACTTACCTACAGGGCAGGCAATTCAGCATCACATCCCCTGTGACTCTGTGCTGTCCTGGTTCTGCTCATCCTTCTCCCCAGTCAGACCAAGTGTTGTTTGGGGCAAAAGGACTCTGACAAATTACTCACTCGGCATCCGGAACACTGGGAGGTAGAGCTACTCACATGGGAAATGATTAAGTTCATTTCTAAAACATGCATCTTTTAAGGACTTAATACTTTAATTCATATTGGTCTCTGTGTGAAATGGAAGCAATTTAAAATTCAGAGCTACCAGAGATCTTTAAAAAATAATAATAAGCAGGGCTGGAGTGATGGCTTAGCAGTTAAGGCACTTGGCTGTGAAGCCTAAGGACGCAGGTTTGATTCCTTAGTACCCACATAAGCCAGATGTACAAGGTGGCACATGCACGTAGAGTTCATATGCAGTGGCTGGAGGTCCTGGTTTGCCGAGTGTCTCTCTCTATCTGCCTCCCTCTCTCAAATAAATGAATGAATGAATAATAAAAATATTTAATAATAATAATCAAAAGTAGTTCTTTTAAAAAAAATCAACATTATTGGCTTTCAGGGAGGAATACATCAAAACACCACTAGAATTCCACTACTGACCACTAACACAGCTACAATAAAACGGACAGCCGAAGTCCCAGTAGTGGTAACACACACGTGTAATCCTAGCATTTGAAGTAGGGTTAGAGGGATTGGGAGTGTGAGGTCACCCTCAGCCACATAGCTGAGGGCGCCAGCCTCGACTCAATGAAAACCTGTCTCAAAGAAAAAAGAAAAATGGCATCCAAGAACAAGCACAGGCAAGACAGAGAGAGGCTGGAACTCTCCTACAAAGACCATACGAAAGTAAAATGGAGTGGTCACTCTGAAAAATGTGGCAGTTCCTGAAAACCATAAGCATACGCTTACTTTGTGTTCCACCAATTTCACTCGTAGGTAAAATATATATGATTATAAAAAGAACTTACACTCACATGTTCATAGCAACATTATTCATAATGGTCAAAAAGAAGAGACATTTGAAATATTCATCAACTGATGGATGGACAAAGTGCTATATAATACACCACAGAGAGTTAGTCACTGAAAAACGCTGACATACTCTCAACATGACAGAAGCCTGAACACATGCCTACAAAAGCCAGGCACAATGTGTCCCATACCGCATGACTCCACTCTTATGACTGCCTGGACAGGCAGCCTCAGGGTGTCTACTGGCAGATCCAATAGTTGCCAGGGACGGGAGGAAGGAGGGAAGGGGATGCTACCAGACACAGACTATTCTGAAATGTCCTGAAATATAGTATAGCCATTAAATGCACACTTTTAAATGGTGATTTTTTTCAGTATGTGTATTAAACCTCAGCTCAAACACAAGAAAGAACAGCACAACAGGAAATCTAAGCTCAGAGAAGGTTAGTCTTGTCCAGAGACTCGGAGCCGGTGAAATGAAATCACCAGGCCTGACTCGGAGTCTCCCACCTCTTGAGGCAGCAGTCTCAAGATGGATGGATGGATGCGCTGCCCTGAAAGAATGAGGACCAGGGATTGCGCCTGGCAGCAGTGCAGGCTTGAACTACATACATGTCACAGCTCACACCCCCCTCCACAGAAGTTTGTCTTTCTGTTTCGTTGTGTTTTGTTTTTGGCTTTGTGAAAGGGTTTCCCTATGCAGCCAAACCAGCCTCAAACTCCAGACACCCACCTCTGCCCCTGGCTGAGCACGGGGATGACGATGACATTGTGCACCATGGTGCCAGCTGGTTCCTTCTGGTTCTGAAGCCATTAGGTCTTCTAGAACTGCCAGCACTTCTCTATCACTATGGATTAAAGCACTTTCCCATCTAGAGCTTTCAACCCTCCCACCCCCCGGGCATTTCAGCATGTCTGGACACATTCTAGTTGTCATAACTAAGGGACAAGGAATGACCCAGGGAGCGGCGGCTCTAAATCTAGTATGCACAGGAAGTTATCCAGCCCTAAGTATCCTTAAGACACCAAGCGAAGGTCAGCTCAAAGCTTCATCTTTCCATTCTGTGCTAGAGTAATCACTTCAGGGAGGCAGGTCTGAGGTTAAGCATCACCACTCTGCACACTCAGAGCAAACAGCCACTTTTTACCCTGTAACAGTCAGTGGCACAGAATGGGAGATCAAATGCCCACAGAAGTCAAGTCAGGCAGTGAACAGAGAGCAATGCAGCCAGCAAACAATGACCATGTAGGGCTATGACTTCCTTCCTTCCACAGAGTACCCTGCTTTGACTCCCATCCTTCACAGAACATATATAATTCTCAATGTGGTCTTGTGCCCTACTTCTGCAAAACATGCCTGACCAACACTTCTATCAGAAAAAGCAAAGGCTCAATGACAAGTGGCTTACAGCTGGGAAAACCTGAGAGTGGTGAGGAAGTGGGGAGAGACCCCCAAGAATATAAGACCTGATAAAGGAATAACTCACCAGTCCTGGCAGACTTGCCCCATGCTGCCATGAAAGGGAAAGGCACCAGGACCAAGAGACCTTGACCCATCTCAGGAAGCAAGAACACTCACATTGTCTCAGGAGACAGGATTCTTCCAGCATTTAAAATACATTTTGAAAGCTTCAAACCACCATTTACTCACAAGCGTGGCTTTCAGATTCTGTAATGAGCTGCACCTTCTAGTGGATGTTAGCCTTAATAAACGGTTAGCTGTGGGTCTTCCTCCAGCTATGTCCTATCTAACTCTGGATTTATTATCTGATTATCAAAACAATTCCTTGCCTTAATTAAATCTTAATAGCTCATTTAAAGTTGAAAAATCACAAAAGCTATAGAATGATAAGTGCATTAAATTTAAACGACACTAATACTACTAACAGTGGCTGTGAGGTTATCCAGCTTCAAAACTTTACATGCAGGAACTGTGAGATCCAAAAGTAAGGGGACTTGCTCCGCCTCCTGGCCCATGGGGGTTACAAGAGTCCTAACTCACACCAAAGTCTTTCTGCTCCTAAAGTCCACATTCTTTCCAGGCATTGCCTCATTTGTATCATAAATTTCTTTTCTCCCAAGCTTTTGAGGCTGTGAGGGGAGAGCACACATAAATAATCTGATCCTTGAGAGAGGGGTGACCATGACCCCACAATAATATGATGCACTTGAGGCCTAGAAACAGCAGCTTCTGAGGCCATCACTCCTGGGCATGTTCCGTCTTCCCAGGCCTGCTGACCACATTGTTCCCTGTACATTCCACCAGGCCCTCCAATTGTCCTCAACCTGGACCCGGACTTTGCTTTCCATTTTCTCTTGTCCACTAAATTCCCAGAACAGGCTGCAGTAAATTGATAAACTACTTCTACCCCTGAATACTTGTTTTGCAAAGTAGAAAATGGAATGTCCAGCCCATGAAGATCAGGTCTTTCTCTCAGGAACCCGGAGTCCAAGGAGAAAAAAGAGAACACTGATGTCCATAACCACCTGTCCTGGGAATCTCAAGCTTTCCCCAAACGCTGCAGCGTATCAAGCATCTCTACCCTAGTGTGCTCTCTATGTGCCAGACACCCTGGCAACCTCTTTTCGCCCTCTTTCTCCATTTCCTCCATCGCACCCCAGCTTAACACAAGTCAGTTATACCCAACTTTCTCAAACACACATTGCAGAACAATCTCATTTTAGGAGAATCACACCTTTACTTTCAGGTCATCCAACAAAATATTAAGTAGGCCCTTCACCTCCTCTGGCTCACTTACCTTAAATCTGATTTCTTTGTGGATAGGGCTAACAGGAACAGGATGGCACTGATCTGAGCATATGGACCCTCTAGATTCTGAGACCAGGCAAGTACTCTGAAATTCTGGTTTCTTACTCTATGACATGAGAGAGGACATGGGAATGGCTACCCTACGGAGCTAATGTAAGGAATATAACCCTAAGCCTCTGGTATTTCCTGCAGGGAGTTGAATGGGAGTCACTATCATTATGAAATCTTACCTTTCCATTTGTAGCACTCACCAGTCACTGAAAAAGGAAAGCCATTGCTGTCACTTGCCCTAAAGACATTATCTCTACAGTTAACCTGCTCAGCAGCTAGGCGGGAACTTCAGCTCTGCTCCTGGAAAATACTGCCCCGTCCCCTTTGTAGATCTTGAGCTCATACACTGTTATTCTAGCCAACTTGCAGAGTTGCAGAGTTAGCGCAACCCAAGCTCTCACAGTCTCTCGTCAGGGCCTCTACTGGTAGGTAAGATAGGATAATGGGAAAAACACAGGACACAAAATGAAAAAGACAAGCCTTAGAATCCAGGTTCCACCAATGAGCTTGATGATTCTAGACATGGTACATGGTACATGTACCACCCGTGCCTCAATATTCTCATAGATAATGTGAGCATAATAAATCATAGTTAGAGAAAAACACATGAAAATCCTTCCACTTTGCTGAGCACAAGTAAGCAATAATTGTTTACCTGCCCTTTCCATGCTCTGGGGTTCACTACATTTGTTCTCAAAGTTCCTCACCCTGACCACCATCCATCTGCTCATGTACTAGGTCTGAGAGTACCCAGCATTCAAATCAGAGTCAGGATCTGCAGAGATATTGCTCATCTTCATTAAATACCAACAGCTGGGCCCTTCTATACCACCCCACATACCCAATTCGGGGATATGAGTAAAGGGAAATTGTTGCAAAGGAAATTACCTGTTAATTCAACTTGGTGTTCTCCCCCTGTAACTCTTACAACTCAAAATACTCTATACTTAGTCTTAAAACTCTCAGAAACAGGGTACAAACACAGCCTGACACCCTTAGGGTAAGCATGCAGCACAAGCCCTAGGCTTCAGGTGCCGAGGCATGCACCAGCCATCAATCACCCTGTTTTCTTGCTCAATCCTGTCTAGACACCCCAAACCTGCTCTCCAGGAAGCCAATGGGCAGGAGTTACAACTGTCAATCGGGATAAAATGTGCTAAGTTTGGGTAATCTTAAATCAAACTAGGATTCTATACCCAGGCACTACACACAGCTAAGGCCAGAGGCCATCTGCATAGATAGTGGTGAGCTGCACACAGGGGACAGACCCGGTCTGGATGACTTCTGCACATTGCTGCCAGTCAGTGCCCACAGCTTCCAGAACACTAAATGAGAGGTATGCTTAGCGAACAAAGTTAGAATGTTCTTGGTAACTAAGCTTAAAATGGAGGACCCTTTATACTTAAAATTACTACAGAATTCTTCTAAAATTATACCAGAATGCATCCTCAGCTGAGCAGGCACTATGTACTGGACACCATTTTTGGATGGACTAAAGTCTCACACAGTTCAAGGTCATGATTATTTATTACTGCCATTATCACTGCTACTGCTTCTGAAGGCAATGGTGATGGAAGAGAAATGACAATGACATGAACTAGGTACTCAAGTATCCAGCTCTGCTTAATACCCGAGTCGGATGACTCATTCACTGAAGTCTCACAGCAGCAATCCTACATACCAGGTGAAGTTCTCATCCCATCCTCACCACGGAAGGGTGAAGTTATTTGCCTCAGATCAGGCTCTTTGTTGGTGGCAGCAGTTGGATGCTCACAGCCCGCCCCCCTGCCAATGGCATATATCCCATGCATAGGTCATAAGTGCATGGGGTAGTTGAATATTTTTAAAGGCATGAATCAAAGAGGTCTTTGGTTCAAATCCGGGTGCCCCCTCAAAAAAAGAAAAAGCATGGGGGTTAATTTCAGGAAACTCCACCTCTCTAAAATTAAGTCAGTACATATACTCTTCCTGGTCAGGAAGTAGTTTTCATAAAATCAAAGGTTAACGCAAAACTCTCCAGTCAGCTGGGGTTCCAGGCTTACAGCAGGGGCCAATTCTTGTGGGAAGGAGAATAACTATGAAGCAGAGAATCCATGTGCTGCAGTCCACAGCGCATGTCATGAACCAAGCTGGCTGCCCGCCCAACCCCCCCCCCCCATCCCTACCGCCAATCCTGTACAATCCCGGGACAACAAACAAGGCAAAAGCTATGCTGGATGCTGCAGCTTTGGGCTTTCTGTTTACACTGCTTGTTTTTAATCCCAGGCTGCTATACAGGGACAGCTACTGTCTTCTATAGGACATTCACCAAATGCCATTGAGCTGACAAAACAAGAAAATCACCTAAATGGAGTTTTCATTCTCAGTCTTCTACTCCCAAAGCCACTAGATGTCAAGAAGTCATTTCCAGATTTGGGCATCACTCGGTGGGAAGTGGAAAATACACCAAGTGGTTGGAACCTCTGCTTCTGTCACAGCCAACACTGCTGCTCGGAAGCTATGAATCAGGGCTGGCTGAGCGCCCACAAAGGTCCTGATGTACACCTCATCCTGTCCTCCACTGTGGGGGTCAGGTCCAGGAAACCCCACCTTGGGCTCTGCCACACAGAAAGTCAAATTCCCCAGGAACAAACTATCAGTGGTAACAGAGGAAAACAGAAGAGATCAGCCAACTAACTGGTCAGTCTCCCAGGGGTGCAGGGTACATGAGCAGAAGTGCCTGCAGTTCTAGGTAGGTGGGGCCCCATCAGCTTGCTCACTGGCCTCAAATTCAGCTATTGGTTCCATTGCAAAGCTGTCCTGAGTCCAGAAAGGAAGCTTAAATTAAATATTTTTGCTAGTTCACCATGAGTTCAAGGCTACCCTGAGACTACATAGTGAATTCCAGGCCAGAGCAAAACCCCTACCTCAAAAAAACAAAAACAAAAACACTAGCCCTTCAAACTACAACAGTCCAGTTCCTGAGTCACTAGCCAGCAGTGGATAAGCTCAGATAAGCCTGTAAAAGGAGGCAGAAGGGAAGCTGCAGAGACTTAGATTACTCAGTGGCTAGTTTAGATTCTAAGCTCAAGCTCCATCTTTCATATGCATACCTGCTGCACTTACCTTTGTGTTGCTGGATAAACAAGCAACCAGAAGCAGCCATGGGAGAAAGGGGTTTATTTCAGGTTTACAGAATGCAGGGGAACACCATCAATGGTGGAAGAAGCTGGCTCACTTCCATACATCAGTAGCAGGAAGAAACAATGGCAGCAAGCAACAACAGCCAGAGCTCCAACTGCTCTGAACACTCCTTAGGGCTGGACTACAAGATCCACCCCCAATAACCCCTCCTCCACCAGGCTGTTAGACTCAAGTTGCAAACTTAATCAAAAATACCACAAGCTATAGGGGGACATACATTCACATTCAAACCATGTATATATTGGGGTTTACTTAGCTCAGAGATTTGTAGGTGGAAGGTCCAACTTTGGACTACCTCCATACTTCCACCTCCGATGAGGCCCCCTTGGCTGTATCACATACATCATGGCAGAGGCAAACATGAGAAGGAGACATCACAGTCTGAGAATGCAGGCCAGAGTAGGGCAGAGTCAAACTGGCATACCGTTATGAATGAACTGGGATCCCACAACATCTACCTATCCCTTCCATGGGCACCCCCCCCAATGACCTAACCCCTGTCCTACTGAAGGCTCCACCCCTCTAGCTGCCTTTGGAATATAAACCACATCCACACTATAGCAACAGGGAAAACAGATTTTCACTAAACTTCTCATTTGGAAAGCTGAAGTCCTATTTTGCATATGGGGAAAACAGTGTAAAATTAATCCCAGAAAAGTACTGAATACGAAATGTGATTTGAACCAGGACAACCTGAGCTTCTAAGTCTATGGTTGCAAAAACATCCACTGAGTCGGTTCTCACTAAAGGACTGCTGAGGCTAGCTAGCATTGTCTCCTATGGCTTAGTGCTGTAAGCTGACTTTTCAAAGGCTGACATTCAGCAGGTGAATAATTTCTTCATTTCATTTGTAAATCTGCATTTCATAATAAAATACTTTACATTTCCGTATATATACATTCATCAGTAAATCATGCCAATTCTGTCACCCATTTCTAATCTGAGAAAAATAAAATTCACTTCAGAACATTTTATAAATAACCTTATTAAAAAACCTTAATAAGAAATATCTAGTTGGGCCTAGGCTAGAGCGAGATCCTACCTCAAAAAAAAAAAAATGAAATTTTCAGGAAAATGGATGGATCTGGAAAGGATTATACTTAGTGAGGTAACCCAGGCCCAGAAAGCCAAACTCATGTTCTCTCTCATATGTGGATCTTAGCTACAAATGCCTGGACTTCTATGTGAGTAGGAATAAAACTCAATAGCAGAAGCCAGTAAGCTAGAAAGGGGATATAAAGGGAATAGAAAGGGAGGGATGGGGGACTTAATAGGATGGTATTGTATCTATGTAAGTGGAAGCACAGATTAATGGGGATGAAAGGCCTAGTGAGGTCAGGGGGAGAGATTGAGTAAGAAAAGGTGGAGGGAGGGCTAATCAAAATCTAAGAGGATATAAATAAGTCATATAGAAACCTACCTTTCTGGACAATGGAACACTCAGAAACAATAGATTGTTACTAGAAAATTTTCAGTGCCAGGGATGAGATAACTTCCAGTGAGTTGTTGGCCAGGGAGGTCACAGATACCCCCAAAACATTATAGGCCATTGCTGAGGCCCTTGGATTCTTACCAGGAATAGATGGTAAGACCCTGTTGCTGATGACTCCACATACTTGGGCTGCAAGGTCACTGAAAAATCCTGCTATAGCTAAGCTGAAAGCCTCCTCCATCTGGACCAGCTGACAGAAAGCTGGAAAAAGCTATACTGCATGCAGTTCAATGGGAGAGAGAAAACACCAGTGAAGATACTCAAAAGTGAACACTGCAAGCTTTAAATTTGGCCAGCCAGGCCAAATGAGCCAATGGGTGTAATAGAGGCATGTCTGTTATGGGGGAAACCAACTGCTCTCTAATTGGACTGGAGGCCCGCTCTGTGGGAGAGAACACATCCCTGATACTGAAACCCTACAACAGGGGTAGTCATGAGTCCTAGGGTGTAATGTCTGCTAGGTCTTGCTAAATGTATATACTATGCTCACCAAACTGCCCAGTAAGCACTTCTCCTAATGTCCACACACATATATTAATGCTACTTTCACTTTTGTTTAGAGAAGCTTCTCTTTTCAGATGATGGTGATCTTGGGATGACTCAGAAGGCACCATGGTGCTGAGAAGAAGGGACAGAGGAGTGCTCAGCACTGAAACATCTCTAACACACCTTCCAAGGCTCAGGGTCCATTGTGGAAGAGGAGGCGGAAAGAATGTAAGAGCCAAAGGAAGAGTAGGACTCCTTACAATGTGTTCCATCAGACACAAAATGGCCTGGATATCCATGACCTCACAGTGCCTGACACTACCTACACAAGACCATCCTAATACAGGGAAAAGATGATGACATCAAAATTAAAAGAGAGACTGATTGAGAGGGGGAGGGGATATGATGGAGAGTGAAGTTTCAAAAGGGAAAGTGGGGGGAGGGAGGGAAGTACCATGGGATATTGTCTACAATTAAGGAAGTTGTCAATAAAAAATAAATAAGTAAGAAATATCTAGTTGGGAGCTCATACTGCTTCTTGCTGAACTACTAGGTGTCTTTAACAACAGTTATTCTCCTTTTCGGTGTTTTATTTTTAAAACATTGAAAAATAAAAAAGAACAAGATTAATGAGCCTCACATTCCTGCCTGCTGTGTGGAAACCACCTGAACTTCAACTCAAAATACTTTCAAAATGAAATCTCTCCAGATAGTTTAAAATGCTGATTCAATGTGTCCAAACACAAATGGACAAAAGCCCCTAATTTCATAAAGACATTCATGCTCTTGATTAAATTTATATTTAAAATTTAATTATTGTAGGATGGGAAATGTTTTATTCGGGAAATACTAAAGGTACTAGAAAAACTAGGTCAGGACTTCCTTTAGAATATTAATACATCTCCTTTTGTAACATGAGATCTTACACATGATTAATTGATTCCATATAATTTGCTATCTAGCTGCTAAATTTAAGATGTAAGAAATTTACTCAATCTTTCTAGCTAAAGGAAAATTCCATCAACCCTCATTTGTCATGCTGTTATAGGTTTAATTATGGCTACCCCATTGATACTGAAGTCCTAACCCACAGCACCTATGATGAGCTCATTAGCAAAGGTCCTCAGTCAGTATGACTATGTCCTTATAAAAACGGGCACTGTGGACACAAAGACTGACACAGGCATACTCACATGCACATAACAAAGGCAGGTATCAGGGTGGTACATCTATAAGCCAAGGCATGCCAAAGGTTGCCAGCAGATCCTGCCAGCAGATTATCCCTCACAGTTCCAAAGCCAACACTTTGATCTTGGACTTCAAGAACAATGAGAACCCATTTCTGACGTTTAAGTCCCACAGTTTGGGGGACTTTTCCAATGACAGTCTAGTCAACATGCACATGCCACGTCCACTTGATCTTCTGTTAAACTGCACCTTGTCCTTGGGGCCCAGTGTATTCCTGCCTCTCATCAATGCCTGCATGCCAACTTCATCGCTAAGCTTGTCCACACTCCTCCACCAGTGCCCACAGCACCCTCTGGTGAAAGGGTCACTGGCACATGGGACAGTTCTTTGAGCAACATTCTGCACAGTGCAGGATGTCCACATCTCTAGCACGCTCATCCCCCAGGGCAGGAGGACCCTGGAGAGAGACCTGCTCTGGAAGCTTGGAGCCAGCTGCCCGCCCAGGTTTGACTTTAGATCACAGCCCGGACTGAAGAGATCTCTATCAGGTCCAGCTCATTTCAGCCTCCTCATGTGTAAAATGAGAATAACTCGTGCCATGTGACAGGGAAGATCCCACGAGTTTAAGACCTTAAAGCACCCATGCACACCCTCACTAGCTCCTTGTGGCATTGCAGCGCCTCGACAAAGACTCCGGTCTGCTCTGTGGGACTACATCCTGCCTTCACTGCCCTGGCTCTTTACTGGGGCTTCCTGACAGAAGAAACTTCTATGGAGTACACCTGACTGACGAAGCAACATTTGGCTGGTAACTGTATGTTTAAATACACATCACCCAAAGCAGAGGCATGCACGGCACTGTCACTAAGAGTGAGACAACTCTAAGCAGTCCGTGTGTCCCCCCCCCATGGAAACGTGCAGACAAGGCCCCCCACTTCTCAGCTCTGCTTCCAATTCCTTGCTCTTTTGCTCCAAGTGATGGTGGCTCTCAAGCATTCAGGGACATACTAGTCTAGCTTCTTCACCCTGCCTGTCCCATGGAAGCACCCCACAGTGTTCCATGATGCAAGGGTGTGCACACCAAGTCTCTGAATTTGAAGACAGCGCTCATCTGTGCTGTGAAGTGGAGTCGACATTTGCTTTCTGGCCATCCTCACACCTGACACAAACATCAGCCATGAAGAGCTGGCAGTTGGCTTTCAATGTCTGATAAACATACACATCAATCGACCCGACCCGGGCAGGAATCAGGAATCTGGCTTCCAATTACATCTCAGCTCTGCACTGACTGCATAAATGACACCAGGGCAAGTCATTTAACTGCTGTGCCCAAGCACCCTTTTCAGTAACACTTCACTAAAACAAAAGTCTTTAGGCTTCCCTCCAACTCTAACTGAGCCCAGGAACCTTAATAAATGGCTAAAAGACTTTATTTTGCTGTTTCGGAAATTTTAGTCACAGGCAGTCAGGTAGATAGTCTTCTGAAACCACACGCCAGCACCTTGCTTCCTAAAGGATGAAAGGCTTCAAGCCACAGACAAGCTGGAGATACTGAAGGCATCTGAGGTTCAGGGAAAGGCCTCCTTCGGGGACCCAAGAATCTGCCTCTTCCTAAACAGAGATCCACAGGGACCTCTGCTGCCCACTGCTCAACCCTAAGCAACGTGGGCTGGAGCTCCCTCCCAGGCTCCTCTCCCTGCCGCCTGCCTAAGGCTCCATATGCATATTTAATGATATCTAGCATATTTCCTCCTTATCTGACATCCTGAAAGCAAACCTCTGCTGTGTGCATTATTTCTATGTCTGGTAAGAATGTTCCCATAAGAGACATGTCCTTGACCTAAAGTTTATTACTGCAGGTTTTACCTTCCCTATCCTGTTTCCCCAGGCGGCCTGTGAATTTCTCATAGACAGGGGCCACACCCTCTATTCTCTTCTCTTTCCCAAGATCAAGGACAGAGCTGGGCATAGTACAGACCTTAGAAAATACCAACGAATGACAATGAATGAACAATGAAATAAATGACTTCTTCCAATGTTTCAAAATTACAAAGTCATATTAACATATTTCCTGAACCAAGTCACCAAGACCTCTCCTTTCAGGTACACATTTAGAATAAATTAAAGTTTAGTGACTTTTCTATGATTTTTTTTCTTGGACCTGAAATAGAATGGCCTTCAGTACAATATGAATGACAACACTTTCATTGCCTACGGAATCTAATTTACAGGCATCCAAGCACAATGTGACATCAGTTTTATTTCCTAGGAAAAGCAAACTTTGCCTGGAGCTGGGCAGCATGAAGAACTCGCCCTTCATGCTAGTTGCTGCAATGGGTCACTCCAGAGTGCAGAGGAATGGGAAAAAATTGGAGGTTTTCTCTATATAGTCTGCTTGAATGGACTGCTAACTGAAGAGCATCTTGGGAAATCCTTGGGACTTACTTAGCCAAGTGTAATTCTAGCCATTCCTTATTTATGATTGAGTAAACTTTGGCTAAAACCAACTGACTTGGGAATCAAGTTGTGTGCCCACTCACCCGCTGGTTGTGGCGGTTTGATTCAGATGTCCCCCATAAACTTAGGTGTTCTGAATGCTAGGTTCCCAGCTGATGGAGATTTTGAAACTAATGCCTCCTGGAGGCAGGGTAGTGTTGGGGGCGGGCTTATGGGTATTATAGCCTGCTTTCCCTTGCCAGTGTTTGGCACACTCTCCTGGTTGCTGTTGTCCATCTGATGTTGGCCAGGAGGTAATGTCCACTCTCTGCTCATGCCATCATTTTCCCCTGCCATCATGGAGCTTCCCCTTGAGTCTGTAAGCCCAAATAAACCTTTTTTCCCCACAAGCTGCTCTTGGTGAAACCAACTGCAACAGTGGTCACGGTTGGATACGGCATAAAACAGTACTCACAGTCAGCATAATGCCACTCGTGGGAAAATACAGCTTAGGTAAGTCTCACTAGTGTCTCCCACCAAGAGGTCACCTACACACCTTCATTATTTCCAAGAAATCATCATTGCATCTAAGGATAAACTATGTCACTGAAAGTATCAATAGTGCAGAAAAACTGTACATGATACTAATATTATAATTAGGAGATTCAATGAGAAATAAGACTTGAAAAGTCTGGGTCTTTTAACAGCACACCATTGAAAGAGATAATTAGTAGTTATGGGCTGTATGTAAGTGTCAACTGTGTCCTCCAGCTCACATGAAACCACATCAGATGACACGTTACTAGGTGAGGTCATGAGGGGACCTGAGGCACACAGTAAAATGCTCAAGGCAGGAGGGAGATCCTCTTTAGGGCTAATAGTTAATAAGCTCAAGTAAAAGAAGCTGTTATGAGGATTCACCCACATTGACTCAACTGACAGATTCAGAGCATTTGACAGTGCAGGCCAATTGTGAGGTCCTCCTCAAAATCCTTCAGTTACAGAGGAGAAGCTCACCGGGAGTGAGCCACTAGAGCATCTATCTACATTTAAACAAGCTTCTTCACTTTACTTTCATGGCAAAACACCTATCTGTAACAATTTAAAAACTTTAAAAAAGGTATGCAGTGGCAGGCAATAAATATTTGTTAATGGAACTATGAAACAGGAATGTCAGCTTCCTCCTATGGACACGGTAAACGAGGTAATTACCTTGATTTTGACCCTTACTTGCCCAACGCAGCCCAGGATTACTACATTAACACATCCCTCCTGCCATCAACAAAATGCCATTGAGCAGTTGGGAAGAGGAATGGGATTAACAGGACTGGGGGGGGTCAGAGGGGGGAGTATGGGGAGGGTGAATATTATCAAATTACGTTATATATGTATGAAAATGTCATGAAGAAACCATTGTAACACATGCTAGTAGAAACTTTTAAAATGCTATTGAAACAATTATTAAAGCAGGCAAGTCTGTGATAAGAGTAAAGCTTTGGAATTAGGAGCGCTTTTAAATAAATCTACCCGTGAAAACAGTACAGGTTGCAGGCAGTGCAGCCTCAGTGGGAAACTATAAAAGGCTCCTATGACTAAGCAATCACGAAAATTAGAAGCACAAGCAAATGTCAGGACTTTGAGAACCACCATGTCTGCATGTAAAGATAAGCTAGAGTTTCCCATCTATTGTTTCTACTGCAAATGGAAGTCTTTGTGCTATAAAACTAGTTTATTTTTAAATTAAAAGCTTTGGTGATTTATGCAGACTTGCAAACAATATTTTATTCCATATTGCACACCACCCACTTAAGAAAAAGAAAAGGGACAATCTCCGTCAGCTACTGGGAAGGCAACTGGCCAGATCTAACTTTAAACAATCGTTTCTTGCACTTTTGGGACATCTGGTTATGCATTTCGCAAAGGAGCCCCTTAGATCTCTAGTTTAACTCTAAGGAACCCAAGTCTCACTAGTAATAAAAAACACATGTGCACATGCCTTCATCAGTGGTCTGTGGGTACACTATACACTGTCTCCTGAAAGTGTGACATCTCTGGCTATTTAACAACTTAAAAAAAAAAAAAAAAAAAAAAAAAAACTGTTGCCCTAAAGAATTCAACATCCTACAAACAAAACAGCTAAAAATATTAAGACCACAATTTACACATACCCTAGACGAAATTTACCACAGCAGTACAAGGGAGAAGAAAATACACAGGTTTACTTAAAGATGTGAAAATATGTATAACACCCTTGGCAAAAAAAAAAAAAAAAAAAAAGTGACAACTGAATAAGCCTCGCACCACCACCACAGGGCCAGTGTGATGTGATGTGCGCTCTGGACTCGGGTGCAGCTCGAGGCGGGGGATGAGCCCGTCCTTTCAACTCCCTCAATTCCGACCAGGTCGGCCAAGCGCAGCTCTGCCGCTGCCCCGCCGGTCTGCACCTCGCCGGGCTCCGCGGGCCGCGCGTGGCGGTCACCTGCCGCCGCCTCCGCCCCGCCGCCGCCCGCTCACCGCCACGAAGCCGGAGGACGAGGCGACGAACACGCGGACCACCATCCTCCCGCCGCGCT
Source organism: Orientallactaga sibirica (assembly GCA_036365145.1). Classification (NCBI taxonomy): domain Eukaryota; kingdom Metazoa; phylum Chordata; class Mammalia; order Rodentia; family Dipodidae; genus Orientallactaga; species Orientallactaga sibirica. The sequence goes on from JAEOAD010000016.1 coordinate 32,198,634, forward strand.
CGCCGAGCCGCCTTAGCCTGCCGCCGGCGCCGCCGTCCGTCCGTCCGTCCGTCCGCGGTCCGCTACGGACGCAGCCGTCGGGGAAGACCGCAGGGACGCGGATGAAAGCCCAGCGCCGCCGGCCGCCGGCTGAGCGGGAGGAGGGGCGGGGCAGGGAGCCGGCCGCGGGGGCTGATGGGACTTGTAGTTTCCTGCTGCCCCGGGGTGGCCGCGAGGACCGCGCTTCCCGCCCGCGCGCCCATCCTGCTGCGCGTGGGGGACTCGGAAGGGACCCAAGGCTGTCTCGGAACCTCCTGCGCAGGGACGCCCTAGAGACTTGAGGTGGGCACGCCAGGTTCTCAGCAGGTGGCTGGGGGCTGAGCTTTTTTCTGTTTTCCCACTGATTCTAGAGATAGTAGAAAAGGTGATTTAATTTATGTTTTTTTAAGGGCTCCCTCAGTAACCCAGGCTGACCTCGAACTCAAGCTTGTCTCGCCTCGGCTTCCACCACGCCCAGTTTGAAAGGTGAAAATTTGAGATTAAATGAGAGGCTTTCTTTTTATACTGCAGACGCTGAAAATAGGAGACCCAGATGAGAACACGACAGATATTTTATTTTCCTTAGTAAAACTGTAATTGTAGTAGAAAAAAATAAATACCAAGCGAAATTAGAATCTTTCTATCAACATTTGGAATCAGAACCCACACGCCCCACCTGCTACCTTGAACAATAGCTTTGCCTCTGTGCATCTAATATTCACAATAGAGCCAAATTTGTGCCTTTTTAAAAACCGCTGCACATTCCAGCACAGTCTCCCGGGAGGATGCCATTAAATAGAAAGCTTTTAAGCAGTTGCTAATAGTTTAAGGAAAGTAAAGCAAGTGTTTTCTGTTTGACAGAAGCTCAAGTCTTTCACAGTTTTGTGGAAATGAACCAGTTTTCCCGGCAGAACTGTATTCACTTTCTTCCTTACAGCAGGGGAGCTACCAGACTTCTGGGAACAATGTTAATTAACAGTTCTAGAAAGAAGGAGATTACATGATGAAGTCTCTTTGGTGAATTTCTTGCACAAATACTAATCATTTTTTGAGAAAACTTTTTGAGGGTGGTTTTGAATATTTCACGTGTCTAACTTTTACTATTGCTTAGTTTAAGCCATTTCTATAATAGTTCTTTTTGAATTTAATACAAAATAAAAGAATATACAGTCCTGTATCCAAAAAATTTAAATGTAAGTTTTGCTGTATTGAATGTCACCCTGAAAATGTATTTTAATTTAATATAAACTAATTTGGATAAAATAGATAGCAGGCTGGGGAGATAGCCTAGTGAATAAGCATTTGCAGCCCAAATATGAGTACCCAACTTTTGATCCTTAGAACCCATGGAAAGCTGGTCTGTGTAGCAGGTGTCTGTATGGATGCATCAATAGTAAGGTGAGAGGGAAGTGGAGATTGGAGAATCCCCTGAAAGCTCATGGGCCAACTGCTCTAGAGAACAAGAGACCCTGGTTCAAACAAGGTGGAAGGCAAGGAACAATTCCAAAGGTGTTGTCCTCTGACCTCCACGTGTGTGCTGTGGCATGCACAACTACACACACACACACACACACACACACACAGTAGATGACTTATTTACTGTATAAATGTGAGTCTGTTCAAGTCACCATTTTTCAGTGTGAAATTATTTAGCTATGAAGACATAAACTCAACCAGTTTGAGCTCCGCCTACTCTGAGAAAGATGGTCAGCTGTTGAGAAAATCATGTCCTCAGTCAGCAGCATACCTACTGTCTGTGAAACAAAAAGGTACAGAAATAGTGACAGAACAAGACACACTGTGCCAACCGAACAGTGTGTGACTACAGACAAAAGAGAGGGAGAGTTGACCTTTGACAGAAGAGACTTTGAAGATGAGTACACTTTTCTATTGGCAGATGGGAAGGGTGAGAGTAACATTCAGAGTGAATAAGGAAATCAGCAAAGGAGATGAGGGGAAGCAATGCGAGACCATGCTGGACAAGGCGTTAGTGAATGCAAGAGACTCCCACAGGCTTGTCTACCAAGCTCCTCCCGCTTTTCTTAGCTCTGACTCTAGCATGGTAGGGTGGCCCAACGCTCTGTTCATCCATATGGGGAGAGGCAGTGTTTGGGCCAGAGCTGATTGATACAGAGGTGAGCCCAAGTCAAGCTAGGCCAGGCCACAGCCTATCCTAGGGATTGGGAATGGGAATGCAAGAGAGCCGAAATTTGAATAGAAAATCAGTGCTTTTAGAAGCTGTGGTAGCTTCCTGTTGCCAACAGTTATCTGAGACAACTTATAAAGAGGAAAGGGGGAAAATAAAAAAGAAAGAAAGGTCAGTGAGTATGGTGATGCAGGTCTGTAATTCCAGCACTTGGAAGGCCATGGCAGGAGGAGGAAGCTGCTCAACTTATGTTATCAAAAAAAAAAATAAAATAAAATAAAATAAGCAAAGAGGGCTGGAGAGATGGCTCAGTGGTTTAAAGTGCTTGTTTTCAGTTGCAAGAGGCACTGGAGTGTCCATCTCCTTTTTCAGTCTTCTCTATCAAATAAATAAATAAATATTTTTTTAAAAAGAGAGCTGGAGAGATGTCTTAACAGTTAAGGCACTTGCCTGTGAAGCCTAAATACCCATGTTCTACTCTCCAGATCCCATATTAGCCAGACGCACAAAGGTGAGGCAAGTGCAAGGTCTCACATGCCCACTAGGTGGCATAAGCATCTGGCATCAATTTCAGTGACTGAGACCCTGGGCCAATTCTCTACCTCTCCTCTCTCTCTTTCTCTCTCTCTTTCTCTCTCTAAAACATAAAAAATCGCTGGGCGTGGTGGTGACACCATTAATCACAGCACTTGGGAGGCAGAGGTAGGAGGATCACCATGAGTTCGACACCACCCTGAGACTACATAGTGAATTCCAGGTCAGCCTGGACCAGTGAGACCCTACCTCACAAAACCAAAAAAATGAAAAAAATAAAAATAAACAAAAATAAAATTAAAAAGTTAAAAATAAATAAATAAAAATAAATAAATAAATAAATAAGAAAGAGGAGTCAGGGAGTCAGGTGTGGTGACGCACACCTTTAATCCCAGCACTTGGAAGGCAGAGGTAGGAGGATTGCTGTGAGTTTGAAGCCAGCCTGGAAGTACAGAGTGAGTTCCAGATCAGCCTGAGCTAGAGTGATACTCTACCTCAAAAAAAAGAGGGGCGGGGGAGAGGAACTGGGTCTCAAGAGCCCCTGGAAGGGAAGGTCATGCACCTAGTTACCTGTCTTCCCTCCATGAGGCCCTGCCTACAGAAGTCTCCCTAGGTGCTAATGGGGCTTTCCTAGCCAGTCTTTGCGGTCCTGGGATGCTAGAATCTGAACGCTAACTGAAGCCCCGTCTGGTTCATGAGAGCCAGAGAAGCTGAAGAAGCTGCTCAGCAGGAAGAGGGTACTAAAGGCACATAGAGTGTCACAGAGAAGCACCTCAGATACAAACCCAAAAGTGCTTTAGAATTGGGGTCCTCAAACCACAATCAGTTTGATAAAGATTTGCTGGAGCACATTTCTTCTTATGCTATTTCTGGCAGAGTAACAGAGGCCATAGAGAATGCTTTCCAATCCTGTTTTTGGCCTAACATGTTCCTGTATCACTGACTTAAGGGCTGTGTGACATCCCTATATCCATATATATCATAAGTTCCTTCCTTGCTGAAGCCACCACTTCGGTACCCTGACTGACAATTCTGCTTGTCACATTCCAAGGACTGTATTTGAAGATGACTGTGATAATAGCTCTGGCTTCTCCCCACTCCCATCCTGAATGAAAAGGTCATTTTCCACAACTTAAATGTAAGACAAACTATATTCTCAGTTCAGGAACTAGGTAAGGCAAGTAGGGACCTAGAAGTAGTCAGCAAACCGGAAGAGTACCTGAGAGTTGAAAGCAGTGTAGGCTGTGTACTAGAGGTCCAAGACCAAGCCCAGGGTCTCACTCTGCATGGCAGCTGAGAGTCCAACCTGACAAGCAGAGTCCGCAGGAAGAGCAAGCAGGTGAAACGTAGGACGTGGAGAACTGAACGGGTCATTGCTGTGGAAGAGTTGTGTCCCTGTCACCTCATCTTCCTCAGAGGTGCTAGGCCATCTGACAAAACTGTTTCAGAGTGAAGCCCTTAACATTTAGGGAGAGGCTACCAGGGGCCCAGTGGAGCCTGTGAGCCCTTTCTCTTAAAATGCTTGTTTTCTTCTTTTTTTTGGGGGGGGTGTTTATTTATTTATATATTTATTTTTATTGACAACTTCTTTAATTGTAGACAATATCCCATGTTATTTCCATCCCTCCCCCCACTTTCCCCTTTGAAACTTCACTCTCCACCATATCCCCTCCCCCTCTCAATCAGTTTCTCTTTTCAGTTTGATGTCATGATCTTTTCCTCCAATTAGGATGGTCTTGTGTAGGTAGTGTCAGGCACTATGAGGTCATGGATATCCAGGCCATTTTGTGTCTGGAGGAGCATGTTGTAAGGAGTCCTACTCTTCCTTTGGCTCTTACATTCTTTCCGCCCCCTCTTCTGCAATGGACCCTGAGCCTTGGAAGATGGGTTTGAGATGTTTCAGTGCTGAGCACTCCTCTGTCACTTCTCAGCACCATGGTGCCTTCTGAGTCATCCCAAGGTTGCCACCATCTGAAAAGAGAAGCTTCTCTAACCAAAAGTGAGAGTAGAATTAATATATGGGTGTGAACATTAAGAGAAGTGCTTACTGGGCAGTTTGGTGAGCACAGTATATACATTTAGCGAGACCCAGCAGACATTACACCCTTAAGGCTCATGACTACCCCTGTCGTACATTTTCAGTATCAGGGATGTGTTCCCTCCCATGGAGCAGACCTCCAGTCCAATTAGAGAGCAGTTGGTTTCCCCCATAACAGACATGCCACTATTGCACCCATTGGCTCATTTGGCCTGGCTGGCCAAATTTAAAGCTTGCAGTGTTCACTGTTGAGTACCTTCACTGTTGTTTTCTCTCTCCCATTGAACTGCATACAGCATAGCTTTTTCCAACTTTCTGTCAGCTGGTCCTCATGGAGGAGGCTTTCAGCTCAGCTCCAGCAGGTTTTCTCAGTGAACTTGCCAACCAGGTATGTGGAGTCTTTAGCAATAGGGTCTTACCATCTATTCCTGGTGGGAAACTAAGGGCCTCAGCAATGGCCTATAATGTTTGGGGGGTATCTGTGACCTCCCTGGCCAACAACTCATCAAAAATAAAGAGTAAGGGCTGAAGAGATGGTTTAGCAGTTAAGGCACTTGCCTGCAAAGCCTAAGGACCCAGGTTCAATACCCCAGTACCCACATAAACTAGATGCACAAGATGGCACATGCGTCTAGAGTTCATTTGGAGTGGCTAGAGGCCCTGGTGGGCCCATTCTCTCTCTATGTGCCCCCTCTAATAAATAAGTAAATATTTTTTAAATTAAAAAAAATAAAGACTAAGGATTATAAGAGAAGCTATAATATTATGTGAAAGCTATAAAATAGCACATAGTTGTAAGAGTGTATTAGAGGTCTAAGGACAGGTCAGATAGACACCATGACCTTGAAGTAGGAGCAGGAAGAAAACTTTAAGACATACATTTGCAGCAGTTGCAAACCATGAAAATATCTGTGATTTGTATTGCTATCAAAAGTCACAAATGTGGCAAATAGAATAGACTGTTGTCTGCATTTTTTTTTTTTTTTTTTTTTTTTTTTTTTTTTTTTTTTTTTTTGGTTTTTTGAGGTAGGATTTCACTCTAGCCCAGGCTGACTTGGAATTCACTATGTAGTTTCAAGGTGGCCTCAAACTCATAGCAGTCCTCCTACCCCTGCCTCCTGAGTGCTGGGATTAAAGGCGTCACACCCGGCTTGTTGTCTGCATTCTTAAGTGGTATTCATTATTGAAGGAATTGGTAATTTAGCATTAGCATTTAGTAAAAATTAGAAGATGTGATTTCTTTTTCTCATTCAAGTTCATGAACCCTCTAACTTCGGTCCATAAATCTCCTTAAAATGAGGTGGGAAGAGATTCCAAGGAGCCCAGGTAAGAAATTATGGTGGCCTGGCATGGTGGCACACACCTTTAATCCAAGCACTCAGGAGGCAGAGGTAGGAAGATCGCCATGAGTTTGAGGCCGCCCTGAGACCACATCATGAATTCCAGATCAGCCAGAGCTAGAATGACATTCTACCTTGAACCTCCAAAAAAAAAAAAAAAAAAAAAGGAAGGAAGGAAGGAAGGAAGGAAGGAAGGAAGGAAGGAAGGAAGGAAGGAAGGGAAAGAAAGAAAGAAAGAAAGAAAGAAAGAAAGAAAGAAAGAAAGAAAGAAAGAAAGAAAGAAAGAAGGAAGGAAGGAAGGAAGGAAGGAAGGAAAGAAAGAAAGAAAGAAAGAAAGAAAGAAAGAAAGAAAGAAAGAAAGAAAGAAAGAAATGGTGGTGTTTTACTGTAGCCAAACCTATAGATGCTATGATTTTGCAAAAGAAGAAAGTAGAAAGAGACAAGAGAAATGGAAGAGCATGACATTGAAAAGCATGGACAGGCAATCAGTACAAAAGAGAGCAGACAGACCCCAAGAACAGAAGTTGAGAATTAAGCAATAGGAAAGATATAGCAGACAGCTAAAGGAAGCAACAGAGAATAGCTAATAGCCAAACAGTCTACCTGGTCTCAGATACCTGAACCACATCTGGTGCTTTCTCCAGCATGACCTAGTTCAGCCTGAGAGTCAGTTATGGCATAGTTGACCAGGCCTGAAAAAAATCCATGCTGCTCTGCAAATTTCTCTTTAGTGAGTTTACAGCAGGAAAATTGAAAGACTAAAGCAGCTGGTCATGGGAATGTGAAGGAAGATGCTAGGATGGGGTGAGGAGTGGCTGGGAAGCCTTGAGCAAGTTGGGGCATGGAGGGAACTGAAATGATGGGTAAGGAGGGGAAGCTGGTCTGCAGCCAGAGGAGAGCTGAGCCACTGCGAGTGAGAAGCAGAGAAGCAAGGACGAGGCTGTTGTCCTCGCTTTGGGTATCTGTTTTCATGAATCTTTATAGGCTGGCTCTCATCCTGGGTTTCTGTTTTGTAACACCCCTCTTTTTCCTTGCACTCATTTAGTGGGTCCCTTCCCCTAGCATCCAAAAGTAATTCTGTACTGAATATCCTGGAAAGCATGGATAATGAGTTATGCTCCTTTAGAGTCCAGGTAGTGAGTGACATAAACCAAGGAGGCAAGGCAGCCCAGATGCATATGCATATGCATTCACATCACAAGGGCAGAGTGAGGATTGCAGCATCCTGGGTAGGACATCTCATTCAGATGATTGCCTGAGATACTCTGATTTTCTGAGGTTGTTTTGATCTTTAAATATTGAGCCCATGAAGCCCAAACCATCCTCAGTCCTGTGCAGCTACGTGCTCCAGGTTTCTCACTCAAACATGTGCAACATGAGCTCAAGGTGTGGTGTCCAAGAAACCTACAAAAAGCACGATCCGACGTTGAGATGATTCTTGCAATCATTGAGCTTTATGAGCGCACAGGAAAGTGCAAGTATGGAGGCAGAGGCCAAGGGCAGTGGCCAGAGGACTGAGTGGGGCGGAGAGTGATTCTGTCTTAGTCTCTTATTTGGAAGGTGAGCAATCACTGGATAGGAAGAGAGCAAGGGCAGATAGGTGAAGCTATTAACAGGGACTTAGGGGAACAGAAATACCCTTCATTAAGATTGATCTACACCTTAAATAAAGGGCTCTGTTAAACAGTCTGGAGTTTGAAGTGCCCTGGTTTTGTTTTCAGAAAGAAATTGAGTTGATTGCTAGTTTTGTCTCATCAGTGCTTAAAGCAACACTATCTCCCCTTGGAGGAGCTAACCTTTTAGGGAACTTCATGGAGGGTACTTCATTGCTGCTCTGCTCCAAGCCGTTGCTGTCTTGAAAGCAGAGTTGGCACTTTTGGCTGTTGGAAAATGTTCACATTGTGGGAGAGGAGGTCAGAAAGGTTAAGGAATGGCCCACAGAGACAGGCTGGGATTGCTGTTAAATTGTATGACCTCAGACTGTTTATGCAACCTTCCTCCTTATTGAGGAACTTAAGAGAGAAAGTGTATTAAAGGATTGTTTTGAATTTTTCATACAGTTGCTGGCACATAGAACTCAATAAGTAATTATCATTATTTTTGTTTCCACATCGGTTATTTTTATTTTAGATGAGGGCGCATTCTATACTTACCAGGCTAATCTTGAACTCACGCGCTCAAATGATCCTCCCACCTTAGAGTAGCTGAGTCTAAAGGAGTGTTCCAACACCACTGGCTCACTCGCTCTTGCCCAAAATAAGTCAGGAAATAATTTGTATTTGCATAAACTATAGAAACCCTAAAATATTTGTTTCATAATTTCAGCTTTCTAAGTAAGATGCTGGTTTGCCTACACCTCTGTGCGGTTCAGGTTGAGGGAAAGTGCTCCATAAAACCCTTTCTATGTCAATGAAGTTTAGAGGCCACACTTAAAAGGAAATGTTTGTGCGCTGGAGAGATGGCTTAGCAGTTAAGGCACTTGCCTGCAAAGTCAACGGACTCAGGTTTGATTCCCCAGGAACCATGTAAGTCAGATTCACAAGGTGGCGCATACATCTGGAATTCATTTGCAGTGGCTGGAGGCTCTGGTGCACCTATTCATTCTCTCTCTCTAAAATAAATAAATAATAAAATCTGTTTTTTTAAAAAGGAATGTTTGTGAAATGAATAGCAGTGTTTCATCAGACAGAAGTTATTCACCTCTCCTCATTGGGCCCATCCTGTCCCATCCTTCATAAATTAAATGGAGGCAAATTAAAAAGGAAGAAATGAGAATCAAGACCAACATTTTGGGGCTGGAGAGATGGGTTAGTGGTTAAGGCGCCTGCCTCCTAAGCCTAAGAACACTGGTTCCAATCTCCAGCAGTTCCAATCTCCAGGTCCCACGTTTACCCAGATGCAAAGTGACGCAAGGGCGTAATGCCCCACTTGACCACAAGGGGGCGCACACATCTGGATTTTGTTCGCAAAAGCTGAGACACTGCTGGCGCGCCCATCTCTGTCTTCCTCTCCCTCTCTCTCTCTCTGTCTCTCTCTGTGTGTCTCTCTCCAAAAAAATAATAAAAAATAAAAAGTTTAAATAAAAGAAAAAAAACCAACATTTTGGACTAGAGAGATAGCTTAGCAGTTAAGCACTTGCCTGTGAAGTCTAAGGACTCTGGTTCAAGGCTCAATGCCCCAGGACCCACATAGATCAGATGCACAAGGTGGCACATGCATCTGGATTTCGTTTGCAGTGGCTGAAGGCCCTGGTGCATCCATTCTCTGTTTCTCTCTGTCTCTCGCTCTGCCTCTTTCTCTCTGTGTCTGTCTGTCACTCATAAATAAATAAATAAATAAATAAATAAATAAATAAATAAATAAATAAATAAATAAGACAAAAAAAAATTTTCAAGGCATAGGTTTGAGTCAGTTCAACCTTACCCAACCAAGAGTGTTTCCTATTCTCTCTGGTGAGAAAAAACAAACAAACAAACAAAAGAATCCTCTCCTTCCCCACTGCCCAATTCCCCCTGGAGACCCAGTGGAGCAGGCATGGAATGCAAGGCAGAGGATGGCCCATGGTCTTTAACTATTCCTGGACTATAATGAGGGCGCAGAGAGGCTGGAAGGGCAGCCACTGAAAGCTCAAGTCCCCGTGCAGTTCACTTCTGGCAGCCATGTTTTCTCAGGAAGTCCTGGATGCTGTTATAGTTACCAGTAGGAAATCATATGTGGTCTTTACCTTCATGGAGATCATGGCCTCTCTGGGGATGATGAGGAGTGAGTGTGTTTATTACAAGTGTTCAGAATGAAATGCTCAAAGGAAAATCTCAGATATTGGGGTGTTTTGATTTACCTGTATTTGAAATATAATGAAGTATAGAATATATAGATTTGTGTTTATTCTACATATAGATATATAGAAAGAGATAAAGAATATATATGGAGAGAATATCTACATAGAGAATAACTATATCTAAAGATTATTTACACAAATACACATACCATTGATATACATATTTGAGAGTCTTATCAATCTAGTTATCTATATATAACACATTTCAGGACATAATCTTGAATCACTAATGAACAAAATTAATTATTGTTTAAATAGATAACACAAGCTATAGGAATTTCTAATAGTCTGGATTTTGGAGTAGTTCACTACTTTATGAACAATTTCCATGTTACAATAAACATAAAATTTACATTTAGGTGATAGTTGAATTCTTAAACTATTTTGATTCCTCAGAAATATACTGCTAATGAGATTTCAAAATTCATTTTAATTTCTCATTATGCTAAGTATAAAGGCCATTTACAATAGTAACAGAAAAATACAAAACGTTTATATAGAGATATAATAAGAGAAAATGGAAAAATCATGTTAAACAAAGTATTGTTCTAACAATAACAATATGTTCTTTTTAAATCATTTTTCCTGTGGTTTTGAAAGACCTACTAGATGGAAATTACAAAGATATGGATTTAGTGCTTGCCTTTCTTCCTCTTATTTTCTTTTTCATTTTTTTCTTCTCTTTCTCAGAGAGAGAGAGAGTCACATGTAAGCCATGCTGGCCTTTAACTCCTGATTCTTACGCCTCCACCTTCCCAGTCTCAATGCTGGGATTTAAAGCATGTACCACTGTCAGGTCTGATTTTGTAGTCCTTTTAATATCTTAAGTCACAAGATTTTTAAAAGAATAATGAGGTCTTTCTTTTCTATAAATTTTATTTATTTATTTATTTATTTATTTATTTATTTATTTATTTAAAAGAGAAAGAAGGAGGGAGAAGGAGAGAGAATGGGCATAGCAGGACCTCCAGCCACTGCAAAGAAACTCCACTTGCATGCACCACCTTGTGCATCTGCCTTACGTGGGTCCTGAAGAATCAAATTTGGGTCCTTTGGCTTTGCAGACAAATGCCTTAACTGATAAGCCATCTCTCCAGCCCGAGGTCTTGCTTTAAATTCTCAATTCTTTCCTAAAAGTCAGCTCAAACTAAGGGCAGAACAGAGGGCAACTCGCATGAGTCGATCACTTTTGCTCAGTCCTTGCTTGGCATGGTTCTCCATCCAATCATTCAGAGGCAATGCAAACTGTAGATCCCAGTGCGTGCTGCCCAGCTCTAAAGACTGACTACAGCCAGAACCTTTGGATTTAAAGAGCAGCTTCCAAAGAGAATGTGTTTCTGCCTTACATGGAATTGTGTTGACTCAAGTCGGGGGCAACACTTCCCTCTTAGTGTAGTTTACCTGTGAAGGAGCCCTAATTTTACCTACATGTCACTAGGTTTATGACAAAATGGAATAGTAATGAAATTTAGGCCATTCTATGTTGATCATGTCCCTAGATGTAAATGAGAGATATTTGTAAAGCTTGTCAAATTCTTCTTGCTCCAAGAACAACATAGTTAAATAAACACCTTAAAGAAAGACAGGTTTCTTTGTTCCCCAAATTCACTTCTATTCCATGTCAAATGACTTTGGCCAAACTTGACAAATTTCAAGCAGTTGTGACATTTGAGTATTTCATTTAAGCAGACGTGTGCAGGAAACTCTTATAAACAGCAGAAATGTTTTTCTCTCAGCTGGGAGGCAAAACACAAGGTACCTGCGGATTCCATGAGGACCTCTCACGGTGTGCTCCTATGATGGAAAGAGCTAGCAGGCTGCCCAAGGTCTCCTTTAGAAGGGCTCTGGTTGTAGCCGTGAGCAGTAGACCCTCATAGTCCTTCTCATCACCCGTGAAAGAGCTCAGCCTCCTAATACCATCACGTTAGTGAAAGGCTTTAAAATGAGTTTGGAGGAGAAGCATTCAGATCATAGCAACACTTCTGTCTCGGTTTCTATATCAGTAAAATAGACCTAATGGTAGAATTTCATTGCTAGGCCTGCAGTGTGAGTAAAATGACAGCATCCATGCCAAATACTTCCGTGACATATCACCTTCTATTGAAGTGAGGTGCTGCAGAGTGTGGGGTACTCCTGCTGCAGAATGTGGGGTGCTGTAACTGCAAGGTGCTTGATTCACATCCCCTTGCTCTACAGATGAAGAGCTCAGAGCTGGAAACCTGCCTTGCAGCTCTTGGAGGTGGTCTTCTGACAGAACCTTGTCAGTGACTAGGGTTAGGCCCTTTCTAGTCTTCCCTGCACTGTCCCCTCACTACTCTCCCTTCTCTCCTTTTTTTTTTTTTTGTACTTTTTTAATCATCTACTCTTCCATCTTTCTCTCTCAAGACCCCTTTCCCTCTTGCCAGGAAGTGATCATTACCCCATCCTTCTCTTGACCTTGACAACTATTCTGACATTGATTCTTCAGAAAGTTAACCTCCAAGGACCAGCAGCAGATACACTAAGACCTGATTAATCTGCACGTGTTGATACCTGAGTAATTTACAAGCCAGGCAGTAGTCATCTAATACTCTCTCTCTCTTTCTTTCTCTCTCTCTCTCTCTCTCCCTCTCCTCTCTATACTCACTTTCTCTTTTATATTATCTGTCTTTTTCCTCCCTCACCTTATAATGCAGACTTATAACTCCCAGTGCCAGCACAGGGTTAACTTCCACAATGAGCTGTTGATCTGAGACACCTACAAGGTTTCCCAAAAAAAAAGACAGACTTCTGTCAGAGTTCTTGGTGACCCACCAAAGGTTAATGGTAAGACCCTACTATCGAAGATAGCATACGTGTGTGAGACCAAACACAGAGAGACCTGGCCAGAATCTGGAAGAAGGTCAGTCCCCAGACAGTTAGCTAGTCTAGTACCAGAGGGTGCTACACGAGCAACTGGGGGAAAATGTCTGACATTGGTCCAAACAACTTGCAGTCTAAGATACCCAGCAGGAAACAACTTGACGTAATGCTCATACAAGTGCAGTAGTGGCAAACAGCCATGGTGGGTAACCAACTGCTCTTGATTTGGCTAACAGATCCACTCAGTGGAATGGAACTCATTGCTGGAACTGGGAAATAAGTCAAAACCAGGTACAAAAAATGAGCTCAGTCTCCAAGATCAAGATACCACTAAATGTGGGCTAGAAGAGAGTCAACTCATATAAAATTCCCTCCAAAACATATATGGTCATCCCTTCTATCTAGTACTAACTTCTCTCTCCATTGGAGAATTTGCTCATCTTTTTTCAGATGGACAACAAACCTGAAGGGAGGATCAGCTAACCACACCTCACCAGGGCCCCAGCTGAAACCATAGAACAACGCAAGGGAAGGGCAAGAGTTCAGCGTTCATGGCGATCACGACACCAGAAAAAGGCTGAAGGAGATAAACACAGAGAACATCCAACTCCAACTAAGCCAGATATCCAGAGACACAGAGGCTCCCAAAACCTCATCACTGAAGCAGAACTAAAATGACCCCAATGTGGCTCAGGGAAACTCACGGAAGAGGGGGCGGAAAGATTTTAGAGTCACAAGTTGGGGCATTATGCACAGAGACTGGGGCCTGCCCCCCAGAACTCTTGACTAACCTCACAATGCACGACCCACATTCCCCATTGTGGTAGTTTGAATGTATGTCCCCCAATATATTCAATGTTTTATTACTTTATAGTTTGCATCTTCAATCACCTTGCTAGAGGCAATGTCACTGGGGACCGGTCTTAGGTGTTAATGGTGGGTTTGAGATTCCATTGTAAAGGTATGCAAATGTGCCTAGCAGGAGTTCCTGAAGTGTGCTGTGTGACCTTTTGGCTGTAGTTTTGCTCTGTGTGCTGTGGTGGCTGGTTGGCTTTCTCTCTCTCTGTTTGGCCCTGTGAAGAGCAGGCTGCTTCTTCTGCCGTTATGGAACTTCCCCTGGATCTGTAAGCTTCAATAAATAATATCCCTTCCTCCATAACTGTGCCTGGTCTGGAAGTTCATCTCAGCGAACCTGAAGCTGTCTGCAACAGTAAAGTGGTACCGAGGAGTGTGGGGTGAGATGAACCTGACCGTGTGGATATTCGTCTTTTGGAACCTTTGTTTTGGAGGAATGGGCATGGACTTGGTGCTTGCAACTGAAGATGCCTTCTGGAGTGGTAAGCCAAGTTTTATGGACTATTCTGATGAGAGTTTGAGAATGCTAAATGCAAACAGTATTGAACTTGGAGGCTTGGCTTATGAGATTTCTAAGGGGAAGGAAAGACGGCAGAGGACTTTGTTGGAACTGGGCTACTGGCATAAGGGATGGCTACGTTCCGCTATCCAGGCCCAGAAAGTTTGATCAAGGTTAAATTTGTAATGGACTGATGTGCTTGGCTGAAGATATTGGACTGAGATTTTAAGATTTTAAGTTGGAAAACCTCAAGCAAGGTAAAAGCAGAGGCACTGAGACCGGTTTTAGGTTACTGGAGCTGCTATTGTCAACGCATTAGCAATCTTAAGGAAGGTGGAAGGAAGGTGGCCTGACGACTTGATTTACATTAAAACAATGGAGAGGATGCCTGAGGAAAGACTGTTAGAAATGCAAACTCTTTGGAAAGAGTTGACTGGAGAAGGAACCTGCTTTTCAAGGCTATGGTTTATTTTGTCCCTGGATTTAGAATATGGCTGTGTCCTGCACACCTGGTATTAGTTTTGGAAATATGAAAAATGCATGGAGTGGTCATGAGTTGCACACGGTTCCAGGAGCCGCTGTTGAGATGCGGCATGAGGCAGGGCATGAAGACCCTCAGGAATAGGCTGGAAGAGCCTTTTGGAAGATGGACCGTGGTTTGCATGGAGACCTGAAGATGTTTTGGATATACCAGGACTGTGCAAAAGGGCTACCATGGAGTTCAGTGTTGGCATGGGATGAAAGTTTTCCCTGGCGACTCTGCCCAGCTGGAGGGGCGGATTTGGAAAACCTGGAGACTGTCAGTCTCTGGTTATATTGAACTTGAACTGCAGAAGTTTGATGACTGTTGATGGTGGTTGAGTTTGCAATGTTTTAGTTTCTCCTTGCTATTCCTTATACAGTTAAAATGTTTACTCTGTGCCTTTACATGTTGAAAGTATTTAACTTGTTTGATTTTACAGGACTCACTATCTTAAGTTGATCAAGACTGTGAGAACCTTTGAAATTGGACTGAGTACAATTTACAATGTGTGATAGTTATAAATCTATTGGGGGCCAGGAGCTAAATATATTGGGGGCCAGGGGCGGAATGTGGTAGTTTGAATGTATGTCCCCCAATATATTCAATGTTTTATTACTTTATAGTTTGCATCTTCAATCACCTTGCTAGAGGCAATGTCACTGGGGACCGGTCTTAGGTGTTAATGGTGGGTTTGAGATTCCATTGTAAAGATATGCAAATGTGCCTAGCAGGAGTTCCTGAAGTGTGCTGTGTGACCTTTTGGCTGTAGTTTTGCTCTGTGTGCTGTGGTGGCTGGTTGGCTTTCTCTCTCTCTGTTTGGCCCTGTGAAGAGCAGGCTGCTTCTTCTGCCGTTATGGAACTTCCCCTGGATCTGTAAGCTTCAATAAATAATATCCCTTCCTCCATAACTGTGCCTGGTCTGGAAGTTCATCTCAGCGAACCTGAAGCTGTCTGCAACACCCATTGATGAGGGTCCCTTTGGAAGAGGGAGGACAGGGAGGAGGACAATGGAACCAATACTATGAATGTAAAATCAGAATAATATAAATAAAAAAATATAATGATTAAAAAAATAGTCATCTAATATGCATCAATTACCAAATAAACACATTCCGTGCCATTGTTTTCTTTTCGGCAAAAAAAAAAAAAAAATCTCAAAAAGTCGGAGGAAGTCAATTTAGAAAAGGGGGTGGGTGGAGAAATCAAAAGAAAACCTTTAACCAAATTAGTTTCTTTGTCTTTGTTTCAAAAAGATCAGGGCAGAAATAAGACAGCTATGAAATTATGAAGTAAGATTTGCAAAAGATTTATCCAGCAGGAAAG
This sequence comes from Orientallactaga sibirica, assembly GCA_036365145.1. Taxonomy (NCBI): domain Eukaryota; kingdom Metazoa; phylum Chordata; class Mammalia; order Rodentia; family Dipodidae; genus Orientallactaga; species Orientallactaga sibirica. The sequence continues at coordinate 32,214,589 of JAEOAD010000016.1, forward strand.
AACATCTGCTTATCATTTTGAAGAAGTACTACTATGGGTTTCAGTAGAATTGTGGCAAACCTCTTGCCTCCGACTCCCAAGTGTGGACCACAAGCATGAGCCACCATGCCTGGCTCATATGGAGTTTTATTTATTTATTCACTTATTTATTTATTGCTTTTGCTTTTATGTTTTGGTTTTTCAAGGTAGGGTCTCACTCTAGCCCAGGCTGACCTGGAATTCACTCTGTAGCCTCAGGCTGGCCTTGAACTCATGACAATCCTCCTGAGTGCTGTGATTAAAGGTGTGTGCCACCATGCCCAGCTTGTGGGGTTTTATTTTATGTTGGAGTTTCTTTCCCCTACTGCAATAATCAGGAGAAACTATTTTTTGCAACTTTTGATAAATATCCAGCTCTGTTTCTCTTTGACACCATACTACAGGGTCATATGTTTCATACGTTTGCATAAAGGGAAAGCAGCCCGTGGAAGATTGAATTCTCAGCTGCTCTGTGTGTACACGTTAGCATTCAGCATTCATGTCATTGTATGTTAAGACATACAGTGTGTGAACTATTAGCTATGATTGACATTGGGTGACTTTCACATGAAAAAGTGAGCTCTCATGGTTCAGGAAGTCAGACTTCCAAGTTCAAGGTATTGGCAGTGTTCGTTTTTCTCTCTCATTGGCTTACAATGGAAGCTTTCTTTCTGTGTTTTCACAAGGTCTTTTGTCTATATGCGTTTCCTGCATCCAAATTCGTCTTGTCAAAAATACCAGTTAGCTGGGCATGGTGACACACATCCCTAATCCCTGCACTGGTAAACTGAAATAGGAGAATTGTCCTAGTTCAAGACCAGCCTGTGCCAGAGTGAAACCCTCCATCAAAACACACCATGGGGGACTGGAGATATGGCTTAGTGGATAAAGTGTTTGCCTGCAAAACCAAAGGACCCAGGTTTGACTCCCTAGGACCCATGTAAGCCAGATGCACAAGAGGGTGCATGCATCTGGAGTTTGTTTGCAGTGGCTGGAGGCCCTGGCACGCTCATATTCTCCCTCTCTCTCTCTCTCTCTCTCTCTCTTTTCTCTCTCTCTCTCTCCTTGCCTATTTCTCTATCTCTCTCTCTCTCAATAAGTAAATAAAAAAATAAAATATTAAAAAAAAAAACACACACCATGACCAGGCATGGTGGCACACACCTTTAATCCCAGCACCCAGGAGGCAGAGGTAGGAGGATTGCCTTGAGTTAAAGGCCACCCTGAGACTATATAGTAAATTCCATGTCAGCCTGGGCTAGCATGAGACCCTACCTCAGAAAACAAAACAAAATAATAATAATAACCATATATATATATATATATATAAAATAAAACAACACCATGCACACATATACTCACGCATGCACACACACAAAGAAACCATTTGTATTAGGCCCATCTTGACAATATTATTTTAATTTAATCTTCATTTTAACACCCTTTCTCCAAATACAGACACATTCTGAGGTGGGGGGAGTGGTTAAGATTTCAACATAATGAATGGAAAATGGGATGTAAAGGGACACAATAGACCTGGTTAAACATCCTCCTGTGCAGCCCCTGCCTTTAGGCACACACAATGGAGGCCACCACCCAAGCTGATCTTCCTGATAGATAAAGGAAAAGTTCCAGGAATCATTACCACAGGCCTCACTGCAAAATGCAGGCTGTTCTGTTATCTAAGGAGTAGGATGACCCCTCTGTGCAATGTACCATGACCTTCCTGTATCTTTTTGTTTCTAAATATCTTTGTGATTACATAGCATAGAATGTTTGTGCCTCAGTTCTGCCTATGTGACCTCTGCAATGAATACCTTGTGACTTCTTATAATAGCCCCTCTTGTTTAACTTTGTGGTTTAACTTCCATCCTGCTTTTCAATGAACATCTTGTGGTCTCCTCTTATACAAGCTCACACTCCCAGCAGTTCGGGGCTGCATCCTGAGATCCTGACTGCTGGGGTACAGTCCTGGTGCACCAGTCTTTTCTTTTCTTTTCTTTTCTTTTCTTTTCTTTTCTTTTCTTTTCTTTTCTTTTCTTTTCTTTCCTTTCCTTTCCTTTCCTTTCCTTTTCTTTTCTTTTCTTTTCTTTTCTTTTCTTTTCTTTTCTTCCCAATTAAACTTTACCTCACATTCCGTGAGTTGATGGTCTTACTTTTGCGACACCAGACTCCATAACAAGAGGACTATATTGGCTCATAAGCCCTAGTGTCTGAGAACAGTCAATAGTTACAAGTTACATTCGCCCATTTTACTGCGGTGAAATACATGACCTGTGTAACTTTACAGAGAAAGAAGTGCATAGATGTAGAGGTTTCAAGACATGGCACCCAGTGTCAGTTCAGCTTTGGGTGAGGGCCTCATGGTAGATGGCACCATGGTGGCAGGAGATCAATGGAGGCGCGGGAGATCATGTGGCAAGACAGGAATACAGAGGCTGGAATTCCACAATCCCTTCAAAACAAATGCCTCAAGAGCTCTACTACTGAGCTATATCTCCAGCCCAGTCTCCTAAAGGTCCACCCCTCAACACAACCACCTTGAAACCAAGTATCCAGCACTTGATCCCTGGGGGACAAACTGCATGCGAGCCATAGCACAGATGAGGGTAATGTGCCTACTGCAGTCTTCTATTTAATTGTTTAAGAGCTGGGCTCTGGAATTAGCTGCCTTTGTCCTGCTTAGTCATTTGCAAAGTTCACTGTTTACAGTTTGCATGACTTTGAGAAAGTTATACACCCTCAGCAAACATCAGTTTCTTTACCTGTAATGAAACAATGAACAGATACTTCCCTGATTAAACAAAGGAAGAAGGAAGAAAAAAAAAAAACAGACCAACTCCTGTGAAGATGCTGAAAGGAATGCAACAGAAAAAGGAACTGAGGAAATGAGTGCTTTGGACAAACCTCAACCCAGAGAGCTCATACAGTGCATTTAAAGCTGTTCTGGGAAATCGGAACCATTTGTTTATGAAAATGGAAGGTTTAGCTTCATTTGCCATAACATCTTTCTTTATTTTCCATTAAAATCAAACGACATGACTTCTGAATGCTAGTAAATTCCTGTGGTCTTTTGTCATTTTTTAAAATTGTCTTTAAATTAGGCCAAGAGAAAACTTTCCCACCAGAGTCTACTAGAGAAGGAAAAGTTGCATCAAAACTTTGCCCCTGCCCTCATCTTTCCATCTAGACAGGAAAAGGCTATGGCTGGAAGTGGGGCTGAACAGCAGAACAGCCACAGTGCATTTCTATTTGCCCTCATCTGCCTAAGGACAAGTGGGGTTGACATGAAGAATCCTCCAGACATGGATCAGTTCTACCTGGTATTTCCTGCTCACCCATCGGGAAAGCCTTAGCTGGGGTCAAAGCCTCAGTTGCCTAAGAAAACTGAGCAGAATAAATAAAAGTTAAAAAAGCACATATAACATGATGTGAACTAAGCTGCTTGCTCTAAATTAGTGATAACAGCATAGAACTGCTGAGTGAGTCCTGTAGAAGCAAAAAAGAATGAGGAAGATATGTATGTACTATATGTTCGGTCAAGACAGGCTCCCAAGATGGAGTTACCAAGGTCAGCATAATGGTGACAGAGGTATGGGATAGTGGACTGTCCACATTCTTCAAGAACCGCCCAGTCCTTACCCCCTCCTTGCCTAACAATGCCCCAGGTCATGGTTTCCTGCCCTCTTATCTCATAAGTTACATGGTCACTGTTCTGGTGTCACACCCTAGCTATTTTAAATGGTTAATGTAATGATCTCCCCTAAAGGAACTTTTCTATTCAACTCCTTTTGGTCAGGTGTTTTGTCCCAACAATGAGAAGGTAACTCCAAAAAATTAAAAATGGAGGAGTGGGGTTGTTACTGCTAGAAATGTGAATGAGCAGCTTTGGTCTTTTGGAACTAATTTGCAGGAGGAATATGGAAGGATTTTGAAACCTTGTTCTAAGAGATGCCTGGCAGTGTTATAAGCAGAGTTTGATGAACCATTCTGAACAGAGTTTTAAAGATCTTAATGCAGAAAGAACTGTGCAGGTTTCACTTATGAGGGGAAGAAAGAGATTTGTCCAAACTGGGCTAGAGGCAGTTTGTGTGAGAGGCTGGCTGTGCTCCTTCCATATCCTGAGAACTTGAGCAGGGTTGAATTAAGAAGAAATGGATTGGTGTGAGCAGAAGGATATGGCTCAGAAAAAAAAAAGTTTAAGTTCAGGCTGAAGACTATAGCCTGGTTCAGCTGCAGTTATTTGAGAAATTACCATTTAGACTGGGCCAGCTGTTCTGTATTGGGACAGTTAAAGGAATGCTAACTCTTGAACTGAGGTGGTCTGAAGGAAGAATACTGAAAGAACTTTCCTGCTTTTCAAAGTTGGCTCTATGTCCCCATAGATTAACAAATTTGTAGCCTACCTGGCACTATAGGAGTATAACAAATGCAGGAAAGAAAGGGTCATTAGATATTCAGTGCAATTTTCTCTTAGGAAATAGCCACTGGGCAATGTGAGGCATGGTTGTTAGAGTCCCTGCATATAAGCCATGAGGATGAACCATGGGTTACAGTGGAGACCCAAGGATTTTGGAGATATCAGGAATATAGAATGGCCACCAAGGAGAACTAACCAGCTCAGGATGGAGTTTTCTCTGGGCTGTGGGAGCCCAGCTGGAGGGAAATCCCAGAGTCTTCATCACTGGTTACAGGTGTCACACTCGGAGCTATGAGATTTGGTGTTTGTCCTTTTTGTTTGAGGTCTTGCACTGGTTCAATCCTTTCTTGCAATGCCATCTTTTGCACTGTGAATGTTTACAATTGTGTGCTTTTGGTTTAACAGGCTAACAGCTAAGACACCTTAGACTACGGGGATAATATAATAATAATAACAGTGTTAGGCTTGATATAAACTACTGGAACTTTTAAAGTTGGACTGAGTGCATTACATTTTATATTATGGATGGTAATGAGTTTATAGGTGCCAGGGGTGGAATATGGTGTTTTGAATCAAATGACCTCAACTCATGTGTTCTGAATGCTTGGTCTTCAGTTACTGGCAATTTAGGAGGTGTAGCCTTGCTAGAGGAGGTGTGTTGTTTGGGGTGGGCTTAGGGGTATTATAGCCAGCTCCCCTTTACTAGAGATCAGCTCACTCTCCTGCTGCTGTTTTCTGTCTGCTGTGGCAGAGGTGATGTCCAGCCTCTGTCCATGCTGTGCTTTCCCTGTCATCATGAAACTTTTCTTAGAGACTATAAGCCAAAATAAAACCTTTCCTCCAATCAGCTGATTTTAGTTGTGTGTTTTGTCCCAGCACTGAGAAGATGACTATAAAACTCTCCTGATCCCTCTTCCTTTCTTTTCTCCTGCCTCCATCTAGGTCATTACATGCCCTGTATTCTGATCCTCTATTTTCCTGTCTACTATCTCCTCCCCTATTTCCTCCTCAGTTCTCCTTTCTCCAAGCCTTGTTCTGACTTCCTGGTTTCTATTGCTGATGCTTATTTCAACTTACAAACAAATCTAAATATTCAGAGATAAGATCTGTATATGAGAAAGAACATGCAGTTTTTGTCTTTCTGATCCTCAGTTACCTCACTTAGTATATATTTTTTCCAGATTCATCCACTTTTCCTGTGAATATTATTTTTCTTTACAACTGTTGCAATCAGATTCACATTGCTGGCAGAAATCACCCAAATAAGAGCAGCTTTGGGGTAAAAAAGGGTTTATTTTGACTTACAGACTTGAGGGGATGCTACATGATGGCAGGGGAAAACGATGACATGAGCAGAAGGTGGACATCACTCCCCCCAGCCAACATCAGATGGACAACAGGAGAGTTTGCCCAACACTAGCAAGGGGACACTGGCTATAATACCCATAAGCTCGCCCCCAACAGTACACTGCCTCCAGGAGGTGCCAATTCCCAAATCTCCATCAGCTGGGAACCTAGAATTCAAAATATCTAAGTTTATGGGGGACACCTGAATCAAACCACCACAACAACCGAACAAAACTCCATTATGTATATGTACAATCTCTTCATAATCCATTCATCAGATGATGGGCATCTAGGCTGATTCTGTTTCCTAGTGATTGTGAATAGAGCAACAATAAACATGGCTGAGTAAGTATCTCTTTAATGGCATATAAAACCCCTTGGGTATATGCTATGCACAGAAGCACAAAGCTGGGTCATATGGTAGATCTATTTTTTAGGATTTTGAGAAAACTCCGCACTGATTTCCATAGTGGCTATACCAGTTTACACTCCCACCAACAGTGAATCCAGGTACCTCTGTTCCTACATCCTTGCTAGCATTTGATGTCTTTTGATTATTTAGGTTTATTTTTATTTATTTATTTATTAGAGACAGACAGAGGGGGGAGAGAGAGAAGATGGGTGCACCAGGGCCCATAGCCACCGCAAATGAACTCCAGGTGCATGCGCCACCATGTGCATCTGGCTTGAGTGGGACCTGGAGAATCGAACCTGGGTCCTTAGGCTTTGCAGGCATGCGACTTAACTGCTAAGATATCTCTCTATCCTGGTATTTTTAAATAAATACTATTTATTTATTTATTTGAGAGAAAGAGGCAAAGAAAGAGAGAGACAGAGAGAGAGAGAGGAAGAGAGGGAGAGAATGGGGGTGCCAGGGCATCCAGCCCCTGCATACGAACTCCAGATGCATGCACCCCCTTGTGCATCTGGCTTACGTGGGTCCTGGAGAATTGAACCTGGGTTCTTTGGCTTTGCAGGCAAATGCCTTAACCACTAAGCCATCACTCCAGCCCTCTATCCTGATTTTTTGACAAAAGCCCTTCTGATTGGAATGAGATGGAATTTCAGTTGTGTTAATTTGCTTTTTCCCTTATGGCTAAAGATGTTGAACATTTTTTTAAACTTAAATATTATTGGGAGCTTTAATGTCTGAACATATTGCAAATTGGTTGTATTCCCATTGTGTTACCCTCTTATGTCCCTCTCTCTTGTCTCTTGAGGGCCCCCTTCAGTAGTATCCATAGTCACTATGGTATCATGGTTACACCAGACAGTTCTTGTGGAAAGGAAAATGCCTCACAGTTCATCTTCCCACCCTGTGGCTCTTGCATTCTTTCCACCTCCTCTTCTAAAATGTTCTCTGGGCCTTGGAGGGTATATATTCTCTGCTTTGATAATGATTGATGTGATCATTTTAAAATTGCTTTTTAATCCTTTTTATTTCTTATTTTTCAAACTCTTGGTTAGTTCCATAACCCATATTTGATTAGGTTGTTTGATTTGCTATAGCTTTATTTTTTGAGTTCCTTGTATATTTTAGATATTAATCCTCTGTCAGATGTATGTAGCTGGCAAAGATTTCATCCATTCTGTAGGCTATCTGTTGATCCAGTTAACACTTTCCTTAGCTGTACAATAGCTTTTTAGTTTCATGAGATCCCATTTGTTGGTTGACTGTCTTATTCTCTGGGCTACTAGAGTCCTATTCAGAAAGTCCCTCCTTCTTCCTATATCTTCGGGTATACTTCCTACTTTTTCCTGTAGTCATTTCAGGGTTTCAGGTCTTTCATTAAGGTCTTTGATCCACTTGGAATAGATTTTTGTCCAGGATGAGAGATAAGGATCTAGATTCTTTCTTCTACATGTAGATGTCCAGTTTTCCCAACACTATTTATTGAAAGTGCTATTTTCACCCTCTAGTGGCTTTTTCCCTCTTTGTTAAAAACCAGGTGGCTGTGGTAATATGAACTTATATCTGGATCTTTTATTCTACTCCATTAATCTACATGTCTCTTTTTGTGTCAGTATCATGCTATTTTTATTACTATGGCTTTGTAATATAGGTTGAAATCAGGTATGGTGATGTCTCTAGCAATAATCTTTTTACTGAGGACATTTCTGTTCTAAGAAGATGGGAGGTCCTGTGTACCATTTGGGAAGGGGAGAGGATTTCTCTAAAATAAGCTTCTGTATGATTTATCATTATTAATTTTTTGATTTGCATACCTATATGAGATACATGCCCAAGGTTATACATAGGTTTCTTAGGCAAAAAGGGGTCATGAGTGGAAAAAGTATAGGGAGACCTAATGCAGTAGGATTGGCTAGTTGAGAGGAAATGAAGTAGGGGAGAAGGGATATGGCTACATAGTGTTTATTTTTCTGACCATATTTTATACAGTTAAACATATTTGCCTATTCAAAAAAAGTAAAATAAATTTGAAATAAAACTCAAATTACTCTGCATATCACATAAGCAATACAATATACATAGAATATGATTCCTTCAACTGACTTTAGAACACAGTACTCTAATTGTTCATCTTTAGTAAAACATATTTTAAGTAGAAAGAAAAATGTCAAAAAACAAAGTAAGTCTAAAATTCCCTTAGAAAATTTCTGGCACTTCACTTTTAAATCTAGTTTATTCATACACACATATATATGACTAGCAAAAATGAGATATGTTAATGTTATTAACATTTGAAATTCCTATGCAAGAGAAAAAGGACAAATATGAATTTATTTAGTAGTTAAGAAAAAGCCTGCAATATTAAATCTGAATTAGAAAAAACAATATGAACTCATGACTTAAACAAAAATACCTATTAGCTTTGGCCACTTAAAGGGTTTAGAGGCACTGACTTCTCCATGGTAAAGAGTGCTAACCAGGAGCATAGGTCTCACTTGTAAATCCTGTCTCCAATAAAAAGATCCCAGACTTCCCTGGAAAAAATGGACAGGTCTGGAGCAAGGAGAACATCAAGTAAGCCCAGTCATCTTCTTGTGTCCCACAGAATGATACTCTGAAAATCAGCAAAAGAATTAAGTAGGTAGTTAAAGAAAATCACTTCTTTATAGAGGTGTGCCTGCAAACAAATGAAGGAGAGATGTATGTTTGAAAATCACACAAAAATAATTTGCAGTTATCTAGAAAATTAAATAAAATACTAATGAATGTTGGTAATATTGAAGTTTTGTGGAACTGATCATTTGTAGATTTCTGGTTGCTTTCAGGTAAGTCCCACAATTTTGTATAAAAAGGTTGTGGTCCTCATTTCAGGTGTATGATCATACTGAATGGTCACTAATTTGATGATCTGGCCTCATGTGCCTCATGCTGAAGTACAAACAACATATGAAGTACCCCCACCAAAATGTTCAGCCTAATTCCAATCTAGCCTTTGGACTCAACTTCCAGTTCATGAGGAAAATCCTGGGAGAGTTAACTACTACTACAAAGAAATACTCAGATATAGCTAGAATATTAGGTTAATCTATAAAATATGGCCTGACTCTTCAGTCAATGTTATAACTCAGTACAGTTTGAGGAACAATTCTTGGTTTAAGTTACTTGGCTATATGAAATGGGTGTAAAGTGATTGGGTCTTTAAAATTTTTATTTATTTATTTATTTATTTATTTATTTATTTATTTATTTAAGAAGAGATAGAGACAAATAGAGAGAAAAAGAGAATGAGTGGGCCAGGGCCTCCAGCCACTGCAAACGACCTCCAGTTGCATGTGCCACTTTTTTGCACCTGGCTTATGTGGGTCCTGGAGAATTGAACTTGGGTCCTTAGGCTTCTCAGGCAAGTGCCTTAAGTGCTAAGCCATCTCTCCAGACTGATTGCATCTTTTTAACAAAAGTTATAAGCTAATAAAATTTTAATCCGCATGAGATATAAAACTTGATCATAAGAATGGAACTGCATCACTTTTCTTAGATACTATACTTATATTATGGCTATGTAATGTTCTTAGGTGATGTTGTTATTAGGATTTAAGACCTGGGTATAGGAATAGGAATAGACTTGGCTGGACACCATCCGAAAATACAACATTTATAGAGATAAATAATGAAAAGCAGAGAAGGCATATCTGATCACTGTAAGCATTGAAGAGGTCCAGATAAAGAGCTCTAATGACTGAATACTTGTACTTTAGCAAAAGAATTCGGGGCTGGGGAAGTGGCTCCGTGGCTAAAAGCATTTGCCTGCACTGCCTGTTGGCCTGGGTTCAATTCCCCAGTACCCATAAAGTTATGTGCACAAAGTGGCACATACATGTATCTGGAGTTCCCCTGATGTGTGATGTGGCCATTCTCTCTCTTTCTGTTCCAAATACATGTATAAATTGGGGTAGGGGTCAAAAGATATGCATAATTAAGCAATCTTACTCAAAATGTCATCTGCTTACCACAGTTCTGGTTCTGCAAGGTGATCCAAAGAAGTCGTTATTGCTGTCATCACTTGAGGGGGGGCAATCTGGTTCCCATAAGATGATTTCTTCTGCTCCAAGGTACAGCCTCACCATCATTGAAAATTTTGCTTACTTGTGTTCGGAAACCCAAGGTGACTACAGGTTTAGGACAATAATTCTTATCTTGTGTTCAGCATTGAAAAGGAAATGAAATACAGTAGGTATTACCAATTTAGGATGGGCACACCTTGAGTGATTCTTATGCCTGTGTAAAGTGAACCATGACTGTGACCCAAAGCAAAGGAGAGAGATACAAATGAAGGCAGAGGTGCCTGGCTTTCCTCCTGTTTTCTTGCAGACATAAGTGAGGCGTCAGTGCTCTTAGCAAAAACAGCTTCTAAATGTCAATTATAATGAAGGATGGGCCAGGTATGGTGGTGCACGCCTTTAATCCCAGAATTTGGGAGGCTGAGGTAGGGATCACAATGAGTTCAATGCCAGCTTGGGCTACAGAGTAAATTCGAGGTCAGCTTGGGCTAGAATGAGACCCTGACTCAAAAACTAACAACTCAGGATAAAGCACTTAGGGGTAAAATTTCAAGTTGTCTACTACTTGATTTAAAAAATAAATTTGGGGCTGGAGATATGGCCCAACAGTTACAGGCCTGTACAGCTTAATGACCTGGGTTCAATTCCCTGGTACTCAGTAAAGCCAGATGCACAAAGTGGCTCATGATTCTGGAGTTTGTTTGCAGTGGCTAGAGGCCCTGGCTAACCCATTCTTTATATCTGTCTCTCTTCTCTCTATATATCTCTCTGCTTGCAAATAAGTAAATAAATACATACTAAAAATGAATTCAATAGATAGAGTCATATATACAGAGATGCTGGGAAATCAAATATAAAAATGTTAATAATTATTGAATTAGGTGATATTTTTATAATCAAAAGTTGAGTGGAAATTTGTATATAAATTAGAGTAACATCTGGTCCTTAGTAAATAGGGCATCTGTGAGTTTTCTTTTTGCTTTCCTTAGTCCCTCAAAGTGCCAAGGGCAGCATGTGAAAGATGAAAGGTTTTATGGAGGTCATCTTGTGTATCCTGAGAATGTCTGTCGCCATGGGAAGAGGTTTGGTCCCTGAACACAGCAGTTGGTGCAGAGTCAGGCCCAGCTTCCTTCAGGCTTTGTTCCTCCCAATGAGAATATGAGCTTCAGAATAGGAAAGACAGCAATCAAAGCCACTGTGTGACCATGGGCAAGCCTCTTCACGTCACTGACAGACATGCAGCTTCCTCATCAGTTAACAATGGCTGCAAACAAGGCTCACACAGTCATTACGAGGATGAAGTAAGAAAAATGCCTACAAAAGACTAAGATGAGAACTGCCACCCAGAAAACCAGTGTCTCTTGTGATGGTTAACTCCATGCCCTCCCTTTAGTTTTCTGCTTCCTGGGCTTTGCCTGCAGTCACACCTCTCCTGGGGGTTCAGGAGGAATGCCATGTGCAGGATGCAATGCAAATGAGCTCCTGTTTCTCCTTGGGGCACTCCTGCCTGCCATCTGATGGGAGCCATTCTGTGCCCACAACAGCTGTTCAGAGCCTTGTTGCCCCCCCAACATGACAGAAGGAGATGGCTTCAGAAGGAGGTTGTCACCAAATAAAACCCTGAAAAATGAGAGGTGGGTTTCTAAGCAAATACAAAATATTAGGAAAAAAATAAATCCAGAAATGGTTTGGCAGTTCATATATTGTATGCTGCAACTCACACACAGGGAAAGCCATGGACTTCTAAAGTCAAATATCATAATGATTTGAGAAGTCATTAATGTGTGTCAACAGACATTTTCCTGGCGCATTCACACTTAGCCCTGATGGAACTCTTTGATGGAGATTTTTCCTTTCTCCAATGAGAGCACTGAGGTTCTGGAACATTCCTCTGGAAACTGAGTCATGTGGTCAGGGGCAGAGCCATATTTATATCCGAGTCGTACTCCAAAACCTGCATGCTTATTAACCAGCAAGGTACCTGGGCAGAAGGGTGACCTTACCCAGAAGTGACCTCACAGAAGTCATTGTTGTGATAAGGGTCCACCTGGACTTAACTGATATCTTGCCAGACTCCATCAGCCTGGAGGACAAGGGTGGCCCAGCCTGACAAGCTAACTGACTTACCAAGCTCTCCTGGGAACCCTCATGCTTGATCAGGAGTGTGTGAGCCCTGCTGAGGGTCTCCCAGACCTAAACCAATAATGATGCTCACAGCCTCCAGAGCAGTGCCAGGGCTTCTAACTGACCAGGAGTGTCTGCGAGCTAGCATGTACGCCATTGTAATGCAGGGGTTAGCAATGACTTCTCTCTGCATGTTGCCTGGGTCAGTCCTCTAGGCTGGGCCCGAGGAAGGAATCCAGAATGTTCACCTGGAGCAAAGCACCCACCCAGGGAGCCAACTCTCAGGCCACCTTTGGGTCACTGCCACAGTTCTTTCTGTTTCTGTTCTCACTTGGAGAGTGTTTTCAGCCCTGCTGTCCTAGACATGCCTGGCTGTTGTCTGCCCTTGATGGCAGTTTTAACCACTTTCTTTCTCCCATGGCTGCTGGCCTTGACAACCCATAGTCTCTTTCCATTGATAGATCTGGCTCAGAGCTTGTCCAACTTTGAATCAGAGGCTTTGTTCACAATTTGCCAGGAACATACTGATAGTCTTTGAACCCTTCCTGGATCTGCCGGGTAAGTATATAAATGAGAGTCTTTGCAAAGTTTGACTTTCGGATCAGAAACAGAGATGCTTGAAATCTGACAGAGGATGAAGAAAACACAGAGGCAGTTTCAGTGTGAAACTCAATGCAAATGCTATAAAAATTTTAATCTATAGGCTGTTGACACAGGGCCAATGCTATAAGAATGATACCAAGGAAAGTGCTATATGGGTTCAAACAGAAACAAAACAAAACTTGTGGCTGTCAGGGATAAAGAAATCCAAAAAGGCAACATAATTTTATTTATTTTTTTAAAAATTATTTGTTTATTTATTTGTAAGGAGAGAGAGAATGAATGAATGGATGAATGAATTTGGGTGTTCCAGGGCTGCCTCCTGCCACTGCAAACAAACTCTAGATACATGTACCACATTGTGCATCTGGCTTTACATGGGTACCGAGTAATCAAACCCAGACTGTGAGACTTTTCAAGCCACACCTTTAACCACTCAGGCATCTCCCCAAATTAGCAACAACATTATAAATGGCTCTCCAGTAACAAGACTTCGGAGTTCAGGCACATGCCAAGAAATAAGACCCAATCCATGCTTTACCTACCTAATCCCCTGCTGTTCCCACATATGTGTTCTTCATTCCAGCCAGGCTCCATCACGTGCTTGACAAACTGCTCTCTACCATTTTCTACCTCCAACTCTGCTCTGTTTTTTTGGAGATCTTTATGTTTGTTACCTTTCAAGACTCATACCAAGGCTCATTTCCCCCATATGTTTTTTGTTAGGTGTCCTCTGATGGACTTCATGACAAATTAAGTTTCTCCTCATAACTGTTGGTGTGGGCTCATGGATATTTGCATGGCTTCTGGAGCCAGATATGAATCCTGGCCCCACCACCTACCTGAAAAATAGCATTCCCCTACTGAGTTCATACCCAATCAGACACCTAGACCCTAGAAAAGTGCCTGCTCCTAACATGTCAATTATTACTACTATTCCGACCATAAATGCCACCACCAGCAGCAGAGTGGATGTTACTCTAAATCATGAATCTTCACGTGTGTCTATCCCATGACTGGGATCTTGCTAAGCACAAGAACTGCACATTTTACAGCCTAGTTTCCTCTTCTGTAAATACATTTCCTAGCAAGCTCATAGCAGCATTCAATAATTTAATTGTTATCAGCATGGTAGGGATGGGAAAATGATGGAAAATGAGCATTAACAGTTTCATAGGGTAAGAGCCGAGAACAAGTTCCATGCTGATATGGTCTACGGTACCACCCTGTTGTATCTTGATGAAGGGAGACTGGAAGGTCTCAGAATCAAGGCTGTCAGAGGGTTTGGAAACCTGGTGTTTTCAGGTCAACAAGGGTGTATCAGGAAATACAGGGAGGTCCTAGGACAGCAAGAAGTCCTGGAATGAGATCTTTGTATCAGATGGAGTCATGTTCAAGGGGTGAAGGATGTTACAAAAGAGGAGAGAAAGTGTGGCATGGAGAAAAGGAAAGATGCCCTCTCTTCTGCTGTCTGTCTCTAAAACATCCTCTGTGCTCTGGTCACAACTTAAAGCATACGCTTCGTTGGTTATGTTTTTTGCGGGCTTTGTGTATCATAGAGTGTTTCATGTTTTATCCTTCCTAACCTCATTTTCCTCAACTCCCTCTTTGCTGCCTCTCTCCCATATCTTATTTCCTCTCTGCCTTAAAATTTCCTGTTCTCTGGACTTTTTATAGCTTCAATTAAATTATATCTAGCTAGCTGCCATCCTTGTTTTAGTACCTGACTCATGTCACTATGGGAAGTCTTCCCGGATTCCTCAATTTGGTTTAAGTATTCTTTTCGGGGTTACCTAAAGCCCATGCTGACTATGTCATTATCTCTTGCATCATACATTACCGGTAGAGGAGTTGGAGCCAATTATTCCTGTGTGTTCAACTTCATTCCTCTCAAATGTTAAGCCTATAGAGTGGATGGATGGACGATGAATATGAAGGCTACCCTGGCTTTATCTTTATCCTTCTCTCAAATTATACTACAACAATGAAAAGTTTCTTCCCTACTCTGCTTATTTCCACTATTAGAAATCCAGTAGTCAAGGCCCTGGTTACTATAAACTAGTAATAAAACACCAAAATGCTCTGAGATGAAGTGCTGGAGACTGGACTTTCTATGAAGGCCCTGAGCTTGGTTCTTACAGGAAGTACAAGTTCAAGTCCTAGTCCTAGCTTTGACGGTCATAGTCTGGTCACCATTCAATGAGAGTCCCAGCACTGCTCCTAAGTCTGTTTTCTTCTCTAATGCAAAGATCCAGGTGCCAGCAGATTTACTTCCTGGGTGGCAGGTACCTCCCTCCTTGCTCACTGTATGCCTTTTCTCAGTGTGTGCACATGTGGTGAGAGTGGTCTCAGCCCTCTCTTACTTCTTTTGTTGTTTGTTTCTTTTTTTATTGACAACTTCCATAATTATAGACAGTAAACCATGGTAATTCCCTTCTCTGTCCACTTTCCCCTTTGCAACCCCACTCTCCATCACACCCCTTCCCCCCTTAATCAGTCTCTTTTTTATTTTGATGATGTCATCTTTTCCTCCTATTATGATAGTCTTGTGTAGGTAGTGTCAGACACTGTGAGGTCATGGATATCCAGGCCATTTTATGTCTGGAAGAGTGCATTGTAAGGAGTCCTACTCTTATTTTGGCTCTTACATTCTTTCCACCACTGCTTCCGCAATGGACCCTGAGCCTTGGAAGATGTGATAGAGATGTTTCAGTGCTGAGCACTCCTCTGTCACTTCTTCTCAGCACCATGGTGCCTTCTGAGTCATCTCAAGGTCACTGCCATCTGAAAAGAGAAGCTTCTCTAACCAAAAGTGAGAGTAGCATTAGTATATGGGTATGAACATTAAGAGAAGTGCTTACCAGGCAATTTGGTGAGCATAGGATATACAGTTAGCCAGACACCAGCAGACATTACACCCCTAGGGCTCATGACTTCTCCTGTCATAAGTTTTCAGTATCAGACATGTATTCCTTCCTGTGGAGCAGGCCTCCAGTCCAATTAGAGAGTGGTTGGTTTCCCTTATAACAGACATGCCACTATTGTACCAATTGACTCATTTGGCCTAGCTGGCTAAATTTAAGGCTTGCAGTGTCAACTGTTGTTTATGTCCACTGGTAATTTCTATATCCCATGGAACTGCATGCAGCGTTGACTTTTCCAGCTTTTGTCAGCTAGTCCACATCGACGATGTTTTCAGGTCAGCTCCAGCATCCTTTCTCCGTGACCTTGCAGCCCAACTATGTAGAGTCCCTAGCAATAGAGTCTTACCATCTATTCCTGGTGGAAACCAAGAGCCTTGGCAAAAGTCTGTAATGTTTTGAGGGGGACATCAGAGACCTCTCTGGCCAACAACTCACTGGACGGTATCCCATCCCTGGCACTGAAAACTTTCTAATGACAATCTGTGGCTTATGGATGTGCCAATGTCCAAAAAAGTAGATTTCCATATGACTTATTCAGATCCTCTTGGATTTTCACTAGCCCTCCCCCACCTTTCCTTTACTCAATCCCTTCCCCTGACCTTATGTAGGCCTTTACACCCTAGTAATCTGTTCTTCTACTTACATATATACAATACCATCCTCTTAAGTGCCCTGCCTTACTCCCTCCCTTTCTATTCCCTTTATATCCTCTTTCTACCTTACTGGCCTCTGCTACTGAGTTCTTTCACTTCTTACAAAGGCACTATTCCCATCAGTAGGAGTTCACCCTCATGACCTAAGTTATACCTAATTACTTCCCTACGGCCCCACTTTCTACTACTATCAGTTTGGTTAGGCTTCAGCATGTGAATTTAGAAGGCACACAGTCAGTCCACACTGCTCTAAGGAGCCCACAGTGGGGACTTCTGGTGATTCCATATCTGCCATATATATGTCTTTCACTCAAGTTGAACACCCAGGGCCTGGGGTGTCTTCCTTAGGAGCGCCTCACATTCATGCCCCCCTTAGCACAAGGCCTTGTAAGGAAGTCAGCAAGGCACACGAGGGCACTTACACAAGGGTAAGATTTGAGGAAACCTTTTTTTTTTAATATATATTTTTGATTTATATTATTCTGATTTTACATTCATAGTATTGGTTCCATTGTCCTCCTCTCTGTCCTCCCACTTTCAAAGGGACCCTCATCAATGGGGAATGTGGGTCGTGCATTGTGAGGTTAGTCAAGAGTTCTGGGGGTAGGCCCCAGTGCTGTGCATAAAGCCCCAACTTGTGACTCTAACAATATTTCCACCCCCTCTTCCACGAGTTTCCCTGAGCCACATCGGGGTCATTTTAGTTCTGCTTCAGTGATGAGGTTTTGGGAGCCTCTGTGTCCCTGGATATCTGGCTTAGTTGGAGTTGGATGTTCTCTGTGTTTATCTCCTTCAGCCTTTTCCTGGTGTCATGATTGCCATGAACGCTGTATTCTTGCCCTTCCCCTGCATTGTTCTATGGTTTCAGCTGGGGCCCTGGTGAGGTGTGGTTAGCTGATCCTCCCTTCAGGTTCGTTGTCCACCTGAAAAAAGATAAGCAAATTCTCCAACGGAGAGAGAAGTTAGTACTAGATAGAAGGGATGACCATATATGTTTTGGAGGGAATTTTATATGTGTTGGCTCTCTTCTAGCCCACATTTAGTGGTATCTTGATCTTGGAGACTGAGCTCATTTTTATACCTGGTTTTGACTTATTTCCCAGTTCCAGAATGAGTTCCATTCCACTGAGTGGATCTATTAGCCAAATCAAGTGCAGTTGGTTACCCACCATGGCTGTGTGCCACTACTGCACTTGTATGAGCATTACGTCAAGTTGTTTCCTGCTGGGTATTTTTTTTTTTTTTTTTAACCAAGAAGTGGACAGCTCTTTCTAATTGGGAGGCTTACTCACCGTCTCATGTTGCCTAGCCTTCCGGCTCTCCTTAAACCGGTTTGTCTCCCAAGGGTTTGGCTTTGGAAAACAAACCCCAGAGCTTCCCATCCTATCTGCTTCTCCCTGAGGCAACGGAACAAGAATGGTGAGAAGTGAGCTGTGCAGAGCACAGAGAATGTTTGTGGAGGAAAAGGCAAAGCTCCTAGTTCAGGCTGCACTCCAGATCCGGGATCACACGGGCACACAGCCTCTTCCCCACCCAGGCCAGCAACCTTCCACCTCTCGCTGTCATTCTCACATTCCTCCATAAGCCCACCTCTGTCCAGCCAAACTAGGGCTACAGGGTCTCTGCTCCGTACACTTCAATGTTCCAAACTCATTTTTCTTCTAGGAGGGCGCAGGTCAAAGCTGTTTGCTTTTCAGGAGTAACTGCAGGTGGTGGTTCCAAAGTTCATGCAAACATTTTCTCTCAGGTTTACACAAGAGCCTTATCTCTGGAGATTCATACTGTCAGACAGAGAGTGACTTTAACTCTCTCTGAACATAATTTCTCTAGAATAATACCCAGGAACTATGGGCTACTATAGATATTCTAAACTTTAACAAAACATTTAGAAATAAGCCTATTTCACCGAGATAAAAAAATAAATGCAGCTCTTTTCTTTAGTTGCTCATAACTTTCAAGCATTTTAAGAACAAAGGCTTCTGATACTTGAACAGATGGATTTTGATACTGGTTTTGATGTTAGGATAAGAACGAAGATGTCTTTCAAAGCTTCTTCTGAACTGCAGACACCTTTAATTTCTGCTTCTAAGAAGCCTAGGCTGGTTGGGTCTTTTGTTGGTTTGTGTTGCTTGCTTTTGGGAGTCAACCAGTCTATCCTTCAGACAATGAAAGTCCCAAGCAGACTGGCTTTCCATAGTGATGCCTAGACAGAGCCACTTCCCACAACTGCTAGGATTTGGATCTTCAAAGGCCCCAAAAGGCTCATGTGTTACAGACTTGGTCCAAAGCTTAGTGTCCTGTGGAGGTGAGAGAACTTTAAGAGCAGGGCTCCAGTGCGAGAGTGTGTCCTTGAAGGGGCTGAAGGGATCTTGGCCTCTTGCTGTTTCTCTCTTTCACTTCCTGGGTGTGAGGTAAATGCTTCCCCACACGCGCCCACCCACCATGCTGTGCACATTGCCCAAAACAACACTAAGACCAGTGATGGATGGAAACCCTAGAACCCAGAGCCAAAATAAATATTTTCTCCTTATGTTTATTATTTCAGGTATGTTTTTCAAAGCAATGGAAAGCTGATTCATAACAAACGACAACAAAAGTAAGCAGCCAGATGTCCCTGTGGCCTGCTCCCAGCCCCCCAGTAGCCAGGAAAGACACAGACATATGTGGGTGGGGCTGGCCATAGACTGCTGATGTGGAATCAGTGTTCCCCAGCGTGTCTCAATGAAGAGATGGATTCTGGGTCTATACATTTTGTAGATTGTAGAAGGATTTTTGTAACAAATATCAAGCAGAAGGAAAAGTGGGGTTTTGAGCTGCCTCTTCCTGTTTTAAGGTGATTGATATTAACCTAGGCAGAACTTACTTAGAGAGGAAGTTTGTTGTCAAAACATCTCAAGCTTCCCTTCAAAGACAGGTGAGACTGGTTCTGGTCTGCACTGCATGCTAGTGTGTTAGCATAAGAGTCACTGAAAATAGGCCCTGGTGATTCGTCTTTTGCTCTCGAAACTCATATCAGACACCTGATAATGTGGGAGTTCCCAGATAAAAATGGGTGGGGAAATAAAACTATTGTAGTGTATGCAGGCAGAAATGATCGCATGCTTTGCAAGTGGGGAAGATAGAATTTAACAGAGAACAAATCCCTGTGCGCACCTAGAGATGACGTTAGAAAATCCTAGGTCTTGTGTCTAGCACCATGAATTCACGATAATAGGATGCATCGAAACATTTCTAAGCCAGATGACTCTTCACAAACATTAATCCTTACAGAGAACCAAAAAGAAATAAAATGATACATATTTACATAGATTAGAATACTAAGGTTCTGAGGGCATATGACCCATCAGAGGTTACACAGAAAGTAAGTGGTTGCCCTATGAACGGAGTATGGATTTGTCCAACATTGAAGTATATGACTATTTTTAAACTGGAAAGCTAAGTTACATACTTAGCAAAGATAAGGCAAGTTGTTATGTACACAGTTACACACATAGGTACTATAAGGCAAATTGAGCAATTCACTAAAGGAATGAAGAAAACTGTCGGATAATAATGAAAATAAGCTATCAGTTGTTGGATGCCGTCTATGTGTTGGAAAATTTTTTCTAGGTTTCACATCCTTATTCCACTTAAGCCACAAGGCAGACCTTGCTGTTGGGAACCTTTATAAGTAAGGATGGTGAACAGAAGGGTTATCTAGCATCCATTTATGGAACATTTGGGTGGTGGTGTATCCCACTCAGGAAAATTATACTATGGATCCAATTTAAGGCTAAAACTAGGATATAAAAATAATAGCATCATGGAGCCAAAAGGAAGAGTTGAGCTGACCTGGTCTAGCACTCCTACCATCACATGTGGAGAAATATAAGTTTAGAATGCTGGCTTCCAAAATCACACATCATCCAGCAAGTTGTTCATTTAAAACTAGAATACAGACTCATTTCAATTAACAATTTTGACTTGAATATCTACTATGGATCCATCCGTCCATGGTCAGGTCTCTTACCTCTCAGACCCAGTTTTTTCTTTCAGACCTTGTGCAAAAGTTAGGACAAAGATAAGGATCGTGCGGCAGGCACATAAGACTTAAATCATGAGATTGATCACAGTTAGATCAATGCTCAGCCTGCCCTAAAGCCAGAGGGGAGGGGTCAGAGCGAGAGCATCAGGACTAACCTGCCCCTAATCAAGAATGTCAGAAATCCCATGCTGAGTTACTCTGGCAGTGACTATCCTTGCATGAAATGAAATCTAAACCTGTTGATTTGATCTTCACTGAGCCCTAACGATGATTTATTTTAATGCGGTTAATAAGACTAATGAGAGGCACCTGTTTCTATAACAAAGGGCCACATTCATTAAGTTCTTATGAAGGACTTATGATCTAGTGATCCCACCATGCACAGGCAGGTGCAGGGTACAGTGGCTCCATTGGCTTCAAGGGCATAAGACCTTCACTGTGTCCCCAAGCTGACACCATAGTCTCTTGAAGCGTTTTATATGTGAAGCACTTTTGGTTCTAAGAATGTGTATATTTTTCAAGAAATGCATATGAAATGAAAGAAACATACAACAGAGAAAAGTGAGTTCAACATGTCAAGTGACTATCCAATGTTATTTAACTAATTTCAGCAATTCTGGATTTGAAGCCTTCGTTTAACTTCTATTTCATTCTCCTAGTTTTCTCTTTTGAGTCTTTCACTGTTAACAGAAAGGACAGTAGTGGCTGGGCATTGTGGTGCACGCCTATAATCCCAGCACCCAGGAGGCAGAGGTAGGAGGATTGCCGTGAGTTCGAGGCCACCCTGAGACTACATCGTGAATTCCAGGTCCGACTGGGCTACAGTGAGACCCTACCTCAAAAAAGAAAAGAAAAGAAAAGAAAAGAAAAGAAAAGAAAAGAAAAAGGACAGTAGTGTGTAGTGCTGTGCCTTCTTTACTATAGAATATGAGTGTCAGCAAAGCATCTTGCAATCCCTGAAGACGTCAATGTAGAGTCTGTGTGTGGAAAAGCAGGCATTATCTCTGGCAGCCCATCTCTAAAATAGATTGAATAATGATATTTCTAAAATTCTGTAATTTGACATTGAAATGTGCTTTCTATGTACAGAAATGCAATCACAATTCTATTTGCTGGGATACATGAGAAATGGTATTTGAATGCCTGCCTTCTTTGGTCGATAAATGGATAAGCTTTTAGCCAGCCTCTTCTACGTCTGTGTCTACAGCATCTTTGCTGCATTCGTAGAAAATAGGCCTGTCTTTGTAATGCAGGCAGCCAGGGCGAGGCAGGCCTGGTTCTGAGTTTGGAATCCTGACAGCTCATGGGGGTGTAGCTTGAATCAATATGGCTGTTAGATCAACTGTGTGCGAATGAACCATTAATAATTGTCACAGGAAAAAAAGAAGAGAGAGAGAGAGAGAGAGAGAGATTGTGCCGCCTCAGGTTGTTCTGTTGTGTTCTCCGTGCTGTAGGACTAAGGGCTCACCAGCTTACACAGACACACGAGAACAAAAGGAAACGCTCCTCTACTGGGGAAAGCCCCTGTAAGTGGGGTCAGGGCAGATGCAGGTGGGCCCCAAGTTTGGAAAGACAGGGCTCATTCTTGAATCAAAGCCAGACTTTCTCATTGCTGGGACAAAACACCTGACCAAAAGCTGCTAAAGGGAGGGAAAAAAATTCTTTTGGCTTATAGTCTCGAGGGGAAGCTTTGTGATGGCAGCGAACAGGTGGTAGAGCAGACACTGAACACCTTACTCCAAACCATCACAGTTAGGTATAGCCATTCCTCCTCTTCTAATCAAACTCGCCTGGATGCGTCTGACCAATGCACTTAGTAGGCAGATTCTTTTCAGACATCATAAGCTTTTGTCCCTACACAATTTTATTTTGCCCTTGTGAAATTTTCCTTTTGCAGCCAATGCTACCTAACTACATTGACGACCAGCAAACAGCCTCAAATATACCCTGAAGTGTGATGTCCTGCATGGAAAAGATGCTGAGGCACCTTTAGCACAGTTTGTCATTGTGTGTTCAGTATGAATGATCAACCTGAATCTCCACCCTTTGTGGTCCCAGCCCTGACAGGAAGCAGGCTTAAACCAATGGAATGTTGCACCCTCAGCCTCCCCAGCAACTTTGCAGAGTGTGGAAGAATTAGCTTCAGCACTCTGTTAGCACAGGACTCAGCTGTGTAGTATATATTGGCCTTGCCAGGCATAAGAGGATCACATTGGCATATAAGTGCATGCTTTCCACTGGGTTGTGTTATCTAACAAATCAAAACCAGTGGTGAGGGGAATTGAGAAATAAGGAATATCTGAAATTTGAACAAACACTCCATGTTTGGCCCACTATAATCATTGCACTTATGAAGTTGAGGCAAGAAAATCATGAGTTCAAGGCTTGCCTGGGATACACAGTTCAAGGTCAGCCTGGGTAAGTTAGTGAGATACTAACTCAAAAAAAAAATAAAAAAGGGTTATGGAGGGCTGGAGAGATAGCTTAGTGGTTAAGGCACTTGCCTGCTAAGCTAAGGGCCCACATTCGACTCTCCAGATCCCTCATTAGCCAGACACACAAAGGTGAGGCAAGTGCAAGGTTGCACATGCCCACTAGGTGACACAAGCATCTGGAGTTCAATTTCTGTAGCTGAGGCCCTGGCCCACCAATTCTTTCTCTCTCTTTCCCTGCCTCTTTCCTTCTCTCTCTAAAAAAAAACATGATTAGGGATACATCTCAGTGGTAGAGTACCTGCCTAACATACTGGGTTCAATCCCCAGTACTGAAAAAGGAAGGAAGGGAGGGAGCAAAAGAAGGAGGCAGCAAGGGAGAGAGTGAGGGACCAAAAGATCCAAGCATTCAGTAAGGTTGTGGGGTACAGCCAAGAAGGAAGTCTTTTTCCTAGGTTGAATTCACACACACACAATTTTGAACATCAGACATTTCTCCCAGAATGTCAAATTAATGGCTGCGGAGGCATCTTGGAATCTTTACGAATCTATTGTTACAATGCCTCATGTCACTGTCCTCAGTTTAAAACCTTGCTGGATGAAACTCTGAATCACATCGGGTTAGAGTTTCTTGGAACAGATACCATGTGCCATCTCCTTGTGTAATACAATAGGTGAATGGTTTCTGTCTATAGGAAGCTAACACTGAATCTTAGACTATTAAAAAAACACTCCCATGCATGTATAATTAGGTAGAGATCTACAGGCAGAATGAGCTGCAGGTGCTGATGAGGTGGCTCTGGTACATCTTGATCCTGGTGCTGTTGATAACTGCCATCCGAGAAGGCCAAAGTGGCTTGTCTTTCAACTTCTCTTCCCAGTGATTGAAGAAACACCCAAGGGCGCAGCATATCTGAAGTGGGTGCAGCTGTCCTTATGGGGCCAGAACAAGGCAATGTGAAAAGAAAGAATGGAAGAAAGACCAGAATGTGCATCAGGCCATAGATCTGCAGGTAAATATTCAGCAATGATAATGAAGATAGAAAAAAAAAAAAAAAAGAAGTAAGAACAGTCATTTTGACTTCAAAGAAGACAATGCTGCTTCTGCTTGGTAATTTGGCAACCCAGCAAGCAGAGTTTGCCCAGTTGTGCATTTTGAGCCTAATATTGCAGGCATTGCTTCCCACCACAGGTCTGCCCTTGAGATGGCTAATTTTCTTATTCTTCCCTGCTCAATCACAAGGCTAGTGTTCTGCGGCTGGGCTATGAAGCCATGGGGATGAGAGAAGGAGAGGACCGCCAAGAGCAGAAAGTTGTAAGACCAGCTGAACCAACCTGCATGAATTGAGTCCACAATGCGGCTGGCAGGCACCATATCAATGTGCAAAAGACTACGCTGGGAAACATGTAGATATATGCTTTGTGGAGAGGTGCAGATGGATATAGATATGTATGGAAACATGCTTACAAACCTGTGGTGAGGGGGCAGTTGGATGTAAGTACATATAGATCCATGTTTATACACACTGTGGTGAGGGGGCAGATGGATGTAGATACATATAGATACATGCTCACACACCTGTGGCGAGGGGAGAGGGATGTAGATACATATAGATACATGCTTACACACTGTGGCGAGGGGCAGATGGATATAGATTCATGAAGACGCATACTTATGGACCCACGGCAGGGAAATACAGGGGTGGAGTTCAGTTAGTCAGGTCAACTGTGAGTCCCTTCTAAAGAACCAAAGAATTCCAAAAATTCCCAGGGAGGATTGTCTGTGTACTTTTAAAGAAGCTTGGTGTGTTTTCCTTTCATACAACCAGGAAAAAACTGTTTATGTCTGTCTTTAAACTGCAACTTACTGTTGAATTCTAAAATTAATGTATGTCTGAAAATAACATAGTTTTCTTTAAGAAATAGTTTTCTTTTTAGAGCCCAGGGTCTAGCCATCAATCAGGTGCAAATGTCAGGGGTAAGGATGCTGAGATCCTTTGGATGGTAGCTCAGCAATGCCTTCTCTCTCTGTGGAAGCCTATGAACTCAAATGACAAGTTGCTTTCCCCCTATGTACACACACACACACACACACACACACACACACACACACACACCAATGAATAACATTACATTGGTGACAGCATTACCCATACAATGTATATTTTAAGCAGAACTTTTCATCTAGATTGTAGCATGTACATAAATGAGAAATGTCAATTTACATAAACACATTTGCAAAAAGAAATTGTTCTGAGCTTGAATGACAGAAATATGATATGGAATAAAAAGAAAGCGTGTAGGTTTTTGATTTCTAAAAAGCCAATGATGAAATTTCCTTGACATAGCAACCTGTTTTATTTTAGCCAAAACCTTCAGTTTCTGAGGTCAGCCAGCCATGCGGGCGCCAAAGGGCAGGCTGCTTCTCTATGCAGTACCTGCGTCAGCACCAATGTTTCCAGCCAGCTGTGTTTATTGTGGTGAAAGAACTGTATTGTCAGCATAATTGTGACAACAGAGAAGTCCCACTTTTACTAGGAAGGCACCTAACTTGAGCATGAGGAAAATAAATTTTTCAGAGAAAATACCAAAAAAAAAATAGTTAAAGGGGTGTATATTACTAAGAAGAGTCAGGAACAACAACAACAACAACAACAAAATAAAAAAACACTTCTCACCTCTGCAAACCTAAAAATATTGTGTAAGGATTCTGCTCAAGACTTTTTCTTCGGGGGGTGGGGGTTGAGGTAAAGGTCTCACTCTGGCCCAGGCTGACCTGGAATTCCCTACGTAGTCTCAGGGTGGCCTTGAATTCACAGTGATCCTCCTACCTCTGCCTCCTGAGTGCTGGGGTTAAAGGTGTGCGCCACTACGCCCAACTTCAAGACTTTATTTTTAAATATTATTTTAATTTATTTGGAGAGAGACATGATGAGAGAATGAAAGTGAGAGAATGGGCCCACCAGGATCTCCTGCCAGTGCATACAAATTCCAGATGCATGCGCCACTTTGTGCATCTGGCTTTACCTGGGTACTTGAGATCTGAACCCCAGCTGTCAGGCTTTCTAAGCCAGTGCCTTTAAGCACTGAGCAATCTCTCCAGCCCTTCCCAAGACTTTAGACATATGGAGATTTCCAAGCAGCACGTCTGCTGTGCAGTCCCAGCCCTTAGATCTATGGGATGCAGGCCAGGTGGTTTGTGACAGGCCCTCTGACCCCTTAGCATCAAAGCCAGTCAATCTCTTATTGATCTTCAAAAAACTACAGAACTTCATTATTTGTTGCTTATTTGAAATTAGCTTCTGAATTCTTTCCATTCAGGATTAAAATACCAAATTGTTAAATGAACATCCAAGGAAAAGTCGCTGAAATAAAACATTTTACTCAGAGTCTATATCCAGGAGGAATTTGCTTCCTGGTGATTCTCTACACTGAACCCTTCCATCATTGGTTTTTGTTCCGTGATTCAGTCAGCAGGAATAATTCACTTTGTGATGTGTTTAATCAAACCGACTAGTGCAACAATACATGTTCAAAGCCGTCTTTGCAATCCCCATGTATTGAATACAGTGCCAGCAGTTGCTGGGTAAGAAAACTGCATGAGTTCATATGCCACAGGTTAAACGGTGGTGCCCAAGACTTGAATCTTGGGAATAGTCCTTGAATTGAGTTCTCCCATTTTAAAATTTACTATTCGTCTTATGGAATTTATCATAGCTATGAAAATCCAAGACGCCTTGGATAATGCTTCATGGTAAGAGTTATGATAATCTCAATATTTGTCTGACTACTTCCTGATGTGACTTCAAGGACATGAGAAGGAAGTTAAAGTATAACAAAAGATAAGAACCAGACTGTGAAGGTTTTCATTGGTATGATTAATACTTCCACCATTTATTCTCTTTTTACAATCATGTGGCTTGCCCAAGTGGTCGCGCTGTTGATCTCTCTTGGCATCACTGGTGGCTCTACCCTTGTGATGGACTGGCTGGGAGCTGAACTCAGCAGGAACTGCTGGTCATGGCACACTTGTCTTATAACACATGCCTTCCCTACGTAGCTTCTTTACAGTGTGCTAAGAAGTGTTCAAGGCTGTATTGTTTTTAGTGGTGGTGGTTTTGTTATTATTGTTGTTTGTACTGGGGACTTTGGACATGCTAGACATGTACTCTACACTGAGTCATATCCCTAGTCTTCTTTTCACATAAAAATTTTCACATAAAAATTTTACTATAAATATTGCAAAAAGAAAGAGGAAGAGGGAGGGAGGGAAAGAGGGTAGGAAAGAGAGAAAGAGAGGATGTTAATGGGCCTCCTGTCAGTGACACTGACACTGCAAAGGAACTCCAGACACAGGTACCACTTTGTCCATCTGGCTTTACGTAGGTACTGGGGACTTGAGCCCCAGGACAGCAGGTTTTGCAATCAAGTGTCTTTAACTGCTGAACCATCACTCCAGCCGCCTTAAAAAAAAAAAATTAAGATAGGGTCTTACTAAGTTGCCCCAGCTGGTTTGAAATTCTTTCTATAGCTCAGACAGGCCTTGAATTTGTGACCACCTTACCTCAGCTTCCTGAGCAGCTGGAACTACAGGTTTAGGCCACTAGGCCCAGGAAGGTAATAGTCATAGAAGAAGAGTTTGAAAACAGAGCTTTAAAACTGTTTTTAAAAAGCTACATGACTTATGCCATATTTTATTTGTCCAAGCAAGGTTCAAGGGGGGAGAGAAAGGGCAAATTTGCGTTACAAAAGGACCGTGATACGTGAAGTAGCAGCACATCCTTCTTTGGAAATTATCTGCTGTGTCCTTCCTCCTCACTACGCTGATTCCTGGTCCTCCCTGTGCAACAACCTCACCATCTCTCTCTAAGGATTATCCAGTAAGGCATCAGCTTGAGGTCCAGGGACAAATGAATGGATGAGAATGTTGTATTCCTTGTGGGTAGTTTTGGCTCAGGAATGCCTTTTCTCTGCCTGGAAGGAAGCCTGTGAACTGAAAAGACAATTTATCTACTTCCCACATACAACACACAATAGTGAAGTAAGGACAGGAAAGTTGGTAGGGAGAAAGGATTATATATTCCATGTAACTGCAGCCCGGAAGGCAACAGAGAGTGTCCATGACAAACTGAGAGGACCCAGCCCCAGGGAAATGGGTTAGGACCTGGTCAATGACCACCACCATTTCCAGAGCATCTTATTCTGAGTGCCTTCCACACACTTCCTCATTTGTTACTGTGAACTTTAATAGAAATGTGCTTGTTTGGTTATTAAGGAAAACCTAGGCTGACAGATAACAGGTGAGGAAAAGCCCCTCAGCTACCTGGCCAGAGGGTGTGAAGGTAGCTTTGAACTTTCCAGATTGGATATTAAAGAGATGAAGGAAGACACGCAACAGCCCCTGGAAAAGTTGAGCTGTAATTTCAATGCATAGGTTCTGAGGTGCTTCGATGGCATCCATAAGTGGAAACTGAGGGCTGGAAACACAGACTTAGGAATGATTGGCTTAAAGGATCATTAGAAATCTTGAGAAGAAATAGGGGTGAAACTTGTAAAATCTAACACCTGCCCAATTCTGGCTTTTGGTTGGAAGCTGCTTATTTTTTTCCTGCCAGTTGTGATATGACAATTCCTATCACAGTTCCTGTGAACTTGCACCAAATAAAACTCTATTTCTTGGGAGTGATATGGATTTGGAGTATTCTCTTTTCTGTGGCAGAGAGACTATCTTCTTTGTACATTCCTATATTTGAGGAAAATTGGATTTACCTTTGTTAATGGAGGTCTCCTTTCTTTTCCAGGGCAGGTTTTGTTTCAGACTACCTTTGATTTGATGGTGAATGAACTGCAATTGAAAGTTTATTTATGTGTCGAGTATTATGACATTCCCCAGTTAAGAATGGAATAAATGAAATAGGCTCTTAAGGATGGAAAGCCAGGGCTGCTGTGGGACTTGAACATGACTCGCGGCCCTCCAGGGAGATCATGCCTGCGTCCTAAAGAGCTTGCTCGGAGCAGACATGGAGAGCAGTTTCCCAGCACTTTCTTTTGACTTGGAGTCACCCTTTTAAAAAATAACACAAACAACCACTCTCACTGTTGGGGCCACTTTAATATTTAGCTGACTACCAGGTTATATAACCCTTTGATGTAGGTTAGGCAAAACACAGATGGTACTGCGTTTCCATAGCAACAGGATTTAAGCTGGTTTCTGCTTGTCAGTTTTTTTCAACATCATGTTCCTTTTATGTTCTCTCTCACTTCCTCTCTTTCTCTCTCTCTCACACATAAAAACATACACATTCATTTTCTGTCCTGTCTTCTAATCTCCTCCCCTCTCTTTCCCATTTCTCCTTATCTGACCACTCCTAGCAAACTAAAGAACAAAGAAACAAAGATTTCCAAAAACTTTTTTCTGGGTTTCTAAAAATACAGAAGACTGCATTTTTTACTTGTCTCTCTTTAAGAGGAGGTCTGCGACAATCATAAGGCTAACTTTTACCTAAGTGAGACCACTTTTCTTCACCTTGGAGTTGCGGCAAGGTCACAGAATCCTAAAAAGATATGAACCCAGCCCATAGAGATTCAAACAGATCTGGATACTTCCTTAGAAATAAACAACTCCCAGCCTCCCTTACCTCGGTAGTATTCCTTACCTTCTCAGCCCCGTGCCTCACTCTGAGATACCGATTACATGCCATGGCATGCTGGTTACAAAGATGGACGTTATGTTCCGATTTGCCACTATGTGACATTAGTAAGCAAGATATCTGCTAAGTGCATTTGGGATCCTGTTCTTCAAACTCAGGTCTTGTGTGGGAGCAATTCCAGCACCCTGTTCTCACTGAATTATACCTATGTGCAGAAGCCACGTTTCATCACTTACCTGTTCTTTAAATGCCATCTTCTTGGGAGGTCTTCCTGGACTTCAGTATTCTCTCATGTCTCTGTACATGTCAATTAACCTTCTGTGCATTCATTTATTCATTCATTCATCCACTCTCGCTTCTCCCAATAGACTCTAAGCTATGTAAGAGCAAAGGCAATTTGAAATGTTAACACTATGTTCCTGGTACCTGCACAAGTTGGCTGATTGTACATTTATTTCTCTTTTAACCATCACCATTAGGCAGCTCAAAGTTACTGATCAGTCAGCACAGCTGTATTTGCTACCAATCTAACGTATATAAATATATACACGGTTTCTCTTCAGATCGAATAAATCTTTCACCTTTTACTAATGTATTTGTTTCCTCTGTGTGGCTTTTCTTTTATTGTTGTAGTTATTTTATATTTGTTTTATTTTAATTTATCCCAAATGCTTCTTTTTGATTTTTACTTTGTTTATTTTTATTTTTGTGTGTGTGAGAGAGAATGGGCGTATCAGGGCCTTTCAGCCGCTGTGAATGAACTCCACACATGTGCGTCCACTTGTGTGCATGTGCAACATTGCATGCTTGTGTCACTGTGTGTCTGGCTACATGGGACCTAGAGATTTGAACATGCATTCTCAGGCTTCATAGACAAGTGCTTTAACCATTAAACCATCTCTGCAACCCCCAAATGCTTCTTAAGAGCAATTAATACATATACTAAATTGAATAATATGAGACACTTTATAGTAAAATAAAATTTCAGGCATTCTCTGGAGAAAATGGAATGTATTATGAAAGATAACTCTGCTAATATTGACAAGAAAGGTTAGCAAAGAAATTTTAAGTATAAAATTGAAAAGGTTTTTTTTTTTTTTAGTCTTTCACCCTGTTGCAAGTAGCTCAGTGAGAAAAAATAAACACTATATAAAAATCTGGTCATATTTATCATCTGTTTATTAGCAAAAGTTGAACCCAGTAAAATCTATTTGAATTTCTGAAATATTACTATCTCAGGCTCAGTTCAAATCCCTTCTCTACATGACCCTTTTCCCTGCTCTCATGTTTGCACATCCACAAATGTTTCTGCAGTGAACAGAGCAAGTGAGGGGGCTTCGGAAGGGACTCTCAAGACATTTTCAGTAGTGTTGCTATGGGGAAGGAGCACATCAATGACACCAGTGTCACCTGGGAGGATGGTGAGACATGTGAGGATGTAGAAATAGAAAGGACATCTAGAAAAATGTCATACTTAGTAAATAATTTAGTGGCAGGAGAAGCCAGCAGCCCACTTCCAATGAAAGAAGAAAGTGCTTTCCTCAGCAGTAAGGAGGGTGGACAGCTTCTAGCTGTGTGTCGAAGGGGCCTCAAAGTGGGAAGAAGGGATTTTGCTTTTCCGGTCTTGGTAAAGAATAGAAACTTTGAGAATGGAGACTCCAGTGACTTCTTTTGTCCCTCTTAGTGATCCTCCGTGACAAAGGAATGTGACTAGGGGACCAATAGAGAACGACTTCCCTTCTGTGTACTCTTACTTTTCCTATGTGCAGAGGAAGGGACACAAGGCCCTTTACCACAGAGTCATATTTCACCTTCACTGTCAGCTTGACTGTGTCAGCAGACACACACTGAGCATGTCCGTGAGGGTACTTCAAGAGAGATTTAACTGATGTGGGAAGACCCACTCCGGATGTAAATGATACCACCCCATGGGCTGGAGTCCTGAACTGCATAAAAATGGGGGGAAAAGGGAGCTGGAGACATTTCTCAGTGGCTAAGGTACTTGCCTACAAAGCCCAACCATGTAAAGCCAGATGTACAAAGTGGTGCATGTGTCTGAAATTTGTTTGCAGTGACTAGAGGCCCTGACATTCCCATTCTCTCTCTCTCTCTCTCTCTCTCTCTCTCTCTCTCTTTCCTTCTCTCTCTTTTTATTTCTCCTTGAAAATAAATAAATAACATGAAACGAGGGAAAAGGGAGAAATTAAGCTGAGCACTGCACTGTGTTCTCTCCCTCTCTGCTTTCTGACTGTGGACACATTTTGAACCAGCTCCTTTACATTCCCACTGCTATGGCTTCCCAGGAATACGGGAGTGTCCCTCCTTGGACTGTGTGCCAATATGAACTATTATCTCCTTCCTTGAATTGTTTTTGTCAGGTATTTGGTCACAGCAATGAGAAAAGGAACAAATAAACATAGGAAATAACTAGTTACCAGACCCCCATTTTCTCTGCATCACATTTTTCATTCCTATGAGGATGCACTCAGGGGTGGACTAGTAAATTACTTTTTAAGGGAATTGCACAATCACACTCATTTTTCCCTGTGGGCTCTGAACACAAAAACTTACATGCAGAGGGTATTGGCTTGGTGGTGGTGGTTGTTTGGGGGCCATTCTTTCTTTTTTAATTTTTTTTCCTGATTTATTTTTATTTATTTGAGACAAAAAGAGGGAGAGAAAGAGAGAGAGAGAAAGAGAGAATGAACATGCCAGGGCCTCTAGCCACTGCAAACGAACTCCAGATACATGTGCCACCATGTGTAGCTGGCTTATGTGGGACCTGGAGAATCACACCTGGGCTTCACAGGCAAGCACCTTACCTGCTAAGCCATATCCCCAGCCCACCATTCTTTCTTAATATTGAAGGCAATTTTGATGGGACAATTCATGAGGCACTTACTCTGTCCCAGCCAATTGAATCTATGCCTCCCGAGTGCTGGGATTAAAGGCATGCGCCACCATGCCTGGCTTTTATTTGCATTTCTTGATGGAGGTATTTGTCAAAAAAAAAAAAAAAAAAAAAAAAAGCAAAAATCTCTGTCAGTTAGTGGGTTCTCATTTCACTTTCACTTTTTTGAAATACAAAAGTTTTAAATTTCAACAGTGTCTCACTTATCATTTTTCTTCTGTTATGTGTGCTTTGGTCATATCTAAAAGTCACTGCCTAACTCAAGGTCATGGAGACTTATTCCTGTGTTTTCTTCTGAGGTGTAGTTTCAGCTCTCACATTAGATTAATCCAATCTTGCATATGATCCAATTAATTCCATTGTTTTGCATGTGGGTGTCAGTCCTCCTGATAGAGATTTGGAGAAAGGCAGCCAAGGTCATTTTAGGCATCTAGAAAGGACAGGCATCTATATGCTCTGGGACTAAAATCCAAAAGCCTGCTCGTCAAAATGTTGTTGGCTGGATACCAGCTTTTTTGTTTGTTTGTTTGTTTGTTTTTTTGTTTTGGGAGGTCAGGTCTCACTCTGGCCCAGGCTGACCTGGAATTCACTATGTTGTCTCAGGCTGGCCTCGAACTCACAGCGATCTGCCTACCTCTGCCTCCGGAATGCTGGGATTACAGGCGAGCCATTACTAGCCTTTTGTTCTTACTTCTTTGTTCTTCCTTGATCCTTGGAACTTTTCTGACAGGCTTCCTCATCACCTTGCAGGCTCCTTCTGAGTCTGTGTCCTTCTCCCTGACTCATCAACTAAATAGAATCTTCTATCTATATTTAAACATAACCAATAAGGTTCATCTAACTCCATACCTAATTTCCAGATGAACAAGGATAGCTATGTCCTCAGCAAGAATGCTCGTGGGAAATCCCTTGAGGACCCCCGTCTACAGCAGGCAATCCCTTGAGGACCTCTTCGTAGTGCAGGGAACTTTGTACTTCACTTCTCCATGAAACTGCTTACCTGCCCTTCTGTCCTTGTTCATGAGGTAACAAATTCCAACTCAGAAAATCTGTAACACTCCCAATAGTATTCTTTTAAAAAAAATACCATTTCCTCACCTCCATTGAATGTTTTGGTGGCCTTATTGAAAATCAATTGGTCCTAAATGTAAAGCTCTTCTCCTGGACTCTCAATTCCATTCCAATGACCTGCATATCTATTCTTCTTTCTCAAGAGCATTTTTCCTATCCAGGATTTCTTGAACTATCATATGAATTTTAGGTTAATCCTGCCAATATTGTCGTTCCTTGAGTAGCATATGAGAAGCCATCTGAGCCTTCAACAGAGACTGCATAAATGTACAGATGAATTTGGGGAATGTTACCTTCCCTCTTCTAATATGTAGTCTTCC
Source organism: Orientallactaga sibirica (assembly GCA_036365145.1). Taxonomy (NCBI): domain Eukaryota; kingdom Metazoa; phylum Chordata; class Mammalia; order Rodentia; family Dipodidae; genus Orientallactaga; species Orientallactaga sibirica. The sequence goes on from JAEOAD010000016.1 coordinate 32,248,553, forward strand.
CAGCCACAACATACACTATGTTCTTCCCTTATAAAGGCTGTCTTTCGCCTCTTTCAAAAAGATTTTGTCATCTTCAGAGCATAACTTTCAAACTTCTACGAATGCATTAGCAGTTTTTAAATACAAGATAGTGTCATTTGAGAATAGGGAAGTTTTATTTCTTCCTTCACAAACTTTTATTTACTTATTTATTTATTTATTTATTTATTTATTTATTTATTTTTGCTATTTGCCCTGGCTAGACCATTCAGCAGAATGCTGAATAGAAATGGGAAAAGCAAGCTTCCTTTTCTTGTTCCTGATGAGGTGAACCATCCAGCCTGCCACCATTATGTCAGAAAGTATGAGTGTTTTTGCTACAATCTTATCCAGATTGTGTTGTTCCCTGCTCTTTCTAGTTTATTCAGTGTCTTTATCATGAAGAGTGTTGAGCTTTGACAAATGTCTACAGGCTCTGTGTCCTTTATTCAGTTTTGTTGTGTATTACACTAACTGATTTCAAATGCTAAGACTGGACATTTTAAAATACTCACACAGGATGTTTTATTCTCTGGGGTAACATTCATACGGTTGTCCATTTTTCTACTGGACAATTTGTACTTCTGAGATCTTGTTAAGTATTCTTTCTCTTGTAGAGGATTGTCCCTAAATAATCCTTCAAAATTGTGTTATTCTGTTAGATTTCTACTCTACTAGGATTTTTATTTTATTTTTTTATTATTGATAACTTCCATAGTTATAGACAATAAGCCATGATAATTCCCCCATCACTTTTCCCTTCACAACTCTATTTATTCTCCATCATATCCCCTCCCCCTCTCCATCAGTCTCTTACTTTGATTTCATCATCTTTTCCTCCTATTTTAATTGTCTTGTGTAGGTAGTGCCAAGCACTGTGAGGTCATGGATATCCAGGCCATTTTGTGTCTGGAGGAGCATGTTATAAGGAGTCCTGCCATTCCTTTGGCTCTTACATTCTTTCTGCCACCTCTTCTGCAATGGACCCTGAGCCTTGAAGGGTGTTGTTGCAGACAGCTTCAGGTTCGCTGAGATGAACTTCCAGACCAGGCACAGTTATGGAGGAAGGGATATTATTTATTGAAGCTTACAGATCCAGGGGAAGTTCCATAATGGCAGAAGAAGCGACCTTCTCTCACAAGACCAAGCAGAGAGAGCAAAAGCCAACCAGCCACCACAGCACACCGAGCAAAACTACAGCCAAAAGGTCACACAGCACACTTCAGGAACTCCTGCTAGGCACATTTTGCATATCTTTACAATGGAATCTCAAACCATCACCACACCTTAAAACCAGCCCCCAGTAACATTGCCTCTAGCAAGGTGATTGAAGATGCAAACTATAAACTAATAAAATACTGAATATATTGGAGGACATATATTCAAACTATTACAGGTGTGATAGTGATGTTTCAGTGCTGAGCACTCCTCTGCCACTTGTCAGAACCATGGGCCCTTTTGAGTCATCCCAGAGGTCACCACCATCTGAAAAGAGAAGCTTCTCTAATCAAAAGTGAGAGTAGCATTAATACATGGGTATGAACATTAAGAGAAGTGCTTACTGGGCAGTTTGGTGAGCATAATATATACATTTAGCCAGACACCAGAAGGCATTACATCCCTAGGGCTCATGACTACCCCTGGTGTAGGTTTTCAGTAATAGGCATGTATTCCCTCCAGTCAAGCAGGCCTCAAGTCCAATTAGAGAGCAGTTGGTTTTCCCCATAACAGACATGCCACCATTGCACTCATTGGCTCATTTAGCCGGGCTGGCTCAACTTACGGCTTCTACTATTCACTGTTGTTTATCTCCACTGATGACTTCTCTCTCTCCTGTGGGGCTGCATGCAGTGTGGCTTTTTATAGCTTTCTGTCAGCTAGTCTACACAGAGGGGGTTTTTAGCTCAGCTCCAGCAAGATTTCTCAGTGACCTTGCAGCCCAAGCATGTGAAGTCTTCAGCAATAGGGTCTTACTATCTACTCCTGGTGGGCAACAAAGAGCCTTGGCAATGGCCTGTACTGTTTTGGAGGCATCAGGGACCTCCCTGGTCAACAACTCGCTGGAAGGTATCCCATCCATGGCACTGAAATTTTTCTAGTAACAATCTATGGCTTATGGGTGTGCCATTGTTCAAAAAAGGTTTTCATATGACTTATTCATACCCTCTTTGATTTTGATTAACCCTTCCCCCACCCTTCCTTTACTCAATCTCTTCCCCTGACCTCACTTAGACCTTTCCACCCCCAACAATCTGTTCTACTTACATACATACAATACTATCCCCTTAAATCCTCCCCTCTCCTCCCTCACTTATAGCCCCTTTCTAGCTTATTGGCCTTTGCTATGGAGTTTTATTCCAACTCACATACAAGTCCAAACATTTGTAGCTAGGCTCCACATATGAGAGAGAACATGTGGCACTTGGCTTTCTGGGTCTGGGTTACCTCACTAAGTATAATCCTTTCCAAGTCCATCCATTTCCCTGCAAACTTCATAATTTCGTTTTTCTTTACGACTGAATAGAGCTCCATTGTATCAATGTGCCACACCTTCATTATGTGCTCATCATTTGAGGGACATCTAGGCTGGTTCCATTTCCTTACTAGGATTTTTTAAGGCTCAGTTGTCATGTTCTCCAGCAAGGACATCCTATTGTTTTGGAGATAATTAATCCTACAGCTCCTTAGATGCATACCGATACCCTTTCAGCAGGCAACCCCACCCACTATGGCTTTTGGGGAGTTCCTAATGACTCTTTGGCCATCACAGCCTCTGCCTCATCTGCCAGCTGTCCAGACATGCCCCATATTGATGCCAGCTCCTGCATGGCCCCATCATGCCTATTGCTGCAGGAATATCAGCAGACCTGGCACCAGGCCTAATGCAGAACACAGACTCTGCTCATTCTACTACTGCACACAGTGTGTGGCACAGAACTATTTCTTCTGATTTGGGATGGTCCACTATAGTAGAAGATGTATAAAAAAGACATGTTTATTAGCACATGAAGTGCCTGCCATGTGGAAGAATCTCAGCCAATAGTAGTCCAAAGTGGTGGCTTAAAATGACACCTTCTATGCATCTTCAACCAAGGACAGTAACTGTAGAGAAATGACCAGACAAAGGACAGCAGTTCCAGACACTATCACCATATTTATCTTCTAGTACAACAATCTCCCTTTTATTTCCTAAGTCTGCATCTTATTCCAACTCTTGAAAATAATTTCAAGCACAGTCTTCATCATTTCAAACTTTTCTATGACTTCCTTAAGCATATTAAGCATATTATATAGTCTGAGCTTGATATATTTCAATATCTGAGGTCTTAGGGATGATTATGCCATTTCAGTTTGTTGTCCTATATTAATTTCATTTGCACTTGACATTGTTGAATGTGAATGACTTTGTCTTGGATTCTTTGGGACTCTGTTCACTTCCTTTAGTCATCTGAGCCATCATAAATTGGCCACTACTTTAAGTCTTCCAGTTCTTGTTTTTTACCATAAATTGGCCCTACTTTAAGGATTTTTTTTGTTTTTGTTTTTTTGATGTAGGGTCTTACTCTGGTCTAGGCTGACCTGGAATTAACTATGTAGTCTCAGGGTGGCCTTGAACTCACGGCAATCCTGCTACCTCTGCCTCCCAAGTGCTGTGATTAAAGGTGTGTGCCACCATGCCCAGCTTACTTTACATTTTATAATTCTTTTACATAGCATTTACATTGTATTTGTTACTGTAAGTAACCTAAAATAATTTAAATTATATGGTGGGCTGTGTATATGTTATGCAAACACAATGCTATTTTCCAGAAAGAACTGGAATATCTGCAGATTTTGGTACATACAGGAGTCCAGCACATCCTCTGTGAACATGAAAGGATTACTCCATTTGGTTGTCTTTATATTCTCATTAGTCAACAAGAATTTTCAATAAGATTTCCATGATAATGTGGGTTTTAAAGCATCTGTGGAAAGAACACTGGGCTGTCATTCACTCCTCGAGCTGGAGAGAAGGTTCTGGTGTCTGTTGATAGGGTTTACACTCTTTCATTTTAATGGTCTCAACCACTATCTGCTGATGTACACCAGTAGCCTCTGTACTTGCTGTTGGATGGTATTTGAGTTTGCAATTTATACACCTGGGAGAGTGGCCTGGATCTTATTCTCAACTTACCGCTGACTAGCTATGTAAGCTCAGTGACCTCAAGTCCTGATACTCCAGAGTCCTTGTGTCTAAAATGGAACGAACAATTCAGTACATGCTTCATACAGTGTGGTCTTATGTAAGATAAGCCACGGTTGCTGATTCTGAGTTCAATATTTTACATTGGCCCACATGTCTCCCCAGATGATCCTGCCAGATTCTGCAGCCTCATGTCTATCTGTACTCTTGCCAGCTCCATTCTGACTTTTTACAATGTACACAGGCCTAGAATATTCCCCCGTACTCTCTGCAAATATCTGTTCATACTTCATATTACATTTTAACATTAGTTCCTCACACTTACCTCCTAGGCTAACTCTGTAGATGACAAGCCTTGTGTTAACTTTAGAATGTTTGCTATGCTCTGAATTTCTTACTTTATACCTGCTTTCTTTTGTTGAACCATGATTTTACTAACATTTTATTATTAAATTTCATACATGAACATTCATAATTTTATTATAATCCTTTCCAATACTTTCTTTTGCCTGCCTCCATTCATCCTCCTTCACTGAACTGCTTTCCAACTAGACCCTCTTCTATTTTGATAACTGTTTTCTCCTCTTCCATCATCCGTATTAATGTGTATTAATGAGCTCAACTTTGTGGAGGTACTGACAGTCATTACGAGGTTATAACACAGCAGTTTTTTTTTAATTTTTTTTAAAATTATTTTTGATTTTATTTTTAGAGAGAGAGACAGAGAGAGATAGACAGAGAGGGAGAAGGAGACAGAAATGGGCGCGCCAGCAGTCTCTCAGCTGCTGTGAACGAAATCCAGATGCGTGCGCCCCCTTGTGGGCAAGTGGGGCATTGTGCCCTTGCCTCACTTTGCATCTGGCTAAACGTGGGACCTGGAGACTGGAACCGCTGGACATTGGAACCAGCATTCTTAGGCTTAGCAGCTAGGCGCCTTAGCCGCGAAGCCATCTCTCCAGCCCAACACAGCAGTTTTTTGTGTCCCAAAGTACTTCTTCCCATCCTCCGGCTCTTATATTCTTTCTGTACCCTCTTCTGCAATGTTTCATTATGATCTTGAGAATAGAAGCCCTCTGTGTCTTGCTTACTGAAGCCTGTCATGGATGAATACAAAGCAAGCCTCAGTATTTGGGGAACTGTCTCAAGTTAATGGTGTTGGAGTTACCATGCTGCCTTTGCAACGTTGACAACAGAATAAAACACAATAGTTCATATGTGGCCTACTGGCATGAAGGACATCTAACAGTTACTAATGAATAGATGTTACCAAGGTTGTGCTGGCTTCTTAGCTTTTATACCTGTCATCATCTCTGCGGGGAATGTGCTCAAATAATGAAGCTGAGGCAGTGTCATCATCTCCGTCCCTGAGAGCCAGACCAGTCTTGGGCTGGGCATAGAAACAGTGATGTTAGAGCCCTTTGAAGTCATGGGTGAGTGTGAGTCTTCTTAAAGGTGCATTTGGAAATCTTATTTCATCAATACAGAATGATAACAGTTTAAGAACTGTATTTTATTATCAGGGCATTTGGTTGTGTTGGTGTCATTGTTGGTGATCCTGAGAAATTTTAAGTCATAGGTTTTCACTAGGGTGAAATCTACATTAAATAAATTAACCAACTTTAACTATCTCCTTTGGTGTGAAAAAATTCAAAAGACAATCTGAATACAGGGAGGAAAAGGTAGAGGAATAGGAACATATAAAAAGTGTGTTTGCCATTCAAGAGGATGTGAGCAATAATTTTGCATTATTTAGAACAAGAAAATTGGTAACTGCAATTTTCTGCTAAGTTCAAAAGTATGTTGACTCGTTGAAAACTAAAATACTCCTCAATATACCTATCTTCTTACAATGTAGTGTAATTTTTTAGAAGAGTTAAAAAATTCAAGCTGTCATGGGAATCAATAGCTCATGTGAGATGAAATATCTAGAACTGTCTTTATAATTTGACATATGAAATTCTAGAATCTAATTATAACTCTATTATTACTTGATTCAATACTCATTAAAATTAAGCTATAAAAGAATATACAGTAAAAACTGGGATTCAAATATCAGTAAGAAATATAGAGGTAAAATGTTTTTAGTGATATAGAAACAGAAATAAAAATATTTACTTAATATTTGAAGTATAAATCTCTGCACAGGACTATAAATATCACAAGATTCTATAGTGAATTACTATGACTTTTTAAGGTTTAGACAGACTTTATTAGATTAAGAGAAGGAAAGAGGAGAAAGTACAGAGAGCTCCTGCCCATGAAAGCAGGAGGGGGGTAGGGCCACCTATTACTTTTATTCCAACTAAAATGTTGCTCCAGAAGGCTGGAGAGATGGCTCTGTGAGTCATATGCTTGCTGCGTAAGCATGAGGAGCTGAGTTTGTTTTTTTATTTTTATTTTTATTTTTTTTTTTTGGTTTTTCGAGGTAGGGTCTCACTCTGGTCCAGGCTGACCTGGAATTAACAATGTAGTCTCAGGGTGGCCTCGAACTCACGGCGATCCTCCTACCTCTGCCTCCCGAGTGCTGGGATTAAAGGCGTGTGCCACCACGCCCGGCTAGGAGCTGAGTTTTGATCTCCAGCATCCACAGAAGAGCTGGGTGTGGTGGTGTGTGCCTGTAATCCCAGTGCCAGGGAAGCAGAAACAGGAGGAGCCCTAAGACTAGCTGGCTAGTCTTGCCAAGTCAGTGAATCCTGGAGTCAGTGAGAGACTCTGTCTCAAAAAATAAAGTGGGGACTGGAGAGGTCCTTGACTGCAAAGCCTAATGAACTGGTTTTGATTCCTTAGTGTCCATGTAAAGCTAGATGCCCAGGGTGATACATGCATCTGGAATTCATTTGCAGCAGCTGGAAACCCTGGTGTGCCAATTCTCTGTATGTTTTTCTGTCTGTCTGTCTCTGCTTGCAAATAAATAAATTAATTTTTTTAAAATTAGGAGGAAGAGTGATTGAGGAAGACATGTAGCAGTGATTTCTGGCCTCCACAAGCATATGACTAAACATGTATGCACCCACACATATAAGAACATGCATGCAACAGACACATATACCACATGCACATACAGACACAAAAAACAAATATTGGGGCTGGAGAGATGGCTTAGCAGTTAAGGCACTTGCCTGCAAAGCCTAAGGACCTATGCTCTACGCTCCAGATCCCACGTTAGCCAGATGCACAATTATGAGGCAAGCGCAAGATCACACATGTCCACTAGGTGGCACAAGCATCTGGACTTTGATTTCAGTGGCCGAGGCCCTGGCCTGGCAATTCTCTGTCTCTCCTCTCTCTCTCTAAAAAATTTTTAAAAATGTTATTACATAGTTTTGGCTTCCTATTTAGCATATTTAATTGTAATTCCATAATATAAATACTGAACAGGATTGAACCCTTCATGGCCATTGTAAGTTCTCTGTGGCCCAAACCCCTTCAATTCAGCAAGCACATTGAAACAAAGCAACTGTACTAAATCACCATAATAAACATATTTAAAATTTTTGGAAACAATGACTTTGACTTTTAAATGTTTTACTATAGTTACTACTATAACTTATTCTGATTTATTATGCATCAAGCATATTGGCATTTTTGCTAAGTTATAAAACTTAACAAATGAAATGAAAGCTTTTATGACTAGAATATTAATAAAACTGGCACAACCTTATATATATATTTTTAATTTTTTAAAATTTTTTAATTTTTTAATTTATTTTTGGAGAGAGAGACAGAGAGAAATAGACAGAGAGGGAGAGGGAGAGGGAGACAGAGATGGGCGTGCCAGCAGTCTCTCAGCTGCTGTGAACGAAATCCAGATGCCTGCGCCCCCTTGTGGGCAAGTGTGGCATTGAGGTCACTTTGCAGACGTGGGACCTGGAGATTGGAACTGCTGGAGATTGGAACCAGCATTCTTAGGCTTAGCAGGCAGGCACCTTAGCCACTAAGCCATCTCTCCAGCCCACACCCTTATATTTTATAAGCATTTAACAAATCACTAGTTTCCCCTTTTGGTGGTTTTAGTTAGTCGCTTCCTATAAATGCATGTGTTCTGAATGTTTGATCCTTAGCTGCTGGCAATTTGGGAGGTGGAGTCTTGTGGGGGAGGTGTGTTGCGGGGGGGTGGACCTTGATGGTTTCTTAGCTCTAGCTTGCCAGTGTTAGTTTGGCTCACTCTCCTACTGCTGTTTTCCACCTGCTGTGGCACAGGTGATGCCCAGCCTCTGCTCATGCCATGTTTTCTCCTGCCATCATGGAGCTTTCCCTCAAGACTGTAAACCAAAATAAAAACTTTCCTCCCATCAGCTGCTTTTGGTTGGGTGCTTTACCCCAGCAACGAGAAGGTAACTGCAATACTTCTGTAGTTTCTTTTTCTATTTTGAAACTAGTCAATTATTTCAATTCTCAGACACTTCTGAACCCCATGGGCAGTTCATCCGGCCTGGACATATTGTCTGTCAATATAGCTCTGGAACCAACCAGCCAATTAATTAATCTACCTTCCAAGAAAAATTGATTTTGGCTATATTTCAGACATGATTCTGTGGAGTACCCAGCGCCCACGGCATAAACTTTTCTATATCTATGGGTGACAGAAAGATTCAATGCAAAAAAGAAGAAGAAGAAGGATTCAATGCATTTGCTTTATTATCATTCATAATATTTGTGTGAAAGCAAAGAATTTATTTTGTCATTATAAAATGAGATTTATCTGAGTATTTTAGACATTCTAAATATTAATGGTAAAGGGGATTGATATATATCATTTACAAATATGCCACTTTAGTGCATTGATTATGAAGTTGAAGGCAATTGAGAAACAACAAAAGCAGGATGATATTTCTGACCATTACCTTTTAAAAATATTATTTATTTGTGTTCAGGAGAAAGAGAAAGAGAGAGAGAGAGGAGAGAATAGGCGTTCCAGGGATTTGTTGCTGCAAATGAACTCCAGATGCATGCACCACTTTGTGCTTCTGACTTTATGAGGGTACTGGAGAATTCAACCCTGGGCATTGCAAGCAAGCACCTTCAACTGCTGAACTACCTCCCTAGCCCAGTGACCATTATTTTTCTACTTCAAAGCAGAACATAAATTTCTCATGAGAAAAGTGCCCTCCCTATACCAAGAAGACAATATCCTTATCAATATCCACATCCTTATCACCGGACATGGAGAGCTGACACCGAGGTGAACTTGTTTGAGCAAACTTTTAAAAATAAGCCTTATTTTCGATTAGTTTTCTCCATGTACTTTTCTGTCACGCTCCCACAAGTATTGTGACTTGTCCAAGTTCCTGTTCTCATTGTCCTGTCCCATTTCCACAATGTATCATTCTGTGTTTAAGGTGCATAAAAAAGTTCAGGCCTATCTGCTTCTTCAAGTTCTTATTTTTAGTATATAAAAGTTCCTATGTACATGCAAAAACACTAACCTGGATAGGAGAATATATCTCAGTCACAAAATACTTGCCTATCATTTGTGAGACCCAGGATTTAATCCCCTGCACTGAAAGAGAAGAAAGAGAAGAAAGAGGAGGAGGAAGAAGAGGAGAAGAAGGCAACAACAGCATCAGCAGAAACATATAAAATACTTATCTTTTTTTCTTATTAATCTGTCTTTTGTCAGTTTAATTTTCATGCCTAGCCACAGAATGTATGAGGGTAGTTAGCAAAAGTCTTTCCTCTCCTTTAATGGTAATAGACAATTATTACTCATTTATTAACTCTTTCCACCCAAATTTTAGCAAGATAAAGTTGTTTTGCTTGGTTGAAATTAACATGCCTAGTTAACTTAACAAAAATACATTTCCCAGTCACTCCTGTGTACTTGAGAGAGCGGGGTCAGTTTCAGGGGACCACAGACCCCTCCTCAGCCTCTGCTGGAATAATGGCCAAAGAGCATAATTCTAATGGTAGGATTACTGGGGCTGCTCCAGCACCCTCTACCTCCAATTGCTGCATTCCCCTTTTTCTTACATCTTTTCAAATAAATAACTCCCTTTACACTAAAAATTCTCTAGGTTTTAGAAAAGATGTATAGCAATTTCTATGCCATATAATTTTCTGTCAGACAAACTCCCTTGGGGAAGAGATTACTATAATCATAATACAATTGGATAGTCAGGAAAATGCTGAAGACAGCACATGGAGGGAGCGGATAACTGAAGGACTGTTAAAAGAGTGTTTGCACAGAAGGGAACCATTGAAATGTGTGTTTACTTTCGAAAGCATACAATAGGCATGAGTGGCCCTCTGACCTGAACTGTGGTAACAAGGTAAGAAATGAACTTAACATCTCCTTCTCTTCTATTCTTCAGAAGGAAGAGGGAAGATGAATAAATAGGGAAGGGAAAGGAAAGAAACAGATAGAATCACAGAGAACCAATCCCGATCACCCATTACTCTGGCACACACTCACCTTCTGCATGAGCGCCCTCTTGCTGCCTGGCCTGCTACCTAGTCAAATGGAGATTTGCTGTGAACAGAAGGGAGGCACATGGTGGGCGAAATGAATATTGGACTTCTGGCAATGGCCTGCCATATTGCTCCTGCTCTGATGTTGACAGAAGGACCTTAACATCTGAACTTTCTCATGGGTACAGTGAGAGTCACGCCTCCTATGCTGTCCTTTCGCGTGGCTGTGATGAAAATGCATGGGGACATCCAAACAAAGTTGCACAGACAAATAAAATGGTCATTTGTAAGCACTAAAGGCACCGTGACGTTCATTCTTTTATAATAATTTTCAACGTTTGTTCATTCAGCCACCTGTGTCAGGATCACCTGGAGGGCAGATTAAAAATGTGGCTTCCTGGATCCCCGTGCAGAACTACATTAGACTGAAAACACAGTTTTATTTAACCTGCTCCCTGGTGTTTCTTATGCACACTAGGCCCACTCCACACTCTTTGCAGTTCTATACCATTTCAGAAGCACATGGCTATTTCTGTCTTGACCTCAATCCAAAACATACCTGCAGTGTCAGAAGGGGTGTAGGCCATTTCTCCCCTCTGACCACAAAGGTGAGTTCTCTGTCATGGCTTCCAGGCTGTTGTGCAAACCCTGGGTGTTAGTGGAGTGGGGCAGAGATCAACCAGGCTGCTGGCCTAGAAAATAAAAGACTATGATGACTCCACACTGTCCTCTCTCCTTAGAACTTTATTTCATTTGATGACTCACAAAGGACTTAAACTGGTTAATGTTTCCTTAAATGTTAGCTTATCTATTTTCAAAATGTATTTTTTTAATTTTAATGCATAAATACATGATAAACACATCAAAACAAAATGATTTTTGTATTCTAGCATATATATGTGTGTCTCTGTGTGTGTGTATCTGTGGTAAGATAATAATTTTAAAAATCAATGAGGGCTGGAGAGATGACTCAGCAGTTAAAGGCACTCTCTTGAAAAGCCTAATGGCCTAGGTTAGATCCTCCAGAACCTACATGAAGCCAGATGCACAAAGTGGCACATGCATCTGGAGTTCATTTATCATTGCAGAAGGCCATGGTGTGTCCATTCTCTCTCTCTCTCTCTCTTTCTCTACCTACCTATCTTTCAAATAAATAAATAAAAATAAAAAATGAATTACTCTGATACTAATACCATTAAAATTATGTCTTGATGAAAAAGAAGAGCAAATGAAAGTATATATTTCTCAATGATACAAGGCATGAAGAAATAGGCTTGTGTCACAATACATAAGCAGGTTTTAGAGTTTACTTATCTTGAAAGAAAGATGTAATTTACTATAACTCTCTCCCTTTCTACCTACCTACTTTCCTTCCTTCTTTTCTTTTTTACTTTTTTTTTTTTTTTAATTTTTTGAGGTAGGGTCTCACTCTAGCTCAGGCTGACCTAGAATTCACTATGTAGTCTCAGGGTGGCTTCAAACTCACTGTGATCCTTCTACCTCTGCCTCGCAAGTGCTGGGATTAAAGGCATGTGCCACCATGCCCAGCCCTCTTCCTTCTCTTATTTTTATTTTTATTTATTGATTTATTTTGGTTTTGTTTGTTTGTTTGTTTGTTTTTCGAGGTAGGGTCTCACTCTGGCCCAGGCTGACCTGGAATTAACTATGTAGCCTCAGGGTGGCCTCGAACTCAAGGCGATCCTCCTACCTCTGCCTCCCGAGTGCTGGGATTAAAGGCATGTGCCACCACGCCCGGCTTTATTTTGGTTTTTTGAGGTAGGGTCTCACTCGGGTCCAGGCTGACCTGGACTTAACTATGTACTCTCAGGGTGACCTCAAACTCATGGTGATCCTCCTACCTCTGCCTCCCGAGTGCTGGGATTAAAAGCATGCGCCACCACACCCAGCTATTTTTTTTTTAATTTTTAACATTTTTTCATTCTTTATTTACTTGAGAAAGAAAGAGGCAGAGATTGGGAGGTTAGGGAGGGAGGGAAGGAAGAAGAGAGAGAGCGAGAATGGGCACACCAGGGCCTGCAGCCACTGCAAATGAACTCCAGATGCATGCACCCCCTTGTGCATCTGGCTTATGTGGGTCCTGGGGAATTGAACCTGGGTGCATAGGCTTCTCAGGCAAATGCCTTAACTGTTAAGCCATCCCTCCAGTCCCCCTTCCTTCTTTTCAAGACAGGTTGGTGTCTGAGATCATGCTATTTCAGTGTCCAGAATGCTGTAATTATCTGTGTGTACTACTGTACCTGGCTCACTACCAGGACCCACTGAATTTTTAAAATTTACACAGGTTTGGAGGTTGGGATGCAGCACATGTGAAGCCCTGAGAGCTATCTCCAGCACTGAATAAAAGAATTTGGTTCACCTTTAAAAAAAAGATCTTTTCTCTCTTCTCTCTCTTACACACACACACACACACACACACACACACACACATGAACACATGCATGTGCATACACACTAAATAAATAAATCCTTTAAAAGAACTGGGGAGATGACTCAACAGCTAAAGGCACTTGCTTGCAAAGCTTGCTGACCCAGGTTCAAGTCCCCAGCATCCATGTAAAGCCTGATGCACAAAGTGGCTCATGCATCTGAAGTTCATTTAAGTGATCTCTCTTAAAAATAAATAATAAAAATATTAAACTAATAGTATGTAAAATGTGAGAAGTAAATAATAGATAATAGTCTTGAAAAGTTAGATGCTTACCAAAGTTTCAGACTTAACTAAAAGATAAATTATCAAAATTTGAAGAAACCTCAAGTTTCTTTTAGTGGCATAACTGAGAGTTTACTCACAATTGAATAGCATCTCTAAACCTTGTTAAGAAAATTCAATTAAAAATGTGAGTGCTGCCATATTTAATCTTGTAATGTATACTGAGTTAGGGAGAGATCTGCTCTGTCCTTACTCCGCTTTGTTCTTATGACTCTGGCTGGAGCTAAGAACTAAATTAAAACAAAAGCTAATTCACAAGAGAAAAGCATATGTGTGTATGTATGTATGTATGTATATATATATATATATATATATATATATATATATATATATATTTTTTTTTTTTTTTTAATGAGAGAGAAAGATTTGGTGCACCAGGGACTCTGGCCACTGCAGTCAAACTTCAGATATGTGTGCCACCTTGTGCACATGTGCAACCTTGCATGCTTGTGTCACCTTGTGCATCTGGTTTACATGGGACCTGGAGAGTCGAACATGGATCCTTAGGCTTTTCAGGCAAGTGCCTTAACCACTAAGCCATCTCTCCAGCCCTGTTTTTTTTTTTTTTTTTTTCTTAAATAAGTTTGCATACACGTAGGGATCTGTTTGCACAAGAGCAAAGTCTAAAGAAACACTGAAGGCATGACACAGGCTATCTGTGAAGGAATGACAGGACAAATGGGTGTCCGGACTAGTGCAACAGGGCCGCTTTGAACTGTGCTTAGCTCTCCCTGAAAAAGGACCCAGTCACAGTGGGCTCCACCTGCTTCCCTAGCCTTGTTCTCCCTCTGAACCTCCAAGGTCATCTCAAATTCCAGGGCAGTGAGCCCCAGAGGCCTGCAACTTGGACAGGAGCTCAGGCTGCTGGCCCTCCTCCAGAGAGGAGCAGTCATGAGGGGAACTAATTCACAACCCCACCCCCACCCCGCAAGCAATGGTGCTTTCCTCAGTGATAGCCTGGAACCACACCAGACATAACAGTCTGACCAAGACAGCCGAGCTGTGCAGATCGTTGATAGTCTTCCCTATGCGGTCCTGACACTCTTCAGTACCCAAGGTGTTCCTCCTGTCCCCTTCCAGTGTGGCCAGACTGAATAACTACTTTCCTTGATTTGGTACCACCCATCTCTCCACTTGGGGTCTTGAGGAAGGAGGTGGCCCAATCTGGTCTGCAGGTCTCTGGCCTACAACTCTGGTAACACTATACTAGTGGGCAAGGATTACTTTAGAGTTTGTTTACTCAGGTTCATCTAAGCCCCAGTGAACAGTTTCTGTTGATCAAGGCAAATTTCTATGTTTGATATATATTTTTTCTTTTTCTTTTTTTTTTTTAATATATATATATATTTTTATTTATATTATTTTGATTTTACATTCATAGTAAAGGATCCATTGTCCTCCTCCCTGTCCTCCCTCTTTCAAAGGGACCCTTGTCAATGGGGAATGTGGGTCAAGCATTGTGAGGTTGGTTAAGAGTTCTGGGGGGTTGGCCCCAGTCTCTGTGCATAATGCCCCAACTATGGCTCTAACAATCTTTCCGCCCCCTCTTCCGCAAGTTTCCCTGAGCCACATTGGGGTCATTTTAGTTCTGCTTCAGTGATGCGGTTTCGGGAGCCTCTGTGACTCTGGATCTCTGGCTTAGTTGGAGGTGGATGTTCTCTGTGTTTATCTCCTTCGGCCTTTTGCTGGTGTCATGATCGCCATGAATACTGAACTCTTGCCCTTCCCCTGCGTTGTTCTATGGTTTCAGCTGGGGCCCTGGTGAGGTGTGGTTAGCTGATCCTCCCTTCAGGTTCGATGTCCACCTGAAAAAAGATAAGCAAATTCTCTATCGGAGAGAAAAGTTAGTAGTAGGTAGAAGGGATGACCATCTATGTTTTGGAGGGAAATTTATATGCGTTGGCTCTCTTCTAGCCCACATTTGGTGGTATCTTGATCTTGGAGACTGAGCTCATTTTTTGTACCTGGTTTTGACTTATTTCCCAGTTCCAGCAATGAGTTCCATACCACTGAGTGGATCTATTAGCCAAATCAAGAGCAGTTGGTTACCCACCATGGCTGATTGCCACTACTGCACTTGTATGAGCATTACGTCAAGTTGTTTCCAGCTGGGTATCTTAGACTGCCAGTTGTTTGGACAGATGTCGGTCATTTTCCCCCAGTTGCTTGTATAGCGCCCTCTGGTACTAGACTAGCTAACTGTCTGGGGACTGACCCTCTTCCAGATTCTGAACATATCTCTTCGTGTTTGGTCTCGCACACGTAAGCTGTCTTCAACAGTAGGGTCTTGCCATTAACCTTTGGTGGGTCACCAAGAACTCTGACAGAAGTCTATCTATTTTGGGAAACCTTGTAGGTGTTTCAGATCAACAGCTCATTGTGGAAGTTCACCAAATAAACACTCTGAAGCCCAGACAAAAGGGAGGGTGGGAGGGAGGGAGGGTAAGGGTGGGAGGGAACGAGAGGGTGGGAGGGAGAACAAGGGGGGGATACAAATTGGGACCCAAAAGGAAAAGACACTATAAAACCCTTTATTCTTTTTTCTTTTTTTTATCAGGGGTATCTCTCCCAAGATCATCTTTTTGTGGCTTGCTGCAAGAAGGAAAGACAAGCCAAATGTCCTTTGCAGTCATATAGTTCCTCAAGTGATTTCAGCTTGAAAGAATCAATACTCCAACTCAGCCTGTCTTGAGATGACACAGCTTAAACTCCTTCAAGGTAATTTTCTGTCAGCTGAGGGTTGTATTCAAATGTGATAAAACAGCTTTTAAGAAAATAGAGAAGGTAGGCTTTTGACTCAAAAAATGAGACATTCATAAGCAAATTACCCTTTTGAGCTGTTACAGACTACTGTAGTGGAAAAGCGAAGAGGGAGCAGTAAATGGCACCTGCAGAGAAGAAGCTGCATCCCCTCAAGTCCACAGCCATTTCTAGGGAAGAGTGCAGCCTGACTTGGCAGCAGTACAGTCATTGTGGATCGCTAGGTATATTCCCCTGTACTAGAGAAGGGTGAGTCTCCATCACATGAAGATAGCTGATACCCTTTTCTGATTATATGCTGACCAAAGAACCTGATATACACAGTTTTACTAAACAAACCCTCCCTCCACAAAGGGCAAGCCTTTAAACCATTCAAGAGGGGTCATCACCCCCTTTCCTCTAAGAGCAGTTAGAGTTTCTTCTCACAAGAGGGAGAACTAGCCAGGTAGATTTATTTTAAGGCAGTCAGCTAGGGATGGGCCCAAAGTTAGTTCAGCAGCCTGTGATCCAGTTTCGTGTCATCCTTTAACATCCTTTAACTCTTCCTGAGTCCAGACCAATCAGCTCTCTCACTCTCATAACTCACCTGAGCCTAAGCGTGAAGCCCACCCCAGTAAACTATTAATAGGGGCTTACCCAGTGGGCAAGGTCTGTTTTCTTCTCCTTGACTGTTCAACTCTCCTTGTCTGAAATGTGGGGTCCCAGTACCAGTAAGATCATCCCCAGTACCACCTCCCCATTCTATGGGGAAGGATAGATTTTTCTTTGCTCTCTAAGACCTCTTAGCTTCTTTAAGCTCTGGCCTTTTTTTTTTCAATTTCCCGGATAAACCCTTTCATAGTTCCCTCCACTCCCATGCTCAGCTTCCCACACAGACTCCTACATCTTGTCCTGCTCCAGCCTCCTCCCTAGAAACCCCCCTAAATGAATGTAATGATTTATAATATATCCTTCTCAGTAAGTTTACCTCAACTTTTGTTAAAAGCAGATAAGGGCCCCCAAACTGGGGTTTATGAACTCTTCTTGAACTTCCAGCCTCATTTCATCATTTCCCACCTGACCCCTGTCCCATTGACCTTCATCTTGGAGAGACTAGAAAGTTGGACAGTATCTCTCTGTGGCTCACTTTTATTTTATAAGGTTCTGTGTGAACATTTGCTTTCATCAAATTTAATGCAGTCCCTCCAACATTTAGAAGGCAGGAGTGAAAGAGGATTTCTGTAGCAGTGTCCCAGTGGCCCTCTGCTAAAGGAGTAAAGAAGGAGAAAAGAATTATACTGTGATTTAAAGACAAGCTATTTAAATAGACAAAGCTACATTAAATAAGGGAATATGATATTGGCTCAGAGGTAAACATCCAGATTGAGGCGACAAAATAGAAAGCTCAGAAACACACACTTGTATGGTGAGTTACTTCCAAAGGAATTCAGAAATACAGGATAAGCTTGTTTTTAATTTTCTCCCACCAATGATGCTAGACAATAGGCAGCAAATTGAAATAGAAATAGACAAAGAAAAAAAGGGAAACTGTACTGCTACTCTGTACTAACCACAAAAACTAACTGTAAAAGATATGTCAAATTTTCAAAATAAGAAAAAAATGGGAAAATGCTTAATAATTACCAGACTAGTTCACTTGTAGGAAATCCCAGGAAAGAGTACACTAGTTCATAGGTGTGGAAAGAAGCAAGGTGCTGGGTGGGGACGCCTTACAAGGAGCAGCAGATGGACGTCTGGATTATGGAAATGTTATAAATGATAGCTATGGTGATGGTTTCATGGGTTCATGAATTTTTCAGTTATCAACATATATACTTTGCATGAGTACATTTTACTGCATGTAAATTAAACCTCAACAAAATTGATTTTGCAGAACAACAACAAAAAGTAGAAGAGCAGACTCAGATGCACATCAGTATAACTGCAGAGCACAGATAAATGCAAGAGCTTAGAACAGGCAAAGAAAGACTATTGATTAAACCCAGAGCTGACTATTCTACAACAGCAAAAGAGACGGGCAGTATCTTCAGAGTGCTAAGAGGAAATGACTGCTAACTGATGTGGATATTCACCTAAATTACTGCACAAGAATGATAGTGAAACACCAGCATTTTTAAATGAACAAAATCTAAGAGCCTTTACCATCAACACATCCTCAGTGAAGCGTGTCAAAAAGATAAATAGCAGGAAGAGGGAAATTGATTCCGAGGAACACAGTGAGATGAGATTCAAGGAAGATTCACGTTCCAAGAAAGTGTTAAAACATGTTCGAGTCTAAACCTAATGACTGCGTAAAACAATACAATTTGCAATGACTAATCTGGAGATTCTTGAAAAACATCTAATCACAATGCTAGACAAAAATAACTTGCATGATAGGAGGTGCTTAGAGTAAGATATTACAAATCCGTGTATTGTTTCTGAGAGAGGGTATCATAGCGATTAACCGTGGCTTTGTTAGATATATGTCATGCTCTAAAACAATGAAAGGTAACTACTAAAAGGTCAGAAATAGAATTTTTAATTTCCTTAGTTTTAAAAAAGGAACACAAAAAGTCTTGATATAGCTGAAATCAAATCAAGAAAATGTAGGACAGAGGGCAAAACATAATTTTGGCCCACAAAATCACAGGGTATAATGCAGATACACATCAAAACTGTTTCTTAGGGCAGTAAATGTACATAAAACATTTATCAGGGTAGCTATCTTTAGGCACGCAGCTTAGTAACAGGAAGTGCTTTGGTATTTCACATTGCGATGCAATCATGGCTACCCTCTATATCTGTAACTTTTTCATCTTTCAAGAAGGACAAACGAAGTGTAGGGCAGTTGATTGTACCCCAGTGGATTACATATATACAGATAGATGATTAGATCTAGAGTGTATAGGTAGATATTGATGATATAGATATTGATATCATTCTATACCTAGTAATTAGAAAATTTGAGAGGAAATGATTGAACAAAATATGCAAGCTTTTGAGCACTAAAACTGTTATTTTCTAAGAATGATTACCTACAAACAGACTCTGCGAGAACCTAAAGAAAAATTTTAGATACAATAGACTTATCGTTTCAATGCACAAAAATCAGTTGAATTTTTATTGCATCAACAATAGATATACAATTTAATTTTAAAAGAAACATTAAAAGAAAAATAAATACATGTAAGCTATCAAAAACGAGTTTATTAATCTTTTTTTTTTTGAGGCTAGCCCAACAGACTGGCCTTTTTCTATGCAAGAGAGTGAGAGATAGCAAGAAAAAGAGAGAGAGAGAGAACTGGTGCACCAGAGCCTCCAGCCACTGTAATTGAACTCCAGATGCTTGTGCTATCTTGCATGCATGTGTGACCTTGCACACTTGCATCACCTTGTGTGTATGGCTTACATGGGACCTAAAGAGTCAAACATGGGTCCTTAGGCTTCGCAGGCAAGCACCTTAACCATTAAGCCATCTCTCCAGCCCTAGTTCATTCATCTTAATCACTATTCAGACTTACTGGTGGAAATTACATATCTTTAGTCAGCCTCAGGATTTTTAAATATTTTTTATTTGTTTATATGAGAGAGGGACAGAAAGAGATATGCAGACAAAGAGAAAGAGATAGTGTATGGGTGTGCTTCGGGCCAGGCTTCTGGCCACTGCAAATGAACTCCAGGTGCATTTGCCATTTTGTGCATCTGCCTTTATGTAGGTGCTGGGGAATTGAACTTTGGCTGTCAGGCATTGTAAGCAAATGCCTTTAACCATTGAGTCATATTTCCATCCCCCTTTTCTGATGCTTTAAAAGGTATCCATTAGCACACCATGTATGTGGATATGAACAGCACAAAAATAACAATTTTCTTTCAGATTCAACACAATTTTACATACTACCATTTATTTTTAAAATATAATTTATTTAAGTGTAAGACTACATGCATTATTTAAAATAATGGCCTTGTCTTTTAATTTAATTTGTGTGTGTGTGTGTGTGTGTGTGTGTGTGTGTGTGTGTGTGTGCATGCTCACACACACACACCAAGGTCTCCTGCCACTGAAAACAAATACTAGATCCTTGTGCTACTTTTTGTTTGGACCTGGGCCAGCAGACTTTGCAAGCAGTTACCTTGAACTGTTGAGCCATCTTCCCATCCAAATAATGGCTATTGTTATGCACAATTCCTAAAACTTTGACAGTTGGTTTTCATAAACTAGTGTGAGCCAACTAGTTCCTGTACAACCAGAGAAGATAGGAAATGACAGGATGTTGACACAACAAGCCATGGGTCCCAATGTGGGCTGCAGATTGAAAAACAAAACCAAAACAAAATAAAAATCGCAAGGCTAACTAAAAGTCCCAATGCCTTGACCTCACTAAATCAGGACTAAATTAAGCCATGGAAGTGCATGCTATTGTTTAAGTCTGGAATGTTCTCTACAGGGTAGTGTTATTGAACAGTTGGTTCTCAGCTCTTGGAACCATTTGGGGAGTTTATAGAGCTTTTGGGACATGTGGTTTATCTAGCACAGGTCACTGGCATTACACCTTGAAAGTTTATTCTACTTCTGGTGCAGGCCCCATCTCTCTGCTTCCTGATCTGCCAAGATGTGAAGGGCCTCTGCCACATGCCTCCACCACCATTCCATGATGCAGTGATAGTTCCCTGAACCTATGAGTCAAATAATGCTTCCTCCAGTAAGTGACTTCTGTTTGACATTCCGTTACAGAGATGAGAAACGTACCGTACAGCAGGGGCTGGAGATCACTGTCTTCATTATGTTCCCACAGTGGTCTCAATGTGCACCCAGGCAGAGAACACTTGGAGGGAAAGAGAGGCTGACACACATGCTGCTGGAAACTCTGAGTGATGCCATGAAGGTAAAAGGAGAGAGTGATATCACCAGGCCACTTGGGAAGGGAAGGCAGCACTGAGGAATTCAGCTATAATCACCATTCTCACAGGAGTCATTTACAAGGTGAGACCTGTCCCTTCTGGCAAATGGAGCTATACTGCCCATTCTCAGTTCAGGACATGTGAGCCACCACTGCAGCCATCTTTCCTGGCTTGTGCATGGGTCTGAGGAAGTATCTCTCACATATGCCTGAGGAAGTTTTTGAGCCCTATCAGTACTGCTACCAAATGGCCAGTCTCCTTTTAAAGTTTTCATACAAATCTATATTGTATATTGGGTATTATCCCCTCATATGCTCCCCCTTTCTCTTAGTTCCCTTTGTTCTCCCGGACAGTTTTAGCTTCATATCATATATACGTGTACATGTTTTATGTATTTATTTAAAATCTAGGAACCACAAACTAGAGAAAACATACGAGATTTGCTTTTCAGAGACTGGCTTAATTCACTTGATTTGATTATTTCTGCTTGCATTCATTTTTCTACAAATAACATAACTTCATTCATCATTATGACTGAAAAAAATTCTCTCTACACACACACACACACACACACACACACACACACACACACCACAGTTTCTTTATCCATTCCTCTGTTGTTCAACATCTCTCTTGGTTTCATAACTTAACTACTGTGAAAACTGCAATAAACATTGATATACAGATTTCTTTGTGATATGCTAACTTGGAGTTTTTGGGGAAGTACTCAACAGTGATATAGCTAGGTCATAATAAAAATCTGTTTAATTATTTGGGAAACATCTATGTTGACTTCAATAGTGACCAGACTTGTTTATATTTCTGTCAGTAGTATATAAGGATTACATTTTGTCCACACTCCCAACAGCAAAAATCTTATTTATTTGCATCAATGTGTGTGTGTGGACACGCCAGGGCCACTTGCCACTGCTACACAACTAGACACTTGCACCATTTTTTAATCCAGCTTATGTGGGTGGCTTGGGAATTGAACCCTGGTCAGGAGGTTCTTCAAGCAGGTTCTGTTAACCACTAAGCAACCTCCCCAGCATTATTTATTTTCTTAATGATGGCCATTCTGACAGAAGTAAGATGGAATCTCAATGTGAATTTGATTTGCATTTTTCTGAGGGATGGGGAAGTTGAACATTTTTCATCTGTTTATTGGCAATTTGTATTTTATCTTTCATGAACTATCTGTTCATTTCATTAACCATTTTATTGATTTTTTTCGAGTTCTTTGTATATTCTAGATGTTAACCTTCTGCTAGCATATGGATAGCAAAGGTTTGCGCACATTCTGTAAGCTGCCTCATCACTCAGTTAACTATTTCCTTTGCAGCATAGAAGCCTTTTACTTTCATGAGGTCCCATTTGTCAATTGTTCACATTATTCCCAAAGAGATTAATTCCTATTCAGAAAGTCTTTGCATATGCCTAGATAATCAAAGTGATTTTTCTCTACTTTTTCCTCTAGTTGTGTCAAAGTTTCTGGTCTTATATTAAGGTCTTTGCATCATTTGAATTTTTATGGAGGGTGAGAGCTATAGTTCTAGTTTCAATCATTTTTTATTATTATTAAGAACATACTTTGCATGGATATATCATGTGTTGGTACCATCTTTTCCCTCCTTCCTGCCCCCATTCCGCAGGGGGCCCTCCTCAATGGTATTGCTGGTATTCCTCATGGGGTTGTGATTTATGCTTTGTGGGAACAGCAGTCAGTTATTTGGGGGAGGCACTGCCTCTGGGCTTGACTACCCAACTTGTGACTCATACAATCTCTCCACCCCCTCTTCTACAAAATCCCCTGAGCCATGGTAGGTATGTTTTAAGTGTCTACTTCAGTGATGAGGTCTTAGGAGCCTGTGAGTTTCTGTATCTCCTTCACCCTGGAGCTGATTATCAGGCTCACGATGGAAGCAGCACTCTTTCTTGTCTCCTCAATTCCTTTGTGGTTTCACCTGGGCTTTCACTAAGGTGCAAGGGGTGGTTTATTGCCTCAGGTCTCCCTACCTTCTGAAAAACAAAAACAGATTCTCCATCAGAGAGTGAAGTCAGCATAAGTTAAATTGGATAAATGTTATTAATTTAGGGAGATTTTGATAGATGTAGCCCCTCTTTTAGCAAAATACTAGTGGTAGCTTGTCATTGGAAAACATAATCTTTGTCTCCATAGGATTCAGACCTCATTGCCAGTTCCAGATATGGGTTCCTTTCCACTGAGTGGATCTCTTAGCCAATCAGAAAGCCATTGATTACCCTCCAAAGCTGTGTGCCACCAATGTACTGGTGTGTATTTCTTGTCAGGCTGGTTGCTTCTGCGTAGCTTAGACCCCTGCTTGCTCACATCCTTATTGGCCACTTTCCCAAAGTAGCTCATGTAGTACTTTCCAGCACTAGATGGGCTAACTGTCTGGGGACTGGCTCTCTTCCAGATTCCAGCAAGGTCTCGCTCCATGTTCTGTGTCCGTGTGTGGTGTCTTCAGCAATAGGGTCTTACCTTTTACCTCAGGTGGGTAATCAAGTGCTTTGACAGAAGCCTGACTTGTTTTAGGGACCTGGTAGTTCTCTCTGATCAACAGCTCAATGTGAGTAGCATCTTTCTGGTACTGCAAGTTACAGGTCAGAGCCAAAATTATTTATTTATTTATTTATTTATTTATTTATTTATTTATTTATTTATTTATTTAGAAAGACGAGAGAGAGAGAGAGAGAGAGAGAGAGAGGGAGAGGAAGACAGAGATGGGCACGCCAACAGCCTCTCAGCTGCTACGAACAAAATCCAGATGCCCATGCCCCCTTGTGGTCAAGTGTGGCATTGCGCCCTTGCGTCACTTTGCATCTGGCTAAACATGGGACCTGAAGATTGGAACTGCTGGAGATTGGAACCAGCGTTCTTAGGCTTAGGAGGCAGGCGCTTTAACCGCTAAGCCATCTCTCCAGCCCTATTTATTTATTTATTTTTATTTGAGAAAGAGAGAGACAGACAGAAAGAGAGAGACAGAGAGAGAGAGAAAGATAATGAATGTGCCAGGGCCTCTAGCCACTGCAAATGAACTCCAGATGATGCACCACCTTGGGCATCTGGCTTACATGGGTCCTGTAGAATTGAAACTGGGTCCTTTGGCTTTACAAGCAAGCATCTTAACCACTAAACCATCTCTCCAGCCCAAGAGAACCAAAAATTTTTAAGTTTAGGCTTCATCCAACCCTCCCCAAAGCCCTTCTTTTTGGGCACTCTCCCTATCCTTCTTTTAAGGGTTATATCTTTTAGTCTACCTTCAGGAGAAATGTTTCTATAGTATCAGTTTATTTTGGGTTTAGTTTTGAGTTTATGTTTTCCCACCCTTCCCCCAAATACTTCCATCCTTATTGTCTGGGTCTCAAGTTGCCTATCTGGTATGCCGGAAATTCAATCTGATCCATGTTAGGAATTGCAGATGAGTGAGAACATGTGGCATTTGTCTTTCTGTGATTGTGTGTGTTCACTAATGATGGTACCTGGGTTGATTACAGTTCTTAGCTATTATGAATTGAGCAGCTATAAACAGGGGTAAGCAAATATCTCTGTAGTGAAGTGTGGAGCCTTTAAGATAAATGTCCAGTAATAGAATAACTGGGTCTGTTGGTAGCTCTATATTAATCCTTTTTAGGAATTTCCATTTTCACAATATTAATTCTACCTATCCAGGACCATGGGAGGTTTTTCCATCTTCTCTTGTCTTCCTCAATTTCTTGCTTGCATGTTATTATGTTTTCATTATATAGATCTTTCACATCCTTGGTTGGTGTTATTCCAAAGTTTTAAATTTTTTGTCACTATTGAAAATGAAACAGCTTCACTGATTTCTTTCTTTGTATATTTGTCCTTTGCATATAGAAAGGCTACTGATTTGTGTGTTGGTTTTGTATCATGCCACTTTGTTGAAGGAATTAATCACCTTTAGAAGTTTTTGAGATGGAGACTTTCAGTTCATTTATGTATAGATCATGTCATCTGTAAATAGGGCTAACTTGACTTCTTCCTTTCCAATTTGTATCCCTTTTATTTCTTTCTCATGACTTATTGCTTGGGCTAGGACTTCTAGTACTATGTTGAAGAGCAGAAGTGAGACTGGACACCCCTATCTTATTCCTGATATCAATGGGAACTCCTTGAGTCTTTCCCCATTAAGTATTATTTGGGCTGTAGGTGCTTTGTATATAGCTTTTATTGTGTCGAGATATTAACTATCAATGCCTCTCCAGAATTTTGATCATGAAGTGATGATATATTTTGTCAAAGCCCTTCTCTGCATCTACTGAGATAATCATGTGGTTCTTATGATTAAGTTTATTTATGTGGTGTATTACGTTGACCAATTTCCACATGTTGAGCTTTTGATGTGTTGTTGAATTCGGTTCATGAGGATTTTGTTCAGGATCTTTGCATCTAATTTCATTAGGGATATAGGCCTATATGTTTCTTTTCTTGCTATATCTCTGTCTGGTTTTGGTATTAGAGTGATGCTCACTTCTTAAAAGGAGTCAGGGATGATTGATTCCCTTTTCTCCAATTATGTGAAACAGTTTGAGAAAAAATGGTTTCAGTTCTTCAATGAAGGTTTGGTAAAAATCAGCCAAGAATCCATCTGGTTCTGGGCTTTTGTTTTTTGGAGAGGTGTTTGATTACCTTTTCGATCTTGATGAATGTGATAGGTTTATTTAGGAAATCAATCTGCTCTGAGTTTAGTTTTGGTAGGTGGTATGTGTCTAGGAATTCATCCATTTCTTCCAGATTATCCAATTTTCTGGAGTAGAGGTTTTGGAAGTATATGTCTGTTGTAACCTCTCCTTTTGCATGTCTGGTGTTGTTAATTTGAGACTTCTCTTTTTTTTTTTTGCTTGATCAAATTGGCTAAGAGTTTGTCAATCTTGTTTATTTTTTCAAAGAACCAGCTCTTTGTTTCATTTATTTTCTTAATTGTTTTCTTAGTTTTCAATTCGTTAATTTCTTCTCTGATCTTGATTATTTCTTTCCATCTGGAGCTCTTAGAGTTGGATTCTTCTTGTTTTTCCAATGCCTTTAGGTGGATAGTTAGGTTATTGATTTGAGATCTCTCTGTCTTTGTTATGAAGGCATTTAGCACTATGAAATTTCCCCTTAAGACTACCTTCATTATGTCCCATAACTTTTGGTAGGTTGTGTTTTTATTATCATTCAATTCTAGAAATTTTATAATTTCTTTTTGATTTCTTTAACAACCCATTCGTTGTTTAAAAGTGTGCTGTTCAGTCTTCAGGACCTGGTGGAGCTGTTGATTTTTCTCTTGTTAATTTCTAGCTTTAAAACATTGTGATCTGATATGATCAGGAAGTTATGTCAAATTTCTGAATTTATGGAGGCATGCTTTATGGCCTAATATATGATCTATTTTGGAGAAGGTTCCATGGGCTGCTGAGAAGCGTTTGTATTCTACAGAATTGGGGTGGCATGTTCTATAGATGTCCATTAGGTCTAATTGATCTAAGGTATGGTTGAGCTCTATTATTTCCCTGTTGATTTTCTGCTTGGATGATCTGTCTTTTTTTTTTTTTTTTTTTGAGGTAGGGTCTCACTTTAGTCCAGGCTGACTTAAATTCTCTACATAGTCTCAGGATGGCCTCGAACTCATGGTGATCCTCCTACCTCTGACTCCCAAGTGCTGGAATTAAAGGTGTGTGCCACTGCACCCAGCTTGATCTGTCTATTGATGATAGTGGAGTATTGAAGTCCCCAAATATAATGGTGTTGGTGTTATTTCAGACCCATAAAAATTGGTAAAATTTTAGCCTGATACTAAGAGTTGGAATGAATTTGAAGCAGTGGAAATCTTCATTTGTGACAATATTCTTTGCTATAACTATTTTGGAGAACATGTATATATGTACACAAAGACATTGTACATTCACACAATGATACCATCAGGTATATTCATAAAAATAAAGAAACAGTCTAAGTATTTATTTTCATTAAAAATGGAGGTATTAATTTTAGTATAATCATACAACTCAGAAAAATTAATGAATCCAAATATAATCTGCTATACTGGATTTGATTATAAAATGGGAAAAAGTAAAGAAATGGCATACTTGAATTCTTTCTATTTGGCCATCTTTCAGCAAGTATAAAATTATTCCAAATTACAAACTTTACTGTAATCAAGAATGAGTAGAGTACTTGTGTGTGTCCTTGTGAAAAAACTTTTTACAGTTTGAGCAAAAGAGCAAATTGCAGAAGAAACAGTATATTTGACTTCCTTTTTTAGTATATTAGTTTTCTGTCACTATAATAAAATGCCTCAGAAAATTAGTTTATATGGATAAAAAGCTTATCTTGGCTCATTATTATAGAATTTCATTCCATGGTCAGGTGACGCCTTGCTGTTAGGCCTCTGCCGAGAGTATTAGACGTCAAGGGAAGAAAATAGCGAATTTCATGGCCAGGGAGCAAAAGAGATGGAGGAAGTGGCTGCTATCCCACAATCCCCATTCACCAGCATAACTACAATGACGTAAGGTCTCTCATTGGGCCTCATTCCCTAAAGATCCACTCTCCAGCCAACCTTTCTACACACAGACGTTTGGGGAATCTCAATATCCTAACTATAGTATTTTCAAATCAACTATATAAGTTTGGAAAAATTCAGTCATATGCAGTATAACTTAAAACATATATTGTGTATATTGTGAATGATTAACACAAAACTCTGAATGGTAGTGATGTCTTTTTTCAAAAAATATTTTATTTACTTATTTGAGAGAGAAAGAGAATGAGAGAGTATAGATGTGCTAGGGCCTCTTGCTACTGCAAACAAACTCCAGATGCATGTACCACTTTGTGCATCTGAATTTATGTGGTTACTGCGGAATCAAACCTGGGCCAGGAGGCTTTGCAAGCAAGTACCTTTAACTACTGAGCCATTTCTCCAGCCTTCTCAATTACATCTTGAAGGTGAGGGTTCATTAGTATATCATCAGTAGCTTTATTAATGTTTGCAATTTGTTAAATATTTGCAATGTCCAATTATTTGGAGTGGAACATACATGCACAATATAATTATGATGTTCTTTTTATCTAATTACCTGAAATAGTTGATAATTAAGAATCCAGTTTCTCCAAAAGAAATGAAAGAGAAGGAAAAAGGAAGAAGAAAGCAATACTAAATATAAAAAAAAATTTAAAATACTTTTCTTAATGATCTCACTGGGAACTGGTTTTAACAACTTGTAGGATTCTTAAGTGTTGGAGTTTGAGACATAGTTAGGAAAATTGTCCTCTAAAATCTCCAGAGGGCTCAATCTGATTACTAGGTCTGTGACCCTCTCAGAGAGCTGGGTGCAAGAAGGGCCCAGGAACTGCCACTGTTTTTTTTATTTTTTACTTTTTTGCATGTTTATGATTTGGTGTGTGGTGTATGCATGTATATATGGTGATGTGGCACCTGGAGGAAAACAATAAGTGTCCCCTTCCATCACTTACCTACCTATTTGTTCCCTGTGATGGATCTCTTATCAATTTCATAGTTAGACAGCCACAGTGATTCTCTGGCCTCTGCTCTCTACAGAACGAGGGTTATAGGCTTGCATGGCCACATCTAGCTATTTATATGGATTCTAGAGATTCAACCTCCATTGGTCTCAGGCCTTGATGCATGTACAAGAAGCACACTTATCTGCTGAGCAATCTTTCTAGCACTGGACCTTGAACTTTTAACAGTCTAAGTGTTCTCACACACTGGTAAAATAATTTGGTTTTATTTCAGCCATAAATTCCTTAAAAACTCATTTACCTATTTATGTTACATGAGTATAATGATATGTCTTCATTTGTTTTACAGTGCTTGCACTGAGTGACCCCAGATCAGGTGACCCTGACCAGGAATTTAGTGAGCGAGGGTAGCTATTCCATTCAGGTTGTTATCCTTCTTTGTGGATGGATCCGTGAACCATCTGGGGTGCTGTAAATCCCTTTTCTGGGATAATGTATTTAAATGAATAAAGTAAATCATGTAAGATGACAAAAGAAATCAACTACATTGAACTATAGTTACATAGTAGTAATCAAGTGGAGGTATATTATGTGTATGGCTTCTTACTAAAGCATCGAACAGCATGACGATTGCAGATAGAATAACTGTCATAACTTGAAAGTAAGTTGTAGTTTATGGGAATGATGTTTGAAAATATTTGCAGCAACCATAATGTCATGAGAAAACATCTCATTTCAATTATAGACAAAGTCCCACATAATGATTATGCTTTATGCTATGTTGCCTAACTTCATAGTTAATGAAAATGCCAAATTTCCATTAGGGGAATGTGAACATGATTCCATTCCATAGAACAGGATCAAGACCTATGGTGAGTTGACTGAAGAAGTTACTTTGAGAGCCAAATTTAAGAAGCACCCCAAAACTCATTAAACTGCATTCTATTTTGTCGTTGGTTTTAGGTGGGGGAGTTCTCAGTATGTTACCTCAAACTCTTGGCCTCAAGTAATCTTCCTGCCTCAGCGTCCTGACTAGCTGAGACTACAGGCATACAATATAACACCATGCACAACCGCAACAATATTTTAATACAATGCTTTCTAAAATTCAAAGGACAAAAATGACTTCAGATGGAAAAATATGAAAATTTTTAAATTAAAGAATCAATATGAACGGCCTGAATTCTAGCACAGACTCAGAGCATTCTACCCATGAACCGCTGATTCAGATCAACATTCTTGCTTTTCTCATTTTTCCAATCAGTAATTTTGTGTGTGTACAGAATCATCAAAATTTTAATCTGGTGAGGTGTATGTTAATTAATTTGGTTATAGTAATAATTTCACAATGTCTACAAGTATAAAATTGAATAAAGTCATGTTGCACACTTGAAGAGTATGGAACTTTTATTTGTCAATTACATATCAATATTGGTGGAAAAAAAGTAAATTTGACATAAAACATGAAAAGTAATTTTGACTTATGCTTTCTGATTTATAATTTAATAAAAACAATTCATCTCAAAAAACTGATTATTTCTCTTATGATGTGAGATATTTTGCTGTATGTTGATAAGTAAGTCAATGTCATGTCCCCTTAGAGATGAGAGAGGCCAGCAGGTTAAGGCACTCTCCCTCACACACACTGCCCTGTGAAGATGGAATACAGCATGGCTGTGTGTTTCTTTATCACCGAGCATGCTCTTTGGAGAGTTATCCCTGACAAACCGTCTCTGTTTAGCTGTTTTCTGGGTCAACAGCAACAGCAAGCATATTATTCTACAAAATGCCACGATCCCTTCTGGAATTTTTGAAGGGCTTTGATTTATTTATTTTCAATTCACTCTTCCATTTGTGGCCACCAGTACTGAGGCTCCACCTAGGGCCCTTTTCTACAATTACATGCATATTCATCACAGCTGATCTGTAGGATAAGCAGCATATAAAACCTCTGTGTGTTATTTTCCTGGGTCTCTGTGTAAAGCATAAAAATTGGAGTTGTTCATTCCGAGGAACTGAAAAGTAAGGCAGTAAGCCACTACAGGTTGCTTGCCAGGCAAGGATGTGGTTAATGGCTTAGCTATTAGGTCTTAGGTCTTGGAACGCTGCCCTGCAGGAATGCAGCCAGGTGACCTTTGAAACAGGTGGTCCCAGCTCAGACAGGGCCAGTAAAATGGAGACACAATGACCTCCTTGTACATCACAGGGAACCGCCAGCCAGGGAAGGTGGGAGAGGCTGGAACCAGATGGAACCAGAGGAAGATCAAAGGCCCCAGACCGCTTGGAATCTTAGAACACAATTTCTTACTTTGAATGTCTTCTGTACTGCTTACATTTCTATCGCTTGTGTTTCCTTTTTTGCTTCCTTTTCTCCCCAGCAATGAGTAACGCAGGGTGCCTAGAGCTAGCACCCCAGAGTGTTTTGACTCACACCTGCCATCTGTCTGCTTAGTCACCGTGCAGCCGTCCTTCCCCAAAGTACTGATTTTTATTTGATAGAGGAATTGGCAGGCAGCAGTTGTGCAGGGAGATTGCTGGATTCCCAGCCTTCTTTATTCTGGGGATGAAGGCAGCACGGTACACTAATTTTTCAGATCCACATTTGGCATTTTCTTGGAACTACCATATGTTCCTAAAGAGACCAGGTTCGGGGAGAGTTATAAAAAAAGAGAAAGAAAAGGATTCTTTTTAAATGTTATTCCACAATTGTAGACGCATAGGTCACTGCCACTGGACACAGAGCAAAGTGGAACTATTCCAATGAATTCACAACCTCAGACTTCAACTTCAGCAAACCTGACTTTCTGCATGCTCCCAGTGATAGCCTGGCTTTGTGCAATTTGGGTGTTTTTTTTTTTTTAATAAAAGAAAAGACAGATGTAAAGAGCAAATTATTTTTGCAAATGGTCATTGGAACCATTCAGACACTGTTTAAAGTAATGATGATGTATCAGCACCCGGACAATAAAGGTAAACAGGCCCATTTTAGATTCAGGACACAAACCAGAAACACAGTTACTTAACACCCATTGCATACAAAATTCATCTTCAATTTTCCAAGAGCACATAAATACATATGTGTAATATAGATTAAAATAAACCTATTCATGTCTACCATTCCATATAAGAACAAAAATATTTATATAAAAATATCACGATAGGGAGCTGGAGAAATGGCTTAGTGGTTAAGGCATTTGCCTGCGAAGCCAAAGGATCCCTGTTCAATTCTCCAGGACCCATGAAAGGCAGATGCACAAGGGGCACATGCAGCTGGAATTCGTTTGCAGTGGCTAGAGGCCCTGGCGTGACCATTCTCTCTCTGTCTTCCTCTCTCCTATCACTCTCTCTGCTTGCAAATAAATAAATAAAATAAAATAAATATATATCACAATAAACTTTTACTGTAATAAAATAGAATAGAATTAAAAATACATTTTATTTATTTATTTATTTATTTATTTATTTATTTTTATTTATTTATTTGAGAGAGACACAGAGAGAGACAGAGAGAAAGGGAGAGGAAGACAGATAGAGATGGGCACGCCAGCAGCCTCTCAGCTGCTGCAAACGAAATCCAGATGTGTGTGCCCCCTTGTGGTCAAGTGCGGCATTGCGCCCTTGCGTCACTTTGCATCTGGCTAAACGTGGGACCTGGAGATTGGAACCGCTGGAGATTGGAACCAGCGTTCTTAGGCTTAGGAGGCAGGTGCCTTAACTGCTAAGCCATCTCTCCAGCACAAAAATACATTTTAAAGTAAAGCCAGGCGTGGTGGCGCACGCCTTTAATCCCAGCACTCAGGAGGCAGAGGTAGGAGGATGCTGAGAGTAGGACCAGAGTTAATTCCAGGAGACCCTGAGACCTTGTGCAAAACCAAAAAAAAAAAAAAAAAAAAACATTTTAAAGTAAAAATGAGTGTGTGTGTGTGAATGTATGTGTTTTTCATGTGCTGCAGATGTGTGCAACCTGTGCACATGGGTGTGGGGGCCAGAGAAAGATGTCAGCTGTCCCCCTCTATGGCTCTTTATTCCTTGAGACAGGATTCTTGCTGAGCCAGAACTTAGACAATTTTGTAGTTAGACTGAGTGACCAGATAGCCCCAGTGATCCTCATGTCTGTCCACTCAGTACTAGGGTTACAGGCATGCAGGCTTTCTACATGGGTGCTAGGGATTAAACTCAGGTCCTCATGCATGCATAGCAAGCACTCTTACCCACTGACTCATTCTCCAGCCCCTCCAACATATTCTTGGTATCCCCTTCTGTACCCCTTACCTAGCATCACCAGCCCTCTCAATATATGTTACTCCCTGCATTCTATAGAGATAACCATCATCTTGAATTATGAGTTAGGATTCTTCAACCTGTCATTGGATTTTTTTTTTTTTTTGGAAAGAGACACAGAGATAGAGAGAGAGGGAGAGGAAGACAGATAGAGATGGGCTCACCAGCAGTCTCTCAGCTGCTGTGGACAAAATCCAGATGCATGAGCCCCCTTGTGGTCAAGTGTGGCATTGCACCCTTGTGTCACTTTGCATCTGGCTAAACGTGGGACCTGGAAATTGGAACTGCTGGAGATTGGAACCAGCGTTCTTAGGCTTAGGAGGCAGGCGCCTTAACCACTAAGCCATCTCTCCAGCCCCATTGTAGTTTTTTAAAAGAAATGTCTATATCCCTAAGTAATGGATTTGTTGGGTCTTACATGTTTTCAAAGTTTATCTAACTAGAAATAAACTCTATGTATTTTGTGTCACTTTCTTATTCATCAGCACTTTGTTGTACACATTCATTTATGGAGATACATGAAGCCAGAGAGCCCACTCATTTTCACTCTAGTACATTAAATATGTTTTGCGTGAGTTTACCTCAGTTATTTAGCCAGCTTCCTGTCAGTGGTCCTTTGTGTTGGTTCCAGATTTTACTGTTAAAATCACTGACTATTTTAGTATCACGTGTTGGAAGCATGTACGAGTTTCTTTAATCTGGGGTCTATATCTAGGAGTGAAATTACTGGGTATTCAGTGGAGGTCTCTCCATTGTTACATGCTCATACTAAATCATCCTCACAGAGGTCGCACTACTTTTCCTGTCATAGGCACTATAGGACAGTTTCTGTTGTCCCTCATCCTCACAAGGACATCAATATGTCAGTCTCTATATTTGGGGACAATGTTTTGGATATAAAATAGTATTATCAGCTTTTTTTTTCTTTTTTTTTTTGAGGCTGGATATCTTCCGATATGTTATTAATCATTGCTTTGTCCTCATCTATGACATGTTATCCATCTTCTTTTTTCATTTTCCATTCATTTACATGTATTTTCATTGCACTGGTAAGAATACACAAATTTCTAATATTTTGTTTTAATTAATATGTGTTGGAAATGTATTCTTCTGCTTTGCAGCTTGCCTTCACATTTTCAATAAAGAGAAATTGTTATTACATTGGGGGGGGGTGTTGAGGTAGGATCTCACTGTAGCCCAGAATGACCTGGAATTCACTATGTAGTTCATTTTGGCCTGGAACTCATGGCAATCATCCTACCTCTGCCTCCCGAGTACTGGGATTAAAGGTGTGAGACACCATGCCTGGCTTCAGAAATTCTCATTTTACTACAGTTATATTTATTCTTTATTTTATGGAATCTTCATGTTTTCTTAGATTTTTTTTTGTAGTACATGATGCAAAGATAACATAGATTTTCTTTAGGAAGTTTAAAAATTACATGTATTTAATCAACTAGGAATTTATTTTTTTGGTTACAATGTGAAATCATATTGAAAACTAATTCCCAGGCATCCTTCCACACCGTGATGATTAGTTCAGTTTGATAGTTCAGTTGATAGTTCAGATGTCAGTTTGACTAGACTAAGGAAGAAGGGGAGGAGATTATTGAGTGAATGTGAGTGGGCCTCATAGGGCAGATATGCCACATTGTGAGCACAGGAGAGGAATAACTGAGAGAAGAGCTGAATGTGTTTATCTATCCAAGGAGCTGAGCTACAGTCTTCCTTCATCCTGGGACGTTAGAACTCAGGAATCCTTCTGCTTCAGTCTGAGAATCACACCATCAGCTTCCCTAATGCTGTGGCCTTTACACTTAACCTGAACAAAGCCACTCTTTTCTAGTGGGTCTCCAGCTTATAGGTGATGTGTCATGGGACTTCCCACATCCTTAACTATGTGAATCTATTCCATTAATAAATCCTCCCTCATATATAGTGACATGACTCAGTGACCAAGATATGACCTGGGAAATGCATCATTAGGTGATTTTGTCATTGTATAAGCACCACAAATTGTACTTACATGGGTTAAGACAGATACAAAGTCACAAGGTGACATGACATCATTGTACGGGACCACCATTATGTTTTTTTTTTTTGTCTGAAACATCATTATGCAGTGTGTGACTATACATTTGCCATATTGATTCTGCTTCTTTAGAGAACCCCAACACATATACTACCTCAAAATTTTGACATCATTCATGTATGTAAGGCTCTGTCTCTGAACTTTCTCTTTCTGTTTCATTGGTGTATTTATTTATCTTCATACTTATACCACGTTACTGAAATATTAAAAAATGGAAGTATGGCAGTCCACCCTAATTTTTTCATTAGCATATTCATTATTCTTTTTATCCTTGGCTATTCTTGGCCCTTTTCTCTTTTGTATGAATTCTATGATTATTAGATTCCACAAAATAATTCAATGATCATTTTATACAGATTTATTTTCTTTCATTATCATTTTCCCTAATATAAACTGAGTTTTTATAAATAAGTGGTAGATTGTTTTGAAGAAGTATTGATGGAGTAATGAATGAGTTAACTCAGGTAACATCAAACATATAAAATTTATTTAGCATGATCTCATTTTGTTTAAGAAATATGAACACCATGGCCTATAGGAAACAAGCTAAGATCAATTAATATTGATGTTATATGTTCTATTCCATGAGTTCATTCTAAAATTGGACCCATTTTGGGAGAAGCTAAGCTTTCAATAAAATCAGTGAACAAGCAATTATTACTAATCTATCTCTGAGCTAGATTTCACAGAGCTACTGTGAAATGAGAGTTCAGAGAAAGGAGGCTGGGGAGATGGCTCAGTGGCAAAGTGCCTGCCATGGGAGCTGAGGACTGCAGTTCAGATCCCCAGAATCCATGTAAAACTGGGCATTGGGAAGGTGTAGACAAGAGGATGCCTGGGGCTTGCTGGTTCGTGAGTTTAGTTAAATCAGTGAGGTCCATGTTAAGTGAGAACCCCTGTATCCAAAAAATAAGGCATAGAGAGATTGGGCAAGACATCCTATGTCAGCCTGTGGCCTCTGCACACATATGTAGACATATCCCCACACATATGCTCACATTATAATACATACATGCATCACCCACCCAAACAAACAAAGCAAAAAAAAAAAAAAAACAGTACCAATAACAAAAAGAGTTCAGAGAAAGGAAAAGGTATCATGAATTGATCAGCAGAAACTTCCTACTAAATAAATTGGATTTTAAGGGGTCCGGGGAGATGGCTCAGAGGTTACAGGTACTTGCTTGCAAGCCTGCGATGACATGAGTTGATCCCCAGTATCAAGTAAAGCCAGAGGCAAAGTGATGCATGCATCTAATCCTGCAGCAATGGGAGGTGGATCTGGAGAACCTGGAAGCTCACAGGCAGCAAGCAGTGGCAAGAGAGGCTGTCTCAAGAAGGTGGAAGGAGAGCAGAAACACCCCAAAGTGTTCCCTGACTTCCACATGCATAATGTGCACACACACACACCTACACACACAATGAAAGTCTGAGAAAGGACTCACAGCAACTTAACAAGATCATAATTTAGCAAATAAAAACATATAAGGAAGAACTAGAGACTTAGCTCAGTGTTGGCCCCACATGCACAAAGCCCTGGGTTTGATCCCCAGCACCACATAAAACCTATAGCCTGTAGTCCTAGCACTAGAGGAAGGTGGGAGCAGAAGTATCAGAGGTTCAAGGCCAGCCATGGCTCCTTAACAAGTTTGAGGCTAGCCTGGGCTACATGACACCCTGTATCAAAGCAAAACCAAAAATAAAACAGATAACAAAACAAAGCAATATATAATAGAGTATGAGTCCATGAAACTAAAAATTCATGGAGTCACTAAAAGGAATAATTAGCGTACATAATTGGTATCTAATAAGAAAGTGTCAAAGATTAGTTCAAATTTTCCCACCTTGGGTAACTATTATAATACTGATTTCTCCTCCCACAGCATACATACATACATACTAAGAAATTGGAAAGACTTTCTAGCGGTTTGGAGAGATATTATGATGTGAATATGTTCTCTTGAAAATTAAGGTGCTGAGGCTCCATGGCCCCTTTGAGAGTTTTGAGGTGGGATATTTGTTAGTGATCAGGCTGTGAAGTCCCCTTCCTCATGAATAAGTAGTAGAAACTGTAGGGAGTGGGGCCTAACTTCAGGAAGAAGGTCACGGGAAAATGCTCTTAGAAAGTAACTCATTCTAGGGCCGGATGTGGTGGCGCACGCCTTTAATCCCAGCACTCGGGAGGCAGAGGTAGGAGGATCACCGAGAGTTCGAGGCCACCCTGAGACTACATAGTTAATTCCAGGTCAGCCTGGACCAGAGTGAGACCCTACCTTGCGAAAAAAAAAAAAAAAAAAAAAAAAAAAAAAAAGGGAAAAGAAAGTAACTCATTCTAAGAGTATTGAGCATAGGTTCTGGGAGGAAAGAAACATGCTCTCATCCCCAAGCCACTCTCCCTTCCATCGTTCTTAACCCTGAGCTAACCTAAGTATCCCACTCGCCTCTCCAAGTACTAACTACAGGAATGGAGAAGGAATAAGAGTAATCAGATCATGTCAGAGTCCAGAGAAGTATAGGAAGACCAGTGTGATTCAGTCTCCTAGAACCTTCCATAATAAGTTGGAGAAGAGGGGAGAAATGGATTTCTTCATTTTAGCCTTCTCAAATTTGTTCTTGACCAATGTATCCACTCAACCAGGGAAAATAACCTACCTCCAAAGGGTATGTGTCAATATGCACTGGTCTTTCTCCTTAGCAAATGCTCATGGAACAGTGTGCTGGGGCCAGGGACAAGCCAATGCACACTCAGAACAATCCACATGAAGATTTATCTTCTGTAAAAAAATGCACATAAATAGTCTTTTGGGAAACTGTATGCTATAATAATAAATAATATAAATGATGAGGTTGCACTTAACACTCTTCTTTCAATGTTCAGGATATCTGATAAGACACAAAAGATCAATGCTGTTTATTGAACATTAATTTTCTAATGAAAGATTATAGATAGGATTTTCAAACTCAAGGAAAGTACAAATCAATATTAAATTTGAAAAAATCTAAAAATTTAGTAAAGTACAGCACTGTTTTATATTCACAATATTCCCTTCTGCCAAGCATAAGAGTAACTGAAAAAGGCCTAATTGATATTGAATTCATGCTTTTGAGAGAGAAAGAGAGATAATTTTCTCCCTCCCAGGTCTCAAGAGAATGGAGATTAGTGCAAAAACTTAAAAAATAAACCACTTAACAAAACTTATCATCTGTGTTCTCTAATTCTGGAGAAAATAACACAGAAGGCATTCCAAGAATAGAGATTTCTGTCCATTGTGGAGGGGGGGAGAATAATTATCATAATAGAATATATTTCCCATTCCAAGTAAGTTTGATATTTTCTTCTGTTGCAAGAAAAAAGAAAAGAAAAAAGAGAAAAACAAAGAAAAAGAAAAGAAATTCATTTCTTTCTTGTTCTTCTGCCAGGGGAATTTTTTTTCCTTTGGAATTGACAAGAGAAAAATGGTTATCCCCAAAAAATAAAAATAAAAATAAGGGAGCTGCTAAGCCCAGAGCAGCAGGAGTTACCAGAAGAGCACCCAGCCGGGTCAGAGACCAGAAAGCACAGCCGCCTGGGGCTGGGCCTCTGTGCTGGCTCAACTGTAGGGTGCAGATTCTATTCCTCACACACAATGCGGCATTCTCTCAGTGATTTGAACATGAAAAGGACTCGGTCCTGTGAAACTTGTGTACTTTTTGTGGGTTCTTATAAATGAAAATATACTACACATTTTCTTCAAAGTCTGCTTTATTCCCCCCTGGATTAACGAGTTGGTAGCCCTCTTGGTATTATGGAGTAGAACAAGTGTAGAAAAGAGAGGGTCATTGAATCTTCAACACTGTTGTATTTTGGAAATGGCCATGGGCAATGTGAAGCAGGCTGTGTGGAGCCTAATGGTGCCATGAAGATGAAGCATGGGTTGCTGTGGAGACTCGGTGGATATGCCAGGACTATGAAATGGCTGCCAAGTAGAGCTGCCGGCACTGATGAAGTTTTCTGGGACTGTGAGTAGCCTAGCTGGAGGGGTGGAACTCTAGAGACTCATCACTGGTTAAAATTGTTGGACTTAGAGCTACAGAGTTTGATGTTTGCCCTGTTGAAATCTTGCATTGGTTGAATATTTCTTTGCTCTGACCAATGCCATCTTTTGCAATGTGAATGTTTGTTCTGTGCCATTATGGTTTTTTTAATTTTAATTTTTGTTTTTGGTATTGCAGCTCAGTTAAAAGACCTTGGACTATGGAGATGTTTGGACATCATTGGGATTGATTAAATGATAGGGACTTTTAAAATTGAATGAATGCATTGCATTTTATATCATGTATGGTTATCAACTTAGGGGGGCCAAGGGAAGAATGTGGTAGTTTGATTCAAGTGTCCCCCATAAACGTAGCTGTTTTGAATGCCATGTCCCCAGCTAATGAAGATTTGGGAATTAACGCCTCCCCTGGAGGCCATGTATCGTTGGTGGCAGGCTTATGGGTGTTATACACAGCTTCCTCTTGCCAGTGTTTGACACAGTCTCCTGTTGCTGTTGCCCATCTGATTTTGACTAGGAGATGCTGTCCACCTTCTGCTCATGCCATCATTTCCCCCTGCCTTCATAGAGCTTCCCCTCAAGTCTGTAAGCCAAAATAAATCCTTTTTTCCCCACAAGCTGCTCTTGGTCCAGTGTTTTCTGCCAGCAATGCCAACCTGGCTGCAACAGTTACTCGTTACTCCTTAATAGTCATGGTAAGCACACCTTGCCTGGCTGGTCAATTATGTAGCTTGCAGAGTCCAATGCAGGGTAAGACTCTTGATGACTTTTTCTTCCCCCAAAATCTGCATAGTACTATGACAGCTTCCTCCTCAGCTCCAGCTTAATTTCTCAGTGTCCTGATACCAAAGAATGTAGTATCTTCAGCAATAGTACTGGTGGGCAACCAAGAACATTGGCAATAACCTGTATCATTCAGGGTCACACTTAACTGATCAACACCTCACTGGGAGATAATATACCACCCCTAGTGATGCAGGACTTTGGAGTTCAGGAGGGGTCCCCCAAACTTTTGAACCCCAATTTTAGGTCACGTCCAATTTTTAACAAAAAATGATAAAAACAGACTCAAGAAGGATAGATTATGAATTATTAAGTTTATTTATGGATAAATCACAAATTGTGGGGTTTACTTAAGGGAAACTGGAATCCAGGAGAAAGGCTAGAGCAGTCACAAGCACATGGAAGGTAAGAGACACGCACTCACATGGAAGACTCAGCCTAGTCCGTGAGATTTGTTTTAGAGAAATGGAGGTCTTTAGAAAAGGAGGCTGGAGTCTTTTTATGTGGGGGATAAGACATATGTAGAGAAATTTAAAAGAATTACATGTGGGAGACACAGCATCCATCTTGAGCTTCCCCATGGAAGAAAGTTAAGAATGGTAATGGTTTAAGAATAGGGGAGAGTGCCAGGCAGTGAGAAATGAGTGGTAAAGACTGTTGTACCCATGGTTGCCCAGGTTTAGAGAAATTACATAGGTATCAGGCCCATAGTTTAGAGGGGATAGCTACTTGGGAGATGTGGAGTGTAAGGGAAATACACATGTGGTGGATTCAGAGATTAGAAAAAAAATTACGTGTAATTAAAGGGAGAAGTTACCACAAAGCATTTAAAGCAGAGTCAAGCAGAAGAACTACCCAGACCAAGAAGCAGTATTCTGCTCTGCCCCCAACCAGCCAGGCTGGAGTGGGGATTCACTCACATGTATCCAGGCAGAGATCACAGGGCAGAGAGAAGGAATGCAGAGAGAGAGAAAAAAAGGATGGCAACAGCCTTTATCGTCCACTGAAAATGTACTCTTTTGTCAGATTCAGGTTTGTAAAGGGCAGACCTGACTGGTTTGTGGATTTGAAGGGAGGCTCTGGGACCAGCCCACCTGGGTAGTGAAGGCCACCCTTCTAGGCAGTGTGGGCAGCAGGAGGGACTGATTTAGATCCTCAGCCACCTGGCTGGCAGAGGTGTCACTGTGTGCAGATCCTAGGGTCCAGTCTTAAGTTGTAGATGAGTATTGATCAGACACGGTTTCCATTCCTACCAAGGGGGGTGGGTGGCACCAGTTCTCTTTCAGCCTCTGTTCCTAATTGAAACTGCCTAAAAGAAGCTAGTCTTCATCGGCGTCTCTTCCACTAGCAGTAGTGGCATTATCCACACACATAGGGTACTTCTGCCCAAACTCTTTAAAAAATTTTTTGTTTTTTCAATTAGCTAACAGAGTATAACAGAGGTTTCCATATGTAATTTTCATAATATCTTTAGTTTTGGTTAACCCTTTCCCCAACCCTACTCCCTTCAATCTACCATCCCTAACCCCACTTTCCACCTCCAGTATTCTGGCCTCTACTTTCATATCACATGTGTTCCACTATCCACTCCATTTAAGTGCTCACTCCTTTTTCTCTCTTTTAAGGCCTTTTTATATCTTACTGGCTTCTTTTACCTTTAACTTCAACTTATATATAAATCTAAAAATTCAAAGCTAGAATCTACATATGAGAGTGAATATGCAGCATTTGTCTCTCTTAGTTATTTTGTTTAGTATATTATTTTCTTGATTCTATCCATTTTCCTACAAATTTCATTTTTTTAAATTTTTTAAATTATTTTATTTATTTTTGGAGAGAGACACAGAGAGAGACAGACAGAGAGGGAGAGGGAGACAGATAGAGATGGGCACGCCAGCAGTCTCTCAGCTGCTGTGAATGAAATCTAGATGCGTGCACCCCTTGTGGTCAAGTGTGGCATTGCGCCCTTGCATCACTTCGCATCTGGCTAAACATGGGACCTGGAGATTGGAACCGCTGGAGGTTGGAACCAGCGTTCTTAGGCTTAGGAGGCAGGCGCCTTAACTGCTAAGCCATCTCTCCAGCCCAAATTTCATTTTTTATATCTAAATAAAACTCTATTGTGTGTATCTTTATTATCCATTCATCAGTTGATGGGCATCTAGGAAAATTCCATTTCTTAGCTGTTGTGAATAGAGTAGCAATAGACATGAATGAACAAGTCTCTCTGTAGTATACAGACTTTAGGGTATGTGCCCAGAAGAGTTAACTGGGTCATATAGTAGTTCTTTTTTTTTTTTTTTTTTTTTTTTTTTTTACAATCTCTTTATTATTATTATTATTGCTGTTTTTAACAACATATTTCACATGGATACATCATATGTTGGTACCCTCTTTTCCCTCATCCCTTCCCCCTTTCCACTGGGGACTCTCCTCAGTGGGGTTGCAGGTATATTCTATGGGATTGTGGTTTATGTGTTGTGTTGTGGGCTTTTTTGAGAAAGCTCTATGCTGAGGCTGTGTTTTTTCATACACACACACAAATATATGTATGTATATATAGACATTTATTATACTGAGATATGTTTCTTCTATCCCAAGTTTCTTCAGGACTTTTATCATGAAGAGATGTTTGGGTTTGCCAAATGCCTTTTCTGTAACCTTTGAGATAATCATCTAATTGTTGTCCATGAGTCCATTTTACAGTGTGTTGTGTTTATTAATTTGCATATGCTCTTCCATTCTATATTGCTGAAATAAAATCAACTTAATCACAGTGAATTATTTTTGATGTGTTTTTGTATTCTGTTTGCAAATATTTTGTTGAAAGTTTCTGCATCTATGTTTCTCAGGAAGATTGCTCTGTAATTTTCTTTTATGTCTTTATGTGGTTTTGGCATTGTGGTAATACTGGCTTTATAGAAAGAGTTTGGTACTATTCCTTACCTTTCTATTTCATGGAGTAGTTTGAGAAGGATCAGTGTTAATTATTCTTTGAATGCTAAAACTCACCAGAGAATCCATGTAGGCCTAGGCTTTTTTAGTTGGGATATATATATTTTTTACAACTGTTTCAATTTCTTTTAAGTGATTTAGTTCATCTTGGTTTAATTTGGTGATCAGATGTATCTAGAAATTCATCCATTTTTTTATATTTGCCAATTTAGTGAAGTATGTCTTTTTTAATTTTTATTTTTATTTTTTTATTTATTTTTGGAGAGAGACACACAGAGAGAGGGAGACAGATAGAGAATGGGTGCGCCAGCAGTTTCTCAGCTGCTGTAAACAAAATCCAGATGCGTGCGCCCCTTTGTGGGCAAGTGTGGCATTGCGCCCTTGTGTCACTTTGCATCTGGCTAATTGTGGGACCTGGAGATTGGAACCGGGTTCTTAGGCTTAGCAGGCAGGCACCTTAACCGCTAAGCCATCTCTCCAGCCCATGAAGTATGTTTTTAAGGGTGCTCTTATGATTTCCTGAATTTCATTGGTATCTGTTGTAATGGCACCCTTTTTATCTCTGATTTTATTAATTTCTCTCTCTCTCTCTCTGTATAGTTTTGCTAAAGGTTTTCTGATCTTTTTATCCTTTCAAAGAACCACGTATTTGTTTCATTGATTTATTTTTGTTTCTATTTTACTTATTTCTGTCCTGATCTTGGTAATGTTTTTCCATCTACTGAGTTTTGGTTTGGCCTTTTCCCCCTCTAGTACTTTGAATAGATGTCCCCCAGTTGATTCAGGAGTTTATTAAAGGTTAAAATTTAGATCTCCAGCCACCTGGCTGGCAGAGGTGTCATTGTCCGCAGGTCCTAGGGTCCAGTCTTAAGGTGTGAGGGTAGATTTGGAATTCCAGACTGAAGATTTGCAAAGTGCTGGCACTTTGTCTGGGGTTCCTGAAGTGTGCTTGATTATGGTGTTGGTGGTGGGTTTTTTCTCTTGCTGTGGGCTTGTGTGAAAGTGGGCCAGCTTCTTCCACCATTATGGAACTCCTCCCTCTCTATCTGTAAACTTCAATAAATCCCTTCCTCCATAACTGTGCCTGGTTTGGAAGTTCATCCCAGAAGTGTGAGGCTGTCTGCTACATCCCCCAAGATCCTATGGTATGTCATTAAGTTATTTAGTTGAGAGCTCTATGATTACTTTGCCATTATTTCTTTTTTAATCAATTGTGAACTTCACTGTATGAACATATTGCATATGGAATATATTCCCATTAGGTTATATGCTTATGTTCTCTCTTTTCCCACTCCCACTTCTCTGAGGGCCTCTTCAGTGGGATTATCAGGATTCATCGTGGGGTCATGAACATCCCAGTCAGTCTGTGTGGGGGACTGATATCTGAAGATACACTTTCCCACCCTGTGGCTCTTACAATGTTTCTGCCTCCTCTTATGCAATGTTCTCTGAGCCTTGGAGGGCATAATATAATTTTCCTTTACTGCTGAGTTCTCTACAGCCTCTAATTTTCTGCTTTGATGAGTTTAGAGTCTCCTCAGTGTCTACAACCATCTCCCTGGAGGAGGTTCTCAGGCTAGCAGTGAGAGCACTACTCAAATTTAACCCATCCTACACTTCCTCTATAATATTTTCTGGGCCCTGACAAACGTGATAGGGATGAGTCATCTTGTGCTAGGCAGTTGGCTTTCTTCTCTTGTCATCCTGATAGATCCTGGGTTTCTAGATACTACTATGTGTAAAAAGCAGATTCTCGGGACTGGAGCAATGGCTTAGCAGTTAAAGCACTTGCCTGCAAAGCCTAAAGACCCTAAGGACCCAGCACCTATGTAAGCCAAATACACAAGGAGGTGCACGCATATGGAGTTTGCAGTGGCAGGAGGCCCTGGTATGCATTCTCACTCACTCTTTCTCTATCATCTATCTATCTGTCTCTTTTTCTGTCTTTTTCTTTCTCTCTCTCTCAAATAAATAAATAAAATACTTTTAAAAAGG
The DNA here is from genome assembly GCA_036365145.1 of Orientallactaga sibirica. Lineage (NCBI taxonomy): Eukaryota > Metazoa > Chordata > Mammalia > Rodentia > Dipodidae > Orientallactaga > Orientallactaga sibirica. The sequence continues at coordinate 32,293,187 of JAEOAD010000016.1, forward strand.
CAGATTCGCTAACAAGAACAAGAGCAGTGTTTATGAAAGAGGATAAGCATAGACGTTTAGAAGATATTTTGATGGGCATAATCTCTCTTTTTAAAAAATATATTTTATTTATTTATTTATTTTTATTCATTTATTATTTGAGAGAGAGAAAGAGGAGAGAGAGAGAGAGAGAGAATGGGCATGCCAGGGCCTCCAGCCCCTGCATACGAACTCCAGATGCATGCACCCCCTTGTGCATCTGGCTTACGTGGGTCCTGGAGAGTTGAACTGGGATCCTTTGGCATTGCAGGAGAACGCCTGAACCACTCAGCCATCTCTCCAGGCTCCTAACCTCTCTTTTTAACCAAAGAACAGTGGAAGCTTCCCTCTAGAGTCTATGACCTTCCAAGCCATAGACTTCTGACTTAGTTCCCAGTACTAGGTATGATTTCCCTCCAAATAAACAGGACTCATACCCAATCAGAGAACAGTTAATTACTCCCTTTGCCTGTGTGCCACTTGTGCACAGGTGTGTACATCTTGTCTGACTGGTTGATTTTGTACCTTACAGAGTCCCCTGTTTGTTCATGCTGTTTTTAAGCATTATTCCACTGCAGCTCACTTAGCACTTTCTAGCACTTTGAGAGCTACCCAACAGAGAGCTAGCTTCCTTGTCAGTTCCAGTATAGAAATCTTTATGATTTAACATAGGCATTTAGAGCTATAAACTTGCCTCATAGGACCGCTTTTATTTTAACCCATAGATTTTGGTATTTTGTATTTTCATTTTAATTTGATTCTAGGATTTTTAAATTTTTTTCTTGGTTTCTTCAATGACAAATTCGTCATTCAATAGTATATTGTTCAGTCTCCATAGTTTGAATATGTTCTATGGTGTTTATTACTCTTGAGTTGTAGTTTTATCCATTGTGATCAGATATAATATAAGGAATTTTTTCAGTTTTCCTATATTTGTTAAGATTTGTTTTGTGTTGTAATATATGATCTATTTTAGAGAAATTTCCATTAACTTCTGAAAATAGTGTATTCTGCAGCATTTTGATAGAATGCTTTGTAGGTGTCTGTTAGGTTCATTTGTTCTAAGATGTCATTTATTCCAGATAGTTGTCTGGGTAGGGACTTGTCTTTCAGAACTTGAAATACATCATTTCAAGCTCTCCTGGCTTTTAAAGTTTCTGTTGAGAAATATGTTGCTACTTTGATGGGGTCTGACTTTACAAGTGACTTGTTGCTTATGTCTTACTGTCTTCAATATAATCTCTTTGGACTGTAAATTTAATAGTTTAAGTATAATATGATGAGGGGAGGTTCTTTTCTGGTGTTGTCTGTTTTGTATTCTAAAGGTGCATTGACATCTCTTTCCTTATTTTGGGAAGATTTCTCCTATGATTTTTAAACATTTAAAAAATTTATTTGTGAGAAGAGAGAGGGGGAGGGAGAAGAGAGAGACCGAGTGAGAGCATGGTGCCAAGTCTCTTGCCACTTGAACTGAACTCCAGGTGCATGCACTACTTTGTGCATCTGGCTTTATGTTACTACCAAGGAAGTGAACCCCAGCGGGAAAGCAAGCACCTTTAAACATTGAACTGTCTTCTCAGACCATCTCCTACGGTTTTGTTGCAAATATTAGGCGCTTAGTCTGAAATTATTCTCCCTCTTCTATGGCCAGAATGTACAGATTTGAAATTGCCATACTGTCCCAAATGTCTTGAAGTTTCTTCTTGTACCTTCTTATTATCTTTTTCCTTGCTACAATATGCCAATTCCTCCACCTTTATTTTCAAGCCCAGATATTCTGTCCTATCCTTGATCCATCCTACTGGTGAACATTTCTACGGAGTTAAAAAAAAAAATTATTGGCAAGCAGAGAGAAAGAGAAGAGACAAGGAGAATGGACACACCAGAGCTTCCAACCACTGTAAATGAACTCCAGATGCACGAGTCATTTTGTGCATCTGGCTTTATGTGGGTACTGGGGAATTGAACCTGGGTTCTTAGGCTTTGCAGGCAAAGCGCCTTCACCACTAAGCCATCTCTCCAGTCCAATTTTTAATTATTGTCTTGATTCTTTGTGTTTCTTATATTATTGCATTGGGATTTTCACATATAGGCTCATTTCATTGCTTGGATTTTTTTTTTTTTTTGAGAGAGAGAGAGGGAGGGAGAGGAAGACAGAGATGGCGCATTAGCAGTCTCTCAGCTGCCCTTGCATCACTTTGCATCTGGCTAAACGTGGGACCTGGAGATTGGAACCACTGGAGATTGGAACCAGTGTTCTTAGGCTTAGGAGGCAGGCGCCCTAACTGCTAAGCCATCTCTCCAGTCCATTGTTTGTTTTTATCAGCTGTGTTCTTAGCAATGTGGCTCAGAAATTATGTTATCAGTCTAGCATCTCAAGATGTCCTGTGTGGCTCATCTATTAACATCGATGGTCTCTTTGCTTCAATAGCTTGGCAGATGAATGAGCAAGGTAGGTACAGAGTATACTAGTGTTTGGGTTACTTAGTGAGAAGTAAGTAGGATGGGCTAGGATGGGGTCTAGTGCTAACTTTGATAAAAGATAGAAATGGCAACATTTTTAGGGAGAAAAAATGGAATATGGTTAAGTCTCACTAATTTGAGAAGCTGTTAAGGCTATGGAAGGTTGTAATTATGGAGTATGAGAGGAAAGGATAGGGAGGAAAGAGTGTGGAAAAGAGGTTGAAAAGAGAGGGAAAGTGTATGAGTGGTGCACGGTAAGAGTAATAGAGAGGCCACAATAGTATATTGGGTAAAGAAAAGTACAGAGCAATTCTGGAATCCAATTGAGCAATATACAAGCACAAACAAAACCAGTATGGAATATATATAGAAGAGTGCAGGTTAAAAATGAGGCACTAGGGGCTGGAGAGATGGCTTACAGATTAAGGCACTTGGCTGCAAAGCCTAAGGACCCAGGTTCAGTTCCCCAGTACCCACAAAAACCAGATGCCCAAGGTAGCACATATACCTGGAGTTTGTATGCAGTGGCTGGAGGCCCTGATGCACCCATTCTCTCTCTCAAATAAATGAATAAAATATTTTTTTAAACGAGGCACTAGCCGGGCATTGTGGCACATGCCTTTAATCCCAGCACTTGGGAGGCAGAAGTAGGAGGGTTGCAGTGAGTTCGAGGCCACCCTGAGAGTACAAAGTTAATTCCAAGTCAGCCTGGGCCAGAGTGAGACCCTACCTTGAAAAACAAAACAATAAAATAAAAACAAAAATAAAACAAAACAAAAAAATAAAATGAGGCACTAAAAATGAAAAATAAAAGTGACAATTTAACCCTAACATACAAATGATCAAAAAAGACAGAGTATACTAAATGTTCATAAAATCTGGTCATTCTCAGATCATCTCCAGCTGTTAGCAACTTTCCTTGATATGAGAGATGTAATTAGCACACTTCCAATTCAAAGCTATTGAAGCAGGTTTGGGGCATGTGTTGCCCTCATGGAGACCAGACATCTTTTGGAGTGTTTCTGTCTCATCTACACTGAGTTGTTGTTATGACAGTTCATTCACTGGTTGAGACTTGGCTTGGCTTGGATCAGCTGACTGTGTTGGGCAGGTCTTTGGCTCAGTGCTCTGGGGGACAGGGGAATGAGGGCCTTTGTCTTCCTCAATGGCTATGTGACTGGTGCTGGTTATGAGGGGGTAAAGGTTGTGGAAAGTTGCCTGGTGGTGTTCTTGTGGAGCTGGGCTGGTCCCCGTCCTTCCTTCAGGTTCTTCTGATCTTGCAAAGTTGGTGTGTGGGGAGAATCCCTCCCCACAGTTTCTACCCTGTGTACTCTCAGGGCTGCCTGAGTGAGGAGAAGCATTTCCCATGTCCAGTCAGAGCCAACCCCGACTGATCAGCAGCTGCCCCTCTGCTTCTCCATGGGGAATTCACGTGGATTCAGAAGTTCATTGACAGATCTTGTCTCTTGCCAAAATAGAATATGGTGTGTATTTTCTTGCCTCTTTTGTTTCTCTGGGTTTTTTTCCATGAGGCTCCTCATCTGTCGTCTTACTTGGAACACCTTCCTTTTCTTTTCTTGAACTCAGGGCCTTGTGCATTGAACTTCCTCCTCAACCCTGAAGATTTTCCTTTAATTCCATTTACAAACTGAATAGTCCTTTTGGTTTCCTTTGAAGCTCATCTCTCTCTTGCAGTAGTTTTGATGCATAGTCAGTAATAAACAGTTTGCATTGCCTAAAAATTTCTTTAGTCAGCTCTGAAAGTGTATCAGATATTTTCTAGTTTCCAAGGTACCTCAAGTGATAGTTTTGCCAGTTGTTTCACTACAGTATAACATGAGTCATCATTTCTGCAGCCCACAACAGCAGCTATCCTACTGCTGCTCCAGCCTTGTCCAGGAGTTTATTCCACATCCCCAGCCTCTGCTAATAGGATTCTTGCTGTCCTTTTGCCCTTAGCTCTTGCTCCTCAGGTTTAAGTCCTAATGCTAGTGTCACACTCGTACATGTTTATTGAGACATTGCATTTTTGTATACATATTTTTATATCAGTTAATTTTTGTTTGCAATAAGGCATAGTCTCTTAAAAGCATAACTATTTATTAGCTCATAGCTCAGTAGAGAGCAATTCTGTCTGGACACATGGATGCTATTTTGGTCTCACCTTGACTTACCATGGACTGCTTTCAGCCGGGCCTGGCCCCTAATGAATGACCTCACACATCTTCTAGGTGGCTGGAGTGACAGGCAGTGTGACCACCTGTCTCCCACCTGGGTTTCTTTACATGGCTGCTGAGTTCTCAAAGCACCATGAGGAAGAATCAGGGTGCTGTCACTTTTCATGTTCTGCCTCTGTCACATTTGTTATTTTCTTCACTGATTAAGAAAGAAGTCATGGGCTGGAGAGATGGCTTAGCAGCTAAGGCGCCTGCCTGCTAAGCCTAAGAATGCTGGTTCCAATGTCCAGCGGTTCCAATCTCCAGGTCCCACGTTTAGCCAGATGCAAAGTGAGGCAAGGGCGCAATGCCGCACTTGCCCACAAGGGGGCTCATGCATCTGGATTTCGTTCACAGCAGCTGAGAGACTGCTGGCGCGCCCATCTCTGTCTCCATCTCCCTCTCCGTCTCTCTCTCTCTCTCTCTAAAAATAAAATAAAAATAATTTAAAAAATTTTAAAAAAAAAGAAAGAAGTCATTTGTCCAGGCCTGTTAGTATGGGAGGTGACACTGTAGAGGTGGATGCAGGCAGGACAGTTTTGTAAACAATATGTACTTGGTGGTTATGGCTAAGCTTGTGGCATGTACCTACAAACAAGTGGAAAGAAAATTCATTGCAAGAACATTGTGTTCAGGCTGGGTGTGGTGGCACACACCTTTAATTCTAGCACTTGGGAGGCAGAGGTAGGAGGATCACTGAGAGTTCAAGGCCACCCTGAGACTACATAGTTAATTCCAGGTCAGCCTGGGCCAGAGTGAGACCCTATCTTGAAAAATCAAAAAAAAAAAAAAAAAAAAAGACAAAAAAGGAAAAAAAAACATTGTGTTTAAAGTCAAGGAGTAAATATTAGAACCTATTGTATAAACTTTTTAAAAAAATATATTTTATTTATTTATTTCTTTATTTTAGAGAGAGAAAGAGAGAGAGGGGGAGAGAATGGGCACGTCAGGGCCTCCAGCCATTGCAAATGAACTCCAGATGCATGCGCCCCCTTGTGCATCTGGCTTACATGGGGCCTGGAGAGTTGAACCGGGATCCTTTGGCTTTGCGGGCAAACATGTTAACCACTAAACCATCTCTTCAGCCTCTAAACCTTATTTATTTTTTTATTTTTGGAGAGAGACACACAGAGAGAAAGACAGAGAGAGAAGGAGTGGGAGACAGAGATGGGCACGCCAGCAGTCTCTCAGCTGCTGTGAACGAAATCCAGATACGTGCGCCCCCTTGTGGGCAAGTGTGGCATTGCGCCCTTGCGTCACTTTGCATCTGGCTAAACGTGGGACCTGGAGATTGGAAATGGCGTTCTTAGGCTTAGGAGGCAGGCGCCTTAACCGCTAAGCCATCTCTCCAGCCCAACTTTTTTTTTTTTTCTTTTGGTTTTTTGAGGTAGGGTCTCACTTTGGCCCAGGCTGACCTGGAATTAACTATGTAGTCTCAGGGTGGCCTTGAACTCGTGGCAATCCTCCTACCTCTGCCTCCCGAGTGCTGGGATTAAAGGCGTGCGCCACCATGCCTGGCTTCCAACTTTATTTTTTAACGAAACAAAATCCATTGTGTTTTAGAACCTACTGGGGAACCTATTGTGGAAGTGGGTTTTTTCTTTTTTTTTTTTTTTCTTTTTCTTTTTCTTTTTTTTTTTTTTTTTTTTTGAGTCACAGCCTTGTTATGTGGCCTAAGCTGTCCAGTCACTCGGAATCCTCCAGCCTTGCCCTCCTAAATGCTGGGGTTACAGATGTGCACTACCACACATGCCTGAAAACATGCCTTTGCTCTTTCTTCATATTGCCAACTTTCAACCTTGCAAATTTCAAGCTTTAGAGAAATCAAATTATTATTCATGTCCAAGTTGAATTCCAATGAATTTTCTTATCCCACTAGAAAAAAATCTTTAAAATTAAAAAAAAAGAATAGTAGAAAGCCTCCGTTGTATGCTTGACCTGACTCCTTTCAGACTTTAAATTGTCACCACTTTCTAATAAGCGTGAAACTTAAAGACTTAATTCACAACCGACAAGGAATAAAATGAATCATTAATGTTATTTCTGTTGAAATTCCATTTGGATGGCAAAGGTGGCAGGTAGTGAATGACACCACTAAGCAAAGAGACAGAAGTTCTGTTAGCTATGGTACATTTCATATCTGTAACTAGTTACAAGATCCCAGGAGTGAGCAAAGTTTATTGGTAATGATTAGTTTTATACAGACATTGTTTTAAGCAGTGATGGTAGTTGACCTAGCCTGTTGTATTAATTATTTTTCTCTGGCAAATACCCACCACCAACAATTTAAGGATGTAAAGGTTTATTTCAGTTTACAAATTGAAGGCTGTAGTCCATCATGGTCAGGAAGGCGTGGCAGCAGGAGCCACATTCAATTGACAGCAAGCAGAGAGTAATGAATGCTCAGCTCCACAGCCTTTTTTTTTTTTTTTTTTTTTTTTTTTTTTTTTGAGAGAGACAGGTAGAGAGACAGAGAGAGAGGAAGAAGCAGAGACAGAATGGGCCCACTAGAGCCTTTTCAGGTGCTGGGAACGAGCTCCAGACACGTGCACCCCCTTGTGTGCATATGTGACCTTGCGCACTTGCGTCACTTTTGTGTCTGGCTAAACATGGGACCTGGAGATTTGAACAAGTGTTCTTAGGCTTTGCAGGCAGGTGCCTTAACCACTAAGCCACCTCTCCAGCCCTCGCCTTCTTTTTTTTCTTTTTTTCAGCCTGGGACTTCAGCCTATGGAATGACACTGCCCACAGTTAGAGTGGGTCTTCTCTTCTTGAGTACCCTATCCTAAAATCATCCTCACAGACATGCCTAGATTCTACATTAATCAAGTGTAACCGTCACACCCCTGCTGAGGTGGCATGACCCTGAATATTCTTGTACTCTGAAATTAAAAGAAGCATCTATGTGCAGATACATTTTATATTTACCTGCATGGACCAGAACATTTTGCTATCAAATCTCATCATGACTTATATGATATATGGAGACTTTAAATGTCCTTACTCAGACAGGGGTGGGCTTTTTAGTGATGCAATTGCCTTTGAGTCTCCAGGTTCCTGTAAGTAACCCTTTACCCATAGTCTTATAAGAAACCCCAATAACTTCATTGAGTCACTAAACTAGACTTGAGAGGGATGCTTTCTTTGGTCTGACTTTGGTGCTCTATCTGATGTGGATGAGTGTTTTTCAATGTTTTCCCAGCAAAAGATCACACAATAGCAAGCATTTTGTAAGTTACTTATTGCCGGGCGTGGTGGCACACACCTTTAATCCCAGCACCCAGGAGACAACGGTAGGAGGATCGACTTGAGTTCAAGGCCACCCTGAGACTACATAGTGAATTCCACGTCAGCCTGGGCTAGAGTGAGGCCCTACCTCAAAAACCAAAAACAAAAACAAAAGTTATTTATTGACATGAACCTATGTAACAGATGTTAACTGGGCCCATATCAATATTTAAATAAACAAAATAGCCCCTCCTCATCTAGATTCCAGCTAAATTTAAACAGTCTCTAGTTTATGACTTTGACATCTTATAACAGGTTGCCCATGCATTTATATTTTCAACAAGTATTTCATAAATACCTAATAGGCACCATCACTTTTCTATGCATTGAGAAGTCTATGAAACAGAAAAAAAATTCTTTCAAGAGTTTATAACGTACTACCACTTAAAATATGGTTTCTTTTCCTTATAAGTATATACATATACACAACCTTTTCTTTTTTTTTTTTTTTTCTTTTTTTTTTTTTTTTTTTTTTTTTTTTGGTGTATTGAGGTAGGGTTTCACTCTAGCTCAGGCTGACCTGGAATTCACTGGTAGTCTCAGGGTGGCCTTGAATTCACGGCGATCCGCCTACCTCTGCCTCCCGAGTGCTGGGATTAAAGGCGTGCACCACCACACCCGGCTTTTTTATACATATATGTATACACATTCTTTAGAGTCTTATCAATTACATGACTTTAGAAAATGTGGGTTAATTTCCTTCAGTTCAACCTCTAACCTACTCATATATAAACAAGAGAAGTGGACTAAACCTTTTCTATCTGGTATGCAGTCACTAGCCACCTATGGCTTTTTTTTTTTTTTTTTTTTTTTTTTTTTTTTTTTTTTTTTTTTTTTGGTTTTTAGAGGTAGGTTTCACTCTAGCCCAGGCTAACCTGGAATTCACTATGTAGATTTCAGGGTGGCCTTGAATTTATGGCACTCCTCCTACCCCTGTCTCCTGAGTGCTGGGATTAAAGGCATGCACCATCATTCCTGGCTAGAAATGCTTTTATTTATTTATTTGCAAGAAGAGAGAGAGAGAGAATTAGAGAGAAGAGAGATAGGGAGAATAGGTGCACCAGGACCTTCAGCCACTGCAAACGAACTCCAGATGTATGCACCACTTTGTAAATCTGGCTTTATGTGGGCACTGGGGAATGAAACGTGGGTACTTAGGCATTACAGGCAAATGCCTTAACCACAGAGCATTCTTTCCAGCCCCTTATTTGCTTTTTTGAGATAGCATCTCATGTAGCCTATGTGGGCCTCATATTCTCTGTGTAGCTCAGGATGATTTTGCACTTTTTATTTTCCCCCCTCTATCTTCCAAGTACTAGGATTACAGGCATGTGCTAAGGCATCCAGTTTTATATAGAGCTGGGCATTGAATTTAGGGCTTCATGCATGCTCAACATGTATTCTTCTAATTGAACATCCCCAGTCCCCAAGTAAATGTATTTTGAAAATTAAAAATTACTTTCTCTAGGGCTGGAGAGATGGTTCAGTGATTAAAGACACTTACTTGTAATGCCTGATGGCCCAGTTTTCCAGTACCCACATAAAGCCTAATGTTCTAGGTGGCAGAAGCATCTGGAGTGTGTTTGCAGTGGCCAGAGGCCCTGGTGCACCCATAATCATTCTCATAAATAAATAAATAAATATTTTAAAAATTACTTTATTGCACAAGTGTGCAATAACATCATGTTTCTAATGGCTTGTAGCTGTAGCATTATCATTGTCCCAGAAAGTTATATTGGATAACACTGGATTAAACAATCTCTAAGGAATATTATAATCCCCAAATTAAAGATTAAATAATGTAAGCAGAGTCAGTCATATCTTCCCTCTTGGGATGTCCAGAATAGATTAAGTTTTCTTTGTGGAGCATCATATAGCCATTGTTTAAAATTGTCTAATCATGTTTGTTAATAGCAAAAACAAAAGCTGATAATGCCTACAAATAGCAAGTATGTTAAGCAGAAGGTTTGAATACAGAAATAACCAAGTCATCCTCTTCCAGTGAGCATTCCGTGGCTGTGACCTGACAAGTTTGACTAATGATGCCTTTCCAAGAAAGCACTTCAGAGAAGAAGGGAAGTCCAGTTCCTCGTGAGAAAGATGGGGTTCTGCTTGTTAAACTACAGCTGTCTTGTTTGGTTGATTCCCTTACAGTAATTTTTTACTAAGCCCTTTATGCCATTAATTTTCCTCTTTTTTAAAGGGAAGAAGTGTTTGGTTTCAGATGTTTCACTCCATAACCATCTCTGTAGCTTCTCAGACCATGGTGGGGACAGAACATCATGGTGGCCGAAGCTGTGTCAAAGGCTACTCACATTATGGCAGACAGAAAGGAGAGCTTATTTCCTTTCGAAGGAAGCTTGAAGTCATTTCCATGCAAGGCAGACCTTTTCTTGTTGTGCTAAGGACGAAGCACAGACAGAATGAAAAGACCTTCTCTTGCTCTTCTTGAGTCCATATTTGAAGATGTGAGTGAATGAGTGGGTTTGTGGGTCAGTGTGTGTGTGTGTTGTGTGTGTATTCTTGTCTATTATTAGCAAAGAAGTAAAAAATACAGACACAAAGAAGATAAATAATGAGAGATTTATTTTAAGAGAGTGAGAATAGAAGAGAAGACAAGCAGAAAAGCTTCTAAGCTAGGGGGAATAGATCAGTCTGGGGAGATGGCTCAGCAGTTAAAGGTGCTTGGCTGAACACACAGAAGAAGGCTAGACTCATCAAGCCACCTCCAGAAACACACCTCCTCTAGCAAGGCTCCACCTCTCAAACAATCCACCAGCTGAAGACTAAGTAGGAAGCTTAATCACAAATACCCAACGCTATGGGGGGCATTTGCCTTCAAACCCCCCACATTGCCAAGTTCAAATGTATATGAAGAACCTTGATGGGTTTGTGGGCCCAGGAGAGGAACACAGACTCAGAAAGAGCCCAGAAAACGGACGAAGAAACAAGAAACTTCTGTTCGTCACCATCTTGGATTAGTCTGGATCAGACTGGAGTTCTAGTCTCACAGGACAGGGCAGCATCTTCTTTTGGCCTGTATCCCAAGCTGACTGCCCGCAAAAGAAAGTCACCTTAAGCCCAATCTATATCATTTCTTTAGTCCATAAATTGATTGTGTTGTTTGATTTCTTATGTTTTTGAGGTCTTGGTATATTCTAAAAATTAATCCTCTGTCAGATGTATATCTACCCAGGATTTTCTTCCATCCTTTAGGCTGTTGCTTCATTCAATTAACTATTTTCTTTGGGGTACAGAAGATATTTTAATTTCACTAGGTTCCATTTGTTGGCTGTTGGTCCTATTTCCTAAGAGACTGAATTTTTATTCAGAAAGTCCTTACCTATGTCTGTATCTTGAAGTGTTTTCCTTATTTTTTTTTCCTTTTTGTTTCCTTTTCATTTTTTTGAGGTAGGGTCTCACTCTACCGCAGGCTGACCTGGAATTTACTATGTAGTCTCAGGGTGGCCTCAAACTCAGTGATCCTCCTACCTCTGCCTTCTGAGTGTTGGGATTAAAGGCATGAGCCACAATGTGCAGCTACATTTTAAATTTAATTAATTAATTAATTTTTATTTATTTATTTATTTTATTTTTAAGGTAGGATTTCACTCTAGTCCAGGATGACCTGAAATTCACTATGTAGTCTCAGGGTGGCCTTGAACTCACAGTGATCCTCTTACCTCTGCCTCCCAAGTGCTGAGATTAAAGGTGTGCGCCACCACACCTGGCCAATTTTTATTTTTACTTATTTATGAGAGAGAAAGAGAGAGATAGAGATAGAGAGAGAGAGGGAGAGTGCACCAGGGCTTCTGGCCACTGCAAATGAACTCCAGATGCATGTGCCACGATGTGCATATGGTTCACGTGGGTTCTAGGGAATCAAACCGGGGCCCTTAGGCTTTGCAGGCAAGTGCCTTAACTGCTAAGCTATCTCCATCCCAGTCTTAATATTTTTTTTTACAGTAAGACATGTATTATCTGCTCTCAGCCACTTGCCACATGTCTGGCACTGTATTCTGTCCAGGTGTCACATCACTAACTGAGAGCCACACTGGCTATGTATTCCCCACTGGGGGCAACACAGTTAGGGACCATCACAATGAGTCAACTCTTGTTCTTAGCCTGTTACCCATTAAAAGCATGAAGAGTGTTTCTTTCTCTTTTGTTCCACCCTTGAATCTTTCAATAACTTTTTTATAAGTTTCCATATTAGGTCATGGAGGCAGACTGTTTATTGACTAAAAGCTCCTATTGCCTCAACAAGCCAAAGCAGGTGAGTTTCTAAATGGTCACACATGAATGGCCTGCAATAGATCTTAAATTCCTCAAGATTGAAGTGTAAACAAAGATAAGAAAGGGGCTAGAGAGGTGGTTCGGTGGTTAAGGTACAAAGCCTAATGACTGGGGTTCAATGCCCCAGTACCCATGTAAAGCCAGATGCATAGAGTTTGTTTGCAGTGGGTGGAGATCCAGGCACTCCATTCTCTTCTCCCTTCCGTTCTCTCTTCTCTCTGTCTCTGCTTGCAGATAAATGAATAAAATTTATTTTAAAAAACAAAGATAAGAAAGAAATTGTTACTGAGATAAAAACCTTGTCCCTTAAAATATCTTTGGTAAGTCTCCAGAATCACTTCAGGTGTCAAAATCATAGTATTTGTTTTTGGTTAAAAATCACCAGTTTTGCAGTTCACACAGCTTAGCAGTACATGCTTCATTCCCACTAGCTTTATGATAATAGGTGTTTGGCCTACCTCACAAGAAACCTTTACCTTGACTGAAACACTGACTCTACCTGGTTCAGCAGAAGTCTGATGGATGAATAAATGGAATAAAAAGGCTTGGTGTATATGTTTTCATTTTATTATGTCTGCCTTCTTTGATGCCTTAATTTCTGGGTCAAATTCTTTATTATTAAAAATCACTTACTGCATGTAAATATGTTGATCAATTTAAAAATGTTTTGCCTGACTGTATCACAGGGTAACCTTGGCCTGTTGCCCATTGGCACAGGGATGGGTTTCTTGTGACCCACCCTTAACCTTCCTCAGCTTTCTCAACAGCACAAGTCCTGAATGTCCTTCAGATCTATTGTAAGGTCCAGACCAAAATCTAAGGCCAGTGTGTTTACGTAAGATGTTTGCACCAACAGCAGGAAGAAATCAGCAGTTCCCAGGTTAAGCCTGTTGATATGCCAACCTCAAGGTCAAGGTGTTTGTGACCAAGAGAAAAAACCGCTTTTCAAGAGTTTCAAGCTGTGACCGACATCAATGGGCAATCACCAAACTTCAGCCTATTCGCACAAGCAATAAGCTAACTGCTCCCTCTGTTCGGAGACCAGCAGCCTATCTCCCTTGCTGCCTGCCTTCTTCAGCTCTGGCCACACCGGATCAGTTCTGGTTGATGGCCCTTTGCCCAGCTCCTTGCTAAGATTTGGTGGGTTTCTTTCCACTGTTTTCACACCTCTGATGTTAGTGGTGTTCATTCTGAACATCCATTCAAGATGTCGTCTGTCCTTCCCGCTGCAGTTACCACTTTTCCCTTTGGAAAACGTGAAGAAATCTGGGTAGCAGCACTTTAAGGCCATTCAAGTATCTTGCTCTTCATACATTCAGAATGCATCGGTAGTCTTGCCTGTTTCAGTCTTTAGTGATAGTTTCAAAATGATCTCCTGTCACTATTCCTTCTGCATCTCATAGTCAGCACTCAGCATTTTACTCTTAGTATCTTCTCTTACTTACTGCAAGTGTATGTACATGTGCATTATTGACACAAGCCCATGTGTTACTTTCTTGATTGTTCATACTATACGTAACTATTTTGGTCTTCAAATTGTCCCAGATTTGAACCTCTCTTCAACCTAGTTTCCTCATCTTTGTGACATGTCCATTACCTTCCCTTTCTCCTCTGATTTCTTTTCTTCCTCCCAGTTTTCCTCCCCTTCATTTCTCCTCCTTTTTCTTCTTATAGCACTTACTTTCTGATATATGTCAATGTTTCAGGTTCATCTTCTTCAGATTTTTTCATCCTGCTTGCCTTCTTTTTGTGCATCTGGAATACAGCCCTGTCAGTCAACTCTCACTTATGATTTGATCATTTGTAGATCTTAAAGGATGTCTCTATTATTCTTTGGAACAGTGACACCTGCTTGTTTCTTTTCTCCTTTCATTTTGAGCCCATGAGGGTGGATTGGTCTACTTTGTTTCTATTTTTCTTTGTGAGTGTATGGTAAAGACTATGATTTGTTCTATTGTACACTCAATATGCTAGTGCATACATCCAATTGGTTTATGTTTAGATCTATAGCAACATTCTCCCATCAGCTTTAGTACCTTTCTTCTGTTACAACATTGTGAGCAAAATTGTTTCTCTTCATTTTAAATGTGTTTATTATGCCATTCATTCCTCTATCAGGCTTGTTCCAGGTAATATGGTAAAAGAGACAGGCACTCTCCAAGTTAGTACTTCTATTTAAAATACATGACATCAAAATATTCATAATTGCTTTCACACAGTGATAGATACATAGGTGTGTGTTATATTGTACTGTTTTGCATATGCTTGAACATGTATACAATTAAAAGTTAAATTTGGAACCTGGAGAGATGGCTTACTAGTTAGATACTTGCAAGGCCTGCTGGCCTGGGTCCAATTCCCCAGTACCCAGATCAAGCCAGATGCACAAAGTGGTATTTGTAGTGGCAAGAGGCCCTGGTGTATCTATTTTCTCCCTCTCTCCCTCCCTCTTTTTCTCTCTCATAAGTAAATAACGCCAAGAATGCATTGTATAGATTCCTTCCTGTTTGTCATCAGAATCCCTTGCTGATCAACAATTGCCCCACTGCTGGTCTGAAGACCAACTAGGGGTATTCTTGTGATGCATCACTCTTGTTTCACAGAAGACTTATGCGGACGTTTTATTTATTCTAAGTAAATGTACAATTCCATTTACTTAATGGATTCTGGTTGAAATACCCTCAAATATAATCTTTTTTTTTTTTTTTTTTTTTTTGGTTTTCCGAGGTAGGATCTCACTCTAGCCCAGGCTGACCTGGAAGTCACTATGTAGTGTCAGGGCGGCCTTGAACTCTTGGCGATCCTCCTACCTCTGCCTCCGGAGTGCTGGGATTAAAGTCGTGCGCCACCACGCCCGGCTTAAATATAATCTCTTTTCAAAAAGGATTGTGGAATTTCCATATCTATAATGATTTATGAATGATGCAAAGCTAGGTTTTATGGCAGAATCTAGCACTATCCTTACGCATACAACATCCTGAGGGATTTTACAGAGTCGGCTCTTCTGTGTATGTACAGATGACCTGTGTCCTAACTGTGTTGTCTCCACGGTTCATCCATCTCCACAGCCCAGCTATCTGCAGTAGTTTCAGCAGCAGGCTGTGCACACACATTCCTACCCATCATTAATTCCTCGTGACTACAAAGGTTCCCCTCTTTCCTTGCATCTACCGCTTGCTCAACTGAAACTTATTTGGCTCCCATAGCTGATATGTTCAAATAAGTTTCTCTCTTAGGGGATTCTCATTTATGATATTAATTTGCACAGTTCACATTTTCTTCCTTGATATCTCCAAGGAAAGCAATAGTCCAGTCAGATCTAAATGATCACGAGTCCTTAAATCAGTGAGGTTCAAAATAATAAACTGTAATATACATAAATGCTTGTCTATTTCACCATGATTAATTCTAAACTTCCTGCAATTAGGGGAACTTTTCTCCTGGAAAAGCATGCTGGAAAAAGTTTTGCCTGCCAAATGAGATATATAAATGAATAATTGTCTCATAAAATATTAAAATTTACTACGGAAAAAGACATTCTTTAGATATGCAATGTTGGCTGGCTGAAGCGAGGTTGTGTCCTAGCAAGCTTATCCATCACTAATTAAAATGCAGTGTTCATTTAGTCCAAATGTAAACATTCCAAACATAATTACCCGGGGAGGCCACTGCATGGTAATGGTTGCTACAATCTGGGAGTTTTCCCAGGGAAATATCTCCAGTTTTTCCATTTCACTATTAATAGTTTCCCCGTTTTTTTTTTTTTTTTTATGTTAAAAATGTTCTTTGGAGCTGGGCATGGTGGCGCACACCTTTATTTCCAGCACTCGGGAGGCAGAGGTAGGAGGATCGCTGTGAGTTCAAGGCCACCCTGAGACTACATAGTTAATTCCAGGTCAGCCTGAGCCAGAGTGAGACCCTACCTCGAAAAAAAAAAAAAAAAAAAAAAAAAAAAAAAAAAAGTTCTTTGGCTACCTATGGCTGGATGATTTTTGTTCTGTAAGAGTTTAAATCTTTTACATTTCAATAATAATTTGGAAAATCCAACATTTTCATAGTCACAAGTTAATTTTTATTGTTGTAAACCACTTAAATAACAATGGATTTAAAATGCAAAAAAATAGGGACAGGTGTGGATTTTAATAAAAATCCATAATTACAATTCTATAGTTTTCTTCCCCTTTCATCTTATTTATCATTACTTAGTTTTGAAATGTTAAAAAATTACAAGTTGCAGATAGTCTTTAAACCTGATGATCAAAACTAAAAAATACTTTTATGTGTTTTCAACAGAATTTGTTGGAATGTATGCAATATTATTCTACTTGGACATTTAGGAATCTAATATTGTGTAGAAAAACAGGAATTATTGTAAAATTCAGTACATATTTTTTGAGTTTTCAGAGATACTTTATCTTTTTTTCATCATAAATGTCAAATATGTTCATGATATATGGATCAGAACATGTATTAGAAAAAAATACACAAAAAATGTAATAGTTCCTTAATCCAAAGACAGAGCTAATATTTTTGCACCTTTATTATGCTTTATTTTCAAGTTTCTTTTTAAGGACATTGATATATTTAATTTGCTTCATAGTGATAATTTTCTTTTTAGAGAGAGACAGAGAGAGAGAGAAGCAGATAGAGAATGGGAGTGCCAGCGGCCTCTTAGCCACTGTGAACGAACTCCAGATGCATGTACTCCCTTGTGGGCAAGCGCAGCATTGCACCCCTGTGTCACTTTTTGCTAATCCGGGACCTGGAGATCGAATGGGTGTTTCTAGGCTTCGCAGGCAGCCACCTTAACAGCTAAGCCATCTCTCTAGCCCCATAATGATAAATTTTATATTCTTAATTATTTTTCCAAATTAGATGAGTAAAAAAATAGTATTTAAAAATAATAATCATAAGGATAGATAAATATGAGGAAATCATGATATACAAATACTAAAACATTATGTTATGAAAGTTTTTACAAGTACTTACAAAAAGCATACATGATGATGCAAACTTCCCAAGTTAAAAAACAAGTAAAGGCCTAGAGAGATGGCTTAGTGGTTAAGCACTTGCTTGTGAAGCCTAAGGACCCCAGTTCTAGGCTCGATTCCCCAGGACCCATGTAAGCCAGATGTACAAGGTGGTGCATGCATCTGGAGTTCATTTGCAGTGGTTGGAGGCCCTGGTGCGCCCATTCTCTCTCTATCTATCTGCCTCTCTCTGTGTCTATTGCTCTCAAATAAACAAAGAAGAAGAAGAAGAAGAAGAAAAAGAAGAAGGAGGAGGAGGAGGAGAAGGGGAAGAAAAACCAAGGAAAGGGTTATTCATCAAATGATTCTGACATGTGTTATGGGAACAGGAATCTTTGCTTATACTCTATACCTCATATGACTTTATCAAACACATACAAAATTAATTTAAGAATTAAGTAGAAAGTCGGGTGTGGTGGCGCATGCCTTTAATCTCAGCACTCGGGAGGCAGAGGTAGGAGGATTGCTGTGAGTTTGAGGCCACCCTGAGACTACATAGTGAATTCCAGGTCAGGCTGGGCTAGAATGAAACCCTACCTAAAAAAATTTTTTAAGACAATTGTCTATTCAGGAATTAATATGTTAATAAAAGTAGAAATGTCTAACATCATTTAGAAGCCTCTCAAAATATCAAAATTAAAGTTTTAGATACAAATTAATTCTCTATCTCCATTCCATATTTAAGAATAAAAATACTGAATGCTGTTAAGAATGTAATAAAACAGGAATTTGTACATTCTTTCAGAATATCAATTGGATTAAACAGACTTTGCTCTGAATATACCAGAAGTCCTATAAAAACAGTGAGCCAAAGCTCAGATGTTCCATTTTTATAATTTCTGTCCTTAAAGAAATTTTCAAAAGTTTCAATATACAAAAAAAATTTCATAAAGTAATTTATATAAGAAAACAGAAAATTAATACCATAAGTAGTAATAAAGTTAAATATGTTATGGTACATGATTAAGTTATATCTTATGATATTTTTGAAATGTTTAAAGAAATGGCTTTATAATATTAATTAATCTACAGATAAATTTGAGGTGACTTGCCTCCTTTAAATTATTCCGTTTTCCTGTCTAGGTACATAACATTTTTTTAACTTATTCTTTATGTAGGTGATAGAATGTGGCTATTGTAAAAGAAATTTCTTTTACATTAGATATATTGCTATATTTAGATATATATTGCTAATTACAAAACAATTTCTGCAATAACAGTAGTTATCTTTCAGTAACATCTGTCTCACACTCTCTAGCTTTATACTGTCAAGTACATAGTAATAATATAACACCTTCATTCACTGACATTGGAGTTTACTAAGAAATTATCTAATTTAATTTTCTAAGGAAGTCAATGTTGCTTTCCATTTTATAGAAGAACTAAAACTTGAGGACTTTGAGTAACTTGTACCAATCTACAACTAAGTGACACCTTTAGTTTTTTTCTGACTTAGAACTTCAAATCTCTTAACCATATCTATGAAATATAAAAGCTATTGAATGTTATGTTTTCAACTTATATTCCAACGGACTGAACTTTAGGATTTAGAGAAAAATACATTTGAATTATAAATTTCAAATCAGCATTCTTTATCCTATCTTGCAGACTACTCAATAAATCTTCCATTGAATTTAAAAGAATACTCTAGAAAGAACAACTCTCAAGTGACTGTCAAGAGTATTTGTCAAGAGAAAATTAGAAAGGCTCTAGTAATATTTTGCATACATCATAACCCTTAGCACAAACTTTGTGACTTCAATTCTTTAAATATCTTATAAAGATTTCAAAAACTTCTAAAAACTCCTACTCAATATTTTTATACTTTTGATAACCAGCAATGATACAGTATAAATATGATTGCTATAATCACAACAGGAAAAATAGGATAATGGACTACTTGCCTTTTGAGAATTGTGCTGGTAGGCTGGAGTTTCTCAATATCATGTCCCAATTGCCTATATTTTTTTAAAAAAATGATCATTAATAGATAGAGCTGGAGCTGGGCATGGTGGCACATACCTTTAATCCCAGCACTTAGGAGGCAGAGGTAAGAGGATTGCCATGAGTTTGAGGTCATTCTGAGACTACATAATGAATTCCACATCAGCATGGGCTAGAGTGAGATCCTACCTCAAAAAATCTTATGAAAAGAATAGAAATTGAAATGGAGATGAGAGGCTGGGAAGATGGTCCAGCTCTTAAAAACTCTTGCTTTTGGGCTGGAGAAATGGTTTAGAAGTTAAGGCGCCTGCCTGCCAAGCCTAAGAATGCCCCTTTGATTCTCCAGGTCCCACGTTTAGCCAGATGCAAAGAAACGCAAGGGTGCAATGCCACACTTGCCCACAGGGGGGCGGACGTGGCTGGAGTTCATTCACAGCGGCTGAGAGGCTGCTGGCGTGCCCATTCTCCCTCTGTCCCTCTCTCTCTCGCTTTCTCTCTCTTTCTCTCTCTGACACTCTCCAAAATAATAAAATAATAATAATAATAATAATAATAATAATAATAATAACAACTCATGCTTTCAAAGTCTGACAGTTGGATTCAATTCCCCACTCACCCATATAAAGCTAGATGGGCATTGGTTTGCAGTGGTAAGACATCCTGCGCATGCATGCACACAACATGTAAATAAATAAATTTAAATTTAAAAATTGAGCCTGGCATGGTGGCACGTGCCTTTAATCCCAGCACTGGGGAGGCAGAGGTAGGATGCCACCCTGAGACTATATTGTGAATTCCAGGTCAGCCTGGGCTAGAGTAAAACCCTACCTCGAATAAATAAATAAATAAATAGAGCTGGGATGGTGACTCACTCATGTAATCTCTGTGCTATAAAAGCTGAGACAGAATTGTGCTTTCCAAGCCTTTCTGAGCTACATAGAAGATTTCCAGGCCAGCCTGGGAAACATAGACAGCCTTTCTCAGTAAGCAAGCAAGCAAACAAACAAACAAAACTAATAGTAACAACAAGAAGAAAGAAAAATAAAGCTGGCATCTAACCCACAGAGATCTTCCTATTTCTACCTTCTCTGAGTGCTGGGATTAAAGGTGTGTGTCACTACACCCAGCCCCATAATGTTTTTCTAATAAAAAACAATAACTGCTGACATTTTAGTATTTCAGTATTTGTTCAGATGACAGGGACCAGAGTTCTCCTGTCCCTTTCATCTGTCTTTTGTTACCAGGCCTGCTTCCTTCTGTTATTTTCCCATTACACTCACACTTGCTTTAACCATCTATTTATGTGGCTTGCATAAACGACTCTGCATAAGCCAAAGGAAAAGCCAAAGGAAAAGTGAGGATCAATGAGATCCCATTCTAAATTCAAATTGCATCCATTTAGTCACAAATACAGAAGTGTTTATTTAATGTCTCCCTGTGCCAGGCCATTTTTGAATTGGTTAGGCATCTGTGACGGTTTGATTCTGTTGTCAACTTGATCTGATTAGCAATCCACAGGCAGTCCTCTTGGGTGGGTCTCTGAGGTTGCTCCCAGGAAGGATTAACTGAAGGAGGAGGCTCTTCCTCCAGAGTGAGCCCTTCCTCCTAGATTTGATCCTACCACCCATGTAAAAATCTGGGTGTGGCCATGCACGCCTATAACCCTAGCCCTGTGAAAGGTTCAATTGCTGGGGCTGGCTGCTCAGCCAGTCTGACAAAAAAGGGAAGCTCCAGCTTTAGTAATATCATAGTGTCACATGATAAGGTCTTCCATGCTTCGGTTCCAAATGATCACTTTTTAATGTTATTGATTAGGTCAAGACATATGAAATCAGTCCTCTATTCTTCCTACCCAGGTACCTGGAGCAGCTACCATGACTTCAAACCCTACCTGCTTCTTTTGTATTATGGATGATATAATATTTTAACAGAAATTTGGGGCTCAGTTGATAGAGTCCTTGCCTTTCATGCATGGAGTCTTGGGATTTATCCTAACCATTATATAAACCGGGTGAACTGGTGTAAGCCTGTAGTCCTAGCACTGGGAAAGTGGAAGCAGGAGAATCAGAAGGTCACTTTTTTCCTAGACAAGCAGGTTTGAGGCCAGCCTGGGCTAGGCTATATAAGACTCCCTACCTCTAACCAAAACCTGGTGAAGGGGCAGAAAATTTGACATCCTTGGGAAGTGGATCACTCATAAATGGCTTCTGACAGGATGGAAATAACTAGAAACTACTTGCAAAGATTATGTGAAAAATGTCTGTCTTAGGGGCTAGAGAGAGATGGCTCAGCATTTAAGGTGCTAGTCTGTTAAGTCTGGCAGTCAGGGTTCAATTCCCAGTACCCATGTAAAGCCAGATGCACAAAATGGCACATGTATCTGAAGTTCTTTGCTGCAGCAAGTTCTGGTGGGTCCATTCTCTCTCTGTTTCTCCTTGAAAATAAATAAGAATATATTTTTTAAAATTTTTCCTCTGTTATTTTCTAAAGAAACAATATTAGCAACTGTTAGCAAGGGACTAAATCTGAAGTTTTCTCTTTACTGAATACAGAAAGATGGCTTAGTGTTACTTAACACTGTCTTTTTTTTTTTTTTTTTTTTTGGTTTTGCAAGGTAGGGTCTCACTCTGGTCCAGGCTGACCTGGAATTAACTATATAGTCTCAGGGTGGCCTCGAACTCTCGGCGATCCTCCTACCTCTGCCTCCCAAGTGCTGGGATTAAAGGCATGCGCCACCATGCCCGGCTCTTAACACTGTCTTTACAGACCGTAGAGACAGCGTCAAGAATCACTATGTTGAGAGGCCACAATATTCTATAGGCATCTTACAGTCTGGGCATGTTTCTCTTTGGATGGTAGGCTTTCTCCGCTTCACTTAGTCTATCGAAATACAGTTTCTGGTAAGTTTGTAGTGAGAGGAAACTGTAAATGATATCTTTTATAGTTTCTTTTCTTTTAGAATCACATCTCTTTTCCTTCATAATTCCTTTTTGATTTAATTATCAAGATAATTTAATTTTCAAGATAAAGTTTTCAGATGCTGAGATCAACGATTAATTAAATTGGTTTAAATAAAAAAGGGAAGAAAAAAACATAAATTTGTTCATTTCTCTGACAATTCAAGATTTCAGATATCTGAATGCTTGGGGGGAACACCCTACCTGCGAAATAAAACGTGCATCATTTTAGTGGATTAAAGTTTAAAGGACCGCAAAGCTGCTTATTTTCCAGCCATCACCATGGAGACGCTGGAGCCGCTGACATCACAAGCTCGTCCCAACAGGCCCAGGCGACAGAGCTGCGCCACAAAGCCTGCTCGCCTGGCTGCAGGAAGAGGAGGAGGAGGAGGGAAGGGAGGCTTCATTGTTCCTGTGAGCCGCGGGCTCAGCTGGGAGGATTAGATGCTCGGAGACTTGGAGACACGCATTTACCACGACCTTCACTGACCTTCCTAGCCAGACGTAGAGCAGAGGGAGGAGAGAAGGTACCCGGCCCTTCCAGGGCTGCGCCTTGTTCTGTGCTCAGGCCTTAGTTTTAAATACTGTAAAACATTTGTCATTGTAAACATTGAAAAGTAACGTTCCCATCTAGAGCTTGAAAAATCGATCCCCCAACTAGCTGATTGTTCCGAGTAACGGCTAGAATCAAAGGAATTGGTCGGCACCCCACCGGACGATAGGAAATCGAATTTTTGTTTCCTATCAAAATGCAGCACATTTCTTTCTCGGGTTGCTGTGTGGGGCGGAAAGACCCTCTGCGATCCCTGGTGTGCAAAGGTTTGCTGGTGAAGGCTTCACTGAGAAAACTCGGATTTGTGGCCATTTTCTGTTTCTGACCTGCACCAGTGTGATGCACGCCAGCCTGCAGCACCGCTGACTGTGACATGAGCCAGGGTACCAGTGCATGCTGGCTGCAGGAGACCTGGGCTCTGCTTTGGCTTGACTCTAGCAGGAGGCAGAGCTAGAGTCCCTCCCTGAGCTGAAACTCATCTGGTGCAGGGGTCAGAGCTGGGCTTTGCGTGTAATTCCTTGTAAGTTGGTTTGCTCCGAGGTTGAGATAGGATGGACAGGGGGCTGTCTACTGAAGGACAGCTTTTGGAGATGCTGGATTATTGGAGTTCTCCTTTCTCATTCACATTCACTTCAGCTCTGCAGGGCCAGCCAGATGTCTTAGCTTATGCCTGGAATCTTAGCAGTTGAGAGGCTGAGGCAGGAGGATTGCCATGAGCTTACAGGCCAGCCTGGTGGACACAGTGAGACCCTGTCTCAAAACACAAACAACAAACCGCAGGCCAGTTCTGGGCTTAGAGTGCTTTATATTTCTGTATAAGGTATTGTCTGAAGAGCAAAGGAAAAGAAAACAGAAAATATCTTGGATTAAGTGTCCACTTAAATTTATTGAATTTGATGATGTGATGAAGTTGAAAATGGGGGTCCAGACACCAATAGAAAGCTGTGGACAATACTTAATTCATAACAGTGATTTTTTTTACCCCTGATTAAATATTATTCCCTGGCTAAAAGAACAAGTATGTCTGAGTAGAGTTGTGTCCATATAACCATACTAGTGTGTAAAATGAGAAGGAATTTAGAGATGATTTATGGCAAGAATTTTCAAATATGTCTAACGGGTTCTGATTAGAATCTCCCTCAGAAAGAGGGGGAGAGAGAGAGAGAGAGAGAGAGAGAGAGAGAGAGAGAGAGAGAGAGAGAGAAATATAGGTTGAATTCCATTTGTACCTAATCCCTCCCAGTGGCCATGTCCCTTCTTCAGGTGAGAAGTTCCCTTGGTTAAAATTTGGGGTTTCCATGTAAGATTTCACTTATTTCATTTCAGAAGAGGGAAGGTTGACTGACTGGTGTCGTGTGCTTTTTTTTATTTTTTAAACCAAAAAGCAACAAAGCTTTAAAGAAGAGTGTCTTGTCCACTAGCCCACAATAACAGTCAAAATCAGAGTGAAGGATACAGGCGTCCAGAACAGCATCATTGTTCATTTCAGAAGCTAGCTACCTGTGACCACTACTTCTTGCTCTGAACCTCGGGGTAAAGATCTAAAGGTGCTGCTCATGAGGCACTATGACCCCCATGTGCCTAGTGAATTCTTATGACGTGGCTGGTCTGAGTAAAGATGTATTCCAAGTATAAAAGACACATAATGTCTTGGAATCTTAGCACAAAATTGAATGTGATAATTTAAAAAAATATGGATTATAAATTGAAATGAGAATTCACTGAATATATTGAGTCAAATTTGTTATACAAATTGATTTCCCGTCTTAAATATTTAAAGTGTCTCCTAAAAATGTGGCTCACATCCTATTTCCGTTAGATGGAGCTGCTTTAACCTGGGAGTCAGCTACCTGAAGAGTTAAAGAGGGGGCTGGAGAGATGGCTTAGCTGTTAAGGTGCTTGCCTGTGAAGCCTAAAGACCCAGGGAATGTCACTGGCAGAACTTGGAAGTAAAAATTGTCTACCTTAAATGAATGCAACATATAGGAAAATGCATGGAAGACATAAAGAGAAAACATACTTTTAATGCCCTTGGATATAGGTCTTCTTTCTAGCTTATTCTAGATTTTTCTATTGTATGTTCTCTTTTCTTTAAAAATCATTTTAAAAAGTTTCACCTATAGTGAAAATTACATATAAGTGAATATTTTGATGAGTTTAGATAGAGGAAACTAGTTTAACCACCATCTCAGTTAAAATGTGGCATATTAATATCACTCCAAAAGATTCCTTCACTTAGTCTATCAGTCCATGACAACCCTGAATTTTATGTTTAGATGAATTTGCTAGTTTTAAAACCATTTATAAATGGAAGCAAATATAGTCTTCCAAAACTAAAACATAATAATTGAACATATCTGCTGTGATGGCTTTGTAGCAGACAGTTTTAGGTTTGCTGAGATGTACTTTCAAATCAGGCAGTTATGGAGGAAGGGGATATTTATTGAAGCTTACAGATCCAGTGGAAGTTCCATAATGGTAGAAGAAGCTGGCCCTGCTTTTACAGGTCCAAGCAGAGAGAGGAAAACCACAAGCCAAAAGCTACACCATACAGCACACTTGAGGAACTCCAGGAGGAACTAGGTACTTTGTATATCTTTAGATTGGAATTTTAAATCCACCACGACACTTTAGGGCTGGACCCTAACGAATACCCCCACCCAGTGACACCTCCTCCAGCCAGGTGGCTGGAAACCCAAGAAGTTTTAATAAACTCTTGAATCTATTTGGGGGGGGGCATTTATTTAAACTACCACAAGTTTATTTGTCAACTTGGCAGGACCCAGAATTATTTAGGACAAGAACCTTTGAGCATGTTTTATGAGTGATTATCTAGATAAGGTTAGCCTCTAAGTATATCTGTGAGGGGTTATGTTTGTTTATAAGAGAAAGAGAGCACAAAGGAGTGAGAAAGGGAGAATTGGTGCTCCAGGGCTTCCAACCACTGCAAACTCTAGACATATGTGCCACCTTATGTGCATGCGCGATCTTGCTCATGCATCACTTTGTGTGTCTGGTTTATGTGGGAACAGGGGAATCAAACGTGGGTCCTTAGGCTTCAAAGGCAAGTGCCTTAATAACTAAGCCATGTCTCCATCCCAGGATTATCTTAAGTTAACTGAGGTGGGAAGATCCACTTTAACTGTAGGCGTCACTCTTCCATGGGCTGAAGTCCTGGTCTGTACTCATTGCTCTCTGCTTTCTCACCGGACTATGTGTCAGGGACCAGCTACCTCAAGCTCCTGCCAGAACGTTCAACTGTAACTTATAACTATAAGCTAAAATAAGCCCTTCCTTCAGTTGCTTTTTATCAGGTATTTTTTCATAGCCACAAGAAAGTACCATACAGTGGGGATGCAAATGTGATATTTTATATAGAACATATTCTTTTGCATCTCACTTCTTTCAATACCATATCTTTGAAATTCATCCATGTTGATTAGAAGTCATCCCATTGATGACGAGCAATAAGCTGTAAGAATGCATTCTGAAATTTGATTCTCACCTTGGTAGCTATGTAGGTTGTTTCCTATTTTGCTATAACACTGTTGATTGTTTTTGATATTATTTTATTACTTTAATATAATACTTTGAAATAAAATTACTCTTACTTTGGAAATGTATGCTTAGTTTTATAAATTCATTTTTGGCTGCATGTCCTACAGATATTTAAAATGAGGCTCCCTAACCATATGCTTTTAGTGACCGCCAGACATTTATTTGGATTCATGGTTGGATGAAAGGTGCTTATGTTTCTTTGGCAGAAAATTAGGGTCAGCATAGGTTCCTCCTTATGTCACACTCATGTGCACCACGTGACCAGTCCTATGACATGAGCAGTGCAGATCCATTCTCTTTTTATCCGTAGCATGACTGTAGGACAGAATAGAGCAGTCATTTTCAAATGCTTTTTTACTTTGACCAATAATTTAAAAATATCTATCACATGTTCTTAAAAATAACTAAAAAGCTTTATAGAATGGTGTTTAATTTTATATTATACAATCTAGTGTGATATTTTCTGTTCTTCTATATCTGCTTAAAAATATTGCCAAAACCATAAATTGATGATCCTTTCATAACGTGCGATTTCAGTTTGAAAAGTTGGTGGATAAAAGCTCAGATTCCCAAGGCAAGGATTTAAACTCCTACCCTTTATTTTTTAACTGTAAATTTGAGGAAAATACTTAGCCACTTTCAGCCCAGGCTTGCTTACACAAACAAATAATACACCACAGAGTTGTGCTAAGCATTAAAATGAGTTGTAGTAAGAGTTGAAGTAAGACTAAGCTCAGGGCCAGGACTTGAAGGTGTTCCATTACTGTTGACTGATTTAGACCATTCTCATTTCTCAAACATGTGCAGGGTCCCTCTGTGAACCCTCTAAGGGGCTAAGCTGATGTGCTTCTAGACTCACTCTGCATGAAGCCAAGGAGTCATTTTTCTAAAACTCTCCATCACAATTCATGGTTCATACTATTAGTTCCCTGTTCAAAACTTCATTAATCAGGGCTGGAGAGATGGCTTAGTAGTTAAGGCACATGCCTGCGAAGCCTAAGGACCCAGGTTTGATTCTCCAGGTCCCACCTTAGTCAGATGCACATCGTGGTGCATACATCTGGAGTTCGCTTGTAGTGGCTGGAGGCCCTGGCACTACCATTTTCTCTCTCTCTCTCTCTCTGCTTCTGTTTCTAATAAATAAATTTAAGGAAACTTGAAAACTTCATTAATCACCATCCATTACTTTGGGGGTTAAATATAAACTTCATTAAAAGGCATTAAACATCTTGCCTCTGGATCCACTTTAAAAATTTTTTTAAATCTTCAATATTTATTTGAGAGAGAGAGAGAGAGAAAGAGAGAGAGAGAGGCAGATAGAAAGAGAGAATGGGCACACCAGGGCCTCTAGCCACTGCAAACAAGAACTCCAGATGCATGTGCCCCCTTGTGCATCTGGCTTATGTGTGTCCTGGGGAATCAAACCGGGGCTCTTAGGCTTCACAGGCAAGCGCCTTAACAACTAAGCCATTTTCCCAGCCTTTGGATCCCCTCTTTCACTGTCCCTCTCTTTCCCCACGCTCTTCCCTGCCTCTCTTTTGTGTCCAGTGACATACTGATTTACTTCCATCTTTCACGTGATTCACTTTTCTTATGATTAGCTGTTATGGAACATAAACTCCCACTCAAGAGTTTTTCTGGGAAGGTTGAATGTTCTCCCAAGTCTCCTTAGCACCTATGCGTACCTTTATGATGGCCTTTATTCCACAGCTCACACAGCCAGTCTTTGACCTCTCTTCTTTGCTCACTAGCCAGTGGACATCTGGAAAAGTCTCCACTTTTGATCCTGTTAATCCCCAGGGTGCCTAATAAATAGTCAATATGTATTTGACAGTGAGCCAAGGCTTCTTGGAAATTTTCCATTGCAAATCTGCTACGTCATGTTCCTGTTTACTAGAGGAATAGGCTATTGCAGTGCACCATAATAATGAATAAAAAGACGTTTTTTTCCTTTACCTAGTATATTTACTACCAATTAAAAATATGGGCACAGATCTTAACAGATTTCTTGTGGGTTATTTTCTGTTGAGAATAGGCAATTGTTTACTAAGAAAATCACGTTGCTATTCTCCCTTTCAAATCTAATGTGAATGCAAATAGAATTGCTATGGCTTCTCTTAATTCTATTCCTATTGCCTTGGAGATGAGATTTGATATACAGGCAAATTTACTTAAAGATGTAATTGTGGAGCAACCAAATATGGTAGCATGTATTTACAAAAAGGTTAAGCCATCTTTTGGTTTAGACTTTTATAATGTAACATAAAAGCAGAGGTCCCTCAAATTAAAATAAACCCCACAAAAGGCAGATACTCTTAAGGATTCACTTATAAAATAAGGAAAATGCTAGTAAACATCTAAATTGTTTCATCTCTTTCCCCACTAACACAATCATTAATAACCTTCATCAAGGTTAAAAAAATTCTCTTTTAAACAGAGCAATAAGCAAACAGCTCTCTGCATACCAAAGACAGTGACAATAGTCAGCTCAGAGTGTACTTGTTTTTGTCAGAACAGTCCACTTTCTAGGTTCCAATTATCTTGCAACTTAAACCCAATTCAATTTTTTGTAAGTCATTCAATGTCTTTCTAATTATCTATTAGATACTATTTAAAATTTAATGTTACATGCTAACATCCTACCGTTTACCTAGAATCTATTAATACATTTAAAGCAGTATGAACACCAAAAAGTTATATTTTAAATTGTTGACTTTTGCTGCTTATCATATATTTATGTAAAATGTATAAAATTATGACAGAGATCTGGCTATATAGTCCAAGGTGAAAATGAGATACTCCTGTCTGAGCCTCCCAAGTGCTGGGATTATAGTTGTGTGCCACACCCAGCCTTTATTTTTTTTTTTAAGAATGGTATTTATTGAGCAACTGAACTTTAGCTAAGCATAACTGTACTTTTGTCATTTCAAGATATCATAAATAGCATATTCCCTCTTTTAACATTGTGGTCATTGTAGTTTCTAGATTGTGTGTTGGCAGGAAGGTTACTAATTACCTGGGCATTCATTCATGCTTGGGAACTTCCAAGAAACCATTCAGATTCTGCAGTAGTTTCCCCTTAAGGAGAATGGGAATGACTCTATCAGCAAAGATTTGTGGAAAAATTTTTATATTCTTGGTGCCACTGCCACAGAGATAAACAAGACAAGATTTTCCTGCAGAAAATTAGTTAGCAAACAGCAAGTATATTACGTCTTTGTTCTGCAGTGGGAGCCCTGGGATATTAAAAATAAAACCCCGATGTACCTAATGATCATGGGTAGGCTTTGTTTCATAAACATAATCTTTAGAAACAATAACCTGTTCCTGTAAGTTTTGATTGGCAGAAAGTTGAACAAGTTGTTAGTTTCAGTTGTCTTTTTTCTTCTTCCTGAAAAGCTGAAGCCTATATAGTATAAAATGGAATGAAATAGTAGGATCGGAAAATCCTAGACCTAACAAAAATGACATATCAAAACCATGTATTGTGTAAAACTTCTGAATATTATCATATAATTTGGGCTGACCTTTTTAAAAAATTAATTCAATAAACTTTAACATCTGAGGCTTTATAAATTCTTTTGGTCTTTTCTTCCAAGGTCAAATCAAGTCACTGTTATTTTTAATATGAGAGGGTGAATAAAAATGTACATTTTGTTGAAAATATTACATACAATTAGACTTTGAGATTTCTGAACTTTTTGATGTTTTCCTGCTTATCAGCGACTCTATTAACCCATAGTAAAATGTACTAACAGTGCTGAATTTGAAACTGCAAAATTTGTGATTTAACAGTCCTGGGTTTTTGTGTATCCTGACATCACCACTTACTACTTTCATATATCCTAATAAATTCTTTAACTTCTCAGAATCTGTTAACAGATAATTACTAACTATCTGTCTAAAGACCCAAGTTAAGATTGAATAAATTATCCAGCCTGGAACACAATGAATGCAGAATAAATAAAGGTTTGTCTCAGCTGCCCTTGAGTGCCAGCAGTCCTTATGGTAAGAGGCATTTGTCCAGAGCAACAGCAGGTTTCTTGACTTGTTTTCTAGTACTGTAGCATCTTCTTTGGACAGTAACCCACTGATGTTTATTAAACCACCCAGTCTTAACTCTGTCAATAACCAGTGAGCTATTTTAATAGAGCACTAGCAATAGATTTAACTAGGTGAAAAGTATTTCAGTGCATCTGAGGGACTATTCATTTTATATTCACCAACAGAGGATTGCTGTTTCCTATAGATATGTTATGTGTACAGACACATTTAATTACAATCTTGTTTAAGTGATTCAGTCTGGAACTTGAAGCAAATTGACAGAATAAAATGAAAGCTCTGAAGTAGTGCGCAGATGGAAAAAATAAGGTGATCCTGGACAC
The DNA here is from genome assembly GCA_036365145.1 of Orientallactaga sibirica. Classification (NCBI taxonomy): domain Eukaryota; kingdom Metazoa; phylum Chordata; class Mammalia; order Rodentia; family Dipodidae; genus Orientallactaga; species Orientallactaga sibirica. Next base: position 32,323,895 of record JAEOAD010000016.1, read on the forward strand.
AGAAATTACCATATTTAATAGCCACAAGAGTGATTAGAATATATTTGCATACAAGAATTACATTCTCTGCAGAATGGAGGTTAAAATTAATTAAGGTATTAACAATGTGCAGTTTCAGACCATCTTGAGAGGGTTCAGAGAGGTTTTTAAACCCCCATGGAAAGAGGATTTTCTTTTTTACCTTTCTTGCCTCCTGCAATTACCGCTGTTTAATGTAATGCCAACTGTCAAACTAAAAGGGTAGGAAAATATGCCACCCGGCCTTTTGGTCTACTGACATGCCCTTCAGAACGTGTCCTTTGAAAAGCATTGAGTGCAAATGTGTTTCATTACCTTTCCATCCAAACCCGTTCCCAAACCTAAAAATATCTCTTCTAGCCAGATACAGGATCGATTCCGAAGGCCCGGGCAGCGGGGCAAGGGCATGGCATGCATGCTCCTCCTACGCATCAGTTCCAGCCGAGACCCGGGGAGTACGAGACATTTGCATACAATTTTTGTCATTTAAATCCAATAATTTTTCAGAAAGCGGTCTGGACAACTGTGAACGTGTTTACGTAGTGGCCAGCTTCACGTCCCAAGCTCTTCCAGGCGGCGGCGGCCCCACACAGCCCAGAGAAGCTGGCGCCGCGACTTCAGTACTCTTCCCTCGGCGTCCGGCCAATGGCTGCCGCGCCTCACCCTAGTCATCCCGCCCCTCTGTCCACAGGAGCCAATAGAAAGGGCCATCTGTCAGCAGCGACCAATGGGAAGCCGGAATAGCCGCGCCACTGGCTGCGGCCGTTCCGCGGTGCAGTGTGGGCCCGCGCTCCGTTTCCCTGGAGCCGAAGTCGCCGCGCCGCTGCCGCCGCCCCGCGCAGGAGTTCAAACTCCCGGCGCCCGGCAGCGTCCGCGGGAGCCGGGCCCAGCCTGCGGCGGGCTTCGCGGGGAGTGCGGCCGGGACGCAGGCAAGGGGGCGGGCCGCGCGTCGTTCCCGGGCCGAGGGGGCGGGCCGGGGGCGGGGAGCCGCAGTGGGGAGGACCGGGCTGGGGTCCCCACGAAGAAGTGGGGAGTCGGGCGGCTCGGAGAGGAGGAGGGACCCAGAGTGGCCCGGGGAAGAGGGAGGGAGCTCAGCGCGGGCGCATCCCGGCGTGGGCTGAAGTTCTCCAAAGCTTGGCTGGGCTGCCAGCACATCTGCCCCAGCCATAGGGAAAGACACTCCCCATCCCCCGCCCCAGGATTTGGGTTTTTTTATTTTCTGTTATTTCTTATTTATTTTTTTAATACATCCTTTTAGGAATGGAATGAGTGGAATAAAGCTTGGTAGTGAAAACATTGACTTGTTGGCTCAAGTGAGTTGGAATGGCTACCCACGACGACTGCTTCTCATTGGTCGAACAAGGGAACAGTGTTTTACCAGTGATGACAAGCTGGTCCAGTTTACCTGAATTTAAACTACTCTTTTGTTCACTTTGTGGCCTTGAGCAAAATAAAGACATCATTTTTTTTTTTTTTTTGTGAGTGGGAGGTTGTGAAAATTGGTTTGTTGTGAAGATTAATTTTATGGAGATGTTTATGTGGGTACTGAGATAATGAAAAAGTGGTGTGGTGAAAGTGGATTGTTTGGGGGATTTGGTTGTGACTTTTCTGTCATAGTACAGCTCTGCCCACTCCCATCCCACTCCACTCCACCCTGCCCCAAAGTCTGAAGATTTTGTGGCACCTTTCAAGCAAGGTGTGCTTGAACAATTTATGCCTAACCTTGACCTTTATAATTAGGTATCTTTGAGATCAAAAGCCATTATTGAAATGATTTCGTGGGGGGCCAGCTGAAGGTAAATGTATAAGCCCTCCGTTTTTTCTCTCATGCTTGTTAATTATATTTTTTTCAGTGGTAGTTATACATTTATTTGTGACCAGAGAGAGTGAATATGGGGGCACCAGGGCCTCTTGCCACTCACTGCAAATGAACTCCAGGTCCTTGCACCACTTTGTGCGTCTGAGTTTACGTGGGTACTGGGAATTGAACCTTGGTGGGCAGGCTTTAACTACTGAGCCATCTCCTTAGTTCCTGTAGTTATACACATTGAAATTTTATAATGTAAATTTTTTTATTAATTTGAATATTCCATCCTGTTACATGTTGACTAGTATGTGGATCTGAAATGTACCAGGAAGTAATTGTTTTGATTCTTTATTTTAATAGATAATTTGACATTGTTTTGATTCTTTTAAAACATTTTTTTAAATTTATTTTTTATTGACAACTTCCATAATTATAGACAATAACCCATGGTAATTCCCTCCATTCCCCCACTTTCCCCTTTGCAACTCCACTCTCCATCATACACCTTACCCCTCCCAATTAGTCTCTCTTTTATTTTGATGTCATCATCTTTTCCTCCTGTTATGATGGTCTTGTGTAGGTAGAGTCAAGCACTGTGAGGTCATGGATATCCAGGCCATTCGTGTCTGGAGGAGTGCTTTTTAAGGAGTCCTACCCTTCCTTTGGCTCTTACATTCTTGATTCTTTATTTTGATAGATAATTTGTCATTTCTTTGATGCCCTTGGAAAAGAGACTCTTTTGTTAAAGTTGTATCCTTGGGGCTGGAGAGATGGTTCAGTGGCTAGAGGTGCTTGGTTGCAAAGCGGGCCAGCCCAGGTTCCATTCCCCAATACCCATATAAAGTCAGATACACAAAGCAGATCATGTGTCTGGAGTTCATTTGCAGTGGCAAGAGGCCTCGGCCTACCTGTTGTCTTACCCTCTCTGCTTGCAAATAAAGAAAAATATTTTTTGAAAAGTTGTGTATATCTTAACCCTATCTTGGAACTGTAATTGTAATTCTGTAGGACATGCTAGCAGACCACTGTAATAAAGATGTAACGCCTCCTTCCTGTTACCACTCCTTTGTATGGAATCCTCCTCCTCTTCTGCTCACCAGAACTCAATCTTGGGTCTTTCACTGCTTTTTTTTTTTTTTTTCTTTGCCAACTTGTTCCTTTTTTTTGTAGGCTTCTGCCATCTATGTTTCATACCACACTTCATATTTTGTATCTTTATCCTGGAACTGTTGTGTATATAGCTAATTTTTGGTATTTCCATATTGGATTGCCCACAGGCATCCCAAACTCAGCCCTTCTGATGTTGAAGTATTCACCTGACAAACCTGATTCCTCTGACTATTAGCTATTCACACCGAGTTTTGACATTCATTCAGGTTCTTCTGTCTGCCTGTACTTCATATTTAATCCCTCAACCAGGTCTGTTGTCTTATTGATAAACAGCTGGAATCAGTTCAGTGCTCTGTCCTTACACTACCTTAGTTCAAGCCTGCAGTTCTCATACCTTTGTAAATGTCATATCTGACCATCTTAACCTTTCTGGAGATCCTTTGTTTCCAGCCAGCTCATAAAGCTTCATGTAATGCTTGCCTCCACCTGATCCAGACAGAGTGCTCACCCCAAACCAGTGTTGTCCAATAGAAATAGAATGTGGGGCTGGTGAGATAGCTCAACAGTTAAGGCATTTGCCTGCATAGCCAAAGGACCCAGGTTTGATTCCCCAGTACCCATGTAAAGCCAGATGCACAAGGTGGAGCATGCATCTGGAGTTCGTTTGCAGAGACTAGAGGCCTTCGTGCACCCATTCTCTTTTTCTCCCTGTCAAACAAATAAAAATAAAATATTTTAAAAAAGAAATAGAATGTGAGCCAGTATATTTTTTTCAGTAACATACAAAAATACATACAGGTGAAATTACTTTTAGTATGCTTTGAACAAATCTATCTAAAATACAGTTTAAATAGCTAATCAATTTAGAAAAGATTATTCAGGAGATATGTAATAAATTTTCAAAATTCTAGGTGTGTATGTATATATAACTTTTTGGTTATACAGAAAATGGGTTTCTCCCCCTTCTGTTCCTCTTTACATCTCTTCCTCAACTCTCATAGTCCCCTTTCTACTTTCATGTTGAGCACGCGCACGCGCGCGCTCCCACACTCTTCGGCACTTAGTGAGAAAACATGGGGGGTATTTGTCTTTCTCAATCTGGCTTATTTCTTAATATAACAATCTCCAGTCCCATCCATTTTCCTGCAAACTTCTTACATACAACTGAGTAAATTTCCATCGTGTGTGTACCACAGTTACTTATTCAGTCATCTTTTGTTAGATGTCTCAGGTGGTTCCATGTCATAGCTATTGTGAATAGTGCAACAGTCAGTGTAATGGTTCCACATATGTGGTATACTCACTGTATGAGCTACATTTCAGGTGCTAGGTCCCACTGTGTTGGACAACACATTATAAACTATTTGCAACTTGAAGATTTGCCATGTTTTCTTAAAACCATTTACACACATTGTTTCATCTCATTGACACAAGCTCCTCCCCAGCTGCTGCCTTTTAAAAATGTATTTATTGATTTGGGAGAGAGGAAGTGAGGGACAGAGAGAGAGAGAAAGAAGCAGATAGATTGGGCACACCAGGGCCTCTAGCCACTGCAAATGAACTCCAGGCGAATGTGCCACCTTGTGCATCTGGCTTTCGTGTGTAGTTGCTGCCTTTTAATAACCACATTTACCGCTGCTTTGTCCTATGTCCTGCCTCAAATTATACTTGCGCTTCACTTCTGTGAATGCCTGAAGACACACTTTAAGTGAATATCCTCTGGAAAATTTCCCACTTCCTTCTGTCCTCTAATCTTGGCTCTTATTTCATCTCCTGTGCTTCCTTTTGCCATTAGACTTGTATCCTGTTTTATTATTTTTCTCCCCTTGGCTGGGAGTTTGGTAGTGATAGGGAATCACAGATATCCTACACTTTGTGTTCAACAGGTGTCTTATAAAGGAGTGAAGGAACACTGTGTGGTGTTTTCATTTGATTGACTAAACTCTCAGAATATATACTGACTAGAATATGCTTTTTTTTGACTGATTATTTCAAAATGCTGCTTAAAAGAAGCTGGTTATGCTATAATTTTAAGTGTAGTATTTATAGTGATCTTACTGATCATATTGAAATCCTACTTAAACTCCACACATAGCTTCAATTTTAATATTTTATTTTATTTATTTATTCATTTGAGAGAGAGAGAGAGAAAGAGGCACATAGAAAGAGAATGGGCATGCCAGGGCTTCCAGTCACTGCAAATGAACTCCACATGCATGTGCCACCTTGTGCATCTGGCTTACATGGGTCCTGGGGAATTAAATCTTGGTCCTTGGGCTTCACAGGCAAGTGCCTTAACTGGTAAGCCATAGATCTCCATACCTAGCTTCAGTTTTAAAAATAATTTAAATTTTATTTTAATCAAACATAGCATAATATTGTTTTGTACACAGATGTAGTCAGATAAGAAAATTGTTTAGAAATATGCAGGGCATGTAAATGGAGTGAGAAAACTATGTGTTTTTACTTGTTTCTTAATTTTGGCTCCTTTGAAGCAGAAATGTTCAGCTTTAATGCAGCTATGTGGCTTTCCCCTAATCTCATCCTTTGGGGGAGGTAGATTTCCTTAGTTCCTTATTTATAACTGTCTTTCTGTCTTAGCTTATTTTTATTTTGCTTATCCAGTTGCCTTTGGCAGCAAAGGTAACCAGGCAGCAATGTTTTATACAAGAAAAAAGAATCCAACACAGGGCTGTGTGAGGAAACAAACCCTGCTTTGATCGTATACAATTTGTTCTTAGAGTCAGGTGTATCATATGATCATTGTGACAGTCTATGTACACAGTAGTGTCTGTAGCTCACATTTTTATGGTTCATGTGAACCTGATTCTGGCACTGAAGGAATCTTCTTTTCTCTGACCAGTTACTTAACCAATTGGGGAGTTTTGTTGAAGTTTATTTTTGGAAGGAAAATGAAGAGTATGAGAGGGGATAAGTTTCCTAGTATGGCTTTAGTAACACTCTTGGCCATTTTTAGAAAAGTAGTAGTTCTTAGGAATTGAAATTGGAGAAATTTGTATTTTCCATTTTTCTTTTAAAGATAGTTCGTTCTTTAATTGTCACTGAGAGCTAATGAACTACATGTCACCCCATAGAGGAAACAGATAAACAACTGGCAACCAGTTCATTCTTGAGCACAAGGAACTAGTTTAAATTAGTTGGAAAACTATACATAGAGCCTAAATCTTCAGTGTTCCATCAAGCTGTATGCTGTTGTTTAAGAGAAAGAATCATTTTATTTATTTAACAACATGACTAAGCCCAGTATGGTGGCTTTCACCTGTGATCCCAGCACTTGGGTGGTAGAGGCAGGCCACTCAGGAGTTCACAGTCATTTTCAACTACATAGAGAATTTGAAGCTATCTGGGCTTTGTGAAATTCTGTCTCAAAATCATATTAATCAAATACAAATTATATATGTAAATGCAGGTGAGCTTTATTTTATCTGAAGCCCTATTAGGTCTTCAGTTTAAAAAAACATACAATTTTTCTGACTGCATGATAACTTTCTAAGCAAAACTGTTTACTAATGTTTCCCTCTTAGGGATTTTATAAATTTAAATAAGACTTTGGTGTCTGCTTTGAAATAGGGATGATTTAACATTTCTTTTAAAACAAAAATGCAAATTCAATAAAATGAAGCAATATTCTATCTGGTGAAGCATCACAAATAATTATTTCACAAATCATGAATAGTGTTGTCATCATGGTGAACTAGATAACTAGATAGACAAGATTTCTTTTTTCATGGGTCTTCCATTAGTAGGAGGGGTGGGACCATAAGTAGAAGCTCTTTTTAACAAGAGTAACAAGGTCGGTGAAGACAATAACACAGACCTATAGAAGAGAGTATCTGGGCTCACTATAGAATACAGTGGAAGCTACTTTTGAGATGGTGGCATTAGTGTTGAGGTGGGATGTAGGGAGCCACTTTTGTGAGGTTGCACAGAATGGGTGAAGCAAGCACAAAGGTTTATGTATTGAAAGCACAAAAGAAAGTCAGTTACCCTGAAAGAGCTGATGAGAGCAGTGGTATGGTAGATAAGGCAGGAGAAGGAAACAGACATGTTAGACATGTTAAAGAATCTGATTATGGCCTTGGGAGGCCCTTGAAGTGGATTAAGCAGGAGAATAGCACTGTCTAATCTGTTCCCAGTTGCATTTTCTGGCTGCTTCATGATGAACAGACTTGTGGGAATAAAAGTAAGGTATCAGGAGCAATTGCAGAAATCTGAGCAGATGCTGGCTCAGACATGGACAGTACCAGTGCAGGTGGCAAATGGTCAGATTTGGACTATGTTTGAAGATTAAACCATTAGGTTTTTTTTTTCCTTTTTTAAATTTATATTATTCTGATTTTACATTCATAGTATTGGTTCCATTGTCCTCCTCCCTGTCCTCCCACTTTCAAAGGGACCCTCATCAATGGGGAATGTGGGTCATGCATTGTGAGGTTAGTCAAGAGTTCTGGGGGGTAGGCCCCAGTCTCTGTGCATAATGCCCCAACTTGTGACTCTAACAATCTTTCCGCCCCCTCTTCTGCGAGTTTCCCTGAGCCACATTGGGGTCATTTTAGTTCTGTTTCAGTGATGAGGTTTTGGGAGCCTCTTTGTCTCTGGATATCTGGCTTAGTTGGAGTTGGATGTTCTCTGTGTTTATCTCCTTCAGCCTTTTTCTGGTGTCGTGATTGCCATGAATGCTGAACTGTTGCCCTTCCCCTGCGTTGTTCTATGGTTTCAGCTGGGGCCCTGGTGAGATGTGGTTAGCTGATCCTCCCTTCAGGTTTGTTGTCCACCTGAAAAAAGATAAGCAAATTCTCCAATGGAGAGAAAAGTTAGTACTAGGTAGAAGGGATGACCATTTATGTTTTGGAGGGAATTTTATATGCATTGGCTCTCTTCTAGCCCACATTTGGTAGTATCTTGCTCTTGTACCTGATTTTGACTTATTTCCCAGTTCCAACACTGAGTTCCATTCCACTGAGTGGATCTGTTAGCCAAATCAAGAGCAAACCATTAGGTTTTATATGTGATTTAGATATGGGATATGAGAGGTGAATTCCAGGATGATCTTAGATTTGTGACAGGAGTAGAGGGAGGTGTCGCTTAATGGGGTCATGAAAATAGGAAAGATTGGTAGTGGAAAGGAGGGTTCATTTTGATCCTGTACTTTGAAATGACTTGTCAAATGGGAAGGAGGCTATTTGAGTGTGGAAGTCAACCCTAGAGGAGTTCACCTAAGAAAGAAGGTGTGTATACAGAAGAAAGGGCCAGCATGGTACCCTGAGTATGTTAACATTTGAAGATCATGGTGCCTTGAATATTTTAACATGTGGAGATCAGGAAGAAAAGAGAATGTTTTCTACAGGAGGAGGTGATGGTGTTTCAACCACTGCTATGAGATCAGGTAGGAATGTGATAGAAAATAGGCTGTAGGGTTTTAGGAAGATGAACATTATTGGTGATCTTGACAAAATCCATTTTATGAAAATCTGACTAGTGGGGGTTCCAAAGAAACTGGTTAGAAGTGAAAAGGATATTCTAGATTATAGAATACTCTTCAAAAATTTTTACTTGGAAAATCGGAGTAGACAAATTAGGCTGTGTGGGAGGTAGCTCAGTCAGTTAAGTGTGTGCCTTGCAAGCACGAGGACCTGAGTTCAGTGGGAAGAACGCATATAAAAATGCCAGGTGTGATGGTGCACATTTGCAATCGTACCATTGTGGGGATAAAGATGGGTCCTTGGGGTTTAGTGGTCAGCCACTCTAGCTTAATTGGTGAGATCCATGTCACTGAGAAAACCTATCTGAAAAAAGGTGGGAGGCATGTGAGAGGAATGACATGTGAGGTTGTCTTTTGGCCTTCACACACATGTGCACACACATATACGTTAAAAACCATTGTGCTGTATGTAGATGCACCACAACATGGAGTCAAGCACCAACTTCACGAGAGCCTCTTTGTTGATGGGATTGATCCTGTAGCTTGGGCACGGTTGCAGGAGCAACGCTGGCATGGAGAGAGGATGACAAAGAAAGAAGACAGCTGGAAATGTTTTTTGAGTCATTCCAGGGCCGGGTGGGTAGAGTAGAGGACAGATAGAAGTGACCAGTGGGCCTGGCTTCCTTGCTGGTCATTATCTGATAGTCTCTGGAGTAGTGAATGGGTCATTCATCTAAAAGTCAGAAAACCTAGAGTCTATTTCATGATTTACTAACTGAGCTTTGTGACTTTACATGAGTAATTTTGTTTTCTGGGTCTCAGCTTTCTTAACCTTCACAAAGAAAGGACTAATTTCCCAGGGTCCATATTTCAGTGCTAGGCCATTAGGTACACTTGAGAAGTTGCAGAGCTTTGCTTCTCTTTCATGTTCTTATAGTTACTCTACCTGTTTATCTGTTTCTTCCTCTTTGCTAGCTTTTCAAGTCTTTTCTTTAACTTCCCTTTTCTTTTTTATGTTTATTATTATTATTAACAAGATGTTTCATATGGATGCATCATGTGTTGGTACCCTCTTTCCCCTCATCCCTGCCCCCATTCCATTGTTGACGCTCCTCAGTAGAGTTGCAGGTATTCTCCATGGGGTTGTAGTTTCTGCGATTGGGAGCGGCAGTCAGTTATTTGGGGGAGGGGAGGGGCGGATACCTGTGGCATAATGTCTCAACCTGTGGCTCTTACAATCTTTTTACCCCCTATTCCATAAAATTCCCTGAGCCATGGTGGGTGAGTTTTGAGTCTACTTCAGTGATGAGCTCTTAGGAGCCTCTGGATCCTACTTTGGTAGGTGTTGAATATTCTCAGGGTCTGTCTCCTACACCTTGGCACTGATTATCAGTAAGAGCATGGAAGCAGCACTCTTGCTGGTCTCCATTCCTCTGTGGATTCAGCTGTGGCTTGGCTGAAGTGTGAGGGGTAGTTTATCTCCTCCAGTCTCACTACCTTCTGAAAAAGAAGAACAGATTCTTCATGGGGAGAGTGAAGCCAGCATAGTTTAAATGGGATAAGCATTATTAATTTAGGGAGAATGTGATGTATGTGACCCCTCCTTTTACCAAAGACTAGTGAGAGCTTGACACTGGAGAGCATAAGCTTTGTCTCCATAGGACTCTGATCTGGTTCCCAATTCCAGATATGGGTTCCTTTCCACTGAGCAGATCTCTTAGCCAATCAGAAAGCTATTGGTTATGCACTGAGGCTGTGTGCCACTATTGCAACGGTGTTTTCATCTGTCAGGGAAAGCGTCTGAGTAGCTTAGACCTCTGGTTGCTCAGACCATTGTTGGCCATTTCCCCTCAATAGCTCATGTAGCGCTTTCCAGCATTAGATGGGCTAACTGTCTGGGGACTGTTGTTCTTCTGAATTCCATCCAGGTCTCTCCATGCTCTGTGTCAATAGCATATGGTGTCTTTAGCAATAGGGTCTCTGCTTTTGCCTCAGGCAGTTAATCAAGTGCTTTCACAGAAAGCTGTCTTGATTTGAGGACCTCATAGATCTCCCTGATCAACAGCTCAATGTGGGTAGCAACCAATCTCTGGGAGTTAGAGGTCAGAGACAGAAATTTTTTTCTTTTAAGCTTAGGCTTCATCACCCCTCACCAGAGGTCTACTTTTCAGGTGCCCCCCCCTTTACTCCTTTTGAAGGTTATATCTTTTAGGCTATCTTCAAGAATAAAGGTTTCTATGGTACCATCTCATTTTGGATTTAATTTTGTGTTTGTTTCCCTTCCTCCCCCCCCTCCCCTCCCCCCCAACCCTTCCATCCCTATTGTCTGGGCCTTGAGTTGCCTATCAGGTATGTCAGCAACTCAAGCAGGTCCAGGTTAGGAACTGCAGATAAGTGACACCATGCAGCATTTGTCTTTCTGTGATTGTGTGAGTTAGCTGAGTAAGATCTATTCCAAGTCTGTTCATTTTTCTACAGATTTCATTGTATCTTTTTTTTAAACTGCTGTGTAGAATTCCATTGTGTAAGTGTACCGCGACATTATCCATTCAGCCAAAGATGGGCATCTGGGTTGATTCCAGTTCTTAGCTATAATGAATTGAGCAGCTATAAACATAGTTGAGCAAATATACCTGAACTGAGATGTAGAGCTTTTAGGATAAATGCCCAGTAAGAGAATAACAGGGTTTGTTGGTAACTCTATATTCATCATTTTCAGGAGTCTCCATACTGATTTCCATGGTGGTTGTACCAGCTTACATTCCCATCAACAGTGAATGAGTGTTCCTATTTCTCCCCATCCTCACCAACATTTGCTTTCATTTGATTTTTTTTAATGTCTGCTATTCTTACTAGGGTAAGACGGGATCTCATAGATGTTTTAATTTGCATTTCCCTAATGATTAGGGGTGTTGAACACTTTCTTAAGTGTGTGGTAGCCATTCCTCTGAAAACTCCCTATTGAGTTCTCTGCCCTACTTTTGGAGTGGATTATTTGATTTTTATTTTTGAGTTTTTTGAGTTTTTTGTAGATTCTAGATATTAGACTCTGTCAGTGGTGTATCTGGCAAAGATTTTCTCCCATTCAGTGGGTAATCTATTGGCTCTGCTTATTGTATGTTTGTGCAGAAGCTTTTTAGCTTCATAAGATCCCATTGGTTGTTACCTACTCTTTTCTTTGCTTTTTTTTTTTTTTTTTTGAACTATTTTCTGACAGCAGTCTTTCTACAAGGAAGAAGGAGTAATTTCTTAAAAAGTCAAATTTTAAGTCAGAAGTTCTATTCTCAGGGGAAGGTTAATTATTTGGGTTGTTATAATTATTTATATTAAATTTATTTTTATTAACATACAGAGAATTAGATTTCATTATATTGTATTTCAAATGAATTTTGTTTCTGTTTCCCTCCCCCTATTTTACTCCTTCTTCTTCCTCTTTGGGCCTCCCCACCGTAGCCTCACCCTCATACTATTTTTTTCCCTTTGTCCTTGTTCCTTCTTGTGATCTTCTATCACAGATGAGACATATTGTGTCCTGTCAGGAGGTACATGTCTGGGATGTTTCTTTTTTGTGGCGTTACTACCATAAGCAATCGCTATCTATAGCTCCATTAAAGTTCTAGTTCTTTTGTTTTACTCTCTCTTTCTTTCTTCTTTCTTCCTTTCTCTCTCTCTCTTTCTTTCTTTCTTCTATCTTTCTTTCTTTTTTGAAGTAGGGTCTTACTGTATCCCAGGCTGACCTGGCAGTCACTATGTATTCTCAGGGTGGTCTCGAACTCATGGTAATCCCCCTGCCTCTGCCTCCCAAAGGATTAAAGCCATATACCACCATGCCTGACCTCTTTTTTTTTTTTTTTGAGGTAGGGTCTTGCTCTAATTCTATAAAGACTTTTCCTTATCTACTGAATTCACCATATATTTATACTGATACTAATTCAGATTTAGGATGTGAGAACTTTAAAACTCATTGAAGCTGATTTTTTTTTCATATTGAAAGTTGCAGCGTACCAACATCAATCACTTCCTTTTTCTTGTAGTATGTATGTGTTAATCTGAGAATAACAGTGCCAATACTGAAAAATGAAAAGTAACTTTGTCATTAGCCTTTTAAGGGCTAAGAAGTCGAGTTGTGTTTTAAGGTGATTTGAACTGGTTTCTCTGTGCTTTTGCCACTATGTTTAGTTAATTGAGTTTCATTTCATTTCCTTTATAGGAATTGTCTTTTTTTAAAACAAATCTTCCCAAAATTACAGCTTCTAAAGTCATGTCTGCTAATAGTTATGTACAAATGTATTTAGCTTCCATCACTGGCCCTAAACTCTGTTTTCTCCTTACCTGAAGAGCTGTGTTTTATTAAGCAACCGCCAGCACATTTGGCTTTTTAAATTTAAATTTAAAAAAATCAAGATTTGTTCCTCATTCACACTAGTGACCTTTGCACAGGTAGCTACGCAGCTACCACCACGTAGGACTACAGTTTATAAAAGTTTCTCCACCTGTGGTGAAAGTTCTATTGGACAGCCTTATGCCAGAGAACTCATTCCTTTAAACATTTAATTTATCCTTCTACTTTTAAAATATAAATGGTTTCACTTTGACTTTAGTAACATACTGCCTTAAGCTGTTTGTAGGCATAAGAAAATACTCAGGGCTATTTTTTCATTTTTAATACTTTATTTATTTGAGAGAAAGAGAGTCAGTGGTGGTGCCAGAACCTCTAGCCACTGTAAATGAACTCCAGGTGCATGTGCCACCTTGTGCATCAAGCTCCACGTGAGTACTGGGGCATTCAACCTGGGTCCTTTGGCTTTGTGGGCAAGTATCTTAACTGCTAAGCCATCTCTCCAGCCCTGAGCTTTGTTTGTTTAGCTCATAGTTTTGGAAATTGCAAGCCAAAGATTGGGCTACCCCAGGTCTTTATTCTTCCAGAGGCTTCATGGTGGATGATACATAGTGATATAAGCACTGCATGAAAGAGGTCACACAGTGAGCCAGAGGGATTCTAGAGTTAAACTGATTCATTCATGTCTGCTCATACTGGCAATTAAACCCAGAGCCTCCAAAATGCTAGGCAAGCACTTGACTACTGAGACACATCTCCAAACCTTGCTTTTATTTTGAGATAGGACATTGCTAAATATTATCACAGGCTATTCTGGAATCCATGCCTTATCCTCCCTACTAGCTGGGATAACACCTATGTGCCATCATGCCCGACATAAGCTTAGTCTATATAAACAACCTGCTCTCAAGAACTCACTCTGGGAAGCCCGTGTTAGTTCTTTCCAAGATGAGTCTCTCATGACCCAAGTACTTTGTAGAAGGCTTTGCCTTCTTTGCTTTGATAAGAATCAGTTCTACCAGTCTCAGCAGTGCCTGACTAAAGACCAACAACAATTCCAGCCCAAGAGTCTTTGAGAAGAAAACAAAACCATATCCAAATTATATAGCATACCACCTATGCTTTACCTGTTTTTTTTTTTTTTGTTGTTCTCTCCCTCCGCTGCAGGCATCCCAAGTCTGTCCTTTTCTTCATATATCCTGGAATTATGCTTGGCTGTAGAGCAGATGGAGTCAAGAGAGGCTTCATTACCTTAATAGCTCCATTGTGTGCTTCATTATGTAGATCTTGATGGCTTATAATGGCAACTTCCTGGTCATTGTAATAGTGTCTTTTAGTAGCACTGTGATGAACAGTAGTTCTGCCTTCTTCATGCATTACTATCAACACGGATCAATAGGATTGCATTTTCCTCCTATTAAAAGTAATGGTTCCAATTATAAATATAGCCCAGTTTCATTGTATTAACAAACAAAAATACATGAAGAGAGAGAAAATGATATACAATCCATGTTGCTGCTCAGGCCGACACTGGGTATTCATGCGTCCCTTGCTTTGCAGGTTTTTTTCAGTTCTTGAGTTCAGACAGGAAGGTGCTCACTACTAAACGAGATTACATGACCCTCACTAGTTTGGGCTTTCTTCTTTACCACGATACTATAAAGTATTTCCTTTGAACACGGACCTTTTGTTAACATTCCCAACAACTGCATGATATGCTGTGTGGATTTTTCCAATACTTAATCTGTGATGGTTAGACATTTCATTATTTCCAGTGTTGAAAAACATATTACATTGTATTACATTAAACATTTGTATTTTCCCCTATTTTTAGATTATTTTCTGGGGACTCACAAATGGAATTACTATGATTTTTTTTTTGTGTGTGTGTGGTTTTTCGAGGTTTTTTGGTCTAGCCCAGGCTGTCCTGGAATTCACCAGGTAGTCTCAGGGTAGCCTCAAACTCAAAGCAATCCTCTTGACCTCTGCCTCCTGAGTGCTGGGATTAAAGGTGTGTGCCACCAATGCCCTGCTAGAAATGGAATTATTGAACCAAAGATTAAAAGCATAAATAAGATTAGTCATGGTGACTCACAACTATAATTGTAACACTTAGGCTGAGGCAGAAGGATTTTTGTGAGTTTGAGGCCTGACTAGGCTACATAGTGAGTTTCAAGCCAGCTTGGCTACAGAGTGGGACCCTGTCTCAAAATTAATTACAAAATTAATTACTTTTTAAAAAGCATATATAGGGGGCTGGAGAGATGGCTTAGCGGTTAAGGAATTTGCCACTGAAGCCAAAGGATCCTGGTTCGATTCTCTAGGACCCATGTAAGCCAGATGCACAAGGGGCACATGCATCTGGAGTTCATTTGCAGTGGCTGGAGGCCCTGGCATGCCCATTCTCTTTCTGTCTGCCTCTCTTCTATTTTCTCTCTCTGCTTGCAAATAAATAAATAAATAAATAATTTGTAAAAAGCATAAATAAAATCAGTACATCTTGACAACTCCCCCTCTCCCCAAATAATCCTGATAACTGTTCTAGTCACATAAAATGTCATTGTTTTAAAGAATCTTTGGTAATATGATAGCTTTAAAATTGGCATTTCAAGTTGAATACTTTTATTTATCTACCATGTGCCATTTTGTGGAATTAGCATGTATTTTTCTCATTTAACTTTTTTTTATTGATAACTTCCTTAATTATAGACAATATCCCTTGGTACTTCCCTCCCTCCTCCAACTTTCCCCTTTGAAACTCCACTTTCCATCATATCCCCTCTCCCTCTCAGTCAGTCTCTTTTATTTTGATGTCATGATATTTTCCTTCTATTGTGATGGTCTTGTGCAGGTAGTTTCAGGCATTGTGAAGTCATGAATATCCATGCCATTTTGTGTCCGGAGGAGCACATTGTAAGGAGTCCTACCCTTCCTTTGGCTCTTACATTCTTTCCGCCACCTCTTCCTCAATGGACCCTGAGCCTTGAAAGGTGTGTTAGAGATGTTTCAGTGCTGAGCACTCCTTCATTTAACTTTTGATCTAATTTTTCTTACGGGGTGGGTACAGTGAGGTACTCATTTATATGTTCAGGATGATAACTATTTCCTATCATGTTTGCAAATACTTTCATCAAAATATATTTCATCAAAGTTTTCCTTTTTAGTTTTTAAAATTTTACATTTCTTTTTTTTTGGGGGGGGGGTTTCGAGGTAGGGTCTCTATTTAGCCCAGGCTGACCTGAAATTTACTGTGTAGTCTCAGGGTGGCCTTGAACTCACAGCATTCCTTCTACCTTTGCCTCCTGAGTGCTGGGATTAAAGGTTTTTACATTTCTTATTAGGTTTTTGTTTGTTTATTTCCACCACAACTTCTCCCAGCTGCAACAACAACAACAAAAAGAATGAACACATATTTGATTCTCCAAGTCCCATGTAGCTACACAGAGATGCAGGCATGCAGTGTTGCACATGTGCCATGAGGGGGTGCACATGTCTGGAGTTTGTTCACAGTGGCTGACAGGCCCTGGAGTGACCACTCTCTCTCTCTCTCTGCCTTTTTCTCTCCATGTCTCCCTCAAAAAAAGAAAGAAAGAAAGAAAGAAAGAAAGAAAGAAAGAAAGAAAGAGAGAGAGAGAGAGAGAGAGAAAGAAAGAAAGAAAGAAAGAAGGAAGGAAGGAAGGAAGGAAGGAAGGAAGGAAGGAAGGAAGGAAGGAAGGAAGGAAGGAAAAGAAAGAAGAAAGAAAGAGCCGTAGTGGTGGCACATGGCTTTAATCCCAGCACTCGGGAGATAGAGGTAGGAGGATCACCATGAGTTCAATGCCACCCTGAGATTACATAGTGAATTCCAGGTCAGCCTGGAGTACATCAAGACCCTACTTTGAAAAACAGAACAAACAAAAAAAAAAAGAAAAGAAAAATGCTGGTATTGTGTTGATTATCATCTGTTAAATCTCAGCATTTGGGTTTACTATAATTCTTTGAATTCAAGAGAATCATCTTTAGTTAGCATTTATTCAGAAGTAATATGTATTAGGAACTTTAGGTGCTATTTTTCTATACTATGACAGAACCTGTTCTTTTTTTTTTGTCAAATACCATGAACAACTTATACATGAAAGTCTAGATGTGTTAAATTATAGCCCTTTCTTATCCCTTAAGCAGATAGTATCTTGCCTTTACTGGTTCTCATTGTGGTAACTATGAAAATCTATTTCACGACTATGATGGGCCGCTTTTCTTCTCCAATTGTAGGAAATAGCGTCTGTCTTCTGGTGAATTGTGGGTTACGGATCTATCTACTGTGAATTGTGGATTACAGATATATTGTGGTGAAGACGAATTTCATAGAAATAAATATCATTAAGAGGATATGAAAATCATCTTCATGTACCTGTGAAATTATGTGATAGAGGCCATTTTTCAAAACAATGGGGGACCAGGCCAGAAGTCCAGATCCAGGAAGGACAGCAAGCAAATCCAAGTACTCTTACTACTCATCTGACTTTGGATCCTCGCCACAGTCTTCACGCCAATCTTCTCCAGGCAGCTCGCCTTCGCATAGAAATGCTAAAGAGAAAACCCCACAGAGACAGGTAGCAGATAAGCAGGTGCATCACCAAGGTAAGATTGAGCGCTCATGGGGAGAGCTTAACTAAAACTGTGAATAAAGCCCTTCTGTGGACTGATACACATTTGAAAGACTGTGTTTTCATGCATTTAGACAGATGTTGCTTATGTGTCTGTGCTGCTACGTATTAATTACCCTTATGAATTCAGAGTTATACAGAAGAAAGTAACATGAAGCAGCCGTCCCTCCTTTTCCTGAGGAAATGACTCTTTGACTTTCCCAAGGTACTTAGAGTAAAGGCAAAACGAAAACAAATCCTATAGAACAACTATGCTCTTTTGTCTTCATTTTTTAAAAAGTAATGAAATGCATTGATATTAACTAGCTAAGAGCCAGTTTTAATAAATAAAATTACCCTAGGTAGGTAACACATTGCTTACTGAAAAATGTTCATGTTAAAGCTAGGAATGGAATTTGGGACTATGTACTAGTAGTTTAATTTATTTTGCTTTAAACTGTCTTAAAGGGCACACTAAATTATCATTGAAAACACTTACTATTTTGAAACATATTTAGCTATGTAATGTTCTATAAATCTCTTCACTTTAATTAATCTGGGCCAAGAAAATACATTGTCCTGAGTCACAAGAACCCTGTAGAAGCATAAACCAAGGCAGTGAGTAATGATAACTAACAGCCATTAATACCTGCAGAAAAGTTACCATAGCAGCACAGCATTTTGAGCCTTTATGTTACATGGCCTGCAGCCTATGTTAACACACTATATTGACAATTTTTGTGGATACTACCATTGGAAGGATTTAAGAAAGGATGTAATTATATTTGCATTTAAATTTTTTAATTTGAAAATTAATATTTACACATTAAAAATTATGAAGTCTGTAAATCTCTTTTGAAAACAATCCTGCTGTGGACTCCTAGCCTCGGTCCTCAGGAATGTGCATATGGGTAAATATTACATTGTATTTTCTTTGTTTGTTTTCTTTTTCCCTCTCTAAGCATGATCTTTGTTTCACTTTTTCTCCATATCTGGCTCACTGCAAGGTGCTTGTTAAAGCTCTGCTGGGAGGAACATGGTCAACTTTTATTACATAGCTACAAACATTTCTTAACGTTGGACCTACAAAGCTCCGTTGTTCCCAAGGATAATTTACATATCCAGGATATTATCACCAAGAAATACTTTAATTTTTCCTTCCTTCTTCAGAAGCCATCCAATTAATGAGTGAGAACTCTGTAGCCTTACCTTATTTGAGCACATAATTGAGACAAAGCTGTGAATACAGCTCCAGCATCAACCAGAAAATTTCAGTTATCTGACTGATAACTGACTTGCATAGCTTTTGAATTAAAATGTGTAGCAATTTGTCTACCTTAGACCAATCAACAGGAATGGACTGTGTTAACTTCTCTTGGCTTAAATTGCCAACACTAGTGGAAAAAACAAATGTGATTAAAGCACCACTTTTGTCTTTGCTTGTGTGTGCATGTGTGTGATGTAGGGTGGCGGTGGCGGTGGTGCTGGGCTGTATGTGTGTGTGTGGGGGGGGAGCATATGCGTGTGTATGTGCCCTTGCAGTGCTCCATACGCTCACCTGTGAAGGCTGAAGTGGAGCTTGGCTGTCCCATTCCATTACTCTATCCTTGGTCTTATTTCTGAGCCAGAGTTTCTTTTTACTGGTTCTAGAGCTGCAGGGCCCCAGTGCTTCTCAGGTCTCTCTGCTTCCCTGCAGGATTGGTGTGACAGGCTTGCATGGCCACACCCAGATGTTTTACATGGGATGTGGAGAATTGAATACTGGCAATCTTAGGCCCCCCCGCAGTCCTTCATGCTTACACAGGAAGTGCACTTACCTGCCCAGCCAGCTGTCCAGCCCTTTTCCCCCTTGAGATGGCATTAATGTAGCCCAGGATGGTCTAGGACTCCCTGGGTAGCCAAGGATGCCCTTCAGTTCCTGATCCTCCTGCCTGCAGCCTTGTGTTATCACCCTACCCCCAAACCAGCACTATAGACACTTGAATTTGCATTTTTGATACATATTCTTCTTTCTTCCATTTAAATGTGTAGCATATTTATTTTTTAATTATATTAGAATTTACACATGTAATATAATCTAATAATAGTTTGATTGTATGTACTAATATACTGTATATTTATTCCATTGTTTATTTTATTAGCAGTATGAACCTGTCTTGATTTTTTTTGGTAGATACATATTTTTTACTACATTTTTTAAATAAGTCATACTGCACTTTTAACACCAGAAGGTAAAAAAAAAGAATCTTTACTCAATTTTTGGCTGGACCTAATGAGCGGGAGTTAAAAAGTGACATATAGAGTAGCCAATTCTCTTTCTTCTTCTATTCACTCTACATTTCATCTTGATGGTTTTAAAAATGAAAGTGAATAGATAGGAAATACATATTCAGGTTAATAGTCCATTTGTAAGAACACTGAATATTCTAGAAAGCAAATGTTCAGATTTTTTTAGGATATCCTAAAGTTTAGGAAACCATTTTGCATCTATCTGAATAATTGAAATATTGGATTAGTGAAGAGTTTTTTATCCTGATTCTTATGTGTAGGTTTTAACTTCTCAAATGAAAGAAGTTGCTATTTGCACATAATCTTGTTTTCTGAACATCTTACTTTATATATAATAATCAAAGGTAAATTAGCAGATGTGAGGCTATGATTTAATCCCTGGCATGACAGAAAATAGATTTAGAGCAGTTGTTATTTATCTTTACACGTGTTCATTTTAATGTGTAAAGTTCTGTCATCTAGGAGTTTATTATATACTGTAAAACTTAAAACTCTTCTAGCTCAGTTATTGCAAATGAATAAAAGTTGAAATAATGGTTACTCCAGGTTCAAAACTAAATTCTAAAGCAGTGTTGTCCAATGGAAATAGAATGCAACTTACACATCATTTTGTATTTCCAAGTGCTGAAAAAAGAAATAGATGAAATTTTATTTAACCCATTGCATACAGAATCTTGCTATTCTACATATGGGAACTATAATACCGTTTGTGGAGTAGTTTGGCTGCTGTGTTGATACCATGGTTTCCGAAGTGCAGCTGAGCTTTCCCGTTCCCCTCTCCAATCCCTGTCATGCCTTCAGGTAGAGCTGGATTTCCAAATCAGTACATATTCAAAACAGCCTTGTAAAGTTGTCCATCTTTTAAATAAAACTTTATAGTGTTAAATTGTAAAAGTTACCTGTTCTTGTTTCTTGTTTATATATTGATCAAGTATCCATAGCTGGTGAGAAGGGCCAGGGAGGGATGAGGAGAAAGGGGGAAGGGGAGAAGAAGAAGAGAGAGGAGGGGGGAGGAAGGGAAGGGAGGGTTGGGAATTCTTTTCAGTCTATCTTTATTTTCCTTTTGTCCTAGAATTCATTTCCTTCTTGAAAACTGTTGCAGTTACCTGGGAAGTTGTTTTCTTTGAGCTTCTGACAGACATTAGACACCTTTTAAAGAGCATGTATGCATATTGAGCCTTGAACATTTTTTCCATCTTTTTGTTTGTTTGTTTTTCCTTTTTATTGACAGCATCCGTACTTACAGAAAACAAACCATGATAATTCCCTCCCCTTCCCCACTTGCCCCTTCGTAGATCTACACTCCATCATATCCCCTCCCTCTCTCCATTAGTCTCTCTTTCATTTTGATGTCATTATCTTTTCCTCCTATTATGAGGGTCTTGTGAAGATATTGCTAGGCACTGTGAAATCATGAATAGCAAGGCCAATCTGTCTGCCTCAATTGCATTATAAGCAGTCCTACCCTTTTCTTCGGCTTTTATATTCTTTCTGCCACCCCTTCCACAATGGACCCTGAGCCTTAGGTGTGATAGAGCTGTTTGAGTGCTGAACATTCCTTCATCATGTCTTCTCAGCACTATGGTGCCTTTTGGGTCATCCCAGTAGTCACTGCCATCTGAAAAAAGAAGCTTCTCTAACCAAAAGTGAGAATAACATTACTATATGGGTATGAATATTAAGTAAAGTGCTTATAGGACAGTTTGGTGAGCCAAATATATGCATTAAGCCAGACAAGAACAGGTGTTACACTCCTAATGCTCATGACCTCCCGCACTATAGGCTTTTGATTAGGTTTTCAGAACCAGGCCCAAAGAGCAGGCCTCCAGTCCAATTAGAGAGCAGTTGGTTTCCCCCATAATAGACATGCCACTATTGCACCTGTTGCCTCGTTTGGCCTGGCTAGCTAAACCTGAGGCTTGCATTGTCCTCTGCTTTCACCACTGATGACTTCTGTTTCCCATAAGGCTGCATGCAGTGCAGCTTTTTCAGCTTTCTGTCAGCTGGTCTACTGGGAGAAGGTTTTCAGCTCAGCCCCAGTTTGTTTCTCGGTGACCTTTCAGCGCAGGCATGTGAAGTCTTCAGCAATAGGGTCTTATCATCTATTCCTGATGAGAAACCAAGAGCCTTGGCAATAGCCTGTAAAAATTTGGGGGCATCAAGAACCTCCCTGGCCAACAACTCACTGGAAGATATCCCATCCCTGGCACTGAAATTTTTCTAGTCTATTACTTCTGGGTGTGCCATTATCCAAAAACGTAGGTTATCATGTAGCTTATTTGCAATATCCTGGATTTTGATTACCCCTCTCCCCACATTTCTTTTACTCAATCTCTTCCCCTGACCTTGCTTGGGCCATTCCAACCACAGTAATCTGTCCATCTACTTACATATATATAGTACCATCCCCTTAATTCCACCCTTCACTTCCTTCCCTCATAGCCCTTTTCTAGCTTACTGGCCTCTGCTACCAGTTTTTACTCCAACTCACTCACAGGTCTGAACATTTGTAACTAGGATCCACATATGAGAGAAAACATGTGATGTTTGGCTTTCTGGGCCTGGTTTACCTCACTTTCTAGCACCAGAGGCTGCTGGGTAGAAGTCTGTTGAGTGATGCTGTCCTCTTTCTAGGGATGGGAAATGAATTGGAAAGGATTAATTGAACTTCCAAGGAGTTAGTGGTCAATTTGGGTCCCAAGTCCTCATTGTATAAATGTTGTGCCCAAAATAAAAGAAAGGGTTGTAAATAATTTAGAGGAAACAAGTATTTTTACCCTGCAAATAATCCCAACTATGTTGGCACAAATGATTTGGATAGCACAATGTTCTGTCCAGTGTTTACCATGTGGATGGCACCTTTGAATTCTGATTTGCAGTCTTTCCCATAAAGTTAAAAGTAGCTAGAGCCTGACACTGTCATCTTGAAGTAGAATAATTCCATATAAACACTGGATATAATTTTTTAATTTTTAATTATTTATGTATATAGTGTGTATACAGCCATGATGGTACCATTGTTAGCCTTCTCCCTATCCCCTCCCATGGGGATTGTGGGTCTTGCATTATGGGAGTAGCCATAAGTTATGGGGGTAAGGCAATGTCTCCGTGCATAATGACCCAATTTATGGCTCTAACAATCTTTCCACTCCCTCTTCCACAAATTTCCCTGAGCCATGTTGGGTTCATTTTAGGTCTATTTCATTGATGAGGTTTTGTGAGTCTCTGTGTCTCTGGATATCTGATTTGGTAGGAGTTGAGTGTTCTTTGTGTCTCTCTCCTTTACCCTTGTGCTGATAGCAGGTTCACTGATAAAGCAGCACTCTTGCTCATTTCCCCTATGACTCTATGGCTTCAGCTGGTGCCCTGGTGAGATGCCATGGGCTGATTCTCTCCTCAGGTTCTGCGTCCATCTGAAAAAGAGAAGCAAATTCTCCAATGGAGAGTGAGGTCAGTGCACGATACATGGATAACCATTATTATTGTAGAGAGAATTGTTAGGTGTAGGCCCTCTTGTATCCCACTATCAGTGGGAGCTTGATATTGGAAAGCAGGCTCCTTTTTGGATATGGTTCTGACTTGTTTCCCCGTTCCAGGTATGGGTCCCAGTCCACTGAGCAAATCCATTAGCCAAATCAAGAGCACTTGGCAACCAACTGTGGCTGTGTGCCACTATTGTCCTTGTGTGATCATCACACCAGGTTGTTTGCTGCTCAGTAGCTTAGACCACGAATTGCTTAGACAGATGTTGGTCATTTTCCCCAAGTCTCATGTAATACTTTCTGGCACTAGACAAGCTGTCTGGGAACTCTCTTCCAGATTCCAGCCAGGTCACTCCATGTTCTGTCCCAACAGCATATGGTGTCGTCGGCAGTTGGGTCTTAACCATCAACCTTTGGTGGGTCATCAAGTACTCTGACAGAAATCTGTGTTCTTTTGGGAAACCTTGTAGGTCTCACTAATCAACAACTCATTGTGGATGTTAACCACATGTTGGCATTGGCAGTTACAGGTCAGAGCCAAAGGAAAAGAAGGAAGAAAAAGTATAGGTGATATGAAAAAGAGAGAAGAGAAAGAAGAGGGAGTGAGAGAGACAGAGAGAGAGAGATAGGAGAAGATTGAAGTTAGTCTTCATCCTACCCTCTCTAGGCTCTTGTGATTCAGGTGTTCTCTCTAAGCACCTGATGAAGGTTTGGCCTTTTAGTATGTCTTTCAGGATATAGGATTTTATGGTACCATTTCCATTTGGTTCCAGTTTTTTTTTGTCCCCCCCTTTTCCTCCCCTCCCTCCAGTCCTCAAGATGTTTATTAGGTGTGTGTCAGCATCTTGGGCAAATTCAGGTTAGGAGCACAGATGAGTGAGAACATGCGATGCGTATCTTTCTGTGATTGGGTGGATTCGCTGAGAATGATCTGTTCCAAGTTTGACCATTTTTCTTCAAATTGCATTGTGTCATTTTTCCTTACTGCTGTGTAGAATAACATTGTGTAGATATACCACATCTTAGTTATCCATTTGTCTAATGATGGACATCTGGGTTGATTCCAGCTCTTAGCTACTATGAATTGAGCAGCTATAAACATGGTTGAGCTGAAATGAGACTTGGAGCTTTTAGGGTAGATGCCCAGTAAGGGGATAACTGGGTCTGTTGGTATCTCTATAGTCATCCTTTTTAGGAGTTTCCATATTGCTTTCCATAGTGGTTGTACCAGCTTAAATTCCCACCAACAGTGAATGAGGGTTCCTATTTCTCCACAACCTTGCCAGCATTTGTTGTCATTAGATTTTTGTTTAATGTTTGCTATCCTTACTCTGGGATAAGGTGTAATCTCATAGTCATTTTAATTCGCATTTCCCTGATGATTAGGGATGTTGAACATTTTCTTAAGTGTGTGTTTGCCATTTGTGTTTCTTCCTCTGAGAACTCCCTGTGCAGTTCTCTGCCCTATTTTCTGAATGGGTTGTTTGACTTTTTATTGTTAGGTTTTTGAGTTCTTTGTAGATTTTAGAAATTAGGCCTATGTCTGATGTGTATCCTGCAAAAATTTTTTTCCCATTCTGTGGGTAATCTATTGGCTCTGCTTATTGTATGCTTGTCTTTGAAAAAGTTTTTTAGCTTCCTGAGATCCCAATGGTTGAGTGATTGTTTAATTTCCTGAGCTACTGGGGTTTTGTTCAGGAAGTCTTTTCCCACTCCTGTGTCATGGAAAGTTCCTCCTGCTTTTTCTTCTAGTAGTGGCAGAGTATCTGTTCTTATATTGAGGTCTTTGATCCATTTTGACTTGATTTTTGTGCATGGCAAAATGTGTGGATCCAGTTTCATTTTTCTGCATTTGGTTATCCAGTTTGTCCAGCACCATTTGTTGAAGATGCAGTCTTTTGTCTAATCTACATTGTTAGGGCCTTTGTCAAATATCAAGTAGCTGTAGTTAGTTGACCCAAAATCTGGGTCCTCTATTCTGTTGGTCTATAATCCTGTTTTTATGCAAGGACCATGTTGTTTTTATTACTATGGATTGGTAGTATAGCTTTAGATCCGGTATGGTGATATCTCCAGAGGTATTTCTTTTGTTGAGGATATTCTTGGATATCCAAGGCCTTCTGCCATTCCATATGAGTTTTGAGATAATTTTTTTCTATCTCTGGGAAGAAAGATGTTATGATTTTTTAACAATATTTTATTTATTTGAGAGAGAAAGAGGCAGAGAGAGAGAATGGGCATGCCAGGGCCTCCAGCCACTGCAAACGAACTCCAGATGCAGGTGCCCCTTTGTGCATCTGGCTTACATGGGTCCTGGAGAGTTGAACTGGGATCCTTTGGCTTTTCAGGCAAATGCCTTAACTGCTATGCCACCTCTCCAGCCCAGATGTTATGATTTTTATTGGTGTTGCATTAAATCTATATATTGCTTTTGGTAAGGTTGCTATTTTCACAATGTTAATTCTCCATATCCAGGAGCATGGGAGGTCTTTCCATTTTCTCAAGTCCTCCTCAATTTCATTCTTGAGTGTTTTTATGTTTTCATTGTAAAGGTCTTTCACCTCCTTGGTTAATGTTATTCCAAGGTGTTTTTTTTTTTTTTTTTTTTTTTTTTGATGCTAGTGAAAATGGGACAATGCCACTTATTTATTTCTCTGTATCTTTGTCTTTTGCATATAGAAAGGCTACTAATTTTTGTGCATTGATTTTGTATCCTGCTACTTTACTGAAGGATTTAATCACTTTTAAGAGTTTTGAGATGGCAGTTCTCGGGGCACTTATGTATAGAATCATGTCATCTGAAAATAAGGCTAACTTAACCTTCTTTCTAATTTGTATCCCTTTTATTTCTTTCTCCTGTCTTATTGCTTGAGCTAGTACTTCCAGTACTATGTTGAAGAGCAGAGGTGAGAGTGAACACTGCTGTCTTGTTCCTGATCTCAATGGGAATTCCTTAAGTCTCTCCCCATTAGGTATTATTTGGGCTTTTAGGAGCTTTATATATAGCCTTTATCATGTTGAGATAAACACTGTCCATGCCTATTCTCTCCAATGTTTTGATAATGAAGTGATGTTGTATTTTGTCAAAGGCCTTTTCTGCATCTATCGAAATGATCATGTGGTTTTTGTGTTTAAGCTTATTTATATGGTATATTACATTGACAGATTTTCATATGTTGAACCATCCCTGCATTCCTGGGATAAAAGCCTACTTGATCCAGGTGGATAATGCTTTTGATGTGCTATTGAATTCAGTTTGTGAGGATTTTGTTCAGGATCTTTGCATCTAAGTCCATCAGGGAAATAGGCCTGTAGTTTTCTTGTTTTGTGGCATCTCTGTCTGGTTTGGTATTAGGGTGATACTAGCATCATAGAAGGAGTTGGGGAGCTTTCCCTGTTCTCCTATAATGAGGCACAATTTGAGAATAATTGGTTTCAGTTCTTCCATGGAGATTTGATAGAATTCAGCTGAGAAACTATCTGGTCCTGGACACTTCTTTTTAGGGAAGTTTTTGATTACCCTTTCAATCTCAATGGTTATGATAGGTTTTTTTAGGAGATTAATCTGCTCTGAGTTTAGCTTTGGTAGGTGGTATGTGTCCAGGAATGTATCCATTTCCTCCATATTATCCAATTTTGTGGAGTAGAGGTTTTTGAAGTAAGTCCTGGTGATTCTCTCAATTTCTCTTATGTCTGTTATGATCTCTCCTTTTTCATTTCTAATTTTGTTATTTTGAGTTGTCTCTTTTTTCCACTTGATCAAATTGGACAGGGGTTTATCAATCTTGTTTATTGTTTCAAAGAACTAGCTCTTTGTTTGATCAATTTTCTTAATTGTTTTCTTAGTTCCAATTCATTAATTTCTGCTCTGATATTATTTATTTCCATGTAGAACTTTTGGGGTTGGATACTTCTTGTTTTTCCAGTTCCTTTAGGTGGATGGTTAGGTTATTGATTTGGCATTTCTCTGTCTTTGTTATGAAGGCATTTAGTGTAATGAATTTTGCCCTGATTCCTGCCTTCATTGTGTCCCATAAGTTTTGGTATGTTGTGTTCTCATTGTCATTCATTTCTAGAAATTTTGCAATTTCATTTTTTATTTCATCCACTACCTATTTATTACTTAAGAGTGTATTGTTCAGTTTCCAGGAGCGGTTGGGTTCCTGGCGCATCTTTGTGTGTGTGTGTGTGTGTGTGTTTTGTTTTGTTTTTACTTCTCATTTCTTTTTTCAAAAAATATATTTATTTATTTGCAAGAGAGAGATAGAAGAGAGACAGAGAGTTAGAGCGAATGGGCACACCAGGGCCTCCAACCACTGCAAACAGACTCTAGATGCATGTGTTACTTTGTGCACCTGGCTTTACATGGGTACTGGGGAATCAAACTCTGGTCTTTAGGCTTTGCAGGCAGATGTGTTAGCTGTTGAGCCATCTCTCCAGCTTCTTCTCATTTCTTTAAAAATATTTTTATTGACAACTTCCCTACATAATCACAATGTTCCTGATCATAATCCCCTCCCACCATTCTCCTGTGTCTCTTGTCCCCATTCCCCCAGTCACTGAATAACAAGTTGGAAAGAAATGTCATTTTTTGTTCTTTTATCATGCATGTCTTGTGTAAATGGCATCAACCACTGTGAGGTCATTAATATTAAAGGAGCTAGGAGAAAGCTAGCTTTTTTTTTTTTTTTTTGGTTTTTCGAAGTAGGGTTTCACTCTAGCTCAGGCTGACCTAGAATTCACTCAGTAGTCTCAGGGTCTCTTCTGGTCAGATTTGCTAAGGGTTTATAAATCTTGTTTATCATTTCAAAGAACCAACTCTTTTTTTAATGTTTTATTTTTATTTATTTATTTGAGAGAGAGAGAGATACAGAAACAGGCAGGTAGAAAGAGAGAGAGAGAGAGAGAAAGCGTGCTTCAGGGCCTCCTGCCACTGCAAACGAACTCCAGATGCATGAGCCCCCTTGTGCATCTGGCTTACGTGGGTCCTGAAGAGTCGAGCCTCGAACCGCGGTCCTTAGGCTTCACAGGCAAGTGCTTAACCTCTAAGCCATCTCTCCAGCCCAGAACCAACTCTTTGTTTCATTGATTCTCTGGATTTTTTTGGTTGGTTGTATTTCATTAATTTCTGCCCTAAACTTTATTATTTCTTCCCATCTACTGATTTTTGCTTTGTCTTGTTCTTCTTTTTCCAAGGCCTTAAGGTGAAGCATTAAATTACTTGTGAACTCTCTAATTTCTTAATATAGGCCCTCAGAGCTATAAATTTCCCACTTAGGACTGTCTTTATTGTGTCCCAGTGGTTTGGGTATGTTTTATTCTTATCATCATTTGATTTTGTGAGTTTATTGATTTCCCTTTTGATTTCTTCAATGATGGGCTTGCCTTTGTAGGTCACTTGCTTTTTCTAACTGCTTTCAATATATTTTCTTTGGTTTCCGTGTTTAGTAGTTTAATTATAACATGGCGAGGAGATGTTCTGTCTAGGTTTTGTCTGTTGGGTGTTCTTAAAGCTTCTTGTATCTGCATTGGCATTTCTTTCCCAATTTTCTTCTATGATTTTGTTCAAAACGCTTACTAAGCCTCTGGGTTGAAATTTTCATAGTGTCTTGGTTATCTTGGAATTCCAATTCCTACCTTTCTATTAGCTTGTCTTTCTCTTTGTTGGACTGTATTAGGTCAGCCACCTGGTATTCTAGTTTAGATATTCTGTTCTCTCCTTCATCCATTCTACTGGTGAGACTTTCCACAGAGTTTTTTATTTGACTGACTGTGTTCTTCAGAGCTAGGATTTCAGCCTGGTCATGACCTTTTTATTTCATTAAGCTGGTTTCCAGTGTTATCTTTAGGAGTTTGTTCTCTTCTTTGAATCCTTTCATTTCTTCTAGTATAGATATAATCATTCGTTTGAAATTTTTGTCAGGCATTTCATCTAAAACAGTCTCATTGGTGATCATTTATGATGAATTTATGATTTTTGGTGGGATTGTATTGTCTTGAGTCTTTGTTTTTCTTGTATTATAATGTAGCGACTTTTGTATCCTGAATTGATTTGATGTTTGGGTTTGCTACTTATCTGCAGTGTTCTTAGGCATGGTGATGCACCTTTCAGGATATGAATTTAAGGTGCCAAGTGAAGCTCTTGTACCCCAATCCAACTCCAGAAATAATCCTAGGTGTTGAGTTTGTTTGCTAAGCAGGTATTTTAGTGGACTGGGTGTAACAATTTACTGGCAAATTCTAAACTTCAGCTGAGCAATGTACACATTCAATAAAGACAAGCACAGAGTATTCAAGTGTGGGGATTAAAACAAATAGTCTTATAAAGCCAAAATCCCTAAGGGTGTGTGTTGCTCTACACCCTTAATCCTATCAGCTAGCAGGTAGAGAATTCTGTTCTGAATTGGGTTCCAGGTCAGCCTGGATCTGGATCAGCCCATGCCCCCAGTAATGACAGAAGCAAAAGACAAAGGCCCTATAAATCTGAAAGCATTAAAGGCAACAACATTCAACCCCAAGTACAGCTTATTTGAAAATGGTAAAGCCAACCAAAAATATGTAACCCATAGCCTGCCCTGACATGGAAAGAGAGATTAGCACTTCCAATGCAGGCCTATGTACCTGGTTTTGTTTTGCTTTGTTTTTGTTTTTGTCAGTTGTCCTCATTACCTTTTGGTGTGGCTTCCATTCTCACCAATGTTGAATGCCCACCTCAATTCCTCTGTGTTGCCCTGTGGAGCTGTAGCTGGAGAACTGTTGGGCTGTTCTGGATGCACTGCCACCGGGGGCTGAATGCCAGAGGTTCGTGGTTCTGATGGTTGGGGGATGGGAGAGTTCAGGAAGCCTGGAGTTGCTCACACAGTCTCACCTGTATCTCTTTCAGTAGTTCTTTAGTTGATTTCAGCTGTCTTTCCTTCAGATTTGTTGACTCTGCACGGAGGCTGATGAGGTTGGAAAATCACTTTGTTTGGTCTCTGCTGCTGCAGCTTGGCATGTGGATCACGTGGATGGGGACCACAGTCTCCTCAGTGCTGGCCAGTTACCTCCTTTCTGGTGGACCTTGGTCTTTCCTTCTTCTCCACTGTGTCTAAAAATAACCTATACTCCTGCAGTTTTCAGAAGAAGAGTGTATTTTGCTGTGGTTTTGCTTGAATCCCTCCCTGGGCTGGTTTGGTGAGGCTTCTATGCCGCCACCTTACCCGGAAGTCCCTGAGTCCCTGGATATAATTTTTGATGGAGCCAAATAGTCTGAACTTCTTTTGTTAGAAGACCTCAGACCTTTTTAAAATTTGTTTTCTTATTATTTATTTATTTATTTGAAAGTGACAGAAAGAGGCAGATAGAGAGAGAATGAGCACACCAGCACCTCCAGCCACTGCAAAATGAACTCCGTATCTCCAGACCCAACCTCAGATAGTTTATATAAGTACCTTGCGCTAACAGAGTGCGCCACTGGAGCTCCCCAACATCAGATCTTTTAACTTTTTTTTTTTTTTTCAGGCATCACGAATAGCAATATTTCTTTCAGAATATCAACTTTTTTTTGTCATTTGTCAAAAGTTTTTATTAATAACATATATGTATCATATTATATATTTTATATCTATACATAATATATTATACCATGATCAATGTCCTTTCCCACCACCGTCCCTTGTACCCCTATCATGTTTCCTCCATAAGTACCTTCAATTTTTTTAAATACTTTTTTTTGTTTGTTTGTTTTTTCCTTTTTTTAAAATTTATATTATTCTGATTTTACATTCATAGTATTGGTTCCATTGTCCTCCTCCCTGTCCTCCCACTTTCAAAGGGACCCTCATCAATGGGGAATGTGGGTCGTGCATTGTGAGGTTAGTCAAGAGTTCTGGGGGGTAGGCCCCAGTCTCTGTGTATAATGCCCCAATTTGTAACTCTAACAATCTTTCTGCCCCCTCTTCTGCGAGTTTCCCTGAGCCACATTGGGGTCATTTTAGTTCTGTTTCAGTGATGAGGTTTTGGGAGCCTCTGTGTCTCTGGATATCTGGCTTAGTTGGAGTTGGATGTTCTCTGTGTTTATCTCCTTCAGCCTTTTTCTGGTGTTGTGATTGCCATGAATGCTGAACTGTTGCCCTTCCCCTGTGTTGTTCTATGGTTTCAGCTGGGGCCCTGGTGAGGTGTGGTTAGCTGATCCTCCCTTCAGGTTCGTTGTCCACCTGAAAAAAGATAAGCAAATTCTCCAATGGAGAGAAAAGTTAGTACTAGGTAGAAGGGATGACCATCTATGTTTTGGAGGGAATTTTATATGCATTGGCTCTCTTCTAGCCCACATTTGGTGGTATCTTGCTCTTGGAGACTGAGCTTATTTTTTGTACATGGTTTTGACTTATTTCCCAGTTCCAGCAATGAGTTCCATTCCACTGAGTGGATCTGTTAGCCAAATCAAGAGCAGTTGGTTACCCACCATGGCTGTTTGCCACTACTGCACTTGTATGAGCATTACATCAAGTTGTTTCCTGCTGGGTATCTTAGACTGCAAGTTGTTTGGACCAAGGTCGGACATTTTCCCCCAGTTGCTCATGTAGCACCCTCTGGTACTAGACTAGCTAACTGTCTGGGGACTGACCTTCTTCCCAGATTCTGGCCAGGTCTCTCTGTGTTTGGTCTCACACACATATGCTATCTTCGACAGTAGGGTCTTATCATTAACCTTTGGTGGGTCACCAAGAACTCTGACAGAAGTCTGTCTTTTTGCGGGGGAGGGGTGGGTAACCTTGTAGGTGTCTTGGATCAAGAGCTCATTGTGGAGTTTAACCCCGTGCTGGCACTGGGAGTTTCAAGTCTGCACCTAGAAAGGTGAGGGAAGAAAAAGATAGATAATATTATAGAGGAAGTGAGTATAGAGAGGAGAGGTAGGAAGAGAGAGTGAGAGGGAGAGAGAGAGAGAGAAGGAGGACAAGATTCGTAACATGCAGCCAAACCTAACAAACACTTTGAGGACCAGACAAGGGGGGGGGTGTGGGATGGGGGGAAGGTAAGGGTGGGAGGGAACGAGAGGGTGGGGGGAAAGACAAGGAGTGGGGATACAATTGGGACCCAAAAGGAAAAGATGCTATAAAAACCTTTACTCTGAACAACAGGCTAAAACATTGATCCTTCAGCAGGCCCGCAGAGGGAACATCCAAATCACAGGAATCTGGAGGAGAGCATCATGAAGGCTAACTCTAATTTTAACTCTTTAAAAAAATTTTTTTAAATAATTTTTTTGGAGAGAGACACAGAGAGAGACAGAGAGAGAGAGGGAAAGGAAGACAGATAGGCGTGCCAGCAGTGTCTCAGCTGCTGCGAACGAAATCCAGATGTGTGCGCCCCCTTGTGGGCAAGTGCGGCATTGCACCCTTGTGTCACTGCATCTGGGTAAACGTGGGACCTGGAGATTGGAACCGCTGGAGATTGGAACCAGCGTTCTTAGGGTTAGGAGGCAGGAGCCTTAACCGCTAAGCCATCTCTCCAGACCTGTCAGATCTTTTAAAACAGAAACATAAGATATCTAAAACTCTCTTGTCTTTAACCATTATACAATTGTGTTTTTAGCAACAAAGACTGAAGAATACTATGGATTCACCTGTTTTGCTAAATAATTGATACTACCTTTGGGGTCACTTTGACCTAACGTTATTACTATTTCTTTTGCAGCCCATAGGAAGCCAAGCCCTAAGGGTGCACCAACCAAAAAGGGAGTCCGGGTGGGATTTCGCTCCCAAAGTCTCAACAGAGAGCCCCTACGGAGAGATCCCGACCTCGTTACAAAGCGGGTTCTTTCTGCCAGAAGGCTCAAGATCACCGAGCTGCAGAACGAGGTGTCTGAACTCCAGGTCAGGTTAGCAGAGCTGCTCAAGGAAAACAAGGCTCTGAAAAGGCTTCAGTACAGACAGGAGAAAGCTCTGAATAAGTTTGAAGATGCAGAAAGTGAAATCTCACAACTTATTCTTCGTCATAACAATGAGATTACAGCCCTCAAAGATCGCTTAAGGAAATCTCAAGAGAAAGAACGGGCGACGGAGAAAAGGGTGAAAGACACTGAAGGGGAACTCTGCAAGACAAAGTTTTCCTTACAGAAACTGAAAAAGATCTCAGAAGCTAGACACCTGCCGGAAAGAGATGATTTGGCCAAGAAGCTCGTTTCAGCAGAGTTAAAGTTAGATGATACTGAGAGAAGAATTAAGGTAAAGTTCTGTGCCTTCATTATGAGCTCTCTGGGGTTTGCCTCCCATTGGGGCATCATCAAGGGCTCTGGTTAGAAAGCCAGTTGCAAGTTGGCATTTGCTTAGACGAAAGCTGTTTTTAGTATTGCTTTTCCCACTAACAAATTAGGGATGACTTAAGGTTGTATATTTATTTATTCATTTATTTTAAATATTTTATTTATTTTTTAGAGAGAGGATGGGTGCACCAGGGCTTCTTGCCTCTGCAAACAAGCTCAAGATGCATGCACCACTTTGTATATCTGGCTTTACATGGGTACTCAGAAATTGAAACCAGGCTGCAGGCTATGCAAGCAAGCACCTTTAACTGTGGAGCCATCTCCCCAGCCCAAGGTTATATATTTAAATTAGGCCTAACTGAAGGTTGTGCATTCAAGTTAGGGTTGACTTAAGGTTGTATGCTTAAATTAGGGCTGACTTAAGGTTGTGTATTTAATATTCTTCTTTGATTGGTTGAACATTAGTGTTAAGTAAGGATCTTTCATTTATCCCCCTGCCCTTTGACTGCTGCCCCAAAGATTTTCTGTTTTAACCAGTTTTTCCCCTGTAGTCATTTAATAATTATAATTGAATAATTGACAAAAATTATGTGTATACTCAATGTTTTATAAAAAGTTCCATGTTTTGAACATTAGGTCAGTGTTTTTTTTTAAGTATTAAGGTTTTAGTTAAGGTTTTATTTATTTTATTTATTTATTTATTTTTGTATATGGATACAGTTGCTCATGGCCATTTGTTGAAAAGGCAGTCCTTCCTCATCACATCCAACTGCTTTGATACTTTCTTAAAAAACCAGTTAAGCATCTTTTTTGTGGACTTACGTTGGGATTCTCTAGTCTGTGCTATTGATCTGGATGTCTATCCCACTGTTCCACACATTCTAGAACCTTAACACTAGGCAGAATGATGTCTCACAGGTTTTGAGAAAACATTTTAGCTACTATAGATCCTGTTTTTAATCATATAAAAATTTTTTTTTTTGTTTTTTGAGGTAGGGTCTCACTCTGGCTCAGGCTGACCTGGAATTAACTATGTAGTCTCAAGGTGACCTTGAACTCACGGCGATCCTCCTACCTCTGCCTCCCAAGTGCTGGGATTAAAGGCATGCACCACCATGCCCAGCTCATATAAAATTTTAAAATAAGGTTTTCTGTCTCTTTCTCTCTCTCTCTCTCTCTCTCTCTCTCTCTCTCTCTCTATATATATATATATATATATATATATATATACACACACACACACACATACATACATACATATATACACACACCACAACAGTATGTCTTTCTTTCTTTCTTTTTTTTTCTTTTCCTTTTGGTTTTTTGAGGTAGGGTCTCACTCTAGCTCAGGCTGACCTGGAACTCACTATGTAGTCTCAAGGTGGCCTTGAACTCACAGAGGTCCTCCTACCTAGTACTGGAATTAAAGGTGTGCACCACCATGCCCAGCTTTAACTTTTTCTTAGAAGATTATTTCTCAAGTTTTGTTTTTGAATTATAAAGCTTCTATTATAGAAATCAGTTTCATGGAGCTAGTGACGTGGCTTAATTGTTAAAGTCACTAGCTCTATAAACATGCCAACTAGAGTTTGTAGCCCCAGCAACTGCTTAAAACCAGACCCAGAAGTGGCACATACTTCTGTGTAATTCCACTATGCTTAAAGCCATGGCATCAGGATGATCCAGAAATCACAGGGAAGCTAGCGTGGCCTTTCCAATGTCACAACAATAGGGACTGTCTCAAAAAAGGTGGAAGGAAGCCCGGCATGGTGTTGCACACCTTTAATCCCAGCACTTAGGAGGCAGAGGTAGGAGGATCGCCATGAGTACAAGGCCACCCTGAGACTACATAATGAATTCCAGGTCAGCCTGGGCTAGAGCAAGACCCTACCTTGAAAACCAAAAAAAAAAAAAAAAAGGTGGAAGGATTGCCCCCAACCTTCACATGTGATGTGGCACACATGTGCCCGTACACACACAAAGGTAATAATTTTACAAAGGTTTCTGAATGTTTTATGCACATGGAATGATTTGGTTTTCAAAGTTAATTTGTTTTAATATCCTGGGTTTATAAAATTTTTGCTTCACAATTGGATAGATTTAAATTGAAATTATATTGATCAACATTTAATATGAACTTATATACCTTCTTCTGTTAAATGAGTAATCTCATGTTTGCTGTCACTCCATCCTAAAACTCTTCTGAATGGTGAAGCATCTACAGTCACCTGAGGTGATTGCACTCTTTCCCTTCTCATCATGCGTACAACTATGTCTTTCAATATCACTAGTCAATCCAGAATTTAAACTTTGTACTCTTGAGTTTCTTAACTTTTCTATGAAACTTGGCTTTTGTTTATGTGCATCATTTCATTTTCAAATTATTCCAGCATTAAATTATCTGTTTTTCCAAGTAATTGAAGATAGTTCGTGCCAGTAATTGGTTGAGAAAGAAGGCTAGGTTATGGTGCTGTGTTTTGTCCATTCACTACAAGCTAAAAGTGCTGGCTGTCTCTTGACATTGCAGTGGCTTCCTACTAGTGCTTTCTGCAAGTCCTGGGCTTTTTCCTCAGTGTGGCTGTCTGTATGGTGCTGGATTTGGGTAGGGCATATTTTTAAAAATTTATTTATTTGCAAGCAGAGAGAGAGAGAGAGAGAAGAGACAGATAGGGAGAGAGAATTGCATGCCAGGGCCTCTAGCCACTGCAAATGAACTCCAGATGCATGGGCCATTTTGTATTTCTGGCTTACATTGATACTGGGGAATCAAACCTAGCCTTTGCAGGCAAGTGCCTTAACTGGTAAGCCATCCCTCCAGCCCTATATTTTCATTTAAGAGTCTATGCTTAAGCTGGAACTTGGGGAAGGCAACTTTATATGTTTATGAAGCATTTCAGTCCACAATTTTTATCCCTGTTTTCAGTTGCACTCTTGAAGGTAGAGGAGGGAGACATTCTTCTAGTGTAGCTTGAACTAGCTGTGCTTCGACAGTCTTTCCCTCTGAACATGGACCTGCAGGCTAGGTGCAGCTTGATTTTCCTGTTTGATATGAGCAGGTTCTCAGTAACCAAGGACTAGTTAGCCTAGGAATGTATACATGGTAAGAGAGAGATAGCCAATGGCTTCCTCACAGACATTCTTCACAGAATCAGTCTGCCAGTGGTATGGCTTTCTCTAATCTCAGGTTATATCACAAGGATGGAGAATGTTTAAGAAAGGGCAGCCAATTGAATCAGACTATGTATTTAATTCTTATTTAGACTGACTTGATATTTTATTTGGGCTTTTACTTCAACAAATTTGTTCATTGATGTTTCTCATAAATGGTATTTTATTTATTTGAATTTTACTTAAAATGTATTAAGTGATATATAAAACATAAAAATTATACATATTAATGGGATACCATATTATCTTTTGATACATTTCTATATGGCATAATGGTTTAAATTGGGCTTAGCATATTTCCTCAAACATTCATCATTCACAATTTATTGAATAGAGTCTTATGAAAGTAGCAATCTCATTTTTAAAAAGTTTTTATTTTATTTATTTATTAGAGACAGTGAGGGAGAGAGAGAGAATGGGTATGCCAGGGCTTCTAGCACTGCAGACGAACTCCAGATGCATGTGCCACCATGTGCACCTGGCTTACGTAGGCCTTGGAGAATCGAACCTGGGTCTTTAGGCTTTGTAGGCTAGCGCTTTAGCTGCTAAGCCATCTCTCCAGACCTCATTTTTATGTATTTATTTTAATGTTAGTTCTTGTACCTATTAATTCAATACTGAATACTTAAATAAAACTAATTTTAAAAACAGAAAAACATTTTTTAGCCATATAATGTAGTAGTTTTCACACTTTTGCTCCCAAGACCCATTTATAGCCATAAAAATTAACAGCCTCTCCCAAACAAAAGCTTTTATTTGCTGGTTTTTTCTATTGATGTTTATCACATTAGAAATTAAAATTTAGAACATTTAAAAATATTTTAATTCATTTAAATAATACACAACTTCTTACATAGTATTATATGATTTTGTAATACAAAATGTTTTTTCCACACCAAAAGTAAGTCAATAAAAATGGCTAACAGACTATTCGTGAGTTCTTTGGTGTCTGGGTTGGTAGAGGCCGGCTGGCTCCTGTCCTGAGTTCAGTCTGCTGCACTATACTGTTATGATTGGCAAATACTTGGAAATTTCATCTGCACATAGATGGTCACAGTAATTAGAAAATGGAGGCATATTTTAATAGCCTTTTTAGATAAGTGGTTATTCTTTGATATCATACTGAAACTTAAGTAACATTTCTTAACAGTACAGAATGAAATTAAAAGTCATACTGATGAATTTTTTTTGTATTTGGTCACATTAAAATCCATAAGCCCTTAACTTCCTTTGAAAGGATATTTGCACAGGCATGGTTTTGTAATGTAAATGCTGGAATCTTTCATTAGATGATATCATACATCATGTAGCCTTTGGAAAGCCTCACTGTAGCCTTATCTTACTATTCTACAGTAGTTTTAACCTTCGTATGCCCCCTCCCCCCAAGGCCTCCGAGGTCTGTGGGCCCCACATCATGATCTTTCAGGATTGCTGAGTTTACATCTCAGTTCCTGACCAGCAGCTTCATCAGGGATTCCTTTAACGCATAGTTCTTTGAGTGACTACTCAAGCATCTCTTTCTTACTGTGCCTCGGCTGGCTTCAAGTAGAGGCTCAAGGTAAAGATACCAATTCTTTACTATCCCCACCTAGGAAATACTCTGGGGATGGCTTCCTGATCAAGGGTGCATAAATTAGCAGGTTAATACAGAGCTGTGGCCAACAGAATGTCCAGAAGTAAATATCATGAATACTAATTATCATAGGAGTCTTTGATTAAATGGAAGAAGATCTCTGAAGCCCTGTGAAAAGATTAAAAATTGTAATTACATATAAATGATTTTTAATAAGAACTGTAGCAAACTAAAGGGCATACATTGAGTACATGAAAAAAAATCACACTCTTGTTGTGAAACATCCAATTGGCCTAGACTAGAGTACCTTGTCAGGAAAACAATAAAACTGTTAAGTCTTTAGCAATTTGTAAAGATTTAGTAAGTAGTTTCATGTCACAGAGCTCAATATTATGTCGCTGTGAAAGAAAGCTTGGATTGACATTTTTATGAGACTGTTCCTCAGTTTCCCTTTACTAGACTCCAGAGTTACCCTCAAGTAGGTATGTGTTTCTTGGTGGTAAAATGATATTGTTTCTCACTGTAAACATTTTCAAAAGAAAGAAAGGACGCAACGTCATGCTCCTTGTAAGTCCACTTTTCTTCTCTTATCCCACCTTACTCCAGAGTGAGGCTGTTCTTTCCCCCTCTAGAAACCCATTCAGAAGCTGGTCCTTTGACTCACCTGCTCACCCTAATTAGGACAGGATAATGGGGGTTCAGTCAACAGATGAGCTCTGTCTTGCCTCTGTCATTTATCATTTGCCCAAGTTTCAGTAGCTTCCACTGAGGCTTTCCAGGAACCTTTTACTTCTGAAGTCTGATGGGTGCAGGGGCATGTTCAACCTTTTGACCTTGTGACATGACATTGTCTTTCTACAGATCATGCTTGGCAACTGCACAATTGTCTTACAAAAAGTAATTGAAAAAACCCCTCAGGATGTATTAAGTAAATTTACAATGTGTTATCTGTATGTGAGTCAGGGGGTCTGCATTCATGGTGTAATGGTGATGTTAGGGGTCTAGGAAATTCCTTTAACCCCACACTCTAGGTTCATTTCTAATTTTAATCAATGAATTGAATTTTAAAAAGACTGAGAAGGATAACTCTTAAATTATTGTATTTATTGAGAGAAGTATGAACCAAGGAAAGGCACCTACATGGCTAGAGATCCCACATGGAGGGCCTAGAAAAAACTGTGGAAAGAAAAGAGAGAAAAGACAGTTCAAGGAGCTGGAGGGGGTTAAGAACCCATGTGGAGAGTGATGGCTAGGGGTCCCTCCCCTCTGCTCAACCCAACTGGATGTAGGCCCAGGCCTAGCCGAGGGAAAAGCTCACCCACAGCTGGAAGTTCCCAAGTGGTCAGAGAGCCTGTCCTCCCCTTTCAAAGGTATTTATAACCTTATAGTGGGGGGGCTGTCTTCCAGTGCAGGTGAACCAGAGGGACAGCTGGTTGGTTAGGCCTAAGGGCTGACTCAGGAAGAGTCTATCCCTGACACCAAGTTCTGGGGGCTGAATTTGACCAACCACAATGTTTAAATCCTATGAAAGACCTCCCTCCCAGGAGGGATCCTGGTTGTTTGTAGAAAAATGGGTCTAGAGAACTAGGCAAGATTGATGGAGCGAGATCATCTCTGATTTCTAGCAAGTGTAAACTTTCCTGCCTTTTTCTTACTTCCAAGGGTCCAGTCACCCTAACTGCACCCCCCTCTCATTGGCTGTCCTTATGCCCCTTAGAGCATACCTGTGCTGCATGAGAAAGCATTTGTTACAAGTTCGCTTGTAGTGGAGTTAGGTAGTGTCAGTGCTCCTTCACAAGAGGCTCGTGGCTCTTCTACATGAGCTCAGGCTCCAGGTTCCAGCAGATTCCACTTCCCAGGATTGATGAGCCTTGAAAATTCTACTAAATGCCTTCACCAGGGCAAGGCAGGGAGTTAGTGTTTGTTAAGGTAGGCCCATACTAAGGTTACAGACGAGGAAGTGTGATGTCAGGTTCTACCATGCCTTGGAAAGGCTTCTTCATGCCTTAGCCAGGGCTGTGCAGGAAGTTAGTGTCGGTGAAGGTAGGTCCATATAAATAGAGGTTACAGTTGATGAAGTGTGATATCAACCTCTGCCAAATTGTTTAACATATTTTATAAAGCATTACTTAGAATTATCCCTTTTTTAATCTTTTAGTATTGCTAAATTGGTACATGGAGATATACTGTAGCAGTTATATCTACTATATTCTACTATATTAGTACATCTGTATTCAATACTGTGTACTACATAATATGCTATATATATATATATATATATATATATACTGTATACATTTATAGTCTATAACTATCATCTACTAGGTCATGTTTATATAGTAAGTTTACATTGTGTATACTATATACAGTAAATACAGTAAGGCATTAATATTTCTTAATGGAGGAATGTGGCCTGATTGAAAATGTTAGAAAGCTTTACAATCTGTCAACTCAAAAGATACAGGTCTCATCTCAAAGGGGATAAGAGATAGATTATTCTGGAACACAGATTTAGGTTACCCAACTCTGTATTCCAAGGTGTTAACCATTTCATGTTACAGGCACTTTTCAAATACATTGGCTGACCATCTGTTAGGTTGGTTATAGCAAAGTGGGGAAATCTCCACCATAGGCCTCAGATGCGATCTGATGACATTCTTAGCCCTTGGGTTGGTGGACGCTGGGATTTGTTCTTGTGTTCCAAAAAGGATTACACCTGATCAGCTGATAGTCACCAGGATGGGGAGTAAATGGTTATTAAGGGCTAAAGGTAGCTCAGGGTAATGTGGCTTTGATCCTGCAACATTCCATCTCTCTGTGGTCACAGGAGTTTATCAGTCCATTCAGCCTTGCTGGAAGTAGGTGCAGCACATTCAGTGCTTTTTTGGGAACTTTAGTTCACAGTTCCTCCTCTTGGCCAAGCGTCACATTTTGTTCATGCAGAGGCCAAATAGTCTATTTAATATGTCCCACATAGCTAGGAAGGCTCATTCCTAGGATCATGTATTGATGAGGCTGAGTAGCAGGCAAGAGAATCATCTTCAGGAGAAAGGAGTTGCTGCTAAAGCTATTAAGAAAGAAACACTTGACTCATGTCAAATCTATTAGCCATCATGAGCCAGACATACTATTTTTGTTTTGCTTGTCCTCTGTGTCTGATATAACATGTATATGTGACATATAATGGGAATGTTATATTTAAGTTAAATAAAATCATGAATAAGTCTGGCCTAACAAACTAAAAGCAGCAGATAAAGGAAGTAAGACATTTTTAACCAACTAGACATTATATGTTTAAAATTAAATTGACCATATGTTCCCCTGTGTTTATAGTTATTTATATTTTATGAAATACTTTATTTGATTTGAAGCTTATAATGATAATTTATTATCATTTAATTCTTGAAAAATAAAAAAATGATTAGTGAAAGAACATATCATCCTTATTTGTAGCTGTACTAATAAAACCACTATTAGCATTATCTTCATCACTTAAAATCTATCAAAGAAAAATTTAAATACCTTAGGCAATTTTAAAAATATTTAAATGTGAAAGGATTTACAAAATATGAAATCAGAGCTAGAGATACTTAGTTACTAGAAGCACTCAGTTGTTGATGTAACTGAAGATCTGAAGTCCATGTGATGTGTGCTGAGGTGTTTGAAGAAGGAAATGTGAATCTGAGAGTCCATCCCTTGAAATTCTACAGCAGGAGTTGGTTAGAAGTACTTGATCGAGTCCTAGCTCTGTAGCAGAAGTCTTTGTTGTTACGTCTTTTCTTCTCTATCTCCAAATAGTTCATTGTGGAAAGACTGTAAGCAATTCTGAATTTTTAGTTAATATCTTAAAATCATTTTAAAATTCTCTTTATTAAGAGAGTGCATACAAGTGTGTGTGTATTTATATATACATATATACATACATACATATATATTTAATGTTTATAGGGGACTCAGTACTTATCTTATAAGAAGATAGATTTAGAAGAACTAAATGGTAGTGTCTTAAGGGAGCAAAATATTTTGATAAGTTTTGACAAGCTATCAACATCATTTATTTTTTTAACCAGTGCTCTTGAGAATTAAGTTAAAAAAATAAGCATAATGAATTTAATAGTTCAAATTTTATAAACAAATTCAAACTTCTATTTATTCAAATTAAAAGTTTTTAATGTAATAAATGAAGGTTTTATCTAAATGGAAATGCATATAAATTTAGCATTTAGATGTAATTTAACCATAGGTTATTAGAGTCTTTCGTTAGTAAAAGGATGAAACCTAAAATCCTTGTAAACAACTTTTATAAAGACTGGTAAGTTACAAAATATTTAAGAAACCTTGGTGTACGTATCCAAGTAGATGTTATTTAGCAAACAAAATAAAGGCTTACTCTAATGGAAAACATATAAATTTAAAACTTTTGTTTGTAAACCATTTTGTATCTATTAGTTGTAAGGATTGGGAGTGACCAAGACCACGCAAACCACTCTGAGGCAAAAAGATGAAAGCTTTTGTTCAGGAAAAGCATGAGCTGCCAGGACTGACTCACAAGAGAGGAGCACAGCCCACCTGACTTTTCAGGTAGTGGGCTTTATAGGGCTTTTTCAGTTGGGGGAAGGTGAGGAAGGAAAAGAAAAGTTCCTTTAGGGGAGATCATTACATTAACCACTTAAAATAGCTAGGGTGTGGCACCAGAACAGTGACCATGTGTTAAGGGGGCAGGAAACCATGACCTGGGACATTGTTAGGCAAGGAGAAAATAATGACTGGATGGTTTCTTGAAGAATGTGGATCATCCATTTCCATATTCCTCTGTCATCATTCTGCTAACCTTGGTGACTCCATCTTGGGAGCCTGTCCTGACCTAACATTAGCAAAAGTATAGTAATACCTTAGAAATCTATTGTTGGAAACAGAATTAGGCATTTTGTAAGCATTACTGAAAGCAAAATCATTTCAACAAAAGTTGAATTTTTGATTATAAAAATTTAACAACCTTTATTTCTTTAAACATATTCAGAAACTTAATAACTTTTGATGTAGACATTTTACTTAACATTTTCAATCTAGAAATATGTATTATTTTCTTTATATCTTTAAGACCAGTTGCCTGGGTAGGAGGGAGTAGCTTTCTCTTTTTCTGTATTACCATAGAAAAAGAAAACTGTTATCAAAGGCAATCAAAGCAACATAACATCTTGGCAACTCTGTTTTAACTCTTTCTTTTAAATTTATTTATTTGCAAGCAGAGACAGAGAGATAGATTGAGAAGACAGACAGAATGGCTCCAACCAATGTAAACAAACTCCAAATATATGAGCCACCTTGTGCACCTGGCTGTACTTGGGCACTGAGAAATTGAACTTGGGTCATTGGGTATTGTAGGCAAACACTTTAACCACTGAGTCATTTCTTTAGCCATAAAACATTTTTTATGGTTAATCTATAGAACTCTGTAGGCAAATATATTATTTACTCAAGTATGTTAAGTACTCAAGGAAGAGGAAAGCAAAGATAAAAAGTCGTTGTCTCAATTTCTAGATTTCAGGTTTAGAGGAAACATTCTTCAATTCCCCAAGTGAGCAGTTATACTAAGGCAAAGGCTTGGCTCCTAAGAGCTCACTAAGCAATAAGGACTTTTGTGTAATTTGAATTAAGGCAAGAACTTACCAAATAAAATCTTGATTAAGATTGTTTAATTATATAAAACTTTAAAAATTTAATTATATAATTTTTAAAAGGAATTTGGATTAACTTAATAGTCTATATGATGATTAACTTGTAATTCAATTTGACATTATATAAGCATTATAAAAATATAAACATATAGACAACACATCGAGATAGACTAAATAAAAACAAAAGGTTTTGTAGCTTTTATTTAGATCTATCATTGTTAGTTTCTATTTTAGATTATCAGTCTGGCTATATTTTAACCTTTAATTTTAAACCTACACCTTAAAAAGATACAAGTTAATAAAAATAAAGCAGAAACTTTGATCTTAAAAACAGCACCTTTAAAAAGACTTTTTTAACATTGATAAAAAAAAATTTATTCAGCAGCTGAAGGCCCTGACGTGCCCATTCTCTCTCTCGCTCTCATCCCTCTTCCTCTCTGTCTCTCTCAAATAAATAAATAAAAATATAAAAAATTAAAACCTTAAAAAACTGTTTTGGGTGCTGGAGGGATGGCTTAAGCACTTAAGGTGCTGGCCTGCAAAGCTAAAGGACCCAGATTC
The DNA here is from genome assembly GCA_036365145.1 of Orientallactaga sibirica. NCBI lineage: Eukaryota > Metazoa > Chordata > Mammalia > Rodentia > Dipodidae > Orientallactaga > Orientallactaga sibirica. The sequence continues at coordinate 32,368,231 of JAEOAD010000016.1, forward strand.
AATTCCCCAGGACCCATATAAGCCAGATGCACAAGATGTCACTTGCTTCTGGAGTTCGTTTGCAGCAGCTGAAGGCCCTGGTGTGCCATTCTCCATTCTCTCTCTCTCTCTCTCTCTCTCTCTCTCTGCCTCTCTCTCTTTCTCTCTCTGCTTCTTTCTCAAATAAAAATAAAAGTAAAATATAAAAAGAAAAACTGTTTTGAAGGAAGAGAACACAGACAGGCAGGCAATAATTTTTACATCTTAATGTCACAACTGTAAGTTAAAATTCAGTTTTAAAGCCAGGTGTGGTAGTACACACCTTTAATCCCAGCACTTGGGATGCAAGGGAGGAGGATTGCCATGAGTTCCAGGCCACCCTGAGACTACGTAGTGAATTCCAGGTCAGCCTTGGCTAGAGCAAGACCCTACCTCAAAAAACAAAAAAACAAAAACAAAATCAGTTTTAAAAATTATAAGATATTAGTTTAAGATTTACCAATATGGCCATCATCATTACACACAAATAGGCCTACTCTGATTCTGAATGGGTTATTTTCTGGGATTGCATCTTCTGTAATCACCACTGGGAACAAGAAATTTAAAGATTCCAGATGAGCACATAAAATGAAAGATTTTATATTGAGTACTTGTATATCAATCCTGAAAAAGAAATCCACTGTAATCAATTTAAATGAAGGACCTTTAGTGTATAGTATTTAGAAGTATTTTGATGTCTTATTTCTCATGACAATTGAAAACAATGAAATAGAATTGTAAAATTTGTTTTGGAAGGAAATTGTCAAAATCTTTGCATCCAATATTAACCTTTGTAGCCTAAAGAAGCTCTCATCTTGATTCCAGTGAATATTATATTACCCAGACAAGTAGTGTTTAAAGTTTTATGAACACTTAGTAAATTTAAAGATAATATTTTACAGGTTTTAAGAAGCTAAAAGTACTTAAGTTAAGAATATGTACTTATAAGGCCTTTTACTAGATTATCAAAGCAATAATATTCACACACATATTCACACTTTAAGTTGATATGCCAAAAATATATTAAAAGCAAATATAAAAATAATGAGTAATTGAAGTGGCCACAAGTTATATATAACCTAGAACTTTATATTGTCACTTTTTTTGGACACAACAGGCAAAAACAAACATAAAAGATCATGGACAAACATGACACAAACACAAATTCTAAGTGCACCCCAAGAAAGCAAAATTAACTGAAAAGTTTATATCCTCTCTCTTTGTGATGTAAGACTCAATAACACATAATATCAAAAGTGAAAGTTGTGTAGATCTACAGCAAATAATTATTCCCACTTGTTTCTGAGATCTAGAAAGTAAAGAGGAAAAAGTATTTTTAAAACAGATGGAAATGTTTTATTCTTGTATTAATATTATCTATTTTTGTCTCAAAAGCTAGGGAAACTCCTTTAAAATATCATTTAGTAGGGATGTAGATTTTAGTGACAAATCAGGCTCAGGCTCATAAGCAGAAAGGCTAGCTATAAGTTTGTTATGGTGAGGACCCCCAGGGAAGGCCACACAGACACCAGGTAGTTGTAGGAAAGGAATCTTCATTAGCTGGCCGGTGGCACATCCAAGACTCGGGAGCCTCAATGCAGTACCAGGCTGTACTTCAGGGCTTCTTTTGTAGGAGAAATCCATCAGATTTCACATCTTAGTTTTACAGTTCAGAAGTTCAATAATCATAATCTTACAAAACAAAGAGTATATTTCAGTTGATTTTAGAAAATACAGAAACTTCCAGAATCTCCCCTCCCTGCATTTTCCCTCTCCTGCAACTAACTGCAAGCAAGCAGCAGTTAATACAGAAGCTAAAGATTGCATTTAGCAATAGAGAGAAAAACACCTTGTCTTGTGGTAGTTCACTGTTAAAGCAAGCCAAGCATAAAGTTCAAGTGGAGGTGAGATCATATCCTAAGGTACCAGCTAAGCTGAACTTCCTTGTATAAGTTCACAATATGGAGTCACTTATGTCCTCCAGTTTACGCCCTTGTCACTTAAGTGAAAGACTTGTAGAACAGCATTTAGGGAGAGTCTCTTTGATGCTATCAGTTTCACAGAGCAGATAAGATAGGAGCAATGAATGAGAAAGGGAAAATTTAGGAGAGACGTGACCAATTTATTTTTGTTGTTTAGGATACAGAATGTGCTGATATTAGTAGTTTTCTCACTGTGTCTTAGGGTGCTCTTTTATGGGACAAGAGAGTGGTTTAAGACATCTGGGGGATCAGCCCTTGTGTGATTTCCCCCAGAAAAGCCATGTACTGTTCCATCTGACCCAGGAACGAGGTATAGATGTCTAGGAGATTCTTAACTTCAGTTAAAACAAAGAAATCAAGATCATGCAACCCAAGAATATAGTTGAGGAAAAGCAGAAGTTATCAAGACTTACCTACGATGTTTTAATTGGATCTTTTGTGAGTGAGCCCCCAAAACGTCAGCAGACTTAGACACAGCTCCACCTTGTCATCTTTGACAGCTTGAGTTCCTCTAGACTTTTAGAGACATCAACTTGGGTTTATCTAGGATTCTTAGAACTTTAGAAAGAATCAGCTTGAAACAGAGTTGAAAATGAGCCCAAAGGAGTGGGTGGGCTCCCAGGGCAAGTGAAAAGAGGACCTGAGGGCTGAGAGCCTGGGTGTGAACTCTTAGGGGAGAGTCTACAAGAGAAAGAGGACCTGAGGACTGAGAGCCTGGGTGTGAACTCTTAGGGGAGAGTCTTTACAAGTGAAAGAGGACCTGAGGACTGAGAGCAGGGGCGTGCACTCTTAGGAGAGAGAGTGTCTTTACAAGTGCTTTGAATCCAGCATGGAGTTCTCCAGGTTTTATCTTTTAAATAACAATCTTCCTTGATATGGGATTTTGTTCTGCTTGGAAAGAGCAGGAGACAAGGTTAGAGAAAGGAGAGAAGAAATAAGAATAGTTAGATTCTGTACAACTTATCTTTAATTCTGATATCATCTCAAATTTTCTTAATTGTACTCATTTTGAATATCTCCTCTTAACTTATAAGTTCTAGAACTATTATTGATTCATTTGTAAATTATTTTAAATTGTAAATTTGTAAATTGTAAATTATTCTTAACTATTAAAAAATTTTTTTTTTGAGGTAGGGTTTCACTCTAGCCCAGACTGACCTGGAATTCACCATGTCATCTCAGGCTGGCCTCAAACTCATGGTGATCCTCCTACCTCTGCCTCCTGAATGCTGGGATTAAAGGTGTGCGCCACCACGCCCGGCTTAAAATTTTAATTAAAGCAGGCTGCCCATTATGATTTTCTTTTTAGAATAAAAAGATACTATCCCCTTGGAATTTAGCATTAAAAAAAAAATTAAGGGCTGGAGAGATGGCTTAGCTGTTAAGGCCAATGCTTGCGAAGCCTAAGGACCCAGGTTCGATTCTCCAGGTCCCGCATAAGCCAGATGCACATGGTGGCACATGCATCTGGAGTTCTTTTGCAGTGGCTAGAGGCCCTGATGCACCTATTCTCTCTCTCGCTCTCTCCCCCTCCATCTCTCTGTCTCTAATAAATAAATTTTTAAAAAATAAAAATAAATAAAAATTAAAATAAGAATGAACCACAGTTTAGGATTACACGTTCCCTTTTGTGTAAACCCAATAGATTTTAAATTAGGTTTCCCCATTTTTTATCAAATATTTGCAAGTTAAATTAACATAATTTTCATACCAGCTGGAGTACCAAATAGCAGTTTACACCAGACATTTCCTCCTCCTTAATAGCAGAGATAAACCAAACAGAATAGTCAGAAACCAAACTGGTCTCAAAGATCTGCATGCAAAGAACAAACTGAATGGTCAAAACCAAAATGCTTTCCAAGCAAACAAGCAAAATGGATACTTTAAACATTTTGAAAGCAAATAACAAATATTTAGAGAGCAAATCAAAAAAGTATCCAATACCAACCACAAAAATGATCCTAAGACAAGCTCAGAATAAACAAGTGGACCATCGACCAAATTAAGGGAAGTCTTAGCCCCAGAATGAACTCACCAACCTGCACTTAAGGAGACATCTGACAGTTGGGCACAAGGGGCCTATGCTGGTACTTGGCTCCAACTGGGTGCATACTAAGTGGAAGGGGCTTGTCCTCGGGGTCCCTGTTCTGGTGCTGTAACTGTTGACACATAAGACACAGCTCTCACCTCAAAGGGGATAAGAGAGTTTATTCTGGGAACACAGATTTAGGTTACCCCAATTCTTTTCTAATGTGTTAACAATTTCCTGAAGGTGTTTTTACTTACAGAACAAAGAAAGTCATAAATCACGGCACTTTTCAAATACATTGGGGCTGACCACCATAGGCCTCAGATGCTGTCTGATGACATTCTTAGTCCTTGGGCTGGTGGAAGCTGGGGTTCTGTTCTTGCATTCCAAAAAGGTTTACACCTGATCAATTGATAGTCACCAGGATGTTGGGCCAAACATAGAGGTGGACAATAAATTGCTATTAAGGTGTAAAATTGCTATTAAGTTAGCCCAAGGTAATTTAGCTCTGTCTTGCAACATTCTGTCTCCCTGTGGTCAGTCCATTCAACCTTGCTGGAAGTAGGTATAGCCAGATTCAGTGCTATTCTGGAACTTTAGTTCCTAAATCCATAGCAATACAGGTGTGATGCAGATAAATAGCTCTCAGCTTAGAGAGGTTTCAAGGCAGGTACTATGAGGTGTTATCTTGCTCCTTTGAGTTTGTCAGTCAATTAGACCAGGCTCTGAAAGGGTGCAAACACGTTTTATTTGATTTTGTCCTTGAAATATTTGATATACTGTCTGGCATAGAATTAATGTATCTTAAAGGAAGGAGTGAATGGATGGATTGGTGAATATTGTAGTCAGCTCCGTGTTGCTAGATGAACATCCAACCAGACACTGTTTATGGGAGGAAGGGGTTTACTTAATGCTTACAAACCAGGAGATGTTACCTCAGTGGCAGAAGAAGCGGATTCTTACATCCAAGCAGGGAGAAACAAGTGCAGCAAGCAGTCACCAAAAGCTTCAAACACACCAAAAACATAACTTGCCAGAGCTCCAACCGCTCTCCACACCTTTGGGCTGGAATCAGATCCATCCTCAGTGACAATCCCCCTCCAGCCGGCTGCTGGAAACCTAAACAGGAAGCTTATTACACCCGAGTCTATGGGGCTGTGCATTTACACCATCACTTTCACACTAGCACAGTGAATGACAGTGGCATTCATGACAGCCTCAGACATTGGAGGGCGGCTAAATTAATAGATGGCAAGACCAAGATTGAATCTGTGTCCTCTGCCTTAGAATTTTGCCCCAAACAAGCAGATAATTGTTCTCAGTTAAAACAAAAACTTTGTTTTGGGCATGGATGTGTTGTGTAGTATGTGCAGTGTGGTGTGGTGTGGTGTGATGTGTGAGATGTATACATGTGTGTGTGCACATAAGCAATGGTAGGTGTCCTCTGTCACTTTTCTGTTCTCTCTGAATGCAGAACTTGTCATATTCATGAGCCCCATTGATTTCTCTGCTCCCGCAGAATGGGACTATAAGCATGCGTGGCTACATCCAGCTGTCAATGTGGGTGCTGCGGAATCAAATTCAGATAGTCTCATGCCCTCATTCTTCTGCAAGCATTCTTACCCATAGGACTATCTCCCCTGCTCTCCCAGTCTGTTTTATGGGTACTGTGTGTGGGATGTCTTGTTATAAAAAAATAAAAGTTTAAAAATACATAGCATTTTAGTTGATAAAGCTATAATTGCATTGCTGCTTTAAGAAGCTAACAAAGGAATAAGCAGTTAATCACGTGTGGTGATGCTGTAACCCCCATTGGCATTGATCACTTTCACAGCTAATGACAGGTCTTTGGTAGTTAGGTACAAAGCTGATGTGTAGTGGAGGACAAAAAGCTGACGTAACTAATGGTGAAGTACACATGGAACCATGGATAAGACTGAGGGAAAATGTCACTTTGTTATTTAAAGGGCTGTTGCATGGAAGAAGAGAAATATATTTGCTGAGAGTAATATAAACCTGATGAATATTGCTTACAAACTGGTTTCTACTCATTTGTAAGGGAGAAGTCCAAATCATCTAAGTTGATCATGAAATCAGTCTCTTTGAAGTGTTCATCTTCAGGCCTATTATAAAAGCATTTCTGTAAGGTGAGCTGGTGAGATGACCTCCAGGTTCCTTGCTTTAAAGAAGGCTTGAAGTCTTGAGACTTGAGCCACAGTCACCATGAACAGCAGTTAAAACTGACATGAATAGAGCTGCTTTCCCATATTTCCTATTGGTATTTGGATGTGCATTACTTTATTAACAAGAATTAATGAAAGTAAAGTCAGTTTCTTTGAGTTTACATCAGTTGTTAAACTGTGTTTACATGTTACTACTCTAAAAAGCTAGGAGATATTTTCTTTTAGAACCAATTAAATATTTAAGTAGTTTTTCTTAATTTAATTATTTCTTTAAATACATTTTGAAATTTACAAGAGTAGGGGAAATACTCTTCTTTTTCCATTCAGTTCCTTTGGTTTTCTAAAGTGATTTTAACTTTTTCCCTTATATTTTGAACATGAGAGTATTTAAACATTCATGTACTTGCTTGATTCTTCTTTCACTTTTGATTTAGGTTTTATATTGTAACAGTCAGCATTATATAATAAAGTTGCCCTATATCTTTTCTCCAACTATCCTTCTAATCTCTCTTCTCAGAAATAACTACTCTCCTGATGTTGGTAGATGTTTCCTGCCTAACCATTTTATTTTTAAACACATTTTAGAAAATTGCTTTTTTTTTTCAAAGCACTTCTAAAAAATTTAAAGGGCTGGAGAGATGGCTTAGCAGTTAAGGAGCTTGCCTGCAAAGCCTAAGGACTAAGAGTCAATTTTCCAATACCCATGTAAGCCAGATGCATAAGGTGGTGCATGTGTCTGGAGTTTGTTTGCAGGGGCTGGAGGTCCTAGTATGCCCATATTCCCTCTCCTCCCTCTCTCTCTCTCTCTCTCTCACACACACACACACATAAATAACTAAATAAAAATAAAAATGTAAAATCCTTACTAGTCTTAGTGCCCATTGTTCGAACCTGGATCCTTTGGCTTTGCAGGCAAGCGCCTCAACCACTAAGCCATCCCTCCAGCCCATATTTGTCCTTTTTTGATTTTACATTTCACTTAATAGTAATAAAGATTCATGTCTTTTTTCAGATATTTTGCTCTTATTTATTTATTTGAGAAAGCGAGTGAAAGAGAAAGCAAGAGAGAGAATGGGTGTGCCAGGGCCTCTAGCCATTGCAAACAAACTCCAGGCACATGCGCCACCTTGTGCATCTGGCTTATATGGGTACTGGAGAATCAAACCTGAGTCCTTAGGCTTTGCAGGCAAGTGCTTTAACCACTAAGCCATGTCTCCAGCCCAAGATTCATGTCTTATATTTCATTTTCAGTTCATATTCATTTTATCTTAGATTTTGTATTTTTAAAAGTTTTTATTGTCTGCAAGCCAATAGAGGAAGAGGGGGAGAGAGAGAGAGACAGAAACAGAGAAAGAAGGGGTGCTCCAGGGCTTCTTGCCACTGCAAATGAACTCCAGATGGTGCTTTGTGCAACTGGCTTTGCATGGATACCAGGGAATTGAACCAGGGTAGTCAGGCTTTGCAAGCAAGTGCCTTTAACCTCTGAGCCATCTGTCCAGCCCTAGGTTTTGAATTTTTGTCATTAATGTTTATTTTTTATTTTTAATGTTTATAATTATACACATTAATGGGATTCATTGTGATATTTCCATGTCAGCAGAAATAATAAACATAAATTAATCACATCCGTCCACCTTCTCCCACTCCTTCCCTGCTCAGACTCTTCCTAGTCCTTAGTGACCACTATTCTACATTCACATTAATGTCTATTTGTTGTTGGCTTGTTTTCACATATGAGAGAGAACTGTGATACTTGTCTTTCTGTGTCTGGCTTATTTTGCTTAACCCATTGGCTTCTAGTTCCATCCATTTTTCTGGAAATGATCAGACTTCATTGTTCTTTTTGGCTAAACAATATTCCACAGTACATGCATACATATACATATATGAGTATATGTGTGTGTGTATTTATATATGTGGTATGTGTGTACGTACATGAATGCATATTTATCGCAGTTCCTCTGTGCATTCCTCTGTTATACCTAAGCTGACTCTATCCATTAGTAGTGCTGCAGCAGATAGGGTCTGCAGGCATCTCTTGCATGCTGGCTTTATTTCTTCAGGATGAATAAGAGCTAGATCATCTGGTAGTTCTACTTCGAGTTGCTTTTTGCATATGTACACACATGTGCATGTATGTTTATGTGTATGCTAATATGTGTGTGTATGTATGTAGGGGCTGGGTATCTCCCTCAGTAACTCTCCATCATATTTTTTGAGACAGAGACTAGCTTGCCAGCAAGCCCCAAGGATCATCCTGTCTCCTCCTTTCTAGTTCTGGGATTCCAGGTGCACAGCACCGACTTTGATGTGAATGCTGAGGACCAAACCTGGGTCCTCGTGCTTGTGCAATGAGAACTTTACCAACCCAGTCGCTCTTCAGCACCCTACTTTCAGTCATTTTAGAAACCTTCCTACTGTTTTCCATAATGACTGGGCTAATTTACATTCCAAACAACAGTGTGTGAGAATTCCCTTTTCTCCACATCTTTAGTAATATTCATTACTCTTAAAAATAAAAATACCTTTCTGAGTGGGATGACATGGTGTCTTGTTCCCATTACCCTAGTAGCTAATGATACTGAGTATTTTTTATAGATTTATTAGCCATTTGTATTCTCCCTTTTAGCATCTGTTTAGATCATTTGTCCATTTTTATCTGGATTACCTGTTTGTTCCTAAAAAAAAAAAATAACTGAATAGTTTTACAATTTTCAAGTGTTTGCTCCCAATGTGCAGGTTTCTCTTCAGTTTTATATTCTGTACAAATAATTTGCAAGTTTTTTTTCTCCCTGTATGCAGGCTGCCTCATCACTGTTGCTTGTTTCCTTGCTGTGCAGAATGTTTTAGCTTGATGTAATCCAAATTTGTCATTTTTTTTGGCAGTGGGGGGGGGAGGCGCCTGTTTCTAGGTAGGGTTTCACTTGAGCCCAGGCTGACCTGGAATTCACTCTGTAGTCTTAGGGTGGCCTCAAACTCAAAGTGATCCACCTACCTCTGCCTCCCAAGTGCTGGGATTAAAAGGCAAATTTGTCAAATTTTTAAAAAGTATTTTGTTTGTTTCAGAGAGAGAGAGAAAGGAGCAGATAGTTAGAGAATGAGCACGCCAAGACCTCTAGTCACTGCAAACAAGCTCCAGATGCATCTGCCACCTTGTGCATGTGGCTTGTGTGGGTACTGGGGAATTGAACCTGGGTTCTTAGGCTTTGCATGCAAGCGCCTTAACCACTGAGATAGCTCTCCAGCCCCCAAATTTGTCAAATTTTGCTTTTGTTTCCTGTACTTTTATGGTCCTATCAAGAAAAGCATCGTCTGTCCCAATGCCTTGAAGTGTTTTTCCTATATTCTCCTTTAGTAGTTTTAGACATTTGGGTCTTACACTAAGGTCTTTAATCCATTTTGAAGTGATGATTAGTAGAGGTAGAGATCAGTCTCAAACTTTAAAAAATTTATTCATTTATTAGAGAGAGGGAGGGAGGGAGGGAGGGAGAGACAGAGGGAAGGAGAGAGTGGGCACACCAGGGCCTCCAGCCACTGCAAAAAGAACTCAAGATGCATGCACCACCATGTGTATCTGGCTTACGTGGGACCTGGAGAATTGGACCTGGGTCCTTGAGCTCCGCAGGCATGCGCCTTAACTGCTGGGCCATCTCTGCAGCCCAGGTCTCAATCTTTTGCACGTGGATATCTATTTTAGTGTTTGTCCTTTACTCAGTGTATGTGTTTGGAACCTTTGTGAAGAATCAATGTCTGTAGGTGCACACTTCTATTTCTGGCCTCTGTTCTTTTCCTATGGCATATATGTGTCTGTTTTTATGCAATTACCATACTATTGTGGTTAAAGTGGCTCTGTGTAGTATGTCTTGAAACCAGGCATTGGTGAAGGCTTTTGTTCAAGATTGCTTTTGTTATTCATGGTCTTTGGTTCTTCCATGTGAAATTTAGCATGGCTTATTGTAGTTTTGTGAATTCATTGACATTTTCATAGAAATTGTGTTAAATGTACAGATTACTTAGGGTAAAAATGTTGATTGTTTCAGTGTGTGAACTGTAAGTCTTTCCACCTTCTCTGTCTTTGGTTCTTTCATCAGGGTTCTCTAATTCCAGTGCAGCCAGCATTAACTGCCTTACTTTATTCCTTGGTGGTGGTATGTTATTTAATATATCTGTGGTTACTGTGAACAGGATTACTTTCATAATTTCTCAGTAAATTAATTATAGAAAGGCGATAGAAGTTTCTATGCTGATTCTTGTGTCCTGCTACTTTTCTGAGTTTGTGTTAATTAATCCTGATAGTCTTCTGGTGGAGTCTTTTGCTTTGTGTATAGAATCATCTGCAAATGGATAGTTTGGCTTCTTGCTTTCCCATGTGTATCCTTTTATATTCCTTTCCATTACCTAATTGATTTGGCTAAGAGTTTTGGCACTGTATTGTATAAGAGCATTGAGAGTGGATACTTGTTCTGTTTCTTATCTTAAGGAAAGTGTCTTCATTTTTTCCCCAAAGAGTTTGATGCTGGCAATGGGATTGTTTTATATATATCTTTAGGTTGAGGTATGAGCCTTCTATATCTGATTTTCTCAGGATTTATCATAAAGTGACTTTAAGTAGTATTTGCTTTATGAAAAGTGTGTGGTATACTTACAAGTTCTGTCTTTTATTTTTTATTTTTGAGGTTGGGTTTCACTCTAGTCAGGCTGACCTGGAATTCACTATGTAGTCTCAGGGTGGTCTCGAACTCATGGTGATCCTCCTACCTCTGCCTCCCAAGTGTTGGAATTAAAGGCGTGCGCCACCATACCCAGCCAAGTTCTGTCTTCTTGACGGATTGTTCTCTTATTAATATGTAATGCCTTCTTTATCTCTTATCACTAATTCTGGCTTGAGACCTATTGTCAGATATGAAGATAGCTACTTCTGCTTGCCCAAAGCTTCCATGTACTTGGGACATCCCTTTACATCCCTTCAGTTTCAGCCTGTGCCTGGCTGCTACTGAGCTGTGCTTCTTGCAAAGAACAGGTGGATTTTGTTTGTTCCTCAGGTTAGCTAGTCTGAGTTTTTCAGTTAAGACCACTTACCTTGGCTTTAGAGTTAGTATTGCAAGGTATTTGCTCATTCCGGTAATTTTGTTGGGATTTTTTTCTGGCTTATTTATGCACTATTGCTTTTCTTTTTCCCATATTTATTTTAGGAGTTTGCTAGCTTCCTGAATTAAGCATACTTGATTCTTACCTAATTCTCCCTTTTAAACATTTAATTAGTTAGTTAGTTAGTTAGTTAGTTAGTTAGTTAGTTAGTTAGTTAGTTGACAGAGAAAGAGAGAGAATGGGCATGCCAGGGACTCCAGCCACTGCAAATGAACTCCAGATGCATGCACCCCTTTGTGCATCTGGCTAATGTGGGTCCTGGGGAATCTAACCTGGGTCCTTTTGCTTTGCAGGCAAATGCCTTAACCACAAAGCCATCCCACCAGCCCCATAATTCTCCCTTTTTGTAAACTTGTCCTGTTATGAAATGCATTTTTCCCTGAGCTACCTATGGTTTCCTTCTTCTTCTGCACTAATATCTTAGCCATCATGGATTGCTTCATTTTGTGCTCAGAAGACCTTTATCCCCACATTTGACCTTGAAGGGTAAATTTGTTGCCTGCAGTAATCTTTCCTGGCAGTTATTTACTCTCAGGGTTTGAGTTATCATCCCATTCTTTCTGCTCTTCAGGTTTCTGCAGAGAGGTCTCCGAGTTTTCCCTTGTGACTTTGTGAGTAAGCTGATGTTTTCTTCTGAAGCTTTTTTATGTTCTTCCTTTGTTATGTAGTCTTGGCATTTTAATGTGCTGGTTGAGATTCTTTTTTTTTTTTTTTTTTTTTTTTTTTTGTCATGTTTATTTGGGATTCTAAATGCCTCTTATATACTTAGATTTTCCTGTCTCCCTAGACCTGTTCTTTTTTTTTTTTTTTTCCTGTTATAATTCCAGTGACTAGGTTTTCTGTGTTTAGTTTGCATCTCAGCTCCCTTGTTCATGTCCCACAGCTTGTGAATGGTGTGGTCATGTTTCATTGTTATTCTTATTTTCTGTTCATTATTGCTGCCTTAATGCAGTGGAAAGGGGCCTGAAGCCTTTGTCTTTGAACTAGATAGTGGTATGAGGTGATGACAGGAATCATAGCACGCTGTATAACACACCTGTCTTGTCAGCTGTGTGTGAGCTGATCTGTGGCTACTGTTTGGATATAGTGGCAACAGGAGCTGTGGCTTTCTTCTTGCTGTCATTGTGGGTATGCCTGCTCGCTGCATCCAGCCATTCATACTTGGGGGTGAACAATGGCCAGAGCTTTCCTTCCCTTAATTTCTCCAGCTGTACTTCCTTCTAGATTTGGAGAGAAAAAACCCATAGCTTTATCTAGGAGGACTAGCTTTGGGGGTAGGGCAACAGTTGGAGTGTTCGTATACCTCAGGACCACCCTAGCAAGCTTGTGGGCTAAGGAGCAGCGGAATGAGAATTCTTTCCCATCCTTGCTCATGACAGGCATCTGTGTGCCAGAGAGGGAAGTCCTAACTACCTTGTTTCTTGGCCTTGGAAAGGAGCCTAGTAAAGAAAGAAGCCATGGTCCTGATCTTGCAGCTAGGCTCCCAGCTCCCTGCTCCCTGCTTGTGAAGGGTAATGCCCTTGTCTTGTCTCATTGCCCATTCTCTGCAGTTCCGTGCTGTCAACTGCAGTCTACCAGTCACTTGACTGAGACAAGCCGGGTTTGTGTTCACTGCCTGCTGAGCCAGTGCAGTGGAATGTCTGTAAGTCACAGAGATGGGAGTATTCAGGGCCTTCAGACCTCTAAAGTATCCAAATTCAGATAGTAGGCCCTGTCTCAAGATGGCTCTTGGCTTCAGCTTTCTGAGTGCTTGCTGGGAGAGGATGTGAACTCCTCCAAAGCTGGGGTACTGTTAGTAACTGTGTAGATTTCTGGTTACTAATTTAATTAGGCCCAAATCCTTGAGGGTTATGAACCTCCTAGAGAATAACAAGGAAAACACATCAAGAGATAGGCATAAGCATCAGCTTTCTAAACAGGACTCCAATATCACAGGAAATAGCTCCACAGATCAGCAAATGGGACTTATCAACAGGACAGCCTACAGAGTGGGGGAGAATCTTTGCTGTACTTCAGACATGGGGTGAATACTTAGAACATATTAAAACTAAAAAAAGTAAAGACTAAATATCAAAACTGACAGCTAATAAATGGGCTAATGAAATGAGTAGATGGTTCACAAAATAAGAAATACAAATGTCCAATAAATATTATTTGAATATTGAACATTCTTAGTTATCAGGGAGATTCAAATCAAAGCTTCTTTGAGATTCTGTCTCACTCCAGGCAAACTGGCTATTAAGCAGAAAACAGATAACAACAAAGGCTGGTTGAGGATGTGGGGAGAGGAACCCTTATTCACTTCTGGTAGGATTGTAAACTAATATGGCTATTAAGCAAATCAGCATGTAGGTTTCCCAAAAGGTTTATAAAAGAATTACCAAATAATCCAGCTATCCCACTCCTAGACATACTCAAGGGGCTCCATATCCTACCTTGGAGATATTGAACATCCATGTTTATCACTACCCTCTTCACAATACAAAGGAAATGGAACCAGCCTAGATGTCCATCAACATATGAATGGATAATATGATACATACATGTATACATACACACACAATGGATTTGATTCAGCTATAAAGAAAACTGAAATTTTCAGGAAAATGAATGTATCTGAAAAAATGTTAAGTGAGCTGACGCAAGTTTCAGAAAGACAAGTCACATATGCTCTCTCATGTGGATTCTAGCTTTCATGGCTAATGTGACATGTGAGTGTGGGCTTGGGTATAGACAATGAACCAAGAAAGTAGACCGTGAGGATTAGGGACATGGCTTAGCTGTTAAGAGTATTTTCCATGTAAGCATGAGGGTCTGAGAGCACCTAAGACTACCCAAGTTTGTTAAAAGCTGGACATATCCACACACATCTATAACCCCAGTCCATGGAGGTGCAGGAGGTGGGTAAAGAGGGAAGAGTCTGGCAAATCGTTGGGGGCTGCTAACCCAAAGTGGCAGCTGGTTGAGGGAGAGACCATGTCTCAAGGAAGTACATGGATAAACAATGTAGAAGGGCACCGGAAGTTCTCCTCTGGCCTCTGCATGTTTATGCACATATACACACACATATGCATATGCCACATGATATACCACACCACATACATTGTACATATACACATGCATATATACATACATAACAATACCACTCATATTAGATATACACATGCAAATATCACACAACATAACACACCACACATATTGTACACACCATAGCACACATATTTCACATACACATGCATGTAGAATGGAGGAGAACTAAAAAAGGTGTTGACAAAGGGATCAGGGCAGTGGGTCACACATGACATGCAAATGGAAAGGAAGGTACTGGGCCAGGAGGAAAGGAAAATGGGAGGGGGTGATGAAAGGAAAATTAACAACAAAAAAATTCTGTTTGAAAATGCCATAGTGCAACCTAATACTTTGTATGCTGATTAAAATAAATAAATAGAAATACTATGTTCGTTATTTAGTAGTAATCAGAGTAATAATAGCACCCTAGTTTTGGGTGTTGGTCAATCTGGTAAGGAGTTAAAATGCCCATATTTTAAGGATGAAATGAGATAGAAGGGCTCCCAGAAATATCTGAAATATTGTTAAAACATTTCCTGAGGGCATTTTGGTAATGTTTTTGAAAATATTTTTAACTTACATTTTACAGTTTTTAAATTTTTTTAATGTATAATTTTTTATTGACAAGTTCTATACTTACAGACAATAAACCATGATAATTCTCTCCCCTCCCCCCACATGCCCCTTCACAACTCCACTCTCCATCATATCCCCTCCATCTCTCTATTAGTCTCTCTTTTAATTTGATGTCATCATCTTTTTCTCCTATTATGAGGGTCTTGTGAAGGTAGTGCTAGGCACTGTGAGATCATGGATATCAAGGCCAATTTCTGTCTGGACAGTTGCGTTGTAAGGAGTCGTATCCCTCCTTTGGCTCTGACACTCTTTCCACCACCTCTTTCGCAATGGACCATGAACCTTGAAGGGTGTGACAGAGGTGTTTCAGTGTTGGACACTCCTCCATCACTTCTCCTCAGCACTATGTTGCCTTTTGGGTCATCCTAGTAGTCACCACCATCTGAAAAGAGAATCTTCCCTAACCAAACGTGAGAATAACATTAATATATTAATATGAACATTAAGTATAGTGCTTATAGGACAGTTGGTGAGCATAATATATGCATTTAGCCAGACAAGAGCAGGCATTGTACTCCTAATGCTCATGACCTCTCCTGCCATAAACTTTTGATTAAGTTCTCAGTACCAGACATATATTTCCTCCCATAGAGTGGGCCTCCAGGCCAACTAGAGAACAGTTGGTTTCCCCTAGAGCAAACATGCCACTGTTGCACCCATTGGCTCATTTGGCCTGTCTGGCCAAACTTGAAGCTTCCAGTGTCCACTGTTTTTTTTACCCCTGATGACTTCTGTCTCCCACAGGGCTGCGTGCAGTGCAGCTTTTTCCAGCTTTCAGTCAGCTGGTCTACAGGGAGCAGGTTTTCAGCTCAGCACCAGCTTGATTTCTCAGTTACCTTGCCACCCAAGCATGTGGAGCTTTAGCAATAGGGTCTTCCCATCTATTTCTGGTGGGAAACCAAGGATCTTGGCAATAGCCTGTAATGTTTTAGAGGCAGCAGGGACCTCCCTGGTCAACAACTCACTGGAAGGTTTCCCATCCCTGGCACTGAAATTTTTCTAGTAACAGACTATGGCTTCTGGATATGCCATTATCCCAAAAAGTAGGCTTTCAAATGTTTTATTCAGAGTATCTTGAATTTTGATTGACCTTCCCTCCAAGTAGTAGGGTCTCACTCTGGTCCAGGCTGACCTGGAATTCTGGAATTCACTATGTAGTCTCAGGGTGGCCTTGAACTCAAAGCGATCCTCCTACTTCTGCCTCCTGAGTGCTGAGATTAAAGGCGTGTGCCACCACCCTTCTTTTATTCAGTCTCTTCCCCAGCCTTGCTTAGGCCATTTTTAGAAATGTTTGTTTTTCTAATGTCCCTTTGTCTTCCTTCCCTCTTGTCAATCCCTGCCCATCAGTCTCCAGCTGATAGACTGTCTCTGTAAATTAGTTTGTATTTTCAAGAATAAATAGAGTATACACATATATACTGTATTATTTTGATGCCTGTCTTCTTCAGCAGAACCCGCGTGTGTGTGTTCATATGTGTGTATGCACGTATGTGGTGGCCAGAGGACAACCTCAGGTGTCATCCTCAGGAACACTGCCCATCTTTTCTTTAAATATTTTTTATTTATTTAAGAGAGAGAGAGAGGAGGAAGAGAGAGAGAGGAGGAAGAGAGAGAGAGGAGGAAGAGAGAGAATGAGCATACCAGGGCCACTAACCACTGCAAATGAACTCCAGGCACATATGCCACGTTGTGCATCTGGCTTATGTGGGTACTGGGGAATTGAATCAGGGTCCTTGGGCATCATAGAAAGCATTGTTTAACCCCTAAGCCATCTCTCCAGCCCTGCCCATCTTTTTTGAGACAGGATCTCTTATTGGCCTGGAGCTCACAAATTAGGCTAGACTGCCTGGCCAGCAAGATCCAGGGATCCTCCTGTCTACCTTTCCAGTGCTGGAATTACAGGCCACACCACTATATGAGGCATTTGTATGTGGGTTCTGGGGATCAAACTTTGGTCATCATGTTTGCAAAGCAAGGCAAGCACTTTTATCAATTAAGCTAACTTCCCAGCTTGAGCCAAATTCTCTGCTGTATTTAGCAATTGCTCACTTCTGAGGAGTAAATACCTTTGTTGTATAGAAATATACATTTTGTTTATCCATTAATCTGTTGGTAGGCATTGGGCTTTTCCCAGGGTGAGGCTGTTAGAAATAAAACTAATACTGCCATTCTCTGCCATCGACATTGGCTTCCACTTCTCTTGGGTAAAGGATCTGTGTTACATAATCAGTGTATATTTCATCGTCCAAATGTTTTTTAAAAAGGTTTTGCTGAAACAGACACTGAGAAGCTGGCTGCAGGTACCTAGAAGCAGGAGGACACCTCTGCCTTCATTTGTGTCTGTCTCCTTTACTGTGGGTCACCCACTCTGTGGAGCAGTGTGGGTGTCTTGTCTAACCTATGTCATCTCCATTCAAGGCCAGAGGCACAGAAATAAGTCCATGCATGCTACCAGAGGCTCACAGAATGGACCACCCCCAGGAGAGGGGCGTTATCCCTGGATGCAGGCCTGCATCTTGAAACAGAAGTGGTCATCTTGTAGGAACTTGGCAGTACCTCTCAAGCAGTGACAGCAGGAAGGACATTTTGGGACAACTTTGCAGGACATCAAATGAGGCAGTGCTCAATGAGACCAGACACAGCTAGATCAGGACCTCTTGCTCCAGTTCTTCTTGTATTTAAACCCAAAGCTCATGTCAGTACCCAGAAGACAGACCTGGGGTCACTGGACCTCTTCATCTCTTCTTTGTCCTGTGTGGCTACAGAGTAAATCTCTGTCTGTTTTTCATCATTAACTCATCTCTTTGATTGGCAGACTGGGGAGGAGTGGCTAAGTTTAGCATGTTGAGTCTGCTGGAGCCCCAATTTTTGCCCCCAAATCACAGTTATACTCCCACCCACAGTGCCTGTGTTCTGATTGCTGCTCAGCATTACCGACAGTTTGCATGGTTTGTTTTTCTAGTTTGAGACATTCTAATGAATAGGTAATATTGCATCACAGTGGCTGTGATTTGTATTTTCTTCACAGTTAATACTGAGGTGTCATGTATGTTTTATTATCTGTGGTGAACTATCTCTTCAAATACTCCCTCCACTTTTTATGTATTTATTTAAAAGGTTATACTTTTATATCCCCTCCCCCTGCCTCCATTCCACTAAGGGCCCTCCTCAGTGGGGTTATTGGTATTCACTGTGAGGTCATGAAGGCATCAGCCAGTCTCTAGGGATGGGGCCATGGCTCAGGATATTCCTATGCACCCTGTGATTCTTACAATCTTTCCACCCCCTCTTTGCAGTGTTCCCTGAACCTTGAAGGACATCTTACAGTATGATTTAGTATTGAGATCTCTGTAGACTCTGGATTTCGGCTTTGATGAGTTTTTAGTGACCACAGTGACTGTTGCCATCTCCCTGGAGCAGGTTGTCAGGCTAGCAGTGAGAGCAGTACTCATGGTAAAACATACTGCTGGGGCTGGAGAGATGGCTTAGGGGTTAAGGCATTTGCCTGCAAAGCCAAAGGACCCTGGTTCAATTCTCCAGGACCCACGTAAGCCAGATGCACAAGGGGTGCATGCATCTGGAGTTCATTTGCAGTGGCTGGAGGCCCTGGCACACTCATTCTCTCCTGCCCTCCCTCCCTCTCTCTCTGCCTCTTTCTTTCAAATTAATTAATTAATTAATTAATCAAAAACAATGCTGCTTCTTCTGCAATGTCTCCTGGGCCCCGGCAGATGTGATAGAGGTGACTCATTTTATGGTAGGTAGTTGGCCATCTTTTCTTGATGCATCTTAAAACATATTCTCCAACCAAGAGTGAGTGCAGATTGGATTAAAGGGAATAAGCATAAACATTTAAGGGACTTGTTGATGTGTATACTCACTATTCTTAGCCAAAAAGCAATAGGGTCTTCTTTGGAGTCTATGAGTCGTCTATCAGTCGGATTCTGACTTGGTTTCCAGTACCAGGTATGAGTACTCTCTCTCCCACTGAGCAGGCCTCATGTCCAATCTGAAAAGAGTTGGTTACCTTTGTAGGCTGTGTGCCATTATTGTACACATGGGCACTTCTTGGCTGGCTGGTTTAAATCATAGCTTGCAGGATCTCCTGCTTGTTCACACTGTTGGTAATGGTAACCATTATCACCCAGTACCTCTCATAGATCCTCTTATTAAGGGCTATATCTTATAGAATGCTATCCAGTATGAAGGTTTTTGCAGTGTTGATACATTTTATTATTAGTTTTGTTTGTTTGTTTGTTTGTTTTTTTTTTTTTTTGTTTTGTTTTTTGTTTTTTTTGGTTTTTCGAGGCAGGGTTTTACCCTGGCTCAGGCTGACTTGGAATTCACTATGTACTCTCAGGGTGGCCTTGAACTCACAGTGATCCTCCTATCTCTGCCTCCCAAGTGCTGGGATTAAAGGCATGTGCCACCATGCCTGGCTCATTAGTTTTTTGTAATGGCCTCCCCTACCCTTTATTTGTCTCTTCTCCCTGTCCCTCCCCAAGACTCTTTTATCCCCGTACTCTGTCCTTCACCTAACCTGTCAAGTATCCTTTCTTTTCAGCCATTCCTATTTCTGCTTTCTCCTAGTCTCATTCTAGTTCTATGCCAATACTCCTGATGCTTATTTCCTCTATTTTTAACTGAGCTATTTGGTTTGTTAATACTGAGCTGCATGGTTACATACATACATACATGCATCCTGATAGAAGTCAGATAAATGACTTCTACAGATTTTCCTCAGATTACCCTTTTATTTTCTTATATTCTTTCAAAGACCATGAGTTCTTTTTTTTTAAGATTATTTTATTTTATTTATTTATTAGAGGCAGAGAGAGGGAGAGAGAGAGAGTGAGTGAGAATGGGTGTGCCAGGGCCTCTAACCACTGCAAACGAACTCCAGATACATGCGGCGCCACCATGTTCATCTGGCTTATGTGGACCTGGAGAATTGAACCGGGGTCCTTAGGCTTTGCAGGCATGTGCCTTAACTGCTAAGCCATCTCTCCAGCCCAGACCACGAGTTCTTAGTTTCAATAAAGTTCAAGAAACTTCATTTCTTAACATTTTCCTTGGAGAAATAATGAATGTATACTTAAAGTTTAAATACCAGGGTAGTTACTATAAACAGGGACAGCCGCAGAATGTGTTTAAATAATTTATGATGATTTACAAAGTGGAATGACATTCTTTTCAGAAAGATTGCTGCCCTCAAGTGTTGGCCTAGGCTTTTACCACATTTAGTACATAAAGTGCCAACTTGTATATAAAAGTGCTGGCACTGATGATTACAGGGCAGTGGGTTTACAATTGTCTCTTATTTTCCATCTTACTTTATATACTTTGTATGTAATCTAGAAGTTAGGAATGGTACCTTAACAACTTAAGTCTACTTTAGTTGTTTTAAAGGAAATATTTAAACTTAAGTCCTTTTGTAAATTACATGAATCATGTTCCAGGACAGTGGGAAAAGCTGCTGCTCTCATCTGGAGAGCTTTCCAGTGCTCTCTGCACCTTGAATAGTCTTGAGTGTTTTCAGCCTCCTTGGTATTCACTACCTGATAATGATTTCCCAAAGCCCATTTTTTTCCTCACGTCGCTTTGCTGTCCTTTGTTCCCAGTGTAAGTGCTTCAGGCAAATGCTAAAGAATTTATTTACAGTCATTATGAAAAGCAGTGGAGGGAATACTAAGTACGATGTCTTATTAAACTGTTAGTGAGGGGCTGGAGAGATTGCTTAGTGGTTAAGGCATTTGCCTGCAAAGCCAAAGGATCCTGGTTCGACTCTCCAGGACCCACATAAACCAGATGCACAAGGGGGCACATGAGTCTGGAGTTTGTTTGCAGTAGCTGGTGGACCTGGCATGCCCATTCTTTCTCTCCCTTTGCCTCTTTCTCTTTCTCAAATAAATAAATAAATAATAAAAACTGTTAGTGAATCTCTTTCCTGGTTTATTTTATGTTCATTGCACACTAAGTCCAACCTGGTTTGTAAGTCTTGTCAGAACCATCAAAAATATCATTTGAGCCATGCTTGATGTTGCATGCCTTTAATCCCAACACTTAGGAGGCTAAGGTAGGAGGATCACCATGAGTTCACGGCCAGCCTGGAACTACAGAGTGAATTCCAGGCTGGCCTGAGCTAGAGTGACCCCCCCCCACCTCAAAATGTATATAAAATCTCATTTGAGCTGGGCATGGTGGCGCACGCCTTTAATCCCAGCACTCGAGAGGCAGAGGTAGGAGGATTGCTGTGAGTTCGAGGCCACCCTGAGACTACATAGTGAATTCCAGGTCAGCCTGAGCTAAAGTGAGACCCTACCTCGAAAAACCAAAAAAAAAAAAAAAAAAAAAAAAAAAAATCTCATTTGACACTACTAAAAGCTATCATTTCCTACTGGATTTTTTCTTACTTAAAAAAAAAAAATTTAATTGACAACTTCTATACTTACAGACAATAAACCATGAAATTTCCCTCCCCTCCCCCATTCCCTTTCAGAATTCCATTCTCCATCATATCCCCTCCCTCTCTCCATTAGTCTCTCTTTTAATTTGATGTCATCATCCTTTTCTTCTATTATGAGGGTCTTGTGAAGGTATTGCTAGGTACTGCAAGGTCATGGATAGCAAGGCCAATTTCTGTCTGGACATTTGCATTGTAAGGAGTCATACCCTTCCTTTGGCTTTTACATTCTTTCCACCCCCTCTTCTGCAATGGACCCTGAGCCTTGGAGGTTATGACAGAGATGTTTCAGTGCTGGGAACTCCTCCATCCCTTCTTCTCAGCACTATGTTGCCTTTTGGATCATCCCAGTGGTCATCGCCATATGAAAAGAAAAGCTTCTCTAACCAGAAGTGAGAGTAGCATTAATACATGAATATGAACATTAAGTGCAGTGCTTTCCGGACAGTTTGGTGGGAATAATAGATACATTTAGCCAGACAAGAGCAAGGCTCATGACCTCTCCTACCATAGACTTTTGCTTAGTTTTTTCAGTACCAGGCATGTATTCCCTCCCATAGAGAGGGCCTTCAGTCCAATTAGGGAGCAGTTGGTTTTCCCCAACAGCAGACATGCCACTATTGCACCCATTCAGTCATGGGGCCTGTCTGGCCAAACTTGAATTTTCCAGTGTCACTGTTTTCACCACTGATGACTTCTGTCTCCCATACGGCTGCATGCAGTGCAGACTTTTCCAGCTTTCAATTGGCTGGTCTACAGGGAGAAGGTTTTCTGCTCAGCACTAGCTTGCTTTCTCATACTTTTTTTTATATATATATACACATAGGAACTATCAAAAAATCTGGAGCTGAGTACTAACAGTTTTCAAAGACAATTGCTTGCTGAGAGGAAAAGGGCATATGAGGCTCATGATGAAAACAAAGTTCTTCAAAAGGAGCTACAACGACTGTGCCACAAGTTAAAGGTAAGCGTCTTATGTCACATTGAATTATTTCTCTTTTCATATAAATTACATGAAAACCCCAAAGTTTAAAAACTGTCAGGATGCATATTTGTAAGTTAGTACTATAGAATTTATTAAATTCTAGGATTATCGTTGTCACTTAGAAAGATAGGTTGTTCATACAATCATAGTAACAATGTAGAATATTATGAGTACCAGGAGGAGTAGAAGTTGTGTTAATGAAGTATTCAACAGAATCCTACAAGAATACTTTGGGAACTCCCATTTGAGTTGTGGTCTTCTTACAGAACCTCAGGGCTAGTTTAAAGCTGTTTCTCATGGCGGTCTGCCCTCATTTTCAGAATGTTTAGAGGAAGCCACCTTACATGAGTTCTTTTGTTAAAGCTAGTACTGTCATTTTATCTACAGGTCACTAATGGATTGAGACTGTGCAGAATTCTACACAATTATGCATATCTTACACAGTTTTCTCTGATCATCATAGTCTCAGAAAAAGGCTTAGCCCCTAAATTATGATTAACTCCTGGATTTAAAAGCATGACTTAATTGTTAACTCCTAAATAACCCCACGCTTTAGAGATGCTGACTAAATTCTGTGTCTCTGAGGCAAAGCCTGATGACATGTGAATCATAACTAGCTTATCAGGAAGTAGAATGAGTTTGCTTTATTTTCTTTTTCTCCTCCTCCTCCTTTTAGGGGATATTCCTTTCTATAGTTTCATAACTACAGAGGGAAACTGAACTAGGTATATTTCAGTTTGGTAAGGAAAATATAATTTGAAAAGGTGAGGACATTGTTTTATTTTAAAGTAAGATGTTACTTCCGTAATTGTATTGGGTTTATTTTCAGGAAAAGGAGAAAGAATTGGATATAAAAAACATATACTCTAATCGTCTGCCAAAGTCCTCTCCAAAGAAGGAAAAAGAACTTACATTAAGAAAAAATGGTACAGTAGCCATTATTGAAATGATGGTCATAGATCTATTGATAATAAAATTCTGAAGTAGAAGGAAATGAAGGGAAGGAAACTCACTGAATTATATTTAAGTTAAATCTATTCTTTACAATTAAGTTTCTTAATAGTAATTTTCAGAAGTCTTTCAACTTTTGTCTCTCTTGAGAGGGGTCACTAAAATTATGTTTAATGTAACTTTTTGAAAACTTTTATAGTTTTTAAAACCCTTATGAAAGTAGACATTCCCAAAGCACTGGGAGTAAGATATGAGCCTTCATTTAGACAACACCTAGCTTGAATAGTTACTTCTTACTGAGTTATTAGATACCTGTTACTTTTCCTAGTGTATTTTGAAGCATATTATTGCTTGTCATTTATAAACACAGCATATTATTACACATGATTTTCTTAAAATTTCTATGAATTGCAAAAATTTTTAAACATAAATTTTGTGAAAGATTAGTAGCATTTACAGTATAATTGCCTCCAAATCATATAATTGCCAGTAAATCCTGGAGATAAAAATAGAAATTGTGAAATTATTATGTCACACAAAATGTGCATTTTCTTATTACTGTCAGTGGAAGATATGCCAGAACTGTTCCATGGGATTATCAAAATTCTTCTATCATTTTCATGGTAGTTTCATGCCAGAGTGATTTTACAGACTTGTGTACAAAAGGAGTACAAACCACGGAAGACTTTGAGCTGGAGGAGTTTCCTATAACGCCACAGACAGTCACATATTATGAAAATAGATGGGACAGATCTGCATATCTCTCTTCGGTGAGTTCAGCAATATAACTGATTGTGAGCCAAAGTGCAGGTGTGAAATGCTTCCTGAGAACATGGCATCAGGCAGTATCATGTCTCAGCAGTAGGCCAAATGCTGTGAATATTCTACAAGTATTTGACTGTGAAGGAGATCAGATCTTTGTGCTTCACTGCACTCCTTTGGATTTCCTCTCTTAGTTCACATTGCATTTTTCAGATACTTTAAGGAGAGTCATTCCAGGAGATTGATTTCACTGTAGGTTGGAAGTGAACATAGATTCCGGGCGTGGTGGTGCACACCTTTAATGCCAGCACTGGGGAGGCAGAGGTAGGAGGACCACCGTGAGTTCGATGCCACCCTGAGAATACATAGTGAATTCCAGGTTAGCCAGGGCTACAGTAAGACACTACCTCAAAAATCAAACAAACAACACCCCCCCCAAAAAAAAACCCAGAATTTCTTTTTATATTCACATAGTTCTTGAGAATTTTTAGTACTTTAATGTTTCATAGCAAAGTAGTCATTTTCATACAGTTTGTTAGACTGCAAAATTCTCCTGTAGAATGAAATTCTAACTGAATGCTCAGCAAGGTTGAAATCTGACCTTTTGCCTTTCAAATTAGGATGGGATTCAGGGGTCTGTACTGGACTTTATTTAAGAGGAATTTACAGTGAATCAGCAGAAAATCTCTTTCTGCAAGAGGTTTTTATCTTTAATGTTTACAGTTTATATTCCATAGAAAGCAGTATTTCATGGATCTAGCATCTGACTTAGAATGTCATACTTTTAGATTATATAAATTTTGAGTGGCTGGGAGAGCCTGTCTCATGGTGTGAGAAAAAGGAGGGGCTGGTTTGGCTCCTCTGAGTGCTCTCGGGTTTTGTTTGTATGCTTTATTTTTGTATTGTAATTGAGACACATTAGTTATAACTTCTGTGTTTGCTCATGTGTTTGTACTGTCATCAAGACAAAGTCATGTTGATTTATACCTTTAAATTGGTAAAGTATAGAATAACCTTTAAAAAGATGAAAGAATTTAGCCTTTAATGTAGTTGAGCAGGAGGAGCAGCACCTGGTAGAGTGAAAAGGGTTAGGCTTTAACTCTTAAGAACTGATTTCTAGGCAAATTCCAATTCTAACATCATTTTCTTGGAGCCTCACTTTCTCATTTCTAAAGTGAAGTAGGCAATCCTTCAGGTCTGAGACAGCCTGCCTCTAAAAACCCTGAGCAGATGGCAATGTAGAGTACAGTTGGAGCTGCTGTTAGAGGCTCAATACAGTGTGGCTGAAGTGAGGCTCACGTTCCTTCTTGTGAAAGACTGTAGCGGGCTGTCCAGATAGGGAAGTTGTCCTCTAGCATAATGATCTTCAGTCCTCTTCTGCTCGCCTCTGTGCAAGAAAAGGAATGAGGGGGCTGGAGAGATAAGCTTAGCGGTTAAGGCGCCTGCCTGCTAAGCCTAAGAACCCGGTTCCAAGCTCCAGGTCCCACGTTTAGCCAGATGCAAAGTGACGCAAGGGTGCAATGCCGCACTTGCCCACAAGGGGGCATACACATCTGGATTTCGTTTCACAGCAGCTGAGACTGCAGGTGGCCCATTCTCTATCTGTCTCCCTCTCCCTCACTGTCTGTCTCTCTCTGTGTCTCTCTCCAAAAATAAATAAAATAAAAAAAAAAAAAAAAAAAAAGAATGAGGCAGTAGAGAGCAAGCTGCTTCTATGAATGTGATCAGAATTATACACACTTCTTACCTCTCACTGGGTCTGACAAAAAACAAATTAAGGGAGAAAGGGTTTATTTTGGCTCCTTAAGAAGATGTAGTACATCATGGTGGGAAAGGCATGGTGGTGGGAGTGTGTGGTGGCTGCTCACATTGTGTCCATAGTCGGGAAGCAGAGAAGTGAGTGAATGCTGGTGCTGAGCTGGCATTCTCCTTTTTCCCTTTTTATTCAGCACTCAGTGGCAGAACCAGCCTGGGGGGTGGTGCCTCTTTCCTCCCAGTTAAACAACTTTGGAAATGCCCTCCCAGATATACCCAAAGTTGCTTTTCCTAGGTGATTCTAAGAGGACAATGAAGATAAACCCTCGCCAGAGGCCAGCAAATAGAATTTCTTTGTGCCCTTCTGAACCCTCAGGATTCTGTTACTAAAAGGAAGAAAGTGAAAATGCATGCTAGGGGATAATTATCAGCACCATTAACTCTTTACTAACAACAGATATCTTAGTTTTATTAAGAAAAGTCACACAGACATTTGAGAGACTTTGGACTCATTCCAGACTTGCTTGGTGCCATTGTCCCTGCTGTATTCTTTCACAGCATCTTCTTTGGCCACCATAGTTAGCTAACAGCCATCTGTGCTTGAGTTAATCATATTTTGTTGTGAAAAGATATAGACCTGCAGTACTTCTGCACCTCACCTTCTGAATTTTTGTGTGGTCTGTTGGTTTATGTCCATTATATTGATTGGTTCTGATATACCTTAAAAATATTCTGTTAAATTTTTGTTAGATTTTTAAGTAAATTCTTAAATGAAAATTTGCTTTAATTTCTAATTTGGTAATTATGTTTAATGGAAGATAAATCCATGGTGTTTAAATACTATTTTCCCCTTTTCTATATGTGAATGTACACCCAAAACTGCATAATAGAACCTGGAATCCCAAGAGCAAGATGAGCATGAAGAAGCAGGGATTCTAAACTCGATTGTGGAGAAAGAAGAAAAAGTCAGTATTGATCAAGAACTGAATATTGTTAAACAGGAGGGCAGAAAGCTTGAGGATGGTAAGAAAGACTTCATTTAAGGAAACTGTATCAGCATCCCTTGGGCAAGAAAAGGCTTAGGGTCCCTAATGCCTTGCAACTGCACTGTGAATTGGTTCTATGGAACAGGGAAAGGTTGAGACAGGAGTAGGGCTGCTATATCAGGAGTCCCAGCTTTTTGAATGATGTTACTGAGGAAAGAAAGAAGAGGAAGACTTAGTTGCTATTTGTGGATTGAGAATAAGGGTAAATGCAAACAAAGATAAAAGGGGAAAAACAGCTTTGTGTATTAACTAACTATAATTTAATGAAGAAATAACTGGAAAACAACCTTTTTTATCTTGGCCTTAAGACTCTCTAGTTTACAGACTAGCTTAAAATAAAATAATAAAAATCAATCAGTTATGAGGTCCTGAGTATTCTTGTAATCTTTCTGTGATTTTAATATGTAAAGAAAATAATTGATATGTTCAACCATAAATGGTAGAAATCCTGTGACACAGCACACATAGTTTCAGATCATGGAATCCAGAAATAAGTTCATTTCCATGTGGGTAAAATGTCAGAAGTATGGGCAAGAGGGTTCCCATACTAACCTTTGAATAGACCCCACAAATTGCAATGTAGCTGCTTAGAAAGAAATCTTTTGTTTCATCTTAGGCTTGAAGTTCATGGAAGAGAGAATTATGACCCAATTGTTGCTTAAATCTATTAATATACTATTGAAATAGAAACTATATTTACATCAGTGTTGGCTAATAATGGACAGAGCAAAATGCCTTCCATTGTTAAACTACAGAACAGAAAATTAAAATTAGGTGTTACAGTCAGTTCATTCTGGTGACAACAGGGGTAAACAGAAGACTGTTACTTTGTGTTTTTGTCTGATCCCCCCAGTCTGGAATAAGCTATGACACCAGTAAGAAGTTAATCCACTTACTAAAATTAGTGTTCTTATATATTTTAATATTTTTAACATTTTTTTTGGAAATGACTTCAAAATTGTAGAAAGATGCCAATAGTCAAAAAGTTGAGAGAATTCTTTATCTCATGGCCTTAAATACTTGCGTATGAATTTTCTTCCAAACACAGACATTCTCTTATTTTTCCAACATAGTTTTCAAAATTCAGGAGATTAAACTCTGATAGTTTATTTAATGTATTGTCCACATTGTGATTTTTGTCTATAGACACAAGATTGTCCTTTATAGCGTTTTCTTTCCTCCACAACATGGCCATAAGTTGTGCTTAATTTTCATAACTCTTCATGCTTCTTTATCCTGGAGCATATTTATATATATGTTTACCCTATGTGATTAACATTTTCGATGAACATAAGCTTATTTTTTTAAATGAAACATTCTCCATTTTGGTGTATTTGAAATTTCTCTTAGCTCTAAGTTAATTCATTTGCAATTAGAATGCTGCATAAGAGATGCTATGCCTTTCTCAGGATATGACATCTAGGAATTTAGTTGTTAGTTGTTTGTTCCGTCCATCCATCTTAACTACCCACCATGAAGCATGTGGTATTATTATAGTTTTAAAAAGACCCTTCCCCACTGCCACTTAAAGAACAAAGCTTTCCATGTGAATCCTAAGTGAAATTCACATTAGTTATTCCCTATCCCAGAACATCTCTTGTCCATCTACACTGTATCTAGAATACCCAATAGAGACTTAACATGTTTTCGTAAAAGGCAGTAGTTGAGCTTGCCTGTTTAAAAATATTCTTTGCTATAAAATTCCTATCTTAAAATTTCATTTCATACAGAATGGGAGAGAGAAGAACTTGGTAAAAAGCAAAAGGAAAAGACATCTTTCTTACAGAGGAGAGAAAAGCCAGAGTTAGAAACTGGATACCATGTGGAAATGTATCAGATTCAGAATGTGGATAAACTGGAAGAAGAGGAAGAAAGACTGAAGAGAGAAATGCTGCTCACTAAGTTGAATGAAATCAGCAAAGAGTTCCAGGACTCTCAGGGCCGGAACCACCCGTCCTTGCCTCTGCTTCCTGACTTTGAGTCAAAGCTGCGCAGTCCGGACAGAAACCCCAAAACACACCCCTTCTCTGAGCCCTCGGAGAGGTGGGTTAATGGACATCAGTTGTCAGACATCAACTTTTTAGCCCCACGAGGAGAGGGTAGGAATGCAGGCAGCACCAGAAACTCGGCCCTTCCAGATGAGCTTGCATTCGGCAGCTATGTGCCTTCATTTGCCAAGACCTCAGGGAAGTCATACCCACTCAGCCAAAAGAGCAGTGTGGAAAACCTTACTAAAGACAACATAGATTTAATTGCAAGAAGAGAGAAAAAAGCGAACCTGATGGAACAGCTGTTTGGTACCGGTGCCAGCAGCACCATGTCCTCTAAAAGCAGCGAACCAGGTTCTCTGGCCACCAGCAGAGGAGACTTTGACCCTCTTCATTTTGTCCCCGGGGATAAAAGCAGTAGAGTTCGAGAATCTGATGGGGAGGAAGACTTTTTCCTTGGTGAAGGAAGAAGTTTTAATCCAAACAGACACCAATTAAAGCATGCCAACAATAAGCCAGCAGTGAAAGCAGTTGATTCTGTTGAAGATGAGGTTGAGGAAGTGACGCTGAGATGACCCGCTAGAGTATATATGTGTACATATTTCACTTGTAAATATTAAAATATTTCAGTTCCATATTTATTATAAACATTTAGCCCTTTCATGTTTCAAAAGCCCTTAATGAGAGAGGATTTTTTGTAGCGAGGTATGGTGCCATTCAAAAGACGTAGATCATACCCGTGCCACGTAGCACGATGATTGAGAGGAGACTGAAGACATGTCTCTTACTTTGTTTCAGCTTTTTACTTACAGATATGTTTTGCCTCTTAAGCCAGTTCTTTGGGAAGTTCTACTTCACTGGAAGTCTTACTCATTTCTTACTTTTATAGACTATTTATTTTTGGTCAAATTCCCACTGACCATTTTTATTTTGGAAATGAAAGATGCACATCTCGGGTGGGAATGAAGACTCAGGCAGTGCACAATGGTGCGTAGGAGCTGTGGTGTTGGCAGATAGGGACAGGGGTCCCTTCTTAGGTGGCAAGGCCCAACTCCTCCTAAGCGGTAGCAGTAACAACACTGAGGTTTCTCGGGTCTCTGAAAACGCTCACAGCCTCCAGAAACCCCTCACTGTGTTTCTGTTAGCAGCCCAGGTGCTTTTCAGAAGCCATGTCTGTGTTTGCCCTCTGCTGTGGCTTCCAGAGGCTTGGGGACAGTCTGTTTCCTCTTCTTGTTCTGTACTCTGTGTCCTCGTGACCAGGTAGAAGATTTCCTACCAAATATAAGATGTAGAAGAAATGTCAGCCTCATCCAGACAGACTTTAAACTCAATTATGTTTTCAGAATAGTAAAATTTGGAAATTGGAATACATTTCTAGATTAGAACTTGCCCTCAAACCAAGGAGTTGAATTATCCTTGGGTAAAAGATTTTTAGAGTTGAGGCTTCTGCCCCGCTGAGTAGAGTCAGTAGTGTTCCATTGAAATAGGTTTCCCTTTGACTGTAGTGCACTTCAGCTGCTAAGGGGTAGGTTTGGTAGGACTGATCTTTAAGAAGCAGTAATATGCCACCAGCCAAGGAGAGATAGTGCAGTGTCATCACAATGAAGAGTGACATGAGTAGTGTGTCCAGAAGAATAGAGACTGTGTAGACATGTACCTAAACGAGCTGAGTTCCCCCATCACACACACAAAAATTAACTATGGATTCGCTCATGGTCTGATTTCTTATGCCAAGCATACCTATTGATGAGGGGAAATGAGTTGCTGTTTTATCTGAAGTTCTTATAAATGTTTATTAGTGAATACAGTTTCATGATTACTTGATAAAACTTACCTTGTTAGGTCTTCTAAAAATTGTATCATCTCTTATCTTCTAAATTGTGTTCCTGGCATTTATTGGGAACAGACTCTCCCAAAGTGCTAAATCTATTTACAATTTTTCTGAAGAGATTCTAAGATCTTCTACAAATAGCATTTACTATGTTGCAAATTATTCTAATATATAAAAATATTTAATGCACTTCTTGATGAAATATTATGTAATGTTAGTTTTGTTCATAGCTCTAAATTTTCTACCAAAAGTATTCTAATTTTAATGCTATTTTTAAAAAACTTTTTAAGAAAAATTTTTACTCGTTATTTTCATTAGACTCATGCTTTTTTCTACCTGACAGTCCCTGTAACCAGATGAAAAAAGAATTATTAAAATTAAAACAAATTAAGTTAAAGGCTTAAAAACATTATGGTTTTAAGCATTAAAACTGGGTAATGAACTGTACAAAACAGGTTTTTTAATGAACAGAGTCAATCATTTTTTCTAAATGTCAAGTTAAATTTATTTATACTCAAAACTCTTACTAATAAAAATTCAAAACATACTATGCCTGTTTATTTGAGGGAGGGAGGCGGCACATATATCTGGAGTTTATTTGCAGTGACTGGAGGCCCTGGCGCACCCATTCTCTCTATATATCTGCCCCTTCTCTTTCCCTTCCTCCTTCCCTCCCTCTCTCTCTGTCTCTCTTTCTGTCCAATAAATCACAATAAAAGATAGGGTGCTTCCCAGTAGCCAGCACTGAGGTGCAGCACCAGCCCTATCATACTGCCCTCCGATCATGTACCTGCATACAGCTTACTCAACTTGTCTCGAACACCTGTATTCTCATAGTGGTTAAGAGTAAATGTAGTATTTGGAGTAATGATTGGCAAGGGTGCTGGGCACATTCTAAGCATTTGGTGAACAGCTGCTATTATCATAGCTAATTGTAAGTTTCTTCAATGGCATGATTGAAAAAGTGGAACAGTGTGTGTGTGTGTGTAAAATATATTAGTACTGTACTTGGCACAAGACAGAAAAGGCTTCCAAGTCTTCATATTGTCATAAAACATCAATTCTAAATAGATTTGTGTCTCAGATCTGCACTTAATGTCCTTATTTTATTCAAATATTATGAGATGTTCCTCAGGCGAGGAGGAAAAGAACTTTCAAAGTATCATCTCAAGACTGTTGAGTCACATGAGGCAAGGTGAGAGCCTACAGAAAAGGGTAAACCTGGAGAACACCAGATTGTATGGTTGGGTCATACACACAGCCCATAACATGTGCAGTTGGATAAGCTACAATTCCCGTCTGCATCTCCATCTCCTGTTCTGTTAAGCTGGGCTCTTGAGAGTGCCTGTATAATAGTAATTGCATTGTTGCAGTCATCATCACCTTACCGGCACAAAGAATCCAACCCAGAGCAGTCTGTGGGAGGAAAGGGTTTATTTTGGCTTACAGATTCAAGGGGAAGCTCCATGATGGCAGGGGAATACAATGGCATGAGCAGAGGGTGGGCATCACCTCCTGGCCAACATCAGGTGGACAACAGCAACAGGAGCGTGTGCCAAACACTGGCAAGGGAAATTGACTATAACACCCATAAGCCCTCCCCATCAGTACACTGCCTCCAGGAAGATCCAACTCCCAAATTGCCACCACCTGGGGACCTAGCATTCAGAACACCTAAGTTTATGGGGGACACCTGAATCAAACCATCACCTGTATATTCTCAGAGAGTTAACACAAAGAATGCTTACAGCCAGGAGCACTCAGGGAATTCAGAAGAAGGGAGAGCAGATATATTTGTTGGATGCCAAATGGTTGGTTTTATTTTTTTTTTAATTTTTATTTATTTGAAAGAGAAAGTGAGAGAAGCAGGCAGAGAGAGAATGGGCATGCCAGGGTCTCCAGCCATTGCAAATGAACTCCAGACACATACGCCACCTTGTGCAACTGGTTTACGTGGGTCCTGGGGAATCAAACCTGGTCCTTTGGCTTTGGAGGCAAGGACCTTAACCATTAAGCCATCTCTCTAGCCCCAGTTGGTGTTTTATGCTTTGCCCAAGTAGCTGCTACTTCACCATGGCATCCACTTTACAGTTGAGGCAGCTTGTACCAGGTGCTGGGTGCACACGAGGCTGCACAGTAGTAGAGAGCTGTCGCCACATAGCGACAGTTCAAAGAAACAGAGAGTGCATCTGTACATTTACCAAAACGCTAGCTTACGCAACAGAAGGAAATTCCTTTTGGCTTGATTCTGGCTGGAGACACTGGCATGCCCATTCTCTCTCTGCCTGCTTCTCTCACTTTCTCTTTCAAATAAATAAAAATTTTAAAAAAAGAAGAGAGCGGATGGGAAGGCTCTGTTAACAGTGCTTCCTCTGCTCACTGTCCAGCTCTGCTGGCTCTTGTTTCTCAGATAAACTGCTGATGGTCCTATTACAGTTGGTGGCCTCCCATACACATGATCCCTTCAGTTGACACCATCCCTCCATAAATCCTACAGCTCTGGCAGAAGTCTCATTGCCTCCGTTTATGCTTGGTGCCCACCTTTTGTGCTGGCAACCTTGTTCAGGGAAGAATGGACTCCCAGCTCTTCGCTTTGCTCAGGCAGTGGAACCGCATTTCTGTGATGGTACCACAGCTGAAGGAGTTTTGGACATAGAAAACTTGTTTTCCAATTCAAAAAAATTTAAAATAATAGTTCTTATGAATAAGTAATATAAGGCTGTGAATGATCTGAGCCTTATGACTTAGTTTGCACTCTACTCCCAAGAGTAAGGCATTTCTGAAATAAGACAAGACTACAGCTATTAGGTTGAACTTCTGTGCCTCGGTTATTAAGGGGTGAGCTGTTTCCACACTAAGAGATATGCCTGAAGGTTCACAGAAAAGCTTTAGAGGCCCAGACATATGTTTCCCCTTGTTAAATGTTATATTTGTAAAATATACCTCTGGAAGTGGATTTTTCAGCCTTAAGCTAATACAAAGTAAAAAAGCAGACATGCTTTTTTGAACTAGGGTAGAAAAACTCTTGGCTTGGGAGTCAGGAGATGGTTTGGACTTTGCCACTTATTAATTACAATTCTGATCAGGTATATTTTTAAGTTTCTCATGAAATGGGGCTGATCATATCTTTGCATGTTTATCATGAAGATTAACTGAGAGGGAACTGGTAATATAGCTCAGTTGGTAAAGTGCTTACCTTGATTGCATGAAAGCCTGGGTTTAATTCAAGGACTGCATTTAAAAAAAAGAAGTGTGGTGGCATATACCTGTAATCCCAACACTTGGGGGCTGAAGCCAGAGGATCAGAAGTTCAAGACCATCCTTGACTGTGTAACAAGTGTGAGGACAGCCTGAGACAGTCAGCCAATCAGAGTGTTCAGTTTCCTTGTCTGTCATCACTGAAATGACAACACTGCTATCGTCACCATGCTGAGGCTTCATCTTCCTCAGAAGGCCCTTAGCTGCTTTTGTGACCAACTACCCTGTGGAGAAGCAGGTTTACTGCTGTTTCCATGGAGAGGATAATAGATAGAAACCAGAAGCCAAGAAGTGTGGTCTCGGGCAGGGAATGATGAGTTCAGTGGGGAGGTGGCCTAGTGGTTAAGATGCTTGCCTGCAAAACCTAATGACCAGAGTTTGATTCCCCAGTTCTCATGTAAACCAAATGCACAAAGTGTGCATTCATCTGGAGTTTTGCAGTGGCTGGAAGCCCTGACTTCCGCCTATTTTTCTCTGTCTCTCTATCTCTTTTTGCTTGCAAATAAATAAAAAATATTTTTTTAAAAAAGAATTCAGTGGGGCTGGAGAGATTGCTTAGCAGTCAAGGCATTTGCCTGCAAAGCCAAAAGATCCCAGTTCGATTCTCCAGGACCTATGTAAGCCAGATGCACAAGGTGGGTGGCATACATCTGGGTTTCGTTTGCAGAGGCGGGAGGCCCTGGCATGCCCATTCTCTCTCTCTCTTTCTCTTTCTCTCAAATAAATAAATATATTTGAAAAAGAATTCAGGACAAAGCCTCCTAGCTTTTGGTGCAGTGCATGGTCTGAAAGCCAGGATCAAGAGACTTTTCTTTCTGAATGACCTGATCATATCAAAGTTCACATTTCTTGTCCCAGGTGGTAGTATCCCAGGTGGTAATGACTAGGTACACTTTTCATACCTAATAGGACATCATTAATGCCAGACTTGTTGCAACCCAGTATAAAGAACCCAAGTGCATAGACAGGCAGTAATGGGTACTGAGAAGTCCTGGTATACCTAGAAATAAAGGCTTACTTCCCCCTTCTATTAGAACTAACCCTAACATCTTAAATTTAGCTTCAGTGTGTGCTCCTAATCTATCTGTGATATTTACTATTCTAAATACTTGCACAAGGGATCCTTCAAACAATAACTACACATGTGAATTCTAGAGACTGTGTGTGCTTGTGCGCATGTGCACACATGCATATGTGTTTATTTGTTTAGTGGTCCAGGTGAAAAATTTCTATGCTTAAGGCTTAAGAAATATTAAAATTCCTAAAAGAACTTAGTCTATTTGAGGAAATATTTTAAATGTTAAATACAACTCAGTCCTTAAACTCGCCTGCTCAGCATCTGTGAAGACAGATGTATATAAGCAAGAATGCACTTATGCAGCCAAAGGAAATGCTCATTTATGAATAAAGCCCCTGAGTTCATGAGTTTGGATTTTGTTTGTGTTAGAAGTTTCCATGTGTCTTTCTTTGGCTTCCTGGATTTTTTTTTCTTTCTATTTACAAAGTGAAATAAAAGCCAACAAACTAGACGTGTTTTGTGGGATGTACTCACATGAGCCCTGCCTGTACTGTGATGACACAGTGGTGGTCATGATGGCGAACATTTCCAAGTGTGTGTACTCAAGCATTTGCTTCCTGATGCAAGTCCCATCAAATACATCGCCATAGAAAATGTACACTTGACAGGCCAATGCAAATGCAGGACGCTTACAGGTTTTGAATATATCTATAAAATTGTGTTTACCCCAGTGTAATTTTTGCCCAAGATTAGTAATTGGTTGTGACACCTCCAAGGGAACCATAACATTGTCAATATTTCTTACGACTCTGCTTATTCATGGCCGTGCTCTGGCCTCCTCCTCGCTCAGTTATGAAATTCTTTTCTTTTTTCTCCTCACCAGTAGTCCTCATTTTCAGCTATCTCGTAATTCCTGCCTTTGTTTTTAAACATCACTTTGATTAAGTAGTTTGATGGAGTCCAGCAGCATAATTAAACCGTACACAGTGTCTGTTGGGCTCTCCTTAGCCTAGGAGATGTTGCTAGGATACTCTTAAAGACACAATTCTCTTGATTAACTGCACAAGCCAGATTGCCCAAGTAACATTTTTATTCATTTGTAGAAATACAGGTCAGGATTGCATTTAAATTTATAGCAGGATGAGTGCTATACATCTCTAAATGTTTTTAACATTACAGAAATGTATTTAGGTGTGCTTACAAAGAATGTGTTTTGAATAATAATTTAGTGGGTGAGAATTAGTCATCTTTATTTCAGGGAAAACATTCCTTTGGCTTGTTCAATGTACATAGATTTGAAACGGAAAGAAGTTTGAATTTAAATCACTATTGGGAAATACATATGTGGTTTCTATGCTTATTATCCATTGACCCCAGAACTCCACACACATTGCAACCATTGTCCCTACTTAATTTAGCAAAGTTAAATTGAGAAGCTTGCAAAGAGAAATAGTGGTGCATCTGTAATCATTTGATTTGGTATGGACAATTATTTTAGAGGTAAGGACTGACAAATGGTGTTAGTTGGGTGGTGTTTCTTTGAACACCACCGTAAATATGAAAATGACTGTGTCTATTCACTGCCCACGATGCACTTGTTGATGTGTTCATTTAAAAAGTCCTTTCAGAGCTTCAGTGACATATAATGTAATTGCAGGGTTTTCAGATGTTACTATGACATAAGATTTTAATTCTGAAGCAATCACTTCCATACTGATGTAGGAGATGGATTCAACCATTCCAGATTGCAGATAAGAAATAATGAAGGAAGCCGGGCGTGGTGGTGCACACCTTTAATCCCAGCACTCGGGAGGCAGAGGTAGGAGGATCGCTGAGAGTTCGAGGCCACCCTGAGACTACATAGTTAATTCCAGGTCAGCCTGGACCAGCGTGACACCCTACCTCGCAAAAAAAAAAAAAAAAAAAAAAAAAAAAAGAAATAATGAAGGAGCCAGTGAGAATGCACCACATAAATGAATAGTAGAATTATTTAATGAGACAGAATTGACAGCCCTTGGCAATAAATTGGATGTTGAGGAGAGAAGAGGAACTGGGGAGGCGAGAGTGGCGGTGGTTGTAGAAGCAGTATGGGGTTGAAAGTGATATGGGTTGTTTCAACTTAAGTCAACTTTGTATTTGTTTATTTTATTTTTAGTGAGGTAGGGTCTTATGTAACAGCCAAGGCTGATGCTGGGTTCCTGATCCCTCTGCCTCCACCTCCCAAGTGCTGAGATTACTGGAGTATGCCACCATGTACATCTTGTAAGTTCAGGTTAAATTTGTTGAATTGTGGAACACGCATACAAATACATGCACACAAAAGGCAGACCTACAACAGAGAGGCAGATTTAGGATTGTCATGCATGTGTGGAATTTATATTCGTGGACCTACACAAGGTTACTTAGTGTGCAAAAAAGCACGAATTCAAACAAGGTAGCAATGAAGAAATGATTACGTCAAACTCCTATTTTTAAAATGGCTTCTT
Organism: Orientallactaga sibirica; assembly: GCA_036365145.1. NCBI lineage: Eukaryota > Metazoa > Chordata > Mammalia > Rodentia > Dipodidae > Orientallactaga > Orientallactaga sibirica. The sequence goes on from JAEOAD010000016.1 coordinate 32,405,839, forward strand.
TAAAAATTTCTCATTTTTAAGACTGAGTTTTGAAAATACCTGAACTATATAATTCATAAAGGTACTGGGTCACTCTTTTTAAAAGGAGAGGATTCTAATTTTAAAGATTTTTAAGGAAGAAAGGAAATTACTTTATTCTGTAAAGGCTTTGATCTTTAATCGTTTTCCTCTGTTAAATTGCCCAGATGGGATTAAAGATATTTGAAGTTGTTTTCATGTTGTTATAGAAGAAGCCAGTCCTTGAGGAAACAGGCAAAACAATATAAAAATTAGACTACTATCAGCCTGTTAGAATTTCTCTCTCTCTCTCTCTCTCTCTCTCTGTGTGTGTGTGTGTGTGTGTGTGTGTGTGTGTACACACATGTATATTTCTGGTCTTTTAATCTTGTTCTATCTTTTCCTGTGCCACGACCACAAACCTTAATATTGTGTTTTACAAAGAAAAATCAAACCTTTTGCCTAGGTAATCTATGGCTCAAAAATCACAGTGATATAAAAAGATATTCAGTAAATTCTTCTTTCCTCTGTCCATAATCTAAATTAAAAATGCTCACATGTATAACTCCAGTCTTTTCTTTGGTTTCTTGAGAATCTTCCCATAACATATGCACATGTAAGCAATGAGGAATTTTCTTCTTCTCTTGTAAATAAATAGGAGCATGTTTTACACATTGCTGTATACCTGGATTTATTGTTCTCTCAGTGTCTTTCTCTGTGTGCCGGTTAGCCTCATGTTTCATTTTGGCTGGCCGCAGCACCCATTTGTCTAACCAAACACTAATTTAGAGGAGAGTGTCATGTGAAGATGGAGAAAGCTTGGAGTGATGTGTATGAGCCAAGAAAAGTTGAGGGCTGCCAGAATGGCCAGAAGCTAAGAGAAAAGCAAGGGCAGATCCCCTAGGGCCTTTGGAGGGCCCATACCCCTGCCAACTCTGTGATTTAAAACTTCTAGCCTCTAAACTATGAGGAATAAGTTTCTGCTATTTGAAATCCACCTGGCTCACAGCCATTAGTTGAGGCAGTTCTGAGAAACCAATCCAATGTGCTTTGTGATCATTACACAGACCACATTTTCACTTTTAAAAAAGTGCTCCATATGGGTACATGTACCAGAGGTCACTCACCAGTCCTCTTCAATGGGCATTTGTGCTGCTCTTACAGATAATGCCTCATCACATGGGAAAGTCTGTCTGTAGACAAATTCCCGGAAGTGGAAATGATGGAGTACAGGGATATAACTGTTACTTTAAGAGTTGATACAATATTGTCCTCGTGGATTTTACCATTTTGCACAATCATCAGCCTATTTTACCATTTTCAGAGGCATCTCAATAGCGTTAAGGAAATGTGCATTTTCTTACTAAGATTAACATTGTGGGCTGGAGAGATGGCTTAGTGGTTAAGGCACATGACTGTGAAGCCTAAGGAGCCCAGTTTGATTCTCCAGGTCCCACGTAAGCCAGATGCACAAGGGGGTGCACATGTCTGGAGTTCGTTTGCAGTGGTTCAGACCCTAGCACGCCCATTCTCACTCTCCCTCTCTCTTTCCTGCTCTCTGTCTCAAATAAATAAATTAAATAAATAAATAAATAAAGATAAATAAACTTTAAAGAAAAGATTAACATTATATTTAAGCACCATTACTTTCTGAATTCTTATGCATATCCTTTCCTCATTTTCTGATTAGGTTATGGATCTCCATTTCCAAATTTCATAAATGAGTAAATTAGCACTTTATCTGTCCTATGACTTGAAAATTCCCCCATTTGTCTCTTAGCTTTTTGCTTATTGCTTTTTTCAGCATGCATATTTTCAAATTCTTTCATGCAAAAATGTTCCTTGATTTATTTTTAACCATTCTAGAGTTATAAGAGAATTCTGTTTTCCTGTTGACTCCCCAAAGGATAAAGGGAAGTATTTCGCCACTGAACCCCCACCCTCACTGACTTAAGGCATCAACCTCCCCACTCTTCTGGATCAAGTATTGTTGAGTATGACTTGAATTTGAGGTGAGCTGCTGCCCTCAAATAACAGATTGTAATCTATATGGCTGACCCACTTCCTCAGCTGCAATCAGGAGGCCATTTGACTTCAGAGACACATCACCATAGCTATACAGTTCTCGGACCTTGAAGTTCAAGTGAGAAAGGCCCTGTCACCACAGACAGGGGCCACCAGGGCTGTTCCTACAGCCGCTAAAACTGTTTGGTGGTTGCCATGGTTTGGGTTCCCATTAGAAAAACACCAAACCCGGGAGGAAGACAGCTTCTAGAACCCTAGGTATAAACAGACCTGAGGTCTAAATGTCACCTTCTGTTTTCTGTTCTTTGATGCTCAGTGTGGTTTATTAACCAGTGCAACTTAATCTATGCTGTTAAATTATGTAATGGAGACCCAACATTATTTCCCAGTGTGTAGAGTTTCTCAATCCTCAGAATCCAGGATGGCTGATCCTTCACTTAGGCATCACCACCTTTTCCCCTTCCTGGAAACTTCCATAAGGATGGTGATAACAGTGCACAGTGAGCAGAAGCAGTTCTGTTAGCTGCTGCTCAGATGCCCCTTTAAATGATTGGAAAGTTTTTGTTTGTTTCTTTCAAATAAAAGTTCTCCAAAGAGAGCCGGGCGTGGTGGTGCATGCCTTTAATCCTAGCACTCGGGAGGCAGAGGTAGGAGGATCACTGTGAGTTCGAGGCCACTCTGAGACTACAGAATTAATTCCAGGTCAGCCTGGACCAGAGTGAAACCCTACCTCAAAAAAAAAAAAAAAAAAAAAAAAAAAACAAACAAACAAACAAAAAAAACCCAAAAAACAAAACAAAACAAAAAAAAAGTTCTCCAAAGAATTTTACAAGGAATCAGCCAAAATAACTTCTTTCAGGTGACCTATAATAAACTTTGCTGTTAAAATATAAATTCTCTATGCAAAGACATTCTTGTCTGCCATTTTTTAATGTGGAATGTGTGACCTCCCACTGAGCATGCTCAGGAGTGTGTCTGCTGCTACCTGAGATGATGAGACGGTCCGATATGGATATGTGTAAATTTCCCCAATAACAGCTCCTTGGCTTTCTTTGTTTCAGAAGAGACGAAGAATTATCTCCAGCACTTTCCTTACTTGCTGAAGGTAATAAGCCTTTCTTTGCTTTGTCATCTCCTAGCTGTGCTCACAAGCTTTGCATCACCAAAGGAGAGAGCTCATTAGCTTTGGGTAGTTTTCCTGCCCTAAGAACTGACCCTGAAATGCTCTGGGAACATTCCTTGGGATTTGGTTTCTTTTTGGCTATCTGCAGCTCCAGTAAGCCATTTTTAGCCATCAATGTTTGGGATGAGGCTCTTTTCAACAGTCTTTGGCTCCTGTTGACTCCTCTTCTTCTTCTATTTAACACCACTTCGAAACCTCCCCAAGGCTCCTGATGTTCTGGTTACTAAAATGTCACTCAAATCTAGCAGAAGGACAATTTTTGAGTAAAATAATTGCTCCACTGTTCACAAGAGATACCCCGAATGACCCAGTGACCGAGTGACTAGCTGCAAGATCTGGCAGAGGGCCTCCCTGAACACCCACTGTTTCCTTCAGCTGATCCACACAGTACCCAGAACCCTTTCCCTGACCCCTGTCCTGGCATGAAGTATAAGCCTGCTATCTTGGCCCATTTTCTCCTGATCCTCCTGCCTCTGCCTCTTCAGCAATTTCCTACCGGTGTGCGCTGCCACAACCAGCATGGCCCATTTTCTCCAAAAGCAGTTAAGTTTTCTGGGTGTGTTTCTGGATATCCGGGAGGAGGGACCTTGACAGATACACATTTACTTATTGCCTTGCATCATCCCAAAAAACAACAAGAAAAGGCTTTCCTTTCTAGTGTAATGTTTTTTTTTTTTTTTTTAACCAAGACAGTGACTATTTTAATATATTATCTCCAGAAAGGCCTTGGAGAACAGTCTAAGGACAGGTTCTTCTTGTCTCCTGCTAGAGGTATTGTGATGTTATTGGATTGCCTCCTTGACACATGACAAAGGACCCTACTGAGAGTGGATAAGTGATACAGAGAGCATTGGCTTTCAGAGTGGCAGCCAGAGCTTTTAGCTAGCAGAGTGCCCTCAGACCCAGTCATTTAATTTTTCCTTTATTTCTCTACTAGCCAAGTGAGGCTCCTAACACTTGCCAGTCTACCTTGTAGAACTACTGACAATGCCTATGTATGCACACAAAGTGATGACTGAAGTATGCAACATAACCAAGTTGAGCTGAATTGTGACAGTCATGCTCCTTCTGGGAATTGGCAGGAGGAAGAGAGCCACTCTGCAAGTTCACCTATCTACACTGAGGACCAGTCACTGAAGGCAGACAGCTCCTCTGCCTCACATTTGTACTGAGGCCCTGTCAGGACTGCCCAGGCTAGAAATTTTCTAGTTTATTCATCCAGAAGTCTCCATCAAGACTCATTTCTTTCCTGAGCAGGACCATGGTTCAAGAAGAGATGCTCATTAAAGTCTAGTCTCATTGAGTCCATTTACTAAGAGAAGGCTGTTTATGACCTTCTGGGGAACTCAGACCTAAGAACTCTGCATTTCCTGCCCAAAAGCCACTGGGCCGGGCAAGTTCCTCAGAAATACTTCCTGTGCAGCTGCTTTAAAGTAGACTCTTCCCTGAAAAGAATATACCATAGGAGGAGGAATTTAGTGTTATTTCCTGCCTTGGAGAATTAAGTGAATGAATTACCATCAGAGCCATACTTTGTTTTTGTTTTGGATTTTGTTTGAGTCATATAGAAGATACCCTTACCTCTAGCTGTGGAACTGAAGATACATCCTAGGAAGCGTGTGAGTGACATGAGCTTGAGGTGTAATGGAACCACTTCTCCCAGCAGCTCCCACACTCCTGTTGCTCAGAAGACCACCTTTTTCCTTTGGTTTTATTTTGAGAAAGCTGATAAACATAACTGTTTCCTATGCTTCTCAGATTTCTTCAGACCATTGCATGCCATCTAATTATGATGACACAGTGTTATATCCTTGCTTTCCCACCAATAGCCGTCTTTGCTGAAATGTCCCTATTACTTGTTTGTCCCAAAATCTGGGGGACCTATTTTTTTATTTCCACTAATATGTAGTCTAGTATCACATCAAGTTTTTTTTTTTTTTTTTTTTTGGAGAGAGACACAGAGAGAGACAGAGAGAGGGGGAGAGGAAGACAGATAGAGATGGGCGCCAGCAGCCTCTCAGCCGCTATGAATGAAATCCAGATGCATTTGCCCTCTTGTGATCAACTTTGGCATTGCGCCCTTGCATCACTTTGCACCTGGCTAAATGTGGGACCTGGAGATTGGAACCGCTGGAGATTGGAACCAGCGTTCTTAGGCTTAGGAGGCAGGTGCCTTAACCGCTAAGCCATCTCTCCAGCCCCACATCAAGTATTTTAACATTACAATAAATCAGTAGAAAATGGATATTGGAAAATTAACTCTTTTGCATAATTCTACTCATGGTCCATGAAGCTTTTTTTTCTAGCTCTGCTCTCGTGAGTCACTCTATGATCCTCACAAGGTGGGAGTGAGGCCCTGGTGCAGTTGGTAAGCTGCTGAACATGCTCCAGGTGTATATGCCAAGTACTAACTCAACTTGTAACTTTGGATTACCTGACAAATATGGACTTGAACTCTGAAGGAAAATTCTGGAATGTACATAATGTTCTAGATGTGTAGGTTTGCTAAGAGAAGAAATGATTTTCTTCCCCTTCTATCTCATTATGAAACTCATGCTACAACAGCCAGCATTGACCTTCATGTGTACTTACTGACCTTCATACCTCTAGGTCAACTATTAATCTCTGATTAACCATGCTCATAATCAGAAGTTATAATGTAAACTTTTACTGCACAATTTTATACAACGTTATCAAGCTATTTCATTGTATATCATGCTAGATATACAAGGGAATGTATGAATAAACCACCAAATTAGATAGACACATACAAATCCATAAATGTTTTATATCATTTGTTCTTTTGATTCTCATATGCTTTAGCCACAGTCCAGTATTTAATTCAGCTTATTTGGCACTCTTCCCAAGATACGGTTGTTCAACATTTCCGAGACAGCAAAAGCTGGCAAGGCTAGCTTAACATTTGTCTCTCCACATTTTTTCTTCAAAGTAGCAGTCCCCCAAGGCCCCTGAATGGACTTTTCTCTAGATTTCTCATCACTCATAAACTGGTATGTGTAATATTTCTATTTTCAGAAATCATTACTTTTTCCTTTTCTAGAAACTTCCTGTAAGATGAAGATAGGTCTCAGTGAGCAGAAGCAAATAAGGCTAAAATGGCTCTACAAATTGTATAGGCTACTCTTTGATGCCCACACCAAGAGTTAACTTGTATTTTCTTTTTTGTAATCTTAAATCCGTAATTGTAAGTGACAATTAAGGAGCATTATATTATGGCTGAGTAAATGCTGAATTAAACCTGGATTTTGGATGTACCTTACACAAATTTCCTTTAGAGGGCACTATTGATTCTCTGAAACCATGGAAACCTCCAAGTTTTCTTGAGAAGACTGGCCAAGTTTGAAATCTTAACTGGGTTTCAAATCTACTTAGTAGAAGTGAGTACAGAGTGCCAATCCTGCACTTTGAGTAGATTGGCTACATACAGGACAATTGAGAAGCTAAGCCACAAGGTTAGTGGTTATAACCAATCATCAACAATACTTATACTTAATACAATAAACTCTAGACTTGGAAATATCACCTGATTGATTTGCTTTTGAATGTTCTTCAAGTGGTAATTTGCTGTTTGAAACTTGATACAAAAGTCAAATTCAGCAATTCATTCATTTCTATTTAGAAACACAAATAACCACGTCCTAAGGAACATATGTCTCATTCTAAACATAGTTAATAACATATATTGGGAGATATCATCCTTGTGATCTTTTCATTCAGAAATGCATTGAGAATATCTGGAGGTAGTCTACAAAACATTGTCTTCAAGTTTGTTGTACTTGATAGAATCTGCTAATTCATTGAATTTTGATAAATGACAAAAAAGAAATTTCCCTTTTTTCATCTAAATTTAATACAAACATAAATTGGTTCATTGTAGTTTTGATCCAACTTCAAACTAACAAGAAGCCCTAAATTACAGTGTGCAAAGACATGATGTGGATGTGAATGTGTCTACATGCCACCATCTGCTGAAGTTTCCCAGCTTATGTATGATAAAATACTGTTCCAGTGCATTGGTCTTGTCCAATCACTTCTTATTAAAATGCCAGTAGTCTAGGTTAAGCAGAAGGTAGTAATCTTACAAGTGTTTTATAAATAAGAAAAATAGCATATATATAAAAGATCTTAGAAATATTCATTTAATTAATGAATGAATTAATTAATAATAAAAATAAATAAATAATAACATATTAATTAATTTAATTTCCACTATGTAGTGGCTTAAATATTCCTCAGGCGAGCCTTTTAAAATTCTTCATAGAATGCCCACCTATCTACCTTCCTCACTTAAGATTCTGCTACCAATAACCTAGAAAATGGCATTACTCACTGTTACTAAACATCTTCCCTGCTGTGTTCTACCTCGGATATATTTCTCTTCAGAAACACAAGCATAGGCATCCGATTCTTCCTTTAAGCAGTGTTTGGATACTACTAGATCAGTGGAGTTCCCTTCAGAACTTCTCTTCCACCATCACCACCTTGCAACGGGTAGTCACAATTTCACCAAGCCTGCACATTCAGAGATGGGAAAGGATCTGGCTTGTTTTACAACTTCAGGATCTTGGCTAAAAGCCCCAATCCTGCCCAATACCTACATTCACCTGATGGGATCTAGGAAAGATCCTCCCAGTCCCCAACATTGGAGTGATAATCACCCTTTTAATGTTTCTGCGTCGTCCAGCTAAGTCTGGCAGCTCTAGGAGGGTGAGTACCAGTGGCTTCAACCTTGGACAACACCTGATTTAGCTGGGGGATGTATCTCCTTCTTAGCTAATAGCCTTGGGATTGTTCCTGGTAGAGCACAAAACCTTGGTGTCACTTACCCTTGTCCCTGGAGACCAGGGGAAGATCCCATGCATATTACTCATGTATAGAACTGCAATTACCGATGCTATAATTACCAGAACTTACCTCACATGACCTACAAGACACTCTCACCTGTTCCCTACAGATTCAGGACAACAGATACCAAAGTCAACAGATCTAGCACTTCCTGTGTTCAACCCTAAAGACCTAGTGAAGGTCTTCTACATGCCCTATAGCTCAGAGTGTACATCCCCTGAACATGATATGACTGACCTAGGGAACATCTTTCCAAAAGCCCATGGACTTCAGACCACAGCTGTTGGTGCCCAAAGCCCTATAGCCTCTCATGTTTGCCCTGAGATGTGGAGAAAGAATCAGCTGGTTCCACAGTGTTCCATAAGCAGCTAACAGCTCTACAAGCCCCAGAACCAATGGTAAGCAACCCATAGGACATACAGAAAGTAGCCTTTGTGTCCAAAGGCCTTCAGTCCAAGACTGCTGATACCGCAGACCACAGAATCATCTGTGTTCTTCTAGCAGGACCTGTGAAAGGTCTTTATTCTATCTATGAAATGGGAACCAATAGTAACAGACTTGAGAATTTCCACACTCATCCTAAGAGTCCTGGCCTCAAACTTACTTGTCCTAAAGGATCTGAGAACAGCCCCCTCCACATCCCATACCACTGAGATGTGGCAGTTGTCCCTAAAAGTTCTGGTGAAACCTGTGAAGCTTAAAGACAAATACCTTTGAAGGCATACATACACTGCAAATTATACAACTACTTTCATGGGCTGATGCAATCTAGAATCTAAAACTCACAAACACTGCTGCTTTCATGAATAAAAAATGAAGCCATCTCATGGGGAATACACTTCTGAGTTTCTTTGTATCCAAACTAAAAGCACCTACCCAATTGAAGTCCCATTTTCTATCTAAGCAAAAAAAAAAAATTACTAGTAAAGATATTTATAAATTTGGATGAAACAAATGTTACACCTGATGCACATGTAACAATTCTTCAGAAATAGACCTGAGTTGAAAGAAATCTATGAAATGCCTGAACAAGAATTTAAAAATAATGATCCTAAAGAAACTCAGTGATATGCAAAACAATGCAGATCAACAATACAAAAATTATAAAATTATTCAGGATATGAAAGAAAATCTTACTGAAGAGATGGAAATTAAAAAAGAACTATCTAGTAAAATAACTTATAGCTAAGAAACTTCAATGAAATGAAAACTATAATAGCTTCCACAATAGACTAGAATAAGCAGGAGAAAGAAGTTCTGACCCTTAGGACAGGCTTTTTCATTGACTCAGTAGGACAACAAGAAAACTAAAAAGAAAATAGAATTAAAAGTGTGAAGAAACTCTATGAAGCCTATGGGACATAATTAAATAAGTATTTATAGTATGAGAGTACCAGTAGATTTTAAAAAATGGAAAACTATTTCAGAATCTAATACCTGAAACTTTCCAATATCTTCAAGAAGATATGAGCAGTTCTGAGCAGCTGAAAACCCCAAATAGACTAGACCCATAAATAAACACATATCAAAGTATATTACATTTAAAATGTCAAAAGTCTGAACAGAAATTTCTAACAAGAAAAATCTCAAGTTCCATGTAGGGAAGGACCATTATACAGATCTCTTTGCAGAAAAGTTATAGTTAAAGTTAGAGAGAATTTAATAAGTGTAGGCCCTCTTGTATCCCACTATTGGTGGGAGCTTGATATTGGAGAGTGGGCTCATTTTTGGATATTGTTCTGACTTGTTTCCCATTTCCAGGTATGGGTTCCATTCAACTGAGCAGATCTGTTACCCAAATCAGTTGCAGACCCACCATGGCTGTGTGCCACCACTGCACTTGTGTGAGCATCACGTCAGGTTGTTTGCTTCTGGGTAGCTTAGACCACGAGTTGCTTAGACAGATGTTGGTCATTTTCCCCCAGTCACTTATTTAGCACCTTCTGGCACTAGAAAGCTAACTGTCTGGGGACTGACTCTCTTCCAGATTCCAGCCAGGTCTCTCCATGTTCCATCCAAGCAGCATATGGTGTCTTCAGCAGTAGGGTCTTACCAATAACCTTTGGTGGGTCATCAAGTACTCTGACAGAAATCTGTCTTCTTTTGGGAAACCTTGTAGGTCTCACTGATCAATAGTTCATTGTGGATGTTAACCATGTGCTGGTATTGGGAGTTACAGGTCAGTGCCGAGAGAAAAGAAGGAAGAAAAAGTATAGGTAATATGAAAGAGAAAGAGAGAAGAGGGAGTGATACAGAGAGAAACAGGAGAAGATTGAAATTAGTCTTCATCCTATCCTCTCCAGGCCCCTGTGATTCAGGTGTTCTCTCCAAGCACCTGAGGCAGGTTTGACCTTTTAGTATGTCCTTCAGGATATAGGATTTTATGGAACCATTTCCATTTGGGTCCAGTTTTTTGACCCCCAATCTTTCCCTGCCCTCCCACCACACCATCCCTGTTGTCCAGTCCTTGAGATGTTTATTAGGTGTGTCAGCATCTTGGGAAAATTCAAATTAGGAGCCACAGATGAGTGAGACCATGCAATGCTTATCTTTCTGTGATTGGGTGAGTTCACTAAGAATGATCTGTTCCTAGTTTGGCCATTTTTCTTCAAATTGCTTTGTGTCATTTTTCCTTACTGCTGCATATAATTCCATAGTATAGATATACCACATCTTAGTTATCCATTCATCTAATGATGGATATCTGGGTTGATTTCAGCTCTCAGCTATTATGAATTGAGCAGCTATAAACATGGTTGAGCAAATATCTATGAACTGAGGCTTGGAGCTTTTAGGGTAAATGCCCAGTAAGGGGATAACTGGGTCTGTTGGTACCTCTATAGACATCCTCTTTATGAGTCTCCATATTGCTTTCTATAGTGGTTGTACCAGCTTATATTCCCACCAACAGTGAGTGAGGGTTCCTATTTCTTCACACCCTCACCAGTATTTGTTTTGTCTCTGGATATTTTCATGTTTGCTATCCTTACTGGGATAAGGTGGAATCTCATAGATGTTTTAAGTTGCATTTCCCTGCTGATTAGGGATGTTGAAAGTTCCTCCTGCTTTTTATTCCAGTAGTAGCAGAGTATCTGTTCTTATATTGAGGTCTTTGATCCATTTGGACTTAATTATTTATTTATTTATTTATTTATTTATTTATTTGTTTGTTTATTTATTTGAGACAGAGAGAGAGGGAAGAGAGGGAGAGTGAGAATGGGTGCACCAGGGCCTCTAGCCACTGCAAACGAACTCCAGATGCATGCGCCCCCTTGTGCATCTGGCTTACATGGGACCTGGAGAATCAAACCAGGATCCTTAGGCTTCGCAGGCAAACACCTTAACCACTAAGCCATCTCTCCAGCCCTGGACTTAATTTTTGTGCATGGTGAAATGTGTGGATTGAGTTTCATTTTCCTGTATATGGTTATCCAGTTTGTCCAGCATCATTTGTTAAAGATGCTGTCTTTTTTCCAGTCTACATTGTTGGGGTCTTTGTCAAATATCAAGTAGCTGTAGTTATTGACCCAAAGTCTGGATCCTCAATTCTGTTCCATTGGTCTATCATCCTATGTTTATGCCACACTCATTCTGTTTCTCTTCTCTCTATCGCTCATTGTTTGCAAATAAACAGGATGAAGAAAAAAAAACTCTCAATTACAGAAACACAGGAAAGAATAAAGTTAAGATTATTATTAAGGGGCTAGAGAGATGGCTTAGCGGTTATGGTGCTTGCCTGTGAAGGACCCAGGTTCAATTCCCCAGGACCCATGAAAGCCAGATGCACAAGGGGCACAGGTGTCTGGAGTTTGTTTGCAGTGGCTAGAGGCCCTGGAGTGCCCATTCTCTCTCTGCCCATCTTTCTTCTATCTCTCTCTCTCTGCTTGCAAATAAATAAATAAATAAATAAATAAATAAATTAAATAAGGTTATTATTAAGAGATGATTACTAATTTATGTAAGTTTTGAGTTTTTTCTGGTTTGTTAGATTATGGCTCCCCCCCCCCATCTACCCCATTAGTATCAAGAGTTTGTTAGTCTGCTATCTTGGACACAAAGGTTTTTTTCTTAGCACTCTTTCCTTCATTCAGCTCCTGCTGTTAATGAACTTTATTCTTTCCTGTGTTTCTGTAATTGAGATTTTTTTTTCTTCATCCTGTCTGCATAGTATAGTATTTACTTAAACATCTTCTGAAATGCTGGTTTGGTGGTCACAAACTATCTTCATCTGTGCTTATCTTAAAACATCCTTATTTCCCATTAATTTTAAAAGATACCTTTTTAAGCTACATCTCAGTGGTCAGATATGTTCAGGGCTTGAAATGTATCTTTCCTTTGCTTCCTGACTTTTAGGACTGCCGATGAGACAACTGGTGTTATTCTGATGTTTCTGCCTTTGTAGATGAGTTGGCATTTTCCCCTTAGAGCTTTTAATATTGTTACTTTGCCTTTGGACCTTTTCCATCTTGAGTACAGTATGTACAATGATTCTTCTCTGATCATATCTATTTGGAGTTCTAAATGCCTCTAGTGTTTGGATGTCTAATTATTTCTCTAGAATTGAAAGTTTTTCTTTTATAATTTCATTGAGTCAATTCTTTATACCTTTAGTGTTTAATCTCAGCTCCTTCTTCTATCCTATGGATTCTTGAGATTTGTTTTCTTGATTGTATCCCATAATTCTTGGACAGTATACTTGTGGTCATACTCATTCATTGTCTATTCTTGTTGTTATAATGTATTATTTTTTTCATCCTTTTTCTCCATCCCTATTACTCTATTAGTGGTGATGCTTTTGACTGTTTATTTTTTATTTTTATTATTTTAATTTTTCTTATTTGAGACAGAGAGAGAGAGGGAGGGAGAGAGAGAAAATTGGCACACCAGTGCCTGAGCCACTGCAATTGAACTCCAGATGCTTGCACCACCTAGTGGGCATTTGAGACCTTGTGCTTGCCTCACCTTTGTGCATCTGGCTTATGTGAGATCTGGTCCTTAGGTTTCACAAACAAGTGCCTTAACCCCTAAGCATCTCTTCAGCCCTTGACTGTTTGTTTTTAACTCTTGGATTAATGAATTTTACATTTCCAACATTTCTACTTTTTTTGTTGTTTGCAAATTTCCCAATTTCTTTGATGATATTTTCTTTCATGTTTCTGTCTTTTTCATCCATATTGTAAATTTTCTCATCTACTTTGTTGTTTTTCTCTGTTCCTGATGTTCCTCTGTAGAATCCATCTGCTTGTTTATATCCTCTTTAAAATTAGTGGCCAATTTTATCAAAAAACTTTTAAAACCTTCATCTAGCATTTTACCTATGTCAGTCTCTTTGAGTTCATTAGTTGAAAACTTATGATCTTTTGGCTCATTGTTTCCTTGTTTTGTTATGCTTCTTGATTCTGCGTTTGACCATCTATTCTTTTTTTTCCTGGCATGGAGGGGTAGGGTGTTCTTAATGAGGAGTTTACCCTTGTAGGTTCAATACTAGTATCCCCCAATAAGGAGGAAAAAACAAACTGTCATAACATGAAGTAACATCAACCCATACAAGATATAGAAATACACAAAATTTATTGTAGTTATTATATGACATTATCAATGGCTAAAACTGAAAATGGCAAAATAGGGATGGAAAGATGGCTTGGCAGTTAAGGAGCTTTGCCTATGAAGCCACACATGTCTGGAGTTCTATTACAGTGGCTGGAAGCCCTGGTGAATGAATTCTCTCTCTCTCTCTCTCAATCTCTCTCTGTCATTCCCACTCTTCCATTAAAAAAAAAAGAAAGAAAGAAAACGGGGGCTGGAGAGATTGCTTAGTGGTTAAGGCATTTGTCTGCAAAGCCAAAGGATCCCGATTCGACTCTCCAGGATCCACTTAAACCAGATGCACAAGGTGGCGCAAGAATCTAGAGTTTGTTTATAGTGGCTGGAGGCCCTGGCATGCCCATTCTCTCTATATATGTCTCTCTTTCTGTTTCTCTCTCTGTTTCTCAAATAAATAAATAAATAAATAAAATATATTAAAAAAAAAGAAGAAGAAGAAGAAGAAGAAGAAGAAGAAGAAGAAGAAGAAGCCAGGTGTGGTGGCGCACAACTTTAATCCCAGCACTCGGGAGGCAGAGGTAGGAGGATTGCCATGAGTTTGATGCCACCCTGAGACTACATAGTGAATTCCAGGTCTGCCTGAGCTAGAGTGAGACTCTACCTCAAAAAACCAAAGAGAAAAAGAAAATGGAGGACTTCTGGTTAAGATGGCAGCATAGGAACTATGCCAAAACAGATTAGGGGAGAAAAAAAAAAAAAAACCAGAAAAATACACTCTTCTCCTAAAAAGTAAAGGTGTATAAGAAATTATCAACTACAGCAGAGAAGTAGGAGAGATCCATAGCATTTAGGGACCACAGAAGCAGGCAGAAGTGGTTCCAGCAGTGGCAGCATCAGATCTGTGCAGCTGCAGCTGCCAGGCTCAGCCTGAGCCACAGGAAAAGCCAGGTGAGGACATTTTCCACTCATACCAGCTTCCTTGAAAACTCAAGAAATGTGAAGGGAGGACAGGAAAAACCAGCAGAGAGGTTTGTGAGGAAGAGGATAACAAGCACCAGCAGGAGAACTTCAGTCACCATCCATAGCCTCCCCCCACCACCAGTGCAAACACCAGCAAGAACCACAGACCTGGGGAAGGGAAATCACCTACATAGCACCCAGCACAGGTGATCAGAGCAGTGACCCACTGACCCTGCCAGCCTACCTGAGCCCATAGCAGAGAAAAGAGAGACCCAGTTTGGCATGCAGCATAGCTGAGACCAAAGCAATCCCCAAAAGTAACTGGGATTACACCAGGTCAGTACCCACCAAATAAGCCTGGTATATAGGCCAGCATAGGAGGTGCTAAGTGCATCTTCCATGTCAGGGTAAATTATATGTTAAAACTGATGGATGATCAGTTTTGCCATCCTTAACTAGGCTATATTTTGGTCTTGTCATTTGTTGCTTCCTGATTTATATTGTCTTTGTCTCCACTTCTGTTGTTTATTGGGGAAGTTCTCACTCAGTCACAAGCTGACCTTGGAACACTCTACAGACCAAAAATCTCAGCTTCCTTTTGACAGGATTAAGGGTGTACAGCACTCATGTTCTGAGGGATTGTGACTTTGTTAGAAGATCTGTTTGTCGTAATACCTACTCTTGCATAAGTACTCTGTGCTGTTTTTTAAAAATATTTTATTATTTATTTGAGAGAGAGAGAGAGAGAGAGAGAGAGAGATACAGAAATCAGCAGGTAGAGAGAGAGAGAGACTGAGAGAGAATGGGCACGTCAGGGCCTCTAGATGTAAACAAACTCCAGATGTGTGTGCAAACTTGTGCATCTGACTTACGTGGGTCCAGGAGAATTGAGCCTTGAACCAGGGTCCATAGGCTTCACAGGCAAGTGCTTAACCAGCCCTCTGTGCTGTTTTTTATTGAATGTGTATATTGTTTAGTTAAATTTTAGAATTTTCCTATATTTTGTTCCACCCAGCCTACTAGAATACTCTCTTAGTAGGCAAACCCAACACCCAGGGTCACTTTTGTGGTTACTCTGAGAGTCTTTTAAGAGCCACAGCTAGCAACTTAAGATCCTACCCTGAAGATACATAATATCAGATTGATACATCTAATAATGCTGCAGATAATTAGAAAACCCAAGCATTAAATTAATCCAAGATGCAAAAATCTCTACATTATACTATAAGAAACACAAAAAAATCTAGACAATATAAATCCAGCAAAAAGTATAAACCCATCAAATGGCCTCCAGTGAGACTGATTTAGAGGAAATGCCTGAGAAAGATTTCAAAAGAATGATTATGAATATGCTCAAATAAATCAAAAAGGAAATCCAAGGAATGAAAGAAGACACAGGAAACAAATTTAATGAAATAAGGTGGGAAATACAAAATATGAATAAGGAAATAGAAGCAATAAAGAAAAACCAGTTGGAATACTAGCAATGAAAAACACAGGTAGGCAAATAAAAAACTCTGTAGAAAATCTCACCTGTAGAATGGATGAGGGAAAGAACAGAATATCTAAAGTAGAAGACCTGGTGGTAGATATAATAGAGTCCAACAAAGAGAAAGACAAACTAATAGGAAGGTATGAATGGGAATTTTGAGATAGTCAGGACACTATGAAAAGACCAAACATAAGAATTCAGGGTATAGTAAAAGGAGAAGAATTTCACTCCAAAGGCATAGTAAGCCTTCTCAACAAAATCATAGGTGAAAACTTGCTGCAAATTGGGAAAGAGATACCAATGCAGATACAGGAAGCCTTTAGAACATCAAACAGGCAAAACCTGGAAAGAACCTCTCCTTGCCATATTATAATTAAACTACAAAACACACAAACCAAAGAAAATATATTGAAAACAGTTAGATAGAAAAATCAAGTCACATACAAAGGCAAGCCCATCAGGATCATAGCAGATTTTTCAATACAAACTTTGAAAGCCAAAAGAACCTGAAATGATGTATTCCAAGTTCTGAAAGATAACAACTGTCAACCAAGGTTACTTTATCCTGCAAAGCTATCCATTCAAACAGATGGAGAAATAAGGAAATTCCACAACAAAAGCAGGCTAAGGAATATTTGAAGACCAAACCATCTCTATAGAAAATACTTGAAAGGATCCTTCATGCTGAAGAGAAAGAAAAACACACATATAAGGAACCTGGAAAAAACAAACCATACTCAAATACTAGCTAATACAAGAGAGCAAAGGTAAAAACCAGAAAAACTATAAAACAAGAAAAATGGCAAAAATAAATAATAATAATGACTCTTAATATCAAATGCAGACCAGGTTAAAAAGCAGGATTCTTCAATTTGTTGCCTCCAAGAAACTCACCTTTCTATTAAGGATGGACACTATCTTAGGGTGAAAGGTTGGAAAATGGTGTTTCAAGCAAATGGGCCAAGAAAACAAGCAGGGTTCACTATCCTAATACCTGACAGGGTAGACTTCAGACAAACATTAGTTAGGACAATAAGGAAGGTAACTTTATATCAATTAAAGGAACAGTCCAACAGGAAGACATTATAATCCTAAACATATATGAACCTAAAATGGGGCCTCCCAATTTCATCAAACAAGCGCTATTAGAACTAAGGTTATAGATAACACCAAGCACACTTGTAGTGGGTGACTTCAACACCCCACTCACCAATTGACAGGTCATCCTGGCAAAAAATAAACAAGGATGCACCTGGATTAAATGAGGTCATAGAATGAATAGATCTAACAGATATATATAGGACATTTCATCCAAATGCCTCAGAATACACATTCTTTTCAGCAGCACTTGGAACATTCTCTAAAATAGACCATATATTAAGACAGAAAGCAAATCTTAACAAATACAGGAAAATTGAAATAATTCCTTGCACTCCATCTGATCACAATTGGATCAAACTACAAATCAATAGCAAGAAAAGCTATAGAGCATAAAAAAATCATGGAAACTAAACAATACACAACTAAATGATGAATGGGTCAATGAAGAAATCAATAAGGAAATCAAAAAATTCATAGAGTCAAATGATAATGAGAACACATCATACCAAAACTTTTGGGACACAGTGAAGGCAGTCCTAAGAGGGAAATTTATAGCTTTAAATGCCTATATTAAAAAATTATCAAAGTCACAAGTAAACAATTTAATGGTTCACTGTAAGGCCTTGTAAAAAGAAGAATAAAGTAAACCAATAATCAGTATATGGGAAGAAATAATAAAGATTAGGGCAGAAATTAATGAAATAGAACCCCCCCCCAAAAAAAAATCCAAGAATCATTGAAACAAAGAGTTGGTTCTTTGAAAGGATAAACAAGATTGATAAACCCTTAGCAAATCTGACCAAAAGAAATAGTGAAAAGACACACATTAGTAAAATTAGACATGAAAAAGGCACCATCACAACAGACACCAGAGAAATCCAAAAAATTATAGAGACATACTATAATACATACTCCACTAAGTTTGAAAATCTGAAAGAAATGGATGATGTCCTTGATTTATACCTACCAAAATTAAATCAAGTTGAGATTAACCACTTAAGTGGACCTATAACAAGTGTGGAGATCCAAGCAGTTATAAAAAGTCTCCCAACTAAAAAAAGTCCAGGTTCAGATGGATTTACTGGTGAAATTTACTAGACCTTCATGGAAGAACTGAACTAACACCAATACTTCTCAAACTTTTCCATAAAATAGAAAAGGAAGGAATCCTATCAAACTCCTTCTACGAAGCCAGTGTCACCCTGATACCAAAACCAGACAAAGATACACACACACACAAAAAAAAAAAAAAAAAAAGAAAAGAAAAAGAAAGAAAGAAACGAAAATTACAGGGGCTGGAGAGATGGCATAGCAGTTAAGGCACTCACCTGCCAAGTCACAGGACCTTGTTTTGATTCCCCAGGACCCATGTAAGCCAGATGCACAAGGTGGCACATGCATCTGGCCTTTGTGTGCAGTGGCTGGAGGCCCTGGAGTGCCCATTCTCTCTCTCTCTCTAAAATAAATAAATGAATAAATAAATAATATTTTGGGCTGGAGAAATGGCTTAGTGGTTGTGGTAGTTTGAATAGATGTCCCCCAATATATTCAGTGTTTTATTAGTTTATAGTTTGCATCTGTGCCACCTTGCTGGAGGCAGTGTCACTGGGAGGATCGTAAGGTGTGGTGGTGGGTTTAAGATTTCAATCTAAAGATATGCAAAGTGTACCTAGCTGGAGTTCCTGAGATATGCTGTGGCTTTTGGCTGTGGCTTTGCTCTCTGTGTTTGGTCCTGTGAAAGCAGGCCAGCTTCTTCTGCCATTATAGAACTTCCCTTGAATTTGTAAGCTTTAATAAATAATATCTCTTCCTCCATAACTGTGCCTGGTCTGGAAGTTCATCTCAGAGAACCTAAAGCTATCTGATACAGTAGTTAAGGCACATGCCTGTGAAGCCTAAGGACCCCAGTTCGATTCTCCAGGTCCCATGTAAGCCAGATACACAAGGGGCTGCACATGTCTGGAGTTCGATTGCAGTGGCTAGTGGCCCTGGCATTGCCCATTCTCACTCTCCCTCTCTCTCTTTCCTTCTCTCTATCTCTAATACATAAATAAAGATAAAATCTTTAAAAAAAAAAAAAGAAAATAAAATATTTTTTAAAAAAGAAAATGATAGTCCAATATCCCTCATAAACATAGATGGACTGGTGTGAGTAGAGGGATAAGGCACAGAAAAAATGAAATCTTTGGGCCCAAACTTCTGCCCATTCAGCTACAATTGTGTATTAGGGTTCTCTAGAGGAACAGATCTGATAGAATGAATTGTATTAAAAGGGAATTTATTGGATTAGCTTACAACAGTCCAGCAATAGCAGGTTGCAGGCCTGAGAGTCAAGGAACCCAGTAGCTAATCAGTCCATGAGGCTAGATGCCTCAGCAGTCCCAATCCAGCTCTTAAGGCCTGGAGGCTTCCTGGAGAGATGCTGCTCTTCAGTCCACGCTGGAAAGCAGCAAGCACCCAGCAGCAAGCAGAGACCAGCGAGCAGCACCAGCAGCCAGGTGGGAGGAGGGGATACTTTCCTTCCCAGAGCTTCTTTAGATAAACCAGCCCCCTCCTCTGAGAGGGGTACCCAATCTGGGGGAAGGGCTCACCCTGCGGGAAGGATTCTTCCTTTGGTTAATCCTTCCTAGAGGCAACCTCAGAGACACACTTATGAGGAATGTCTGTGGATTCCTAAACAGATCAAGCTGACACAAACTTAACCATCACAAATTGCATGAGAGATTACAATAATTAAGATTGGGCCAGCTGACTTGAATTGGAATAACAGAAATAATGCAGTCTTTTGGAGGGGCCTGAATGCTGAAGGAGTGTCCTGTTTTTCAAGATCTGCTTTATTCCCCCCTGGATTAACAAATTGGCCCCCTACCTGGTATTATGGAGTATAAGAAATGTAGGAAAGAGAGGGTCATTGAATTTGCAGCATGGTCTTGTGTTTTGGAAACAGCCATGGGCAGGGTGAAGCAGTTTTGCTGGATGCCTACATGGAGACCCAATGGAGTAGTGAGGAAGAACTGTGGGTTGCAGTAGAGACGTAGCAAAGATGCCAGGACCATGAGATGGCTGCTAAGGAGAACTGTCAGCCTGGAATGAAGTTTTCCAGGACTGTTAGTAGTCTAGCTGGAGAGGCAGAATTGGAACTCCAGAGACTTGTTGCTTGTTAGAATTATCAGACTTGGAGATTTGTTACTGACTAGAGTTGTTGTACTTGGGGCTACAGAGTTTGATGTTTGTCCTGTTTAAAATCTTGTATTGGTTAAGTTTTTTGTTGTTGTTGTTGTTTGTTTCTTTGTTTTGCGAGGTAGGGCCTCACTGTGGTCCAGGCTGACCTGGAATTCACTATGTAGTCTCAGGGTGGCCTTGAACTCTCGGAGATCCTCCTACTTCTGCCTCCTGAGTGCTAGTTAAGTTTTTATTTGCTATGCCCAGTGACATCTTTTGTAGTGTGAATGTTTATTCTGTGCCATTATGGGTTTGGGGGTGATTTTTTTGGTATTATGGCTCAGTTAAACAACCTTGGACTATGGGAATGTTTGATCATCATTGTGATTGATAAAAACTATGGGAACTTTTAAAGCTGAATGAATGCATTGCATTTTACATCATGTATGGTTATCAGTTTATGGGGGCCAGGGGCAGAATGTGGTGGTTTGATTCAGGTGTCCCCTATAAACTTAAATGTTCTGAATGCTAGGTTCCCAGTTGATGGAGATTTGGGAATTAATGCCTTCTGGGGGTGGGATTATGGGTATTATAGCCAGTTTCCCCTTGTCAGTGTTTGGCACATTTTCCTGCTATTGTTGCTAGTGTTGTCCACAGGATGTTGGCCAGGCGGTGATGTCCATCCTCTGCTCATGCCATCATTTGCCCTGCCATCATGGAGCTTCCCCTCAACTCTGTAAGCCAAAATAAGCCTTTTTTCCCCCCACAAGCTGCTCTTGGCCGGGTGATTTCTGCCAGCTATGTGAACCTGACTACAACATTCTCTCAAATAAATAAAAATAAATAAAATATGTTTTTAAAAAGGGCTAGAGAAATAGCTTAGTGGTTAAGGTGCTTGTCTTTGAAACCTAAGGACCCATGTTTGACTCCCCAGATCCCACATAAGCCAGATGTACAAGGTGACTCATGTGCAAGGTCCCACATGCACACAAGGTGGTACATGGGTCTGCAGTTTGGCTACAGTGGCTGGAGGTCCTGGTGAACCAATTCTCTCTCTCTTTCTCGTGCTGTTGCTCTCTGTCATAAAATCAAGCCAGTCTGTTGGGCTTGCCTCAAAAAAATTATAAACAAAACAAAATTAGGTGGATGTCATTATTGAGGACTGACAGGCTGTTCTGTAGTTAGTCTTGACATGTACATCATATATGCATCCACACATACATGCGCATTCACATTCACATGAATATGTATACACACAACACACACACATATAAAGACAGTGTATTTACAGAAAACAATGACATGTAGTCAAAATACTACCAAATGTACATAGGGAATAAAGGAGGAAACACCAAGGGAAAAATAAATAATAAAAAAACCTAAGGAAAAGAAAAATATTGCTCTAAAATGGTAAAAAAAATGCTAAAAAAAAATTAGATGAATGTATGAATGGGAATCACAAATAAAAACAAGTTTAAGATAAATAGCAATGAAATAAAAACCCTGCTATACATATATAGAAAAAAATAAAACACAAGGAAAAAAAGGTGATATAGTCAGGCATGGTGGTGTGTGTACACCTCTAATCCCAGCACTCAGGAAGCAGAAATAGGAGGATCACTGTAGTTCGAGGGCAGCCTGGGCTAAAGTATGACCCTGCCTCAAAAAAAAAAAAAAAAAAAGGAGATGATGATGATGTGTTGGGTAATTTTTTCTTGGTCCTTAAAAATTGGAGACTGTAAGTTACGTATATGGAAGCAAGACAGGTCAGTGGACTTGCAGACTCTTGTCTTTCCCACGGTTTATGCTCTTGCTGCATCTGTATTAGATATGTCTGAAGTCTACCATTGTGTGTATGTGTTGTGGTAGTTTTCTTTTGCATACTAGAGGTTTGTCTTGTCCACACTTAGCTTTTTATTTGAACTGGGGAAATTCCCTCAACTGCTAGATAATCCCCAAATCATCTCAGTTGATGAGATCTGTTTGTGGCCAGCAAGAATGGAGCCAACACTTCCCCCTCTGCTCTTCCCTGAGTCAGCCTCCTGATGCCTGCTCCCTTAAGCTGGTCTGAGTCTGGTCCTCCAG
This sequence comes from Orientallactaga sibirica, assembly GCA_036365145.1. Classification (NCBI taxonomy): domain Eukaryota; kingdom Metazoa; phylum Chordata; class Mammalia; order Rodentia; family Dipodidae; genus Orientallactaga; species Orientallactaga sibirica. The sequence goes on from JAEOAD010000016.1 coordinate 32,428,254, forward strand.
CTCTCCACACACAACTGCCTCTCTGGGCCTTCCCTCAGTCAGGGACTGTGGCAGGCAAAAGAGGATGTCCCTGACCTGTGGTTATTCCCTGATCTCAGCCCACTGGGGTAGGTTAGTTTTTAACAACAGATTCTCTCTCAAGTGGGTACTAGCCTAGTGCCCTCCGAACCAGGTCACAATGGAGTTCTCTCTGCCTCTGACCTGTCTGCAGAAGGAATCACTCTCTCACCAAAACCAGTAATTATATTTAAGGGTTGTGGAGCTTGCATCCTTGTCCAGCTGTCATCTGGTTTTCTTTTGGCAGTGGATTCTGCTCCCCACAACACTGCCATTAAACTGCACAGCCGATGTCGTGGTTTCTTTTTTCCATGCTCTGCATGTCCTTTTGTCCCTTAGATATTTTGGCTATTGCAAGTCTTGTTTTGAGAAGGGTCTGTATAATTCTTTAACTCATTTTTATATTATTATTTTTTATTTGAGACAGTGAGAAAGAGAGAGAGAGACAGAGACAGACAGGAAGAGGCAGAGAGAGAGAGAGAAAATGGGCACAACAGCAGCCTCTCAACCACTGTGAACAAACTCCAGATGCATTCACCCCCTTGTGAACATGTGCGACATTGTGCACTTGTGTCACTTTTTGCATCTGGTTAAACATGGGACCTGGAGTTTCAAATGGGAATTCTTAGGCTTAGCAGGCAGGCTCCTTAACCACTAAGCCATCTCTCTCCAGTCCCATTTTTAAAAATTCTTGATTGATACATGTATTTAGTTTTGGTTAACGTTTTCCTTTTTTTTTTTTTTTTTTGAAGCAAACGCAATAAACTGGACTTTTTGTTTAAAGAGAGAGAGAGTGAGAAAGATAAAGAGAGAGAATTGGCACACCAGTAGACAGCATTCTGCTAAATCCAAAGGAGATAAAATATAATTATGACAAAAATGAACATAGACTCTACTTTTATTACTGCACTACTAATCATAATAGCCAAGATACAGTATCCATCACGATGCCCTTCAGAAGATCAAAGTATAAAGACAATACGGTATATTTACTTTATTACTTTATTCAGCCATAAACACATTACAAAATCTTGTAACTTATAGCAACATGGATAGAACTGGAATGTCATGATATTAGGTGATGAAAGCCAGATACATAAGGACAAATTCCCCATATTCTTACTCATTAGTGGAAACTAATGAAACACTCTTGTGTGTGGAATGTCACTAAGAGTGGGGTAGACAGGAGATAGGAGAGACAGAAATACATCCAACGAGAAGTACCAAACAGACTGGAGAAATTATTTCTGGTGCTTCTTTAGCACAATAGGATAAGTATAGATTAAAACCATCCATGATGCATTTCAATGTCTAGAAAATGAAAAGAGAAAATCCTAGCACATGAAAATCACAAATGGTTGATGAGATAGAAATGCTTATTATACTGATTTGATTATTACTGTACAGTGGTATTAATTACCACAATGCTATACAAATATTATGTCTTGACAAGGTAAAAAAAGAAAGCTTCTATGTCTTGTGGCTTTCCACACGTCGTTGAATGCAATTTTGCTTTTTCTTTAATGACTTGGCTGCTTACTTCTTCATTCTTTCTGAACTACAGGCTTTCGGAATTTGTTCTGAGGTCTGTATGGAGTCCAGAGTGCAGAATATAATAAATGATTAGTATGTAGTTTTCCAGCCACCACCTCCAGGCATCAGTTGAAGGTCATTGACAGCAGAGCTTGGCGCTGGAGGGATAGTGGATGGACAATGAATGACACACATTAAAAGTGAAGGGAGTGTCCTGCTTCCCTGAGCGCCTGGCTCAGATGTGTGGGTGAGTAGACTGGTGGCCCACATCCCCCAGAAGCAAGGCAGACGAGGCTGCTCAGGTGCTTGCCCAGAAATGCATAGGCATACCTCTTCAGCCAGTGCAGGTGGGTGTGGCATGACCCACATGCACTCCACCCAAAACACAGCAGAGTGGGCCACGCAAGTCACTGTAGAGTACCATGCTGCACCCAAACCAGGCATGCATGTGCGCTATCTACCCACCACCTCTCCGCCCCATTCGCTGGGCAGGGAAGACTAAGCTTGCTCCACTCTGGTCCCATTTCCATGAGCTCAGCTTGTAGACTCCCTCTACCTCCACCACTGCCCCGAACAAGACAGACCAGGCCTCTCAGATCCCAGGTTCCCCCAGACCTCAGGTCCCCTCAAGCAGTGCCATAGGTTCACTCCTGCACCTAGCCCAGGCCCCTGTGTAGACTGCTGCCTGTGCCCTCTACGAACAAGGCAAACCAGCGTGCTCAAACTAGCTGTTGTTGTGTTCTCATCAAGACAAATGGATTGTCTCCCTATGGGCAAATCTCAGTGCAAAGCAAATAATATAAGAAACCTAGGCAAGATACCCCCACCAAGAATGCCTAGTCCCTTAGGTAAGCCTCCAATCAGAACTACTTCAAGGAAACCACAGACTAAGAATTCCAAAACACAATTATCATAAGCATATGCAGCAAACTTGCCTTGGTTTCATTCAGGTCAGAGTGAAGTTCAAGAGAATCGACAAAAGAACTCATTAGATAATTGAATGAATTCAAAGAGGACACAAATAAATGCCAGAGTGAATTCCAAGAGAACAAAGACAGCCAAGTTCAGTGAGAAAGGCAAAGAGAGGAAAATGGAAGACAAAAAAAAAGACACAGAGATGCTAAAGAAAATCCCAACGGGAATCGGAAAATGAAATCATTCAAAAGACTCCCAGGAATGCCTCACCAAAAGAATAGACCTCGTGGAAGTCAAAATGTCAGAGCCTGACGACAGGGCAGAGCATAGAGATTGGGAGGCAGAAATCAATGGGACGCTGCCTCAGTGGTTAAACGTGCTGGCTTACAAAGCCTGCTACCCTGGATTTGATTCCCTACTTTCCACATAAAGCCAGATGCACAAAGTGGTATATGTATCTGGAGTTCATTTGCAGTGCTTCCATTCTCTCTCTTTCTCTCTCTCTGTGTGTATGAAACCAATTAATTAATTAACTAAAAGTATAAGAATTGGTCTGTAAAGATGGATTAGCAGTTTAAGGCGCTTGCCTGCAAAGCCAAAAGACCCAGGTTTGATTCCACAGGACCCATGTAAGCCGGATCATAAGGTAGTGCATGTGCCTAGAGTTCAATTTGCAGTGGCTAGAGGCACTGGTACACCCATCTCTCACAACCTCTCTCTCTATCTGCCTTTGTCTCTCTCTCAAATAAATAAATAAGTAAAAATTATATATATTCAGTTTTCTGAGGTAGGGTTTTATTTTAGCTCAGGCTGATGTGGAATTCATGAGGTAGTCTCAGGGTGGCCTTGAACTCATAGCAATCCTCCTACCTCTGCCTCTTGAGTGCTGGGATTATAGGCATGCACCACCATGCCTGGCTAAAAAATATATATATATTAAAGGTATAAGAATTGCCTCTTTTTTTGTCCATCCTTGAATGCCTTTGTGTCTCTCCCTTGAGGTCATGGGTTGAATGTTGATATTTTTTTCTTTTTAAAATCTTCTTCAGTGTGTGTCTATAGTGGGCAAATAATAAAAACTGGTCAAATAAACAGATTAAAAAGGAGGAGAGAGTTCAAAGAGGAGGAAAGTAGAACTGGGAAAAATGACAGATTAGTTCATAGAGAAGTGAATTTTTGGTAGGGTGTATTGTGTATACTGTGTGGTGTATGTATGTACAGTATGTAGAGTGTATGCACATGTGTCAGATGCTCATGTCCCATGTGTACTTCTGCAGAGGTCAGAAGAACATTTGATGTCCTTATTACTCATCCACATTGTTTTTCTTGAGACAGAGTCTCTCACTCTGACCATACTGGCTGACCAGTGAGCCTGATATTGTCCTGTCTCAGCTCCCCACAGACTGGGGTGACAGGTGTGCATGGCCATGCCCAGATGTTTACATGAGTGCTGGGGGTCCAAGTCGGGCCATGCCGGGCCCCTTCGGGCTCTCATGCTTATACAGCACGTGCTCTTACCTGCTGAGCCTTCTTTCCAGCCCTGAAGTAACTTTTTGCAAAAGAAGATTCAGTGGACTGGTTGAGGAGAGGCAAGGTGCAAGTTGAAGCAGTGAATGGAGATGTGATTTAGTAGCTGTGGTTAGGAAAACTAACGTAGCTTGATAGAGTAAATTTGGGGTGTCAGGTTTGGGGCTCCCAATAGAGGACAGAGAGAACTTTGGGGGCCCAAGATTTTAATTTCATGCCAGGAGAGACAGGCTAGATCTGAAGGAAAAGGAGAAGTGGAGGAAAGAGATTTTAAGGGCTCTTGGGGGGAGGGGAAGGGAGGAACTGCTCTGCAAAGGAGGGGAGATGGCATGAGCATTGGGTGATGGTGAGTGAGGGGGAGTTCTAGATTTTATGGCCACTAATGAGGGTTCTCTGGAGTTCCTGTAGAAACTCCCTCACGGAAGTGAGGTTTGGAGAGCCATACCTCCACCCAAGACTCAGGTGGTGGCTGACCTAAGGTCTCATTCCTCATCCTAGTCCTGAGACAGTGAGGTTCAATCAATTTCCTTAACAATAGAGAGGGATGATCTGGTTTGGGGCACACCTGCTCAGAAGGGGTGGATAGGAGAGCTAGCTTTCTTGAAATCTAACATGGGGAAGATTTGAATTTTTCCCAATTTTAATTTAATTTATTATGTTTAGGTTTTTTTTTTTCCAAAAAAATTTAATGGAGAGGAATAAGCATAAGCAAGCAACTTAAAAGCAGCTGTTGCTAATTCAAGAAAAAAAAAGTTTAACAAGACAAATTCCATAGGAAAGGGGATCATAGGCACAGGAAGAGTGAACATTGTGCTAACTGGGCCAGTGTTGGTATCAACTATTCTTGTAGTCAAGTTCCCACACCTCCTCTGAAATCCAACTCCACCAGCGGAATATCTCAGGAAGCATTATTCTCATTGTAGTTTTAGACAAGAGGTTTGGAACCTGGCCCCAGAATGGAAATCCATATAAATTGTGTCATTAGGTTAGACTGCAGGAAAGTAAGGAGCCTGCAGAGGCTCAGAACACATGAATTGGGAATAAAGTAGTATCTGAGAAGTGTGAGCAAAGCAGAGATTTAATGAGATAAGTAAGAAATGTTGACCAAGACAGAGGATCTGGAAATATCACATCTGTAAGCCATGGTTTATTTTGAAGAGCTTCACAAGAGAAGTTGTCAAGTACCCCAGCAGTGCACTGACTTCTCTACATGGCCAAAACATTGAAGTAAGGAAGATGTGTTAGCCAGTTAAACTTCTTTCTTCTTTCTGCTGTAGGTGTGAAAGCTGAGGTCCAGGAAGAACATTATGTGATAATGACAAAGATTAGAGTCTCTCAAACACTGTTCAGCTCTCAGTGGGGAAGCGGGCTGGAGTGGCTGTGAGATGAATCAGCACCAGCAGAACAGGGCTGCTCCAGTGAAGGCAGAGGCCCTGCTCAGGAAGCAGTGCTCACACACACTGGCCTTGCAGGATCCCTTAGATGGGCAGGGAGGTTTGGATGCATAATGGGCAGTGAAGCCTGGGAACCACAAAAGTTGGAACACAGTGGAGATTGGCTGAGGCCCCAACCACCAGGAAATGACTTGCAATCTCCCCTCTCCACAGACCAAGGCTGCTTCTGAGATAGAGAACTCCCCTCACCCCTCCCTTGCACCCCACTGAAATGAGCAGAGAATACCAAGTAGGGGTTTAAAAAACAAACAAACTACAACAACAAAAACAAAAACCATTTTATGTAATCATTTTCAAGCAGAGAGATACTGACAAAGTGAGAATGACTTTGCCACAGGACCTCTAGCCACTGCAAACAAACTCCAGATGCATGAGCCACCTTGTGCATCTGGTTTTCATAGGTACTGGGGAATCAAACCTGGGTCCTTAGGCTTTGCAGGCAAGCATCTTAACCGCTAAGCCATCTCTCCAGCCCCCAACTAAGGACTTTGAATTATACCACTAACCTCAACATTGTACCAGAAACTGGTTGCAAAAGTTTAAACTCCTCTAGGGCAATACATATCCCAACTCTGGTTCAATAGGTTTGAACTGGAATTGCAAATTCCATCTTCTGATATGAAGCATCACAGGGAGAGAAAGAATTCAAAACTCATCCCAACAAGAAGAAATATAGATGTAATATATTTTTAATTCAATGTACTATTTATTACACTTTACCTTTTGGTTACTATTAATTTTTTGTCAATTTTTAGTACTTTTTACTTTTTAAAAAAAATTTATTTATTTATTTATTTATTTGCAAGCAGAGAGAGAGAGAGAGAGAACAGAGGCAGACAGACAGAGAAAGGGCATGCCAGGGCCTGTAGCCACTGCAAATGAACTCCAGATGGATGTGCCCCTTGTGCATCTGGCTTACGTGGGTCCTGGAGAATCGAACTGGGATCCTTTGGCTTTACAGGCAAACGCCTTAAGCAGTAAGCCATTTCTCCAGACTGTACTTTTTACTTTTATTTTTACTCTTCATCTTGCACAAATATCTTATAATGATCTTGATTTAGATTAGGTATCACCCAGTTAGATTTTAGGAATGTTCTATATGGTTCTCAACCCAGTCTATAGTTGGGTACTCTTCTGTTCTTCCCATGCACAACTTATATACTTTTTTTCTCATTCCTCTTTTCCTCATCCTCCTTCCTTATTCCCTTCTCTTTATATTTCTTAATTTTAACTTTCATATTTAACAACCTCTAAAATCTGTGAACACCAGCCATATTCAAGCATTTTTTTACCAGCTGCTTTTCCTGCATTGATATATTTTCAAAGTCAATCTAATATACCTATCCTTATGACCCTACCTCCATCACACTCTGAACCTTACTAATTAAAATCTCTGCATAAACTATACTATTCTTGTTTATTTACACTCCAACAGTCATTGATGCTAAAAGGAACACTGTTGTTAATTGGCTAGGACAATATTTACATAGGGTATTTATCCAGAAGCTATGGTTACTCCCACTGTTGATATTTTACTCTTTGAGTAATATAGGAACTATACCAGGTACCCTTAGCTGCTGGACTGAGGATCTAACTACTGAACCACATACTTCAACTCTACCACAATCTAGCCCTCCTTAAAGGTAGTAAATATTTCAAATGAAAGAATGCAGTGGGTCAAAATCCAAGCAACTAAAACCCAAGATGAATAAATCCCAATGCAGTAATATAAGAAACAAGATAAACCAAGCAACGTAACTCCTCCACAATTACTAATCCCAATTAGTAATGACCACCAGGAACAATAAGTTGGATGGAATTCCAACAGAATTAAAAAAAAAAAGTTCAAATAAATCAAAAAAAAAAAAAAAAAAGAAAAGAAGTTCCTGAGCAAATCCCAAGAGAACACAAACAGTTGGATGAAATAAGGAATTTGAGGGCTGAGGGCTGGAGAGATGGCTTAGCAGGTAAGGTGTTTGCCTGAATAGCCAAAAGAATCCTGGTTTGATTCTCCAGGATCCACGTAAGCCAGATTCACAAGGGGGTGCATGCATCTGGAGTTTGTTTGAAGTGGCTGGAGGTGCTGGTATGCTCACTCTTTCTCTCTCTTGCTTTCTCTCTGTCTCTTTGCCTCTTTCTCTCTCTAAAATAAATACATATAAAATATATACATATATAAAATGTGTAAAAATTTTTAAAAAGAAATAAGGAAGTTGATATAAGACATGAAAGAAATTCTGTAAAGATATAGAAATACTGAAGAAAGGGCTAAACAGAAATACTGGAAACAAAAAACACAACCAATGAAATAGAAAGCTCCTTGAAAAGTCTCAGCTATACACAACATAAAGGAAGACTATGATGAGATACTTGTGTAAACAGAAAGATTATAATATAAAAATTAAAAAAATAGAATGGATTTGGTTGAGGACAAAATATTTCAGTGTGAAGATAAGGTAGAGACATGAGAACATTCAAGCAAAAATAAAGTTAAACTGATAAGAAGGTATGAGGCAGGATTTCATGAGTAGGTATGAGCAAGGATTTCAAGACATTTGGGACACTATGGCAAAATCAAATCTAAGAATCATGGGCCTAGCAGAAGAAATTCATCTTAAAGGCATAGAAAACATTTTCAACAAAATTATAGCAGAATATTTCCCAAAATTATGAAGAAAGCTTCCAGTGCAGCTATAGGAGGGATTTAGAACACCAAACAGAGAGACCAGAAGAGAACCCACTCTTGTCATATTATAATTAAACTTCTAAGCATACAGAAAAAAAAGTATGCTGACAGTAATAAGAAAGAAGCTCCAATTCATATATAAAGACAAGCCAGCTAGAATAACAGCAGATTTCTCAACAGAAACATTAGAAGCCAAGAGCACTTAGAATGATATATTTCAAAAGATAAGCACTGGCAATCTTACTGTACCCAGCAAGATTATCTGTCATAATTGAAGGAAAGAGAAAAACTTTCCATGATAAAATTAATCTAAAAAGCTAATAGACCACAAAGCCAGTTTTATGGAAGGAAGACAACACACCCACAAGGCCACAGAAAATAATAAACTAGCCTGGAGGGGTGGTACACATCTTTGATCCCAGGACTCAGGAAGCTGAAGTAGGAGGATTACCATGAGTTTGAGGCCAGATTTGGGCTACAGAATGAATTTCAAGTCAGCTTGGGGTAGAGTGACATGCTACCTCAAAAAAAGAAAACAAAAGAAAAGAATAAACCACACTTGAATAATAGTTATGTGAGTGGACTATGAAAACACAAGACTACAAAATCAGCAATGTGTCAGGAATGGTTATCTTTCAATCATAATTTTAAATATAAAGTTTCAATTCTCCAATCAGAAGACACAGGCTAGCAAAATGGATTTTCAAAAATCACAAAAATAGCCAGTTACTGTTAGGTTGGGATAGGCTCCCAAAATGGAGTCACCAAGGATAGCTTAATGGTGATAGAGACATAGGGAAGTGGATTATTCACATTCCTCAAGAAACTGCCCAGCCATTATCCCTTCCTTGCCTAACAATGCCCCCAGGTCATGGTCTCCTGCCCCCTTATCTCATAAGTCATCTGGTCACTGTTCTTGTCTCACACCCTGGCTATCTTATATCTCCCCTAAAGAAACATTTTCTATTCGACTTAACAAATGAGTACTTTTCCCTTACCCATCTTCCCCCCAAAAGCCCTATAAAGCTATGACCTAAAAACTCAGTCTAAAAACTATGGCTCCCAAACCAAGCTACTCTACCCAGCAAAAGTATCCCTCATAAAAGATGGTGAAAGGAAAATTGTCCATGAAAAAAGTCAACTCTATAATTATATGAACACAAAGCCAAACCTACAGAGAATACTGGAGGAAAACTCCACACAGAACAGTCAAACATCCTGTCTCAAGAGCCAACAAGAAGATCACAATAACCAAAAATAGACCATGCTCAACATAATACAAAATACAAGAAAGCACCAAACCCCATGAAACACTTCATCATGGCAGGGATTAATTCTACCTCACAGTAATAACCTTAAATATTAATGATCTCAATTCACCCATCAAAAGACACAGGTTATCAGGATGGTTCAAAAAATGGAACCCTTTGCTCTGCAGTCTTCAAGAAACCCACCTCACCACTTTAGATAGACACCTCTGCAGGGTGAAAGGTTGGAAAATGATATTCCAAGCAAATGGAAATAAAAAACAAGTGGGTGTTGCTATATTAATATCTGATAAAATAGACTTCAAATCAAAAGTAACCAAAAAGGACAAGGAAGGCCACTTCTTACTCATCAAGGGAATGATCCAACATGAGGACATCACAAACATAAATATATATGGCCAAACACAGGTACACCACAGTTTATAATACAAACAGATATAAACACCAACACCATCATAACTGGAGACTTCAATACTCCACTATACTCAATAGACAGATCATCCAAGCTCAAAACAAACAGGGAAATAATAGAGCTCAACAACATCATAGATCAACTAGATCTAAACCAACAGCTACAGAACTTTCCACCCCAACTTTACAGAATACACATTCTTTTCAGGAGCCCACAGAACCTTCTCCAAAATTGACCATATATTAGGCCATAAAGCATGCCTCCATAATGTCAGGAAAATTGAAGTAACTTCCTGCATCATGTCAGACCACAATGCTTTAAACCTAGAAGTTAACAACAAGAGACACATCAAGAACTCCATCAGCTTCTGGAGACTAAACAACACACTTGTAAACAATGAATGGGTCGCAGAAGAAATCAAAAAGAAATTGTAAAATTCCTAGAATTGAATGATAAAAAAACACAAACTACCAAAATTTATGGGACACAACGAAGGTGGTCTTAAGGGGAAAATTCATAGCACTAAATGCCTTTATTACAAAGACAGAGAGATCCCAAATTACTAATCTGATTGTCCACCTAAAGGAACTGGAAAAACAAGAAGAATCTAACCCAAAGAGCTCCAGACAGAAAGAATTAATCAAGATTAGAGCAGAAATTAGTGAATTGGAAACTAAGAAAACAATTTTAAAAATCAATGAAATGAAGAGCTGGTTCTTTGAGATAATAAATAAAATTGACAAACCCCTGGCCAATTTTATTGAGCCAAGAAAAAAAAAAAAGAGAGAGAGAGAAGTCTTAAATTAACAAAATCAGAAATTAAAAAGGAGAGATCACAACAGACATCAATGATATTGGAATAATTATCAGGGCATACCTCCAAAACCTCTACTCCACAAAAATTAGATAATCTGGAAGAAATGGATGAATTCTTAGACACATACCACCTACCAAAACTAAACTCAGAACATATTAATCTCCTAAACAAACCTATCACATCCATGGAGATTGAAAATATAATCAAAAAGCTCACTAAAAAGAAAAGCCCAGAACTGGATTGCTTCTCAGCTGAATTCTATCAATCTTCATTGAAGAACTGAAACCAATTTTTCTCAAAGTGTTTTACATAATTGAAGATCAGGGAATCCTCCCTGACTCCTTTTATGAAGCTAGCATCACTGTAATACCCAAACCAGACAGAGATGCAACAAGGAAAGAAAACTTAGATATAAAGATCCTAAACAAAAGAACCACATGATCATCTCAATTGATGCTGACAAGGCTTTTGACAAAATATAACACCACTTCATGATCAAAACACTGGAAAGAAAAGGCATACAGGGCTTATAGCTCAACACAGTAAAGGCTATATATAAAGCATCTAAAGCCCAAATAATACTTAATGGGGAAAAACTTAAAGAGTTCTCACTGAAATCAGGAACAAGACAGGAGTGCCCACTTTCACCACTGCTCTTCAACATAGTACTAGAAATAGTAGCCCAAGCTATAAGACAGGAGAAAGAAATAAAAGGGATTCAAATTGGAAAGGAAGAAGTCAAGTTAGCCCTATTTGCTGATGACATGATTCTATATATAAGTGACCCAAAAGTCTCCATCTCAAAAGTTCTAAAGATGATTAATTCCTTCAGTAAAGTGGCAGTATACAAAATCAATGCACAAAAATCAGGAGCTTTTTATATACAATGAACAAATATACACAGAAAGAAATCAGTGAGGCTGTCCCATTTTCCATAGCAAGAAAAAAAAAAAACTTAAATACCTTGGAATAACTAACCAAGAACCCTAGTAGCCCAGAAAATTAAATAAGCACTCAACCAATGGGATCTCATGAAGATAAAATGCTTTTGCATAGACAAGCATATGATAAGTAGAACCAATAGATTACTCACTGAATGGGAGAAAATCTTTGCCAGCTATACCACTGACAGAAGCCTAATATCTAGAATCTACAAAGAACTCAAAAAACTAAACAATAAAAAAAAATCTTTTTTTTTTTTTTTGTTTTAGAAATAAAAAATCAAACAACCCATTCCAAAAGTGGGGCAGAGAACTAAATAGGGAATTCTCAGAGGAAGAATTACAAATGGCTACCACACACTTAAGAAACTCTTCAACATCCCTAGCCATTAGGGAAATGCAAATTAAAATAACTATGAGATTCCATCTTACCCCAGTAAGGATAGCAGACATTAAAAAAGCAAATGTTGGCAAGGATATGGAGAAATAGGAACACTCATTCACTGTTGGTGGGAATGTAAGCTGGTAAAACCACTATGGAAGTCAATATGGAGAATCCTGGAAAGGATGAATATAGAGTTACCAACAGACCCTGTTATTCCCTTACTTGACATTTACATTCAGAGTTATTTGCTCAACTATGTTTATAGCTGCTCAATTCATCATAGCTAAAAATTGGAATCAACCCCAGTGCCCATCATTGGATGAACAGATAACCAACATGTGGTATATCTACACAATGGAATTCTACTCAACAGTAAGAAAAAATGACAAAATAAAATTCGTAGAAAAATGATCAAACTTGGAACAGATCATTCTAAGTGAACTCACACAATCACAGAAAGACAATCATCACATGGTCTCACTCATCTGAAGTTCCTAACCTGGATCAACCCAAGTTGATGACATATCTTAATGGCATCTAGAGGCTTGGGAAATAGGGAGGGTAGGGCTTGGGGGAAGGGGAAGGGTGTGTGTGTTGGGACACAAAACTGAACCCAAATTGAACTGGTACCATAGAAACCAATATCTTGGAAGTTAGGCTAAAAGATGGAACCCTCAAGAGGACCTTAGTGTGAGCACCTGAATCAAAGGGCCCTAATCTTAAATTTCTCCTATTTCTCTTTCTTTTCTTTTTCTTTTTTCTTCTCCCTTGGCACTGGACTATAATTCCCTGTACTAGGATGCAGTTAACACCCACAATGGACTGTTGATTGGAGAGACCTACAAAGTTTCCCAAAACAAACAAGACAGACTTCTGTCAGAGCACTTGATTACCCACCAGAGGCTAATGGTAAGACCCTACTGCTGAAGACACCATGTGCTGTTAGCAAGGACCATGGAGAGACCTGGTTGGAATCTGGAAGAGAGCCAGTCCCCAGACAATTAGCCCATCTAGTGCTGGAAGGTGCTACATGAACTATACAGGGCCAACATCTGTCCAAGACACTCAAAGTCTAAGCTACTCACAAGCAAACAACCTGATGTGATGCTCACACAAGTTCAGTCATGGCTCAATCCATGTTGGGCAACCAACTGCTCTTGGATTGGCTAACAGATACACTCAGTGGAAAGGAAACCATATCTGGAACTGGGAAACAAGTCAGAATCATATCCAGATAACAATTTTGCTTTCCATTGTCAAGCTCCCACTAATCTTGAGCTATAAAGAGTCTATACCCTTTAAATTCTCTCTAAGTTAATAATGGTTATCCCATTTAACTGGTGCTGACTTAACTCTCCATTGGAGAATCTGCTTCTCTTTTTCAGGTGGGAGCTGGACCTGAGAAGATAAAGGTCCCAGTACACTTCACCCTGGCCCCAGATGAAACCACAGAGAAATTGGGAAATGAGAAAGAGTGCTGCTTTCTTAGTAAATCTGATATCAGCACAAGGGTGAAGGAGATAGACACTGAGGACACTCAACACCTACCAAACCAGAGATCCAGAGACTCCTAAGAGCCCATCACTGAAGCAGACTTAAAATGAACCCAACATGGCTCAGGGAATTTTGCAGAAGAGGGGCCAGAAAGATTGTTAGAATCACAAATTGGGACATTTTGCACAGAGACATTGCTTCTCCCCCATAACTGACTGCTGCCCCCATCATGCATGACCCACAATCCCCATGGGGTTGACTTGCATCCCCAATGAGGAGGGCCTCTTCAGAAAAGGGGCAGGGATGAGGGAAAGGATGGTACCAACATGTGTTGTTTACATACTAAATATGTCCATATCTAATAAAAATAAATTTAAAAATAGTGTCTCTGAACAACAACAAAAAAATCACAAAAATACCAGTAACAAATATGCTGAGTAAGAAATCAGAGGAACAACCCCATTCACAGTTGCCTTACACACACACACACACACACATACACACACACACAATATCTTGGAATAAACCTAATCAAGGAAGTGAAAGACCTGGATAATGAAAACTGTAAAACACTTAAGAAAGAACACAAAGACACTATACGATGGAAAGTTTCCCATGTACATTGGAAGAACTGATGTCACAAAAATGTCTATCTTGCCAAAATTAACCTGCAGATTCAATGTAGTCCTCATTGCCAGTAGGGACTCCAGTGCTATTCTTCACAAAAATAGAAAATAATCTTAAAATGTGTTTGGAAGTATCAAATAGTCAAAAGAACATTAAGCACACACACTCTCTTTCTCTCGCTCTCTTTCTTTCTCTCTCTCTGTATTACCTGTTTTAAAGATATATTGCATTGCCATAATAACAAAAATAACATTGCACTGCCACAAATACAGACATTTTGATTCATAGAAGTAAATAGAAAATCCAGATCTATAGTCAGGCTGTTATAGCCACCTGATTTTTTACAAAGGTATCAAAAATATTCTTTGGAGTAAAGACAGCCTTTTAAACAAATGGTGCTCTGAAAACTGCATATCTACCCATAGAAGAATGAAATCAGATTTTAAAAAAATTCTTTTTAAAATGTTTATTATTTGAGACACAGGCAGAGAGAGATAATTGGTGTGCAAAGGACTCTAGCTACTGCAAATGAACTCCATATACCTGTACCACTTTGTGTATCTGGCTTACATGGTTCTGGGAAATCAAACCTGGTTTTTTATACTTCACAAGCAAGTCTCTTAACTGCTAAGCCATCTCTCTAGCCCTGAAAGCAGATGTTTTATCTCTCACCATGCATAAAAATCTACCCAAAATGCATCAAAGACCTTAACATAAGACCTAAACCTCTGAAAAAGCTGGAGTGAAAACAGAGAAAACACTTTCACATATATGTATGGGTAATGACTTTCTGAATAGGACTCTAGACGGTCACAAAATGAAGCCAACAACTAACAAATGGTAACCTCATGAAATTAAAAGATTTTGTACAGCACAGATCATGGTTGTTTAAGTGAAGAGGCAGCTTATAAAATGGAAGAAAATATTTACTATTTAAATAGAGTATTAATAGCTAAAATGCACAGAGAACTGAAAAAAAAAAAAAAAAAACCTGAACCTAAAACTGGGAACAGTACAGGCCTTTTATCCTAACACCCGGGAGTTAGATTCAGGAGAATCAGAAGTCCAAGTTCATCTTCAGTTTCATATATCAAGTGTAGAGTCCATGAGACCATGTCTCAAAAGAAAACTACCTATAAATGAATTTACTTATCTGATGAATTAGTGAACTGATTAAATGATCTCAAAGTTCCTTCAAATCTAAGAATTAATGATTTAATTCTAAACCACGCCTGACTGATGCAAAGAGAACCAGTACTAACTTGGTATAAATAGCCTTTCAGTGTTTTTTCTGTAAATTCACACTTAATATTTATTCAAATTTTACATAATATTTTTTCTTTTTTTATTGACAACTTCTTTAATTGTAGGCAATATCCCATGGTACTTCCCTCCCTCCCCCCACTTTGCACTTTGAAACTTCATTCTCCATCACATCCCCTCCCCCTCTCCATCAGTCTCTCTTTTTTTCAGTTTAATGTCATGATCTTTTCCTCCTAATATGATGGTCTTATGTAGGTAGTGTCAGGCACTGTGAGGTCATGGATATCCAGGCCATTTTGTGTCTAGAGGAGCACATTGTAAGCCCAGGCTGACCTGGAACTTACCTTGTAGCCCCAGCCAGATTCCCTTTTTTTTTTTTTTTTTTTTTTTTTTTTTGTAGGGTTTCGCTCCAGCCCCAGGCTGACCTGGAATTTGCTATGTAGTCTCAGGGTGGCCTCAAACTCACGGCGGTCCTCCTCTACCTCTGCCTCCCCAGTGCTGGGATTAAAGGTGTGCGCCACCATGCCCGGCTCTTTTTTCTTTTTAAACTTTAATTTTTTAAAATTATTTATTTATTTGCAAGCAGAGAGAGAGAGAAGAGAGGCAGACACAGAGAAAATGGGCACTCCAGGGCCTCCCACCACTGCAAACGAACTCCAGATGCATGTGCCCCTTGTGCATCTGGCTTATGTGGGTCTGGAGAATTGAACCGGGATCCTTTGGCTTTGCAGGCAAACATCTTAACAGCTAAGCCATTTCTCCAGCCCCTAATTTTTTTTTTTATTATTGTCAGCTTCCATAATTACAGACAATAAGCCATGATACTTCCCCCACACACTTTTCTCTTCAAAACTCCACTCTCCATCATATCCCCTCCCCCCTCAATCAGTCTCTCTTTTATTTTGATGTCATCATCTTTTCCTCCTATTTTGATGGTCTTATGTAGGTAATGTCAGGCACTGTGAGGTCATGGATATGAAGGTCATTTCATGTCTGGAAGAGTGCGTTGTAAGGAGTCCTACCCTTCTTTTGACTCTTACATTCTTCCTGCCACCTCTTCCACAATGGACCCTGAGCCTTGGAAGGTGTGGAATGTTTCAGTGTTGAGCACTCCTCTGTCCCAGAGGTCACTGCCATCTGACAAGAGAAGCTTTTCTAACCAACACATAATTTTTCTTAATGAGTATTCATTTCATATCATATTGAATCTGACATTTTCATATAACACAATACATATTTTCAATATCATTAAATAATATTTTGTAAACTGTTTTTACAGGCCATATTGCATAGATTCTCCAGCTCTCTATTTTCAGACACTCACATTTATTAATAATAACCATGTTTATCACAGGAGGTCTTTTTAGGAAAAATGTACTCATCTTTAAGAACATAATCATGACACATCAAACAAAACAAAAATTAAATCAAATAGAGAATAAACTAACCTAGTTTTATTGGCTTGGCTTTGTTTTGAGACAGACTGTCACCTTGGTAGCCAAGGTTGACCTGGAAATCACTGTGTTGTCTAGGCTGGCCTTGAACTCATAACAGTTCTGTCTTTGCCTCCCAAGTGCTGGGATTCCAGACATGAGCCACTTCGCTTGGCTCTAATCTATTCTTGACCTAAAAGCATCAGATTTGTTTTAAATCTTTTCTTAGCTAGGAAACGTTTTGAGGCAGTAATTCTGGTTTATAAATAAATATCTATGATGCAGAGAATACACCATTCTTTTTATGTGCTTTTTTTCATTTATAAAATTGTCCCCTTTGTGATAAAAATTTCTCAGTGTATAAGCACAAAATATAAAGTATTTGATTAAATATATAAAGTAGAATGCTAGTGTGGCAGTGTAATCACTGTTAATGACAATATGAAAATATAGTAGTGACTTTTGAAAAATGTCAGAGAAAACTCTAAATTCATTTTTAAAATATAGGATATGGAGCATTTCAAATTACATTTCCACATAATAAGAGTACCATGCATGACCACACTAGAGAAAAAATGCATTATTTCAAAATAATGTTTATTAATTTCATTTCCCAATCCTGAGCTGAATATACTGAAAGCAAAACACTGCTCAAGAGCCAGGCAAGGTGGTACATGCCTTTAATCCCAGTGAGTTCAAGGCCACCCTGAGACTACATAGTGAATTCCAAGTTAGTCTAGACTAGAATGAGACCCTACCTCAAAAAACAAAAACAAAACAAATAATAATAATAATAACAGTAATAAACCCCAAAATAAAACAACAACAACAACAAAAGCAACACTTTGCTCAAGACCAAAGATCAAAATGCTAATGAGTAGGGTGTTATAAACATTGCTGGACTGGCTTCCTCTGCAAACAGAGATCATTTGTATCAATCCAAACACTTTCATTTTTATGTATTATTATCTGGTTAGACAAGAGTGGGTCAAAAAGACTATTTGCAGGGCTGGAGAGATGGCTTGGCGGTTAAGGCACTTGCCTGCAAAGTCAAAGGACCCTGGTTCAATTCTCTAGGACCCACGTAAGCCAGATGCACATGGGGTGCATGCATCTAGAGTTTGTGTGCAGTGGCTAAATGCCCTGGTATGTCCATTCCCTCAACCTCTTTCTTTCTCTGCCTCTTTCTTTCTCTCAAATAAAGAAACAAATAAAATATATAAATTTTAAAAAAGACTTTTTTTTTTTTTTTTTTTGCAAATAAAGCCCTGGAGTGTTTATAATGAAGGCATAAACCAAAAAACTGAACCCAATTTGCATTTTCCAAGGAATTTAAAAAACTCTTAAAATGGCATCCCTTTTATAGAAACTTGTGAGATGATTGATTAGGGAAGATGGAAGGTGAGCCAGTGACTCCAGGTTCACTTACAACTCAAAGTGGCAAAATCTACAGGAATAAATCATATTCTTGTTTCTGGAAGGATTCTCTGTCTAAGCTTTCACTCAAAGAAACAGGTGAATCTCTGGTAAGCAGAAAGCCACTGAGAAAGCATTGAAAGGAATTGTTCTAAGACTTTGGACAGCCTTATGTGAAGGACGCAGTCATGTATTGAGAATAATTTGGGCTGCAGAGATGGCTTAGCAGTTAATGCGCCTGCCTGCAAAGCCTAAGGATCCAGGTTCGATTCCCCAGTACTACTGTAAGCCAGAAGCACAAGGTGGCACATGATTCTGGAGTTCATTTGCAAAGAATAACTTCATGCTTTTTGGAAACCCCATTATTTGAGAATAGATATTCCAGAATAAGTCCTCACTGTGCTTCATTCTTAAAGGAGCGGGGCAGTCCCTATGTTGTCATTGAGACTAGACTTTCAGCCTTTGGCCTTTGAAGTTTCTTGAATTTGCTGTTTGCTAAGTCGAAGATGAAGTTGTCACTGCCCACAGTATCCTTTAGGAAGCTCAGCTAATCGTGAGGTGTTCCTGTCTGCCCTGTGGAGTGTGCCAGCCCAGCAGAAAGAGGCCTCAGAACCTGTGCTCCCTCACAGCTGCTCACTGTGACATGGCAGCACTTGGCAGAGCCTGAGAAGTGGGTCTTTGGGCCATAGATTGTTTGGTACTTTAAAATATTTGGAGGGGGGCTGGGGAGATAGCTTAGCGGTTAAGGGGTTTGCCTGCAAAGCCAAAGGACCTTAGTTCAATTCCTCAGGACCCATGTAAGCCAGATGCACAAAGGGGCGCATGCATCTGGAGTTCGTTTGCAGTGGCTGTAGGCCCTGGCATGCCCATTCTCCCTCCCTCCTCCCCTCTCTCCCTCTCTCAAATAAATAAATAAAATATTTTTTAAAAAATTTAAAAATATTTGGAGGAAGGAAGAAGGAAAGACAGAAATGAAAGAGAGAAAGAGAAAAGGACCCAAAAGAAGAATGAAATGAATTCCCACAACATATGTGTACGATTGCTTTCCCAACACCCAAGATTTATCCTTATACACTGCTGGTGCCTGGAGAACCATGTGCTCTGGCCTGGCTGTTTTCTGCAGTTAGCCAAAAGGAAGGGCAACAAGGTTCGTTATTAGCTGAAGAAATCACAGAGAAACAATAGTCTAAATATGAGGGAATATAGTAGGAGCACCACCAGGCTAACATGACCTTTTTAAAATTTATATTTTGTTTATTTATTTATTTATGAGAGAGAGAGAGAGAGCGCATCCCAGGGCCACTAGCCACTGCAAATGAACTCCAGACACATGTGCCACCTTGTGCATGTGGCTTTATATGGGTTCTGGGGACTCAAACCTGGGTCCTTGGGCTTTGCAGGCAAGCTCCTTAACTGCTAAGCTGTCTCTCAAGCCCACAATTTTTTCATTTTAGAACAGGCATAATCAGTAGAGACTGGACCCAAGTTCTATTGCCAATTTCTTAAATGTATTTTTGTATTTTTCTTTTATAGTGTATATTAAAGGAATAGAATGCAAATACCAAATTATATAGTTGTACCTCAATAATTTCAAAACAGAAAAATATACAGTGATTCAGTGTACAGTTTTCAGTCTACTCATGGGAACACCAGGATCCTTTTTGGCCATGTGTCCAAACATAAACAGCTTACTTAGATGGGGCCTGGGCTATCAGACTGGTCCTTCACAGTCCAGAGGATACACTATCAGCCCACACTGCGCCCTGCTGCAAGCCACCCTCCACCAGTTTGTAAGAAGTATGCATAGAATTTAGGCAATTATTATGGAAGAGCTGCAAACCAGATAATAACTGGCAGGTCCTTTTCAAATGATTACACATCTGGCTGGCTTCCAGTGTTTCAATTTCTTCTCTTTTTTAAAATTAATTTTATTTTATTTTTAATTAGGAACATACTTTGAATGGATACATTCTGTGTTGGTACCATGTTTTCCGTCCTCCCTGCCCCCATTCTGCTGGGGGCATTCCCCAGTGAGATGCTGGTAGTCCCCATGGGGTTGTGGGTTATGTGTTGTGGGAGTGGCAGTCAATTATGTCGCCCCAACCTGTGGCTCTTACAATCTTTCAGCCCCTCTTCTGCAAACTTCCCAGAGCCAAGGTGAGTATGTTTTGTTTGTTTGTTTTTGTTTTTGTTTTTTTTTTGGTTTTTCAAGGTAGGGTCTCACTCTAGCTCACGATGGCCTTGAACCCATGGCAATTCTCCTACCTCTGCCTCCTGAGTGCTGGGATTAAAGGCGTGTGCCACCACTTTTAAGCACAATTCCTCTGCAGAAGAAACTGAGGGCACAGTTTTGCCACCTCCCCCTGCTTCAGAGTGTATTGGATATTCACATGGCCTTAGGCTAATGTCAGGTGAGTCAGATAACGTGTGAAAATCTGTTGAGATTTTGCTAAACTCACCATTTCCTCCTAATTCAATCTCTCCCTTTCAAGGTATTTTATTTATTTTTTCCTATTGTAGCTGTTATTCCTCCATCTGTGTCTATTGCCCCTTCACCTCCCTGACCCTGCCCAGTCCCTCCCCTACCTGTCCTGTGACAAGTTTTTCCCGCCCAGGGTGATGCACCATCAATGATGCATGTACAAAGCCTGACAGCCTTTCCCTTCAAGGCACTCCCTCGAAGAGCCCCTGCTTGAACTCCTAATTTTAGTTTCTCGTCTCCTTGATCTGCAAATGAACTTCTATTCATATAATTGAAAAATGTTTAGCTGGAAAGAACTTTGGGGGACATCAAATGTAGGCTCTCAGGGAAGGCAGTGATTGGCCTAGCCCATTTCTGAGCTGGAAAGGGAGACCCAAAACCCAGGGCTTTGGAACAGGCAGTTCAGGTTCAGAGCTCTCTTTACAGACCCCAGGGTGCTGTCCTGCAACCACTTCTGTGTTCCTCACTGCAAAGCCAAACACAGCAAAGCTGTTATTTGTGCAGGAGTTGGTTTTTCAAACTACCCTCCTGCAGCTGGGGAAGATGGTTAAGAGCGCTTGCTGCGTTGGGCAAGCATGAGGGCTGGAGAGGGCGTGTTCAGTTCCCCAGCACCCCTTAAACAGCTGGGCATGGCCATGCATGTCTGTTCTGCTCACAGTGGAGGTCAGAGAATCCCTGGGGCTTACTGACTGCAAAAAAACCTGAACTAGCAGCTCTGTGTTAAGTAAGATAGTCAGTCTCAAGGAAGCAGGCAGAGGAATAGAAGGAGGAGGAAACACAATTCTGTCCTCTGGCCCCGACGCATGTACGTAAAGGGTACATGCATCTGTACATAAATGTGCATACGCTACACACACAACATGTCAAACACCAGACCACACACACTCCACTCTACACATACACATATACAATAAAAAAGTTTAATAAGTTGCTCTTAAAAACTCAGTCATTAGCCAGAAATTATACTCAATACAGTTTTCTGTGTACACTACCTTCTTTCAGATGTCCATCATGACCAGTTGTTTTCTTCTATTTTTAGAACAGAGTTTTGTTTATTTAGATGAGTTGTGAAGGCAGCTGTTGACTTGCAATTAAAGGGCACGTTGTATTCATACCTTTTTTGTAATACTGAGATGGGTCACAGTCACAGAGATGGCCATAAGAGGAGCGCATCAGTGAATTGAGCTGACAATAAGAACACTCCAGAACCAATCCACTCTTTCTCTCTCTTTCCTACCTGATGGCCTTCAAATAAGTTGCAGTACCTCTGAGCCACTCTCACTTCTGCTTGTTATGTTGGTCACTTTTAGGGTCCCTGCTGCTGCCACTTTGCCTAGCACTTTTGCTCTTTGGCCAGACAACTCTGATGCTGATGTTATGAACATCCTGATTGTTCTCAGGAAGAGCACGATTTCAGGTGCAGCTGTGTCGAGATGGGAACGGGATAACAGAGCACAGCTGGTTCAGGAGGCACATGGAGCACGGGTGCTTCATTCAAAGCAGCTCAGAAAGTGCTAAAACAAGTTCAATTCCAGTTCTAGGGAGTCCAGGACAGAAAAGTCGGTAATTTGGAAAAAAAAAAAAAAAAAAAAAAAAAAAGCAGGGAGGTGCTTTCAGCATTTTTTAAATGAACAATAGGATTACCTTTCCCCATCCTACTTCCAAACAGGCATTCACGCCTGCACATGCACACACACCCACACAGCCTTGAAACTGGTCTGCACATTTCTTCAGGTGAAGGGCGGGGGGTGGGCTGGTCATGAAGTAGCTCTAGGCTCCCACCTGCTGCCAGCAAGCAGCTGTTCACATGGAACATCTCAAAGACTGTGGTGACAAGATCTGAGAATAAGGAGATGGAGGAGGAGGAGAAGGAGAAGCAGGGGATAGAAGTGGAGGGGGGAAGAGGGAGAAGAGACTAAAGCCTTTGTTCTAGCAGCAGAGCGATGTAAAGGGCGTTCTGGGCCCAAGAGGTCTCTCGGCAGGAGCTAGCCTAGCCATCATTCTCAAGGTTAACAACCACATGGCACTCGGCCTGCCTCATGCCACCACTCTGCTCACTAACAATTGCCTTTTTCATTTTATTACTATATCTGTATGTACGTATTGTTGAATTGACAATGGTCACCGTGGGGCACCATTGCAGGAGAGAAAGTGACAAAGATAATCTGTCAAGCTTATTTTTTGCACACTGGAAAACAATGACTTTCCTTTCTCCGGGGTCTGCCTGTTGGCAGGGAAGTCCAGGAGTGACTGACTCCTCAGTAAAGACTGGGAACACACCTTTGGGAGGGAGAAGGGACACATAGCAGTCAGATTGAAGGCTGAGGAGTGAAAAGAGAAGTTGGAGTATGCGTGAGCTAAGGCAGGATCTGGAATGCCCAGCAATGATGCCAACAGACAGGGCCACTAGAGGGGAGAGTGGAGATCAAGCTGGAAGGCAGGCGAACATTAGATGGGGAGCCCCTGAGGGACCAGCCCAACATTCCGCACTTTCTTCCTTGGGCACAGAGGACCAGTGGTTTTTCTTTTATTTATTTATTTATTTATTTATTTATTTATTTATTTATTTTTATTTATTTATTTATTTATTTTTGGAGAGAGACACAGAGAGAGACAGAGGGAGAGAGAAGAAGACAGAGATGGGAGCGCCAGAAGTCTCTCAGCTGCTGAGAACGAAATCCAGATGCTTGCGCCCCCTTGTGGTCAAGTACAGCATTGCGCCCTTGCATCACTTTGCATCTGGCTAAACATGGGACCTGGAGATTGGAACCGCTGGATATTGGAACTAGCGTTCTTAGGCTTAGGAGGCAGGTGCCTTAACCCCTAAGCCATCGCTCCAGCCCGGTTTTTCTTTTTAAAGGAATAAATAATCAGGACAGTGTTTTTAGTTTTAGTCATTGCTTTTGTGCAGGGATGGACATTTGGAATTCATTCTTTGCACTCATGTTTCACAAACCACAGTAACTTGATGTCTATCTTTATATATTTATAAAAATATATTTAAAAAAATTCAGTATGGCTGGGAGGTCATGAGCCCTAGGAAATGATGAAATCAAACTATAGGAGACACTGATTGGAAAGAAGGGTGAATTTGAGAGGGGAAGGTGAGGGTGGGAATTCTCATGGTTTATTGTGTATACTCAGCTTCCTGTACAAGCATGAGGTCCTGAGACTGCTGAGGTCACTTCTCCAGAACCTATATAAATAGTTGGGCAGCCTGGGTTCACCAGCCTGTAATCCCAGTCTGATGGGGAGCAGAGATTGAAAACAGGCTTGCAAAATCACCAAAGCTCCAGAACCAGTGGAGACCATCTCCAGGAAACAAGCAGATGAGCTAGAGGGGGACAGCCAACCTTCTCCCCTGGCCTCGCCACAAGCACAGGGCATCACATACACACACACACACACACACACACACACGTGCATACGTCACACACATACACTGCACACCATATCATACCTAGTACATACACAGGCAAAAAAAAGTTCATGTAATTCATAGTTATAAGTTATTTTTACTTAAAGCTTAAATTTTATTTATTTACACAAATGTGTTGTGGGGAGTACACTAGGATATCTTGCCATTGCAAGTGAATGCTCATCTGGCTTTAGGTGGGGGGCAGAGGAGTTGAATCCCAGCTGACAGGCTTTGCAAGCAAGCATCTTTAACCACTGAGCCACCTCCTCAGGACATACATTCTTTTTTTTTAATTTAAATAATCATTCTTTTTCTATAGAACTTTATTATAATAAAATTGATTTTTGTACTTAAGTCTTTTATTACTCTATAGCTTCCCACTGAGTATATTTAAACTAAGTATTAAAAAACTTATCTGCCCATGTACTCCTGCTATTAAATTTCTTCTGGTACAATTATTAAAACTCATTATTGGGGCTGGAGAAATGGCTTAGCAGTTAAGGGACTTGCCTGCAAAACCAAAGGCCCCAGGTTCGATCCCCCAGGACCCAAGTAGGCCAGATACACAAGGTGGTGCATGTGTCTAGAGTTTGTTTGCAGTGGGTAGAGGCCATGACATGCCATTCTTCTTCTCTCTTTCTATCTCTTTCTCTCTCAAATAAATAAATAAAAATTAAAAACAATATTTAAGGGCTGGAGGGATGGCTTAGTGGTTAAGGTATTTGCCTGTGAAGCCAAAGGACCCAGGTTCGATTCCCCAGGACCCACGTTAGCCAGATGCAGAAGGTGGCACATACATCTGGAGTTTGTTTGCAGTGGCTAGAAGCCCTGGCATGCCCATTCTCTCTCTCACTCTCTCTCCCTCTTTCTCTCTGTCAAATAAATAAATAAATAAATAAATAAATATTAATATTAAAAAAATTTAACAAAACCTCATTCTTGTTTTAAATCCCATCATATCAAATGTTTAATAATTCTAGTCATATTTAGGGGAAACACATGTGAAATGAACAGGCCTCTCCCTTACCCTCAGGGCAGCTAACTTTAGGTGAACCACTTTTACTAAAATGAGTCAGGGCTCAGATGGAGAAAATCTTGTTTACATAAATAAGCAAACAGAATGGAGCTTAATCACATCACTGTCACTCAATTGCTTAAATTTCAGTTAAACTGCAGACCAAAAACATGTGTAATGGGAGTGGTTTTAGCTTAATTTTCTATGAGCTGCCTATTCTTCTATTGCTATGCTAACCTGCCCCCACCCCATTTCCTGCCCTGGGACTGGTCTCTGTGGACCAACATTTGACTGAGGAGGATCCTCTGGCAGGAGACCAGAGACAGAAAAGAAGGTTATTTATTTTTCTTCCACCCTCTTCCTTGCAAAATAACCATTTCAAAGTGCAATGAGAAGCTCTCTATACTCACTGCGTCCTTCTGCATTCTGTAAACTCTATCCCTCTTCGTGTCTCTTGAGGACCAAAGGCCTTATGCATGCTAGGAGTAAATTTAAATGAATTGCAATGATTACAATTGAAATTCAGTCCCCGAGTAACAGAAAGCATGTTTGAAGTGCTCTGTGTTCATGCATGTCTCTTGACTGTGAGATTGGGTGCGGCAGAGAACACTGTAGTCAGCGTGGAAAGCAGTGTGCCAGGCTGAGGTTGTGTTGTGACTG
The DNA here is from genome assembly GCA_036365145.1 of Orientallactaga sibirica. Taxonomy (NCBI): domain Eukaryota; kingdom Metazoa; phylum Chordata; class Mammalia; order Rodentia; family Dipodidae; genus Orientallactaga; species Orientallactaga sibirica. The sequence continues at coordinate 32,454,057 of JAEOAD010000016.1, forward strand.
CACAGTCCAAAATCTGCAGTGGTTGAAAAACCAACACAACAAAACTCAAAACCACTGTTACCCAGGCGTGGTGGCGCACACCTTTAATCCCAGCACTGGGAGACCGAGGTGGGAGGATTACCTTGAGTTCAAGGCCAGCCTGGGACCAAAGAGTGAGTTCCAGGTCAGTCTGGGTTACAGTGAGACCCTACCTCAAAAACAAAATAAAATAAAATAACAACGACAAAATCTGCAGTGGGACATGAGAGCCTTAGAGTTATCTGTAAAGTTAAAATATCTTTCTGATATTTTTGACCTATAAAACTATTTATTCAAAACATATTTTCCAGGATTTTTTTTTCTAAAAAGTTATTGTTAAATATGTTTGAGGTATGTGAAGCAACTATTTTTTTTTTAAAAAAGCTTCCTGACATTGAGTAGGTGAACATTAAAAAATAATGCAAACATAATATAATGGGTTCCCTTCGAACATGTAGTCTGCACAAGTTTCCTGTGATGTTCATAAGAACTACCACACACTTGGTGATGTAAAATAACAAGATATTAGGTTGGAGGTGGCTCAGAGGTTAAAGGCACTTGCTTGCAAAGTCTGATGGCTGAGGTTCGATTCCCCAGTGCCCACATAAAGCCAGATGTACCAAGCAGCACATGTGTCTGGAGATTTTTGCAGTAGCAAGAGGTCCTAGTGTACCTATTCTTTCTCTCTCTCCCTCTCTCTCATAAATACACTAAAAAAATAACAGATGGGCTCTTATCGTGGAAGGCCAGTGGAATGGTGTTTCCTTCACGGATGCTAGGAAAGATTCTGTCCTTGTCTATTCTAGTTTATGGGGGTTACTAACACTCTGGTTCATGACTACTGCTGTTTCCACCTTGCACAGCCTTTGCTTCACCAGCCTGTATGCCTCTCCTTTGTGTGTCTCTTATAAGAACTCATCATTGAATTAGGGCACACCTAGACTACATAGGGTGGTATTTTCATCCCAAGATGCCTAAGTTTGTTATGTATAACTTTGTTATGTATAAGATGAACATAGTTGTATTTCAGAATAACTATTATGTCCTTCCTTTAAAACTTAGAGTGTCTGCTATGGATATCCCAGTCCTGCCTTACCATTGCTTTATTGGATATACATGGGCAGAAAGTTTGCACCTCTGCTTTTTAGTTCTTCATGTCAAAAAGCAGCTGCACTTAGGAAGCCTCGCACACATTTGTGTTATCCTAGTGTAGATCAAGAATGCTGGACATCGGTTTGGCATGATGGCACATGTCTCTAATTCCAGACCTTGAGAGACGGAGGTAGGAGGATCACTGTGAGTTCATGGCACCAACTTGAGACTACGTAGTGAATTCCAGGTCAGCCTGGCTAGACTGAGAACGAACCTTGAAAAACCAAATTAAAAAAGAAGAAGGAAGAGGAAGAGGAGAAAGAAGAAGGGGGATGATGATGATGATGATGATAGTAATAATGGGCATAAAAATCTGTTGTCATAATTTGTTGAGACGTTGTGAGTGTCTGTATGTTGACTATAGTTTGTATATAGAAATAATCCATACCCATTGTAACAAAGGCCAGTAGCATGTCACTTCTCTGACTGAGAAGGCAGAAAATTATGTATGTGTGTGTATGTGTGTGTCTTGAATCTGCACTAACTCATGATTTGTTTTGACAAAATACTGAGAAGGCAGATATATAAATATCAATATATATCTTGAATCTGCACTAACTCATTATTTGTTTTGACAAATTGAATGCGATGCAAGCGAAACTGGGACATTTTTGAGACCAGACATTCAAAGGTTGTACAGTTTCTGTTTTTATTGAGAGAATATGTAACCATTTTTCATCACTTTGACAAAATAGCCAATAAAATCAATGTAAGGAGAGGAATTATTTATCTTGACTAATGACTTTGGAGGTTTTGGTCCATGACTACTTGGCTCTGTTGCTTCTGGGCTAGAGGCAGAAAGGTACGACCGAGGAAAGCTTCTCACCACGTGGCAGCCAAGAAGGTGGAGGAAAGTCCAGGGACAAGATTTACCTTTCAAGACATGTCTACAGTGCCCTGCTTCCTCCAACGAGGCTCTCCTACTTCCTCCCTGAACATAATGGCATTAGGTTATGAATCTATAAATCCACTGGTGAAGTCAGATGTCTCATAATCCATCACATCCCAATGATTGGGTCAAGTATCTGGGGGACTAATGACATTGTCAGGACACTGCGTAATAGGAATTCAGTTACCCTATATGTCCAAGCAAAAAGAGGCCTTGTGGAGAAAAAGAGGCCAAGGAATATATGAACCTATGAAGGGAGAAGGGTGGAGATGAGGGTGTAGCAGCAATTTCTCTGGAATGATTACTCTGACACCAATGAGAGTGCAAGAGAGGAGTTTATTAACCCGGAGGCCAGAGCCAGAATCACTCCCAAAGAACTCTGCCCCAAGCTCAACCCGCACTTTCATTTTATACTCTATAGCAGCAAGGCGGGGTGGCAAGCAAGTGGGGCTTTTCAAAAGCATATGTACCAGTGCCTGGGATGGGATGCCTTCCAGTGAGCTGTTGACCAATGAGGTCCCGGTACCCTCCAAAACATTAAAGGCTATTGCCAATGCCCTTGGTTGCCCTTGAGAAACAGATGATAAGACCCTATTGCTGAAGACATCTCTTGCCTGAGAGGCAAGGTCACTGAGAAAGCAAGCTGTGCAGAGCAGAAAACCTTCTCCCTGTAGACCAGCCAACTGAAAGCTGGAAAAAAGCTGCAGTGCATGCAGCCGTATGGGAGACAGAAATCATCAGCGATGAAAACAGTGGACACTGAAAATTCAAGTTTGGCCATAAAGGCCCAATGACCGAACGGGTGCAATAGTGGCATGTCTGCTCTTGAGGTAACCAACTGCTCCATAATTGGACTGAAGGCCCTCTCTATGGGAGGGAATACATACCTAGTACTGAAAAACCTAAGCAAAAGTCTATGGCAGGGGAGGTCATGAGCCTTAGGGGTATAAAGCCTGCTCTTGTCTGACTAAATGTATATATTATTCCCACCAAGCTGCCCTGAAAGCACTACGCTTAATGTTCATATTCACATATTAACGCTACTCTCACTTCTGGTTACAGAAACTTCTCTTTTCAGATGGTGATGACCACTGGGAGGACTCAAAAGGCATCATAGTGCTGAGAAGAAGGGATGGAGGAATGCCCAGCACTGAAACATCTCTGTCACATCCTCCAAGGCTCAGGGACCATTGTGGAAGAGGGGGCGGATAGAATGGAAGAGCCAAAGGAAGGGTATGACTTCTTACAATGCAACTGCCCAGACAGAAATTGGCCTCGATATCCATGACCTTGCAGTGTCTAGCAATACCTTCACAAGACCCTCAAAATAGAAGAAAAAGATGATGACATCAAATTAAAAGAGAGACTAATGGAGAGAGGGAGGGGATATGATGGAGATTGGAGTTCTAAAGTGGAATGGGGGAGGGGAGGGAAATGTCATGTGTTTTTTGTATATAAATATAGAAGTTGTCAATAAAAAATAATAATTAAAAAAAAGCATATGTAGCAGTTAGCTATGTTGTTTCTATTGCCAAGGGCAACCTCTATTTTTGTCTTAGCCATTTCCTCCTTCTGACCACTCTGGTGCCCCTTCTCTGGGACTTTCCATTCCATAGAGCAAGAAGAGGTTGTGTCTGGCAACAATAAGCACCTTAGCAAGTGTTTTTTCTACCGAACTACCGAACTCACTTCTCTTCACCTTTATAATACCTTATGATTTTACCTTGAAGAGATTGGTTGGTACTCCGGGTATATCACCTGTAGCTTTACTGCTTCCATTCTAGTTTGGATGAACCTCATTAGGGCATTTAGGACACATGGTCCTAAAAGAAGCCCCAACATTATCATTACAAGGGGCACCACTAAAGCAACCAGCTAGGGTCCCCATGTAGTCCATATTGTACTCCATTGGTCTTCACTTGTATTTCTCACCTTAATTCTTTCTAGTAACCTTTTAGCATTTTATCGAAACACTCCTGACTGATTAGCATAAAAGCAGCATTCCTCATTTATTTTGTTTTTTTTGTTTTTTTTTGTTTTTTTTTTGGTTTTTCGAGGTAGGGTTTCACTCTGGTCCAGGCTAACCTGGAATTAACTATGTAGTCTCAGGGTGGCCTCGAACTCTCAGCGATCCTCCTACCTCTGCCTCCCAAGTGCTGGGATTAAAGGCGTGCGCCACCACGCCCGGCTAGCATTCCTCATTTAGAAACACACATATCCCCCCACTTTGCAAGAGTAATCGTCTTAACCCCTGTGGTTTTGCAGGACCATTGCCACCAGTGAGTCTGTCTGGTTCTGAAGCATGACCATGCTCTCTCGAACAACAGTTAAGTCTTTTTTGATCTGCGTAGAGAGCTGCCTATGTTGATCTTGTTGGATGCCTATTGCAGCACCAGTGGCCACAGTTCCTGTAACAGGACCAGTAACAGCACAGGCGTTCTCTTTTCCCTTGGCCTTTAGAGGTGAAAGCATTGTTCAACCTTGTCTTCCGGGAATTCATCCAAATCAGGGGCCAGGAACACTAGTCTGTAATTTCCCCCCAGGTAGCAGGTGTAAATACCTTTGGGGCAGGTGAAATAGATGCCCCTTTAGTTACCCTGGTACAGCTTTTTCATTTCCCACACCGTGGGCTTCTCCTATGCCCTGAACAGGTGGTTCAGGTACCCAAGTCCTTTTTGTGTTATTAGTTAGGCTTTGGTGAGCCATTCCTATTCCAGTATAGGTGAGCTGATTTGCACACAAGCATCTGCAGCAATCTTTTCCCAGGAAAGGGTCTGCTAGATTAACGAGCTCATGGACAGCGTTTACCAAAGTGAGCATTTTGAGAAGGGGAGCATTGGGATCAAATTGTTGGCTTTGTCTTCTTCAGGGACAAGTTTAGAGGCCCAGGGGTTGTCTAAGGAGTTAATTTGGCTCACTGGAAGGAAAACCTCCTGTTGAGTGACTGATAGTGGAGGATTGTAGCGGGGGATCATGCTTTCCGGTTGATATATAGTCCTAACGCAAGAGTTCCAGTGCCCCATGTGATGGGATCACTCAGGGTCAGCTGTATCCGAATCCCTATTTTGTTATCTAAGGGGAGGCTTTTTATCTTTTTCATCCCTTGGCCAGCAGAAGGTCCCAAGGTGGATCTGCTGGCAAAATCAACACAGGACGAGAACTTTACATGGGCCCAAGAATCCCCTCCACAATTATCTTCTCAGCAGGCCACACACCCATAAATGGCAAAAAAAAAAAAAAATGAGTGCCTATAATAGTCCTTCCAGGAACCACTTTCCCTTTTACGCCATTAGTCTGGATCCACTGCAGTGGGGGAGTCATAGTGCACACATCATCTGAAAGTGATTTGGGCTTTCAACAAAAATCATGTGGGTAAGCTGATTGAGCTTGGAGTCAAACCATCCCCCAGGAACTTGAGTAAGTGTAACCTTTAGGACTAAGTGTGTGGCAGTTGTCCCTGGGGGCACCGTCACCTTCAAGCCCAGCATTGTGGCCACCAGGGGCTGTTCCTCATCTTGGTTCCCCCCCGCCGGAGATTCTTAGCCATAAAGAATTCTAAGGGTCTGCGTAGCCGTGCCGGTCTGGTCCAGACAGAAGGCAGCTCTCGTGTGGGAACGAATCCATGGCTTGACACCTGCAACTTTAAGAGCTCTGTGAGTGGTGAGGATAACTTGATAAGGCCCTTCCCATTTTGGGTCTAGAATTCCCCTTACTGGGACTTTTACTCGAATCCAGTCCCCTGGGTGCCAGGGATGTACGGGGTCCTGAACCATTGGAGGGCAGGGTAACTTTATTTGTTGGGCAATTCTCTATGCAGTGTTAGCAAGTCCTTCAAGAACCACTGGAGGCGGGTTTATCCATACTCTCAGAGGTCCTCTAAGTCTCTTGGGAGTAGTGGAGGAGGGTGTCCAAGCACAATCTCAAAAGGGAAGTATCCACATTGGCAGGGAGTGAAACTCCCCCTAAACAGTTCAAGTGACAGAATCTCTGGCCAAGAGAGGCCTGTTTCTTGGCAAGACTTGGCCATTGTTGTTTTGAAAGTCCTAATCATTCATTCAACTTGGCCTGAAGGCTGGGGGTGGCACTGTGTGTGTAAGTTTCAAGTTAATCCCTCTGCCTTGGACACCTGTTGGAACACCTTGCTGACAAAGGCTGGTCCATTATCTGACCCTATACTCACTGGGACTTCAAAGCGTGAGATAATCTCCTTGGTCAGAAAGGGGGACACTTCTTAGGCCTTTTCTGTGCGGATCAGCCCGAAAAGGTGCATACTATGCCTAACAAGTATCAGTACTCTCTGCTGGGTTGAATGTCAGTGAAGTCTATTTCTAGATGTTTAAATGGGTAGGACCCTTGTTTCTGTGTCAGCATTAGGTCTTGGGCCCCTGTCTGGGATTGTTCTGTGCACATTGAAGAAAAGCTTTGTTAGCTTTTTGGGTCAGTGTTGGCAACCTCAGGACCATCAAATATCTCTATAACAAAACTTGTCAGCGGTTTTCTGCACTAGACTGGGTGCTGTCACCTCTGGGGCTATTATCTTCCCATCTGTGATAAAACTAACCAGTCCTCTTGATTGTCAGTGGCCCCTTCATCAGCTGTTCTTTTTCTCTCTTCTGGTTTGTGTGAGGGAGACTGGGAGCACTGGGAGTGTAAAGCGTATCTTCTCAGTTACGTCTTCCCAGAGGGCTGCTTGTTTAGCGCTTTGATCCACCAGTTGGTTTCCTCTACTTACCCAATTTTAGTTTTTGGTATGTGCTTGGCAATGAACTACCGTCATGTCTCAGGAGGCCCAGACTGCTTCTAGAAGGTGCAGGATTTGATCACTGTGTTTGATTTCTCCCCCACCCCTGAGGTTAATAATCCTCTTTCCCAATATTTGCCACACGTATGTGCAGAGTAGCAAAGGATATGGAGAGTCAGAGTAGATGTTAGCCCCCTTTCCCTTTGCAAGGTGGAGCGTGCAGGTCAGTGCATGGAGGTCAGCTCTTCGGGCATACCAGTGATTGGGCAGTTGGCCTTCCTCACCAACTTGCTCTTCAGTGGTCGCCACATACCCAGTGCGCTATTCTCCTATTTGTAGGTTTCAGCTCCAGCCAGTAAGAAGCTCTATATGTGAATTCCATAACCTCTCCGCAATCATAGAGGAGCTCTCCCGCCTCTTCAGGTAAGTATGTGGCTGAGTTTAGGGCTCGTGTGGCTTCCATCTACACGTGGGGATTTTCTCCCAACCTGGCCTGATATTGAGCCACTCACTCGCCAGTCATCCAGCAGCTGGCTGTCCCATTTAGCAAAGCGGTGACTTGGTGCAGGACTTTGACAGTGATGTTCTGTCCCAGAGTCAGTTTGTTTGCCTCTTGTACCAGCACTACTGTGTCCACTAATGCAAAGGGACCATCCCGAGGCCACTGGGTCCAATCTTTTGGACAGGCATGCCACTGGCCTTTTTCATGGTCCCAGTCTTTGGGTTAGGACTCGTAACCCAATTCCCCGCTTCTCATGTACATAGAGGGAAAAGGGGCAAGTGATGGCCGGGAGTGCCGGTGCAGGAGCTTCACTCAGTCTCTTCCCCGCTGGAGCCCAGGGGCTCCAGGCACATACAGAAATTGACGGTGAACTCCTACCACCCAGTCTCATGGCTCACACAACTGGTATTTCTTAGTGGAGCTCGTTGCCCGCATTACGGTGACAGTCTTGTCTGAGTCTCTCACTCAGGGTGGTTACTGCGGAAATGGCCGCCTCGGTATCTAATATGAAGTCCATGGTTTGCTCCTCTCCCTCCAGACTGACTCAGACCATGGGCTTCTGGGGGCTTATTGCAATTGAGCCCAGCCATGCTCAGTCTGATTCACAACCCCAATGTTAGAGTCTGATATCTTCCCCTCCTGCTTGGAGGCTGCAACAATTATTCCACTACCTTGGGGCTTCTTCTTGGATGTGCCCCTTTTTTTCCTCAGCTCTGGACACTCATTTTTCCAATGTCCTATTTTCTTGCAATAAACACGTGATCTTTGTCCAGGGCATTTGTTTGGTGCCCTCTTTCTCTTTCTTTGAATCTAGTCTTGGCTGCGCTTATGGCCTCTTTCAAGACAGCCACTGGGATGCTGGCTTTGCTCCCATCACATTTATCTTTTTCCTTCTTTCTGGTGATCCTACTAGTTGGCAACCACTTTGGATGTGATTTCAAGAATCTTGCTTATATTCTTCCCAGTGGACCCTTTTAAGCATTGCATCTTGTGATATATGTCATAGGCCATCTGGGTAACAAAAGTTGTATTTACCATTGACCAATTTTTGATGTCTCATTGTTAAATGCAGTCTATCTGTGTTAGTCTCCACAAAATCTCTTATAAAATTGGCTGGGAAGTTCCTTTTTATCCTGAATTACCTCAATTGCACGTGTCAAATTGGTGGCGCTTCTGGCCCCCACCTCAATCTTTTCGAGGATGGCTTGTCTCATTAAGTTGAGAGATTGGGCCCCTGCGTCTGCATTCAGGTCCCAGTTTGGCCGGATATTTGCAGGGTGTTGTCTGCAAATCCCTCTAGGTTCATTGTTCCAGCTGGAGGCTACATGGTTAGCCATGTTTCTGCTGCCTGGAGGACTCATCACTTTTCTTCCTAGTCAAAGAGGGTGGCAAGGAGCTGATGGCAGTCATCCCAGGTTGGCCTATGTGTCTCCATAATGGAGGACAAGTCTATCATGGCCTGGGATTTCTCAGAGTAAGGTGGGGTGTGCTGCCACCAGTTTAGGAGATCAGTGGTAGTAAATAGCTATTAGACAAGAGTTGGTGGCCCATTTACATATCTACCATCTTCTTGAAGGAAGGGAGGGCCTGGCATCTCTCTCGGTGGAAATATTGGGATGAGCTCATTTCCAGAATGCAGCCAAACAGAGTCTGGCGAGCATCCCCATATAGTTGTGGAGTCTGGTGGAGCTGGCTGGCTGGCTGAGGCTGGTGAGTCCTGTGTTGCGATGAGTTCCCATGGAGGAACTGGATTAGGTGACAGGGGTCACCACGTGGTGCTGGCAAATGGGGCCGGTAGGGAGGTGGCATCATTAGCAAAATCTCATCCTCTGGGGAAGCAAATGGGGGTGCCTCGTTGGTGTCCTCAGACTTAGTGGTCATCACAGCCAATATGGCCTGGGTTGCAAAGGTCCAGGTGTTTAGTGGCGAAGCCATCCCAGAGGGTCGTGGGCCATCATATACCTATGAGTCAATATATGGGGAGTGATCTGGGTGGCTGGGCAGTCCCTTTCAGACCTCTTGGACTCTGACAATCACAGTCAAGTCTAGAGTCCCTTCAGGTGGCCAGCCAACATCAAAGGAGGGCCAATCAATTTCACAGAAAGTTCTCAATTCAGAGGGCTTCATCTTTATTCTGTAGCTGGTGATGAATCCTTGTTTTAAGTTGAAGTTGTCAAGCATAGTTTGCAGGATTGTACAGGTCTCACAGTGGCATTGTGCATTCCCCATAATGGAAAGAGTTCCCTATCCAGGAGTTTAGGGAGTTTATATGTGCCTAACCCTGTGCGATGCACAGGGAGGGGTGGAGAAGGTCAGCTTCTCCCTCAATACGGTTCTTGCCTGGCCAGCTCCCCACTGTATGTAAAGCCCACACCTGGTCAGCCTCTCTATTACAGAGGGGTGAGTGCCCACTAAGGCTTCCAGCAGAACCACAGGTTAGAGTCCAATCAGAGCCCATAGCCACAGAGTTGTGGGACCATTACAGTCCTTCACACATCCATTCACCACTCATCAGAAGTTATGCATTCCCATTTGAAATTCCTATCTTATCTATTACTCCAGAGCCCGATCTACTTTTCCCTTGGAGACCAATGCCACCTTGGAATCACACCGAGGCTTTGGATGCAATCTCCTGCAGGGTGATCAAGCCTACGGCAGCTCTATCTGTCTATTTCCTGGGGGTGTTCTTGCCTGGTCCAGACTTGTCTTCTTCCACTCTGAGACTCTGGTCCTGGGTCTCACATTCCCCTGGCCCAACTGTCAGGGGACACTGGAATCACATTGGGGGTACATGCTTCCCAATTCCAGGGACCTTTGGCAGGCTGAGAGGCCCAGGAGTGGCAGCACCCGCCCTTGACCCATAGGTCATGGCAAAAGATAATCTCACTGGTGTTTCCAGAGATCCAGTGGGAATTGCTGTAGAATAATTATTCTGACACCAATGAGAGTGGAAGAGAGGAGTTGATTTACTCGGGGATTGGAGCTACGATCACTTTAATCCAAAGACTCTGACCCCAACCTCAACCTCAACTTTCATTTTATACTCTGTAGCAGTAAGGTGGACTCCATAGCAGCAAGGTGGGACTTTTCAAAACCCCATATGTGCCAGTTAGCTGTATGGTTTCTATTGACAAGGGCAACCTCTATTTTTGTGTTAGCCATTTCCTCCTTCTGACTGCTCTATGTGTGGAGGGGCGTCCCCTTTTCTGGGACTTTTCATTTCATTGAGCAAGAAGAGGGTGTGTCTAGCAACAATGACCAATAAGTCATCAGTTAACGAGTAGTCTTGTCTACCTCAAAGGGAGGGTGTTGCAATCAGGTTCTTATTGCTGGCAGAGGTCACCCAACCAAGAGCAGCTTGTGGGAAAAAAAGAGGTTGTTTTTGGCTTACAGGCTCGAGGGGGAAGGTCCATGATGGCAGGGAAAATGGTGGCATGAGCAGAGGGTGGACATCAACCCCTGGCCAACATAAGGTAGACAATAGCAATAGGAGAGTGTGCCAACACTGGCAAGGGGACACTGTCTATAATAAACATAAGCCCGCCCCCAACAATACACCACTTCCAGGAGGCTTTAATTTCCAATTGCCAACAGCTGGGGAGACTAGCATTCAGGATACCTAAGTTTATGGGGGACACCTGAATCAAACCACCACAGAGTGCACGAAGGGGACAGAGAGAGACCCAGCTTCTAGCTTTTTCAGTAAAATAGCTAAGACATCAGATTTAAGAAGAGAAGTTATGGTATGGCTTTTCTAGCTAACACCTCCACACATTGCAGAGAAAAAGTCTCCCTTCTAAGCATTGCTGAATTCCCAAGCTGTTAGATGGCAGATTTTTTTTTATTGAGAAAGACAGAGAGAGAGAGAGAGAGAGAGAGAGAGAGAGAGGGAGAAACAGAGACAAAGAGGAAGAGGCAGAGAGAGAGAAAGAGAGAGAGAGAGAGAGAGAGATAATGGGCGCCAGCGGCCACTCAGCCACTGTGAACGAATTCCAGTCGCATGCGCCCCCCCCCCTTGTGGGCAAGTGGGGCATTGCATGCTTGCATGTACTTCTGGCTAAACATGGGACCTGGAGATCAAATGGGAGTCCTAGCCTTGTCAGGCAGGCACCTGAACCGCTAAGCCATCTCTCCAGCCCTAGATGGCTGTTTTAAGCCCGATTTGGTGAGAGCCTTCACAAGCAGCAAGTGACATGGAGCAGATTTGTTACTGTGTCAATATTCCAGGTGGACTTGAAGGACAGATGGCTTTAAAGACAGACACTTGATAATCATAACATACAGATCATGCAGATTGCTTAGTATTTCATTTCATGGTTGAAAATTATTGTTTATGATTACACATTTGACAGCATTAAAATATCAACCTCCGAGAGGAAGGAATTAATCCTAATTAAATAAAGATGATTTTCTATATTTTAGGATGTTGTATCCAAGATTGCATCTTGAGAATATTTTATCACACAGTACTCATACCTAAGTAGATGTTCTATTTTGAAAAGTGCAGTTTTCTCTCTTGTGTGTTAGCTGAGTAAGGAGAAGGCATCGAGTCTTTAATAATTGTAGAGTTTACAAAAGTGGATGACTGCTGTTACATGTATCATGCAGAGCACAACAGTGTTAAGTGTGCACAAGCAAAACCAGTGGCAGGAGAGTGACAGTGAGCAGGAGACTTGTGTACATGTAAAAAAAATAAGATAGGTTTTTGTTGTATCACAATTTCTCTGGAAAAACTCTACAAGCACACATGAACATTTTCATCTTTTTCTCCTCAAAACTGCAAATGCACAACTGATACATGGTCATCAAGTTCAAACCTTCCACTGTGAATCCTAAGTATACCCAGAGGGAGGGCACATCTCTTAACAAATGGAACTGCCAAGTCCATTTTCTCCAGTTCAATATTCAAGTTCTGTGATAAATAAAAGCTCCTGATGAAAAAGCCATGTCACAAATTGTCATGTTAGTATTTCTTACTGGTTATCTATTTTCTTTTCCAATATCTTATATTTTAAATCATCTCTTAGGCTCACTGGGAGACATTTTCTCATAGTTGACCAATGTAACCACTTGAATCCACTATGAGAAAATATGATGGCTAGATGCAAGATGGCAAAAAGTTCGGTCTTCTTGGGTAAAGTGGGAGAAACAACCAAAGGACATCCATAGGCAACTGGGATTTTAGGGAGGAGTTGCATAGAGGGTGATCTGAGGATCCTTAAGGTCTTCCAGGTTTGCATGTCCACAAGTGTGTTTAGCCCGTTGAAAGTGCTTCTCTCCACTGTCTTGCATCTGGTAACAAGTTGGTAACTCATAAGGAGTAGTGTGTGCCACATTGTCAGCTTACAGTGTTGATGCACTTATTTTTACACCAGAAGACAAGAATATTTTTCTTGAAATTACATTTTTGGGACTTTAAATAAGAATTCAAGTGCACACCTTTTCTTAATCTCTTTATGCCTGAAATTCCTTAAGATTTATTGAATCCAGATTCAATAAATCTAGAATTCACTGATTTGATTATCAACCTGTTGACTTTCAAGAATTATGTTTCAAAAATCTGATTCCTCAGTTAATATTGTTGTTCTGTGACTTTTTGGTTCAGTTTGGGGGTTTGAGATGGGGTTTTATGTAACTGAGGTGGCCCTGAGCTGCTGATCCACCTGTCTCTATCTCTCAAGTACTGGAGCTATAGACATCAACACTGTGCCTGGATAGCATTACTTTTTTATTTTTCTGATTATTTGTTTGAGACAAAATCTCACTCTATAGCCTGAGCTAGCTTAGTACTCACTATGTAGCCACTTCAAAGTTTTGATAAGGGCTGGAGAGGTGGCTTAGCGGTTAAGGCGCCTGCCTCCTAAGCCTAAGAACGCTGGTTCCAATCTCCAGTGGTTCCAATCTCCAATTCCTACGTTTAGCAAGATGCAAAGTGACACAAGGGTGCAATGACGCACTTGACCACAAGAGGGCACACACATCTGGATTTCACAGCAGCTGGGAGACTGCTGGCATGCCCATCTCTATCTGTCTCCCTCTCCTTCTCTCTCTGTGTCTCTCTTCAAAAATAAATAAAAAAAATTTAAAAAAAAACACAAAGTTTTGATAAGCCATCTTACAGGCACAAGGATTACAGGCACGAAGCACCACAACTAGCTTCTCTAATGACCTTCTTCATCCAAAATCTTGTAGGAAATGTTATAATCTTAGTAAAGATCCTTTTCTTATGCTATACCAAAGCCAAGCAGCCAACAATGGCAGATAGATTAAATTTTAGGCAAATTCTCAAATGTGTTCAGCAATGATCACCATATTTCGCTCATGAATACACAGCAATCTGCTTCAGTTTTCAGGGACTCGACATGGACATCACAGCAGTGTAACTCCTCATTAAAACTATTGCAGCTCCACGTGAAAAACATTCTGATCAAATAATTAGCATTTTTGCTTATCCATAAAGAAGTCAAAGGAGACCAAAATTATTTTTCCCCATATGGCCCTTTTTGCATTAATATCAGTCACACTGACATTAGAAAGAACAAGGTGTTGAAATGTGTAATCTGGACCAAAACATCAGAGTGTTGAACTCCCAAAGAGTTTGGAATTTTAAGAAGGCAGCTGAGTGTGTAGATGAGGGCAGCCTGGCCGTGACTCTTACCTCCATTGTGTAGAGTTGAGGTAGGCTAGCAGGACGCTGGGAGAACAAGAGGCACACTATAAGATGACTAGAGGCTGATGCAATGGCAGAATCATATTACTGCAGGACTACCCTAAACCTGCTGGAACTGACACAAACACTGCCACGATAACTGGCAGTTCTTTGCTTTGTTACAATGGCACCTCCACATATTAGTACTGCAAAACCGCCCGCTCCCACCACGCATCTGCCACCACGCCATATCCACAACTCCACAGAGGACGGAAAAGGGGAATAACCCCTATTCTTGGAAAAGTCCAACTCATTCCTGCAGTCACTGACCCCTGTCACTGACGAATGACCCTCCCCTCTATTGAGTGTAATGCTATGGAATGAGCTATCTAAAGTCCTAAGTGTGACTCTCTCTTGAGAAGCCCATGTTCACCCCTTGTGGGTGTTTCTTTGCCCCATAGTAAACCTTATTCAAATTCATTATTTTGTCTCATGTCTGGTTTTTTTCCTTTGGTGTAGCAGCCAGCATTCACTTTTGTAACGTCTATAATTATTAAAGACTCAATGACTGGAAACACTGGGTAGACATCGTCAACAGAATTGTTTGAGAGCTCACCAACTTCTAACAATGTCCACCGTTCTTGGACTTGGAGACGGCAAACATATGTTTTCCAGTTATGAACAAGTACATATCCATTTTTAATGCTTACAGTAGTATTGCTTGCTTAAAAAAAATATTGACAACTTCTATACTTAAAGACAATAAACCATGATATTTCCCTCTCCTCCCCCATTTTCCTCTTCACAACTCTGCTCTCCATCATATCCCCTCCCTCTCTCTTAGTCTATTTATTTATTTATTTGAGAGAGAGAGAGAGAGAGAGAGAGAGAGAGAGAGAAAGAAGCAGAGAGAGAGAGACAGATTTTTTTTTTTTTTTTTGGTTTTCTGAGGTAAGATCTCACTCTAGCTGAGGCTGACCAGGAATTTACTCACTGTGTAGTCTCAGGGTGGCCTCAAACGAGAATTTTTTTTTAATTATTGTTTTTTTATTGACTTTTATACTTACATACAAAAAAAACCCCACCTGATATTTCCCTCCCCTCCCCCCATTCCACTTTAGAACTCCAGTCTCCATCATATCCCCTCCCTCTCTCCATTAGTCTTTCTTTTAATTTGATGAATTTTTTTTATGTCATCATCTTTTTCTTCTATTATCAGGTCTTGTGAAGGTATTGCTAGGCACTGGGAGGTCATGGATATCGAGGCCAATTTCTGCCTGAGCAGTTGCATTGTAAGGAGTGGTGCCCTTCCTTTGGCTCTTACATTCTTTCCACAACCTCTTCTGCAATGGATCCTGAGCCTTAGTGGGTGTGACAGAATGTTTCAGTGCTGGACACGCCTCTGTCACTTCTTCTCAAGAGAAGCTTCTCTGACCAAACATGAGAGTAGCATTAATATATGAATATGATCATTAAGTGTAGTGCTTTCAGGGCATTTTGGTGACAATAATATATGCATTTAGCCAGACAAGAGCAGGCTTTATACCCCTAAGGCACATGACCTTCCCTTGGTTGTTTTCATTTGCATGGAATCTGTTTACCTCTAACCCTAATCTTCTATAAAATAATTGGTGCATTCCTTGGGGAGCTGTTCTTTTTAAAATTCCTTATCCTTTGTTTTCAAATGAGCATATAAAGTGATCGAGGTTTCACTATGATGTTTTCATACACACTTGGCCCTCACCCCCTGCTCCTTCCTTTTCCACGCCTGTTTTATCCCTTCCCCACTTGTATCCTTCCACTGGAAGCCAGTAGTCCTCTTTCGACCTTCACCTCAAACACATTCTATAAGCCTCCCCACCATCCTTCCTCAAATCTCTTGTTTGCCTCTCATGGTCCCCTTTTTAATTTCAGGAAATATAACCACAGTCACTCTCATAGAAATATACACACATAAAAATTAAAAGCTAAGCCGGGCGTGGTGGCGCACGCCTTTAATCCAAAGACTTTAAAGTGATCACCAAAAAAAAAAAAACAAAAAAAAATTAAAAGCTAAGACATGCAGATGAGAGAGACCATGTGGTATGTGGTATTTTCCTTTTTGAGTCTGTTACCTTTCTTTTTTTTTTTTTTTTTTTCTTTTCCGAGGTAGGGTCTCACTCTAGCTCAGGCTGACCTGGAATTCACTGTGTAGTCTCAGGGTGGCCTCGAACTCTCGGCAATCCTCCTACCTCTGCCTCCCGAGTGCTGGGATTAAAGGCATGCGCCACCACGCCCAGCTCCTTTGATTTCTTGATGATAGTCATTCTGACTGGGGTGAGATGAAATCTCAAAGTAGTCTTGATTTGCATTTCTTTGATGGTTAAGGATGATGAACACTTTCAAGATTGGCTTTTTGTGTTTCTTGTTTTGAGAACTATGTTTTTAACTTTGTATGGATAATTATGTGTTGGTACCATCTTTTCCTCCTCCATGCCCCTATTCTGCAGGGGGCCCTCCTCAGTGGGGTTGTTGGTATTCCACACAGGGTTGTGGGTTATGCATTGTGAGAGCAGCAGTCAGTCATTACGGAGAGGGGCAATGCCTCTGGGTATGATGTCCCAACCTGTGGCTCTTAAAATCTTTCTGCCGCCTCTTCTGCAAAATTTCCTGAGCCTTGGTGGGTGTGTTTTAAGTCCACTTCAATGATGAGTTCTTAGGAGCTTCTGAATTTCTGCTTTGATATGTGTTGAGTATCCTCAGTGTCCGTCTCCTTCACCTTGGCACTGATTGTCAGGCTCCCTTGGAAACAGAACTCTTGTTCATCTCCCCAATTCCTCTGTGATTTTGCCTAGGCCTTGACGAAGATGTAAGGAGTGGCTTATCTCCTCAGGTCTTGCCACCTTCTGAAAACGAAAAAAAAGATTTTCCAGTGGCGAGTGAAGTCAGCATAGATTAAATGGGATACGTGTTATTAATTTAGGGAGATTTTGATGGATGCATCTCCTCTTTTAGCTAAGGATTAGTGAGAACTTGACATTGGAGAGTAGAGCATGATCTTTGTCTCCAAAGATCTTAGTTCCAGATATGGATTCCTTTCCACTGAGTTGGTCTCTTAGCCAATCAGAAAGCCACTGGTCACCCACCAAGGCTGTGTGCCACCATTGCACTGGTGTGTACTTCTTGTCAAGCTGGCTGCTTCTGAGTAGCTTAGACCCCTTCTTGCTCACACTGCTGTTGGTCACTTTCCACCAGTAGCTCATGTAGCACTTTCCAACACTAGATGGGCTGTCTGAGAACTGGCTCTCTTCCAGATTTCAGCTAGGTCTCTCCGTGTTCTGTGTCAACAGCATATGGTGTCTTCAGTAACAGGGTCTTACCTTTTACCTCAGATGGGTAATCAAGTGCTTTGACAGAAGCCTGTCTTGTTTGTGGGCCCTCATAGGTCTCACTGATCAACAGCTCAATGTTTGTAGCACCTATTTCTGGTACTGGGAGTTATAGGTCAGAGCCAAAAATATTTGTTGTTTCTTTTTATTAGATATGGACATATTTAGTGCGTAAACAACAGCTGTTGGTACCATCCTTTCCCTCATCTCTACCCTTTTCCTGAAGAGGCCTTCCTCGTTGGGGATGCAGGTCAACCCCATGGGGATTCTCTACAAGATCAGGAACAAGAAGATAATGTCTACTCTCTCCATTCCTATTCAACATAGTGCTAGAAGTCTTAGCTAGGGAAATAAGAGAAATAAATAAAAGGAATACAAATAGGAAAGGATGAAGTTAAAGTAACTTTATTTGCATATGGTAAGATTCTATATGTAAGGAACCCTAGAGACTCCATCACCAAACTCCTATAACTGATAAATACTTTTAGAAAAATGTCAGGATACAAAATTAACATATAAAAATCACTAGGTTTCTTATGTAACAAGTACAAACATATGGAGAAAGAAATTGAGGGAATAAAAATCACAATACATCATATACATGTGCGAAAATGTCAAATATGAAAAAAAATACATTTAAAATATTTTGTTTTTATTTATTTACTTATTTGTTAGAGAAGGGGGAGATGTTAGAGATGGAGAGAATGGATGCACTAGTGCATCTAGCCACTGCAAATGAACTCTAGACACACATGTGCCACCATGTGCATCTGGCTTATGTGGGTTTTGTGGAATTGAACCTGGGTCTTTAGACTTTGTGGGCAAGTGCCTTAACCACTAAGTAATCTCTCCAGCCCAATACCATTATATATATAAAGATTTTATTATTTATTTATTATTATAGACAGAGAGAGGGAAAGAGAGAGAGAGTGAGAATGGGTGCACCAGGGTCTCTAGCCACAGCAAACGAACTCCAGACGCATGCGCCCCCTTGTGCACCTGGCTTATGTGGGACCTGGAGAATCAAACCGGGGTCCTTAGGCTTTGCAGGCAAATGCCTTTACCGCTAAGCCATCTCTCCAGCCCCCAATACCATTTTTTTTAAAGGGGAGCCTTGATAAATCTTTCAGTTTGTTTCTGTCATGTGAGGATACAACATGAAGTCAGGAATCAGTAACCTAGAGGGGGGCCTTCTCCAGAACCTGCCCATGGATTGGGACTTCCAGCCTCCATAACAGTGAGAAGCGAATTTCTGTTAATCATACACCATCTGTCTATGGTACCTTGTTATAGCAGTCTGACATAGCTAAGGCATGCTATCATGTCTGGATTTCTTGTTCAGTATCCTCATGGATTGGTGCCTTCTTATCAGTTATAGATAATTACCTGTGGGACGCTATGAGCTTACAGTGGCTTTGAGGATTACAACAAAAATGGTTGACTTTAGACTTTGCTTTGGAGAATTGGGAAATGATTTTGAGCCTTGATCTATAGAGAATGATTCAGGGAGAACTCAAGAAATTAGCAAGAATGTTACAGGAACACTAAAGAGTAGAGAGTTGGAATGTCAGAAGGAAGCCCAAAGAAGTCAATTTGCACCTTCAAGCCCCGTGTTGGTTGGGTGGGAATCTAATTCTGTTGAGAAAAGAAAGCAAGAAAGCTTACCCCAGCAGAGCAGCAGCCTGGCATTCCTAAGTACAGGTGAGTTCTATGGACCTGGGAAGATTAAGAAATAAAAAAGAACCCATTTTAAGCCACTATTCCCAGAATGGAAAATGAACAATTGTTGCTATGTGCCATCTTGGTTTAAGGACAAGGCAGCAGGCCACCTAATGCCATTGGAAAACAACAGCGTTATAGTGCTGCAACTTCAGGATCAGTGGCTGTCACAGTCTCAATTCTAAGGCTCACATGCACTTCTGTAGGTGTTAAGGAAGGTCTTGACAGGACCAAGGGATGATCCTTCTCACCCCCTGGCCTTGGGACTGATGCTGCAGGCACAGCACCATGCGGGTATGGTAGAGAGCTTCTAGAGCAAGCTGTAACAAACAGAATAATGTCTCAACTTAAAGACAGGTGTTTGACCTAACTCAGCCAGGAAAAGAGGAGGCAGAGGAGAAGGAAAAAGGAAAAAATGGGTTAGAAAGGAATAATCCTCTGATTCTATCAGGTAAATGTAGGTATCAGTATGTGTTGGGGACACTGGTAGCCATGTTCTTAGAATGACAAGACTGGTATTAAAGTTCCCTGGTTGAGCTTAACAGGAATGGGTAAAGCCAGGGCTTTGCAACAGTAGCTACCATACCAGGATTGTGAGCTGGGGAAAAGACCTTCCTGAAGAATGAAGAAAGCCTTTGAGACTTAGGGAATACCAAAACCAACCATTTTCATGGCATAGAAAAGGTGAGAGGCATTAAATACTTATTTCACAAAATAATAACCAGAAGTTTATGGAATATTCAACATGACATAGACACCTGGATTCCAGAGACTCAATGAAAAGAGTCATTTATTAACATATATAATAGTCAAAATGCCACGAACATAAAACAGCAAAAATGTCAAGTCATATTTAAGGGAAAACCCATAGGACTTATAGCAGATTTCTCAGCAGAAGGCAAAAAGAGGATATATTCAAAATACTGAGAGAAATACCACTGCCGACTAAGCAAAATTATCATTCAAAACTGAAGTATAAATAAAATCTCCAGAAACAGAGAAACTAAAGAAAGGGATCAAGCCAGGCTAATCCTCAAAGAAATACTTAAGGGAGTCACGCTAGAAATGAAAATACTGTAGCTATCACAAAAGCACAGAAATATACACAACTCACTAGACGAACAGATATACAAAATGATAGAGAAGATCATCAATCTCAGCATGACAACTTTCAAATCACAAAAATAAATAAGAGGTGGAAAGGAACAAAAGATATATAAAATGTGCAGAATGCAGGTAACAGATACGTGGAAGCACATATTTAACAATAATAGTGATTGTAAATGGATTTAATTGACCAATTAAAAGATATAGATTGGCTAAAGGAATAAAAAACACTCAAATATGAACTGTTTATATGAGAAAATTCACTAGTAAAGAGTGCATACACTCAAAACAAATAGTTGGAAAAAGATACATTGCATATATGGAAATCAAAACTGAACTGAGTTTTATATTCATATCAAATAAAGTAGACATTAAATTATAAACTGTCAAAAGGAACATCATTATATAGTTATATGTTAATAAAAGGATGAGCTAGCAACAAGATATCACAGTTGTAAATATGTGTGCACTCAACATGGAACTTCCCAAATACGTAAAGGAAATATTACATCTAAAAGGAGAGCTAAGGCTTGAGACAGCTCAGTAGTGAGGTGCTTGCTTGCAAAGTCTGATGGCCTTGGTTTGATTTCCTCGTGCTATGTAAAGCCAGATGCACAAAGTGGCACATGCATCTGGAATTTGTTTGTACTGGCAAGAGGCTCTGGCATGACCACTCCCTCTCTCTCTCTGTCTCTCCCCCTCTTTTTACAAATAAATAAATTAAAATATTTAAAATAATAAAAGGAGAGCTAGACTTCAACACAACCATAACTATCACATATTTTCTCAGTGGATAAATCTTTCCAACAGGAAATCAACCAGGAAATATCTGAGCTAAACCATACTATAAAACAAATAGACCTAACAGAACTTCCTTTACAGAATATTTATCCTATAGTAGCCAAATACATTTTCACTTCACATAAAACATTCTCCAGGATACAGTACATGTTAGGCCACAAAGTCTTAATTCCTCTCTTAAAAGTGAAACAAATGAAAGTATACAAATATAGGAAAACTGATTAACATGCTTCTAAATAACTAATGCATAACTGAAGAAATTAAATGGGAAATAAAATTTCTAGAAACTGATGTGAGTGTGACATACTAAAATGTGGTTTGTACAGCAGAAGCAGAAGTACTGAGGGAGAGATAAAAGCTTATGTCAATGAAATAGCATGATCTCAAACAACTGTATTGTTATACAGATGTGGGCTGCCAAACTTTTTGGAGCCCAGGGAATACCATGAGTCCCAGGTGCCAGACATGGAGCTGCAGAAGTTACTATTTACCTTGCTGTTTTGTGTATTGCATCGGCCCAGTCTTTCCTTGCTATGCCTCCATTCCTCCTTTTGGTGAGGGAATGTTTACTCTCTGTTTTTAATTTGTGTTTTGATTTTACAGGGCTTTAATGACTGTCTCAAATGAGACTTTGGACAATGGACTTTTGGACAGTGTTTGGACTGGTATAAACTACAAGGACTTTAGAAGTTGAACTGAATGCATTTTGCATCATGAATTGGCCATTATTCTATGGGTTCAGATTATAAAATGTGCCCCACATCCTCATGTGCTGGTGACTAAGCCTCATACTTATTATTTAGCTGGTGGAACCTTTGGGAAGTAGAACATTGGAGGAGGTGCGTCACTGGGGGCAAGCCTTTGGTCCTTATAGACTAGCCCCCTTGCCAACTGGTTAGCTTAGCTTACTCCCTCTACTTATCCCTGCTGATCATATGATGAGATATGATGCCCAGCCATCCACTGTGCCATGATGAAACTTCCCTTCAAAACTGTAAGGCAAGCCGGGCGTGGTGGTGCACACCTTTAATCCCAGCACTCCAGAGGCAGAGGTAGGAGGATCACCGTGAGTTTGAGGCCACCCTGAGACTACATAGTGAATTCCAGGACAGCCTGGACTAGAGAGAGACCCTACTTCAGAATACAAACAAACAAACAAACAAAAAAAAACTATAAGGCAAAATAAAGTGTTTCCTTCCTTAAGCTGCTTCTAGTTAGGTGTTTTGTTCCAAAACCAAGAAGGCAACTCTACAGAATGTACAATAGTAGAGACATTATGGAAAATGACATGAAGATTCTTCACAAAACTAAAAATAGAATGGCCACGTGATCTATCAATTTCCACTAAGACATATTTTAAAAGGATTAAATTATTGCATCTAAAAGATATATACACTGCCTTGCTTAATGAAACACTATTTCATAACAGCTAAAATATGGAATCAACACATCAGATGAAGAATAAGTCAAGAAAATGTGGTATATTTATACAATAGACTCTATTCAGCCAGAAAAAGAAGAATGAAATTCTTTCATTTGCACTAACATGGATAGAATTAGGTTATTATGTTAAGTGGAATTTTAGAAGGACAAATATATCATGTTCCTAATCATTTGTGAAAACTAATAAGTCTATGAAAGAACAGAAGAGAACTGGCAGTCACATGGAGACTGATTTCCTGTGAAGACAGGAGTGCAGAAAGGAGTTCAAAAAGGGACACCAAAACATCATTAGGAGAGGCAGCTCCCACTCCATGGCTCTGGAGCTGGTTGTACCATCAAAATCAGAACATGCCTCTCATGCCGTACTTTATCTTGGAAATTCATGTAACATTTGCATTTTACTCACAGTAGGTTTATTCCTCTTATAATAAAAAGTACTGATTTAAGAGACTGGAGAGATGGCTCAACGGTTAAGGCACTTGCCTCCAAAGCCTAATGACCTGGGTTCGATTCTGCAGTACCCACATAGGCAAGATAAACAAAGTAGTGCATGTGTCTGGAGTTCATTTGCAGAGGCTAGAGGGCCTAGCATGCCCATACACACATTTTCTCCCTCTCTTTCTCTCTCTCTCTCTCTCTCGCTCCCCCTCTCTTTCTCTATCACCCTGCTTGAAAATAAATAAGTAAATATAAAAATTAAAATACTGATTTAAATCATTCACTTTTGAGTAAAGTTGATCATTCTCATCAAATGACTTGGTTTTTTATTCCACATGCATTTAAAGCAGTTTGAAAAACATGGTCTATGATGACAGGAACTTAAAATGCGAGGTAGGTACTCTCCTTAGGGTTTAATAACCCTAAAGTAAGTAGCCACACCACTGGTTTGTAAGTGATATACAACCACTTTAGATCATAGTAAGAAAAGCACGTTCAGGGACTTCTTAAAAATTGTACTCAGGGCTGCAGGCCACACTCTGCAACTTGCTGCCTTTGTGCGGTGCACTCAATAAACCATTGTTTCTAGAGAGAAAACTACACCCAGGACGTAAAATGTGGAAATAGAAAGCAGACATTAGTGGATAATGCCAGAAACAATCATAACATTTTATTTTTAGGAGCCCAAGGGTTTACGTTACGATTAAGGTTCATAGTCAGAAGTTTTTAAAGATGATTTTGAAAAAAAAATCTGTGTGGATGCTTCTTGGTCCAGCAGGTGATAAGAAATAAAAATCAGGTCCAGAGAAATAAGCCCTGGGCATTTCATGAAAGTCCTTGGAAATATGAAGCCCCTGTGCTCTTCATGGCCATAAGAAAAGTGCATTTGTTCAGCCTTTTTATCAGTGTGAGATGGAGAAAAAGCAAATGTGATTTTACTCCTCTGTTTTCATCAGTTTCAGGCATACTTTCTGAGACCATGTGATAAATCTCTCATAGCGTCACTCATCATTTCTCTCAGAAGACAGCTTGGTACTTTTATAATTTAGCAAAATATGTTCTTTCCTAATACTCATTTAAATTCCAATCCTTAATTCAAATCATTAAGTCTTATAAGGAATGAAACACTGTTACTGGAATCACACAGAACCAGAGACAGTAAGCAGACTCAATATGAAGAGTGTGAATAGGATATGAAAGTTTGGGTATATCAGCCCTAAATTCCAAGGTTGGGAGCTAGTGAGGGACACATGGAGGTCAGAAGTGAGTGGGTTTCTGAGCATCTGTGTGTTTGTACCTGCAGTTTGCACACCTTATCAAGTCTCTGGTTTCAGATTTACTGCCTTCATTCTGAGTTGGATTTTACAATTTTAAGCTTCCACTGAGAAGGCAGGGAGAGAATCCACTTTCAGAAAGAAATATTAACAACTAGTAAATGGAGTAATTTGGATATAGCTTCTTGCTATATCCCAAATTGGGAAGCATTTACTAATTAAAATGTAAATATACATAGAAATTAAGTAAATAGTAAAACAAAGCAGGCTTCGGGACTCTACCATTTTCTAAATGTTTCCATTCTTAACTATCTCATTTATTGTTATGAAGGTATTTTAAAGCAAATCCCAGCTCCTGTTGTTTTATTGCCATCTATACCTCAGTCTGTGCCTCTTAAAAATCAGGCATATTTTCTTTTATAACCACAACAACACTTGGGCATTTTGTCACTTAAAAGGAATATGTACTTACTGTTTATCTAGTTTTCACTGCAACATGTACATAAAATGAGAGGACATAAAGCTAAAATTCAAATAAGGGTAAGATGACAAAAGCATTAACCACCAAAGAATGTAACCTGAAGGTTTTGTTCTGAGTTTAAATCCAAATACTTGCCTTGCTGGGAACTGAAGCATGCAGGAAAACCTTCCAGTGACAAGATTCAATATCTATACAGGGAAAATAGCACCAATTCTCCAGAGAACATAGCTTTTCCTGTCTCTAAGGTCTGTGAGGAATTTCTCCTTGATATTTGCATGAAGAAGACAGTGTGAGATTTATTGGACAATACACTTAACAAAATCCCCACAATAAATACAAAAGCTGTTCTGTGCAGCCTATGGCTGAGAGCTGAAGTCGTCTGCCAAGGGGAAAAAGCAGTGCCTCAAGTCCACCTGGAGGCCACCATCCCAAGGTGAGACATAAAACCCATTCATTTCAGATAAGCGCTTAAGCTCCCTCATAGACTCTCACTGCCCCAATTCCCCCATTAATAACACAGGCCTATCTTTAAAAACTCAAATCCAGCTGTTACTACTTTTAAGTGCTGTTATCCATTGCAAGTCTGTGAGACACCAAATGTGTCTTCCACATTCATTCATCATTTGTGAATTTGGCCCGGCCATTGGAATTTCTTCCCCCTGTTGTTCAGGAGAGGTGAAAATGCCAGAAACAATCAATCTATCCAGCAAATCAAGGTGCCTGGCCATCACAAAAAAAGAGCCAATCCTGCAGCAGCTATCTGACTACACACACACACACACACACACACACACACACACACACACACAATTTTTTTTTTTTTTTGTAAATAGCAGCTGGTCTTTGGATCTAATGACTAGAACACGCAAGCACTAAAAGGGTTGGCTCCCTCAGATTATAAAAAGATTCTTATCCAAAGCTAGTTTAGCTGTATAGGAAGAGCTTGAGGCAGCTGGGATGGGGGTGGGGGTGGGGACTGGTGGTCCTGCTCTGTCAGCCTTGGGGACAGGCAGTCCCACATCTCTCTCCTCTCAGAGCTGCTTCCTGCACCCTCGGTAAGCACTTGGCTCCCCAGCATCCAGCTCCTCACCCTTGATATCTCCGCGGAGGCGCAAGAATGCAATTTCTTTGTGTTCCGTGTGTGTGACACAGCTCATCATGTTCTTAGAGATTTCCTCCCGGTTTCTGCTAACAGCTTTGGCTAGCTTCCTGCAGTCCTGCCCATCACACGGCTAAATAAACCTGTTTGATGTTGCTATCTCTCAGGAGTCCAACCAGAAAACATCCTGAAATCATATATTTAGGCGAACTGACAGCAAGGAGCTATAAGGAAAAAAAAAACCCTCAATAACTAGGAAGAATTTTTTTTGAATACATAAATATTTTCTTGTGAAACTTAAAAAAATGGAAAGGAAACAAAAATATTTTGGGAAATTTTGACTATCCCCACCGTGGAACAATATGTCCTACATTATGTATTTTCCTTGGTATAGCATTCTCATTTTAAAATCATAGCAACAGATCCAAGAAACAAATGCCTTTGATAATTCTGTTTCAGGAAAGCATCACTATATGCATTTAAGTTTTTTCCTACTGAAAATTATTGCAAACAGCATGAAAAACATCAGTGCAGGAAACAAAATAAAGGTAATAGATAGTCTTAAAAAGCAGGGGGATAAAAATATTCAAGAAGACTATGCTTAAATCACTAATGCTAATATTTTAGGTAAATTGTTCCCAGTAGGCCAGAAAATAAGGAAGATGCTTGCAGAATAATGTATAAAATAATGGTAGCGGGGGAAATAAAGTTAGAGAAGTCAGTAATAGTGCTGTATCATTTCAGAAAGTTGTTAGAGAGACTATGCAGCAGGAGGATTAAAGTTTGTAAGTACTGTACTGTATTTGAACTGGAATATGAGATTGCTTTTCACTTTCCAGGAAGCCACAAGGATTTTTATTGTTATCAGCCTGTAGTATACAGATTAGTATTACTATTTTCTGTATTACTTTGGAGAAATATTAATTTTCATTCTGTCACACACTCTCCCATATATGTCCTCACTGAACCTTACTTTTAGACTTTAATTTATTTTTGAGCTGCCACCCGTGTGTGTGCGTGCTCACGTGCATGTGTGTGTGAGCGCTTGCGTGTTTGTGTGTTTATGAATGCACACTCTATAGTGCAGTGTGGAGGCCAGAGGACAACCTCAGGGTGCTGAGATTGACCTTCCACCTTGTTTGAGACAAGGTCTCCTTTGCGAACACTAGAATAGTTGGATGGTGAGCTGTGAGACTCTTGTGAGTACACCTCCATTGTCATAGGCCTGGTTGGGACTACAGACACATATCCCACGACCTCCAACTTTATGCAGCTTCTGGGATCTGAACTCTGTGTTGTCAGTCTTGTGCAAGTTCTTTTAACTGCTGAGCAATCTTCTCAGCCCCTTACTTTTATATTTATATTTATAATTAAAGAGTATTTTGAGCTCCCAAATGTAGACATTTATTTGAGGGTCCTCACTGTTCAAATGCCTAATGCTGAATCCTTCTTTGCTATTTTCTAAATTCTAAACAACAAATTTCTTGTGTATCCCACACCATAATTCCATTTTAACTGAGGCCTTCTTGTGTTCAGTACCTAACAATTTACAATATAGCCAAGGAGCTCATAATTATATTAAAAAATGAACTGGAGGCTAATCTGTACCTACTTGCCTACTTGTCTGGAGGAGTTGATGTTCAAACTTCAACTTAAAGAGCATGAGTGATTTAGGTGTGGATAATGGGGAGACTGTTAGAAATACAGTGGTGATATGTAAACCACTAGATACAGTGGGAATCATCACTCCGCCAGAGAAATGCCTGACAGAGAGGGGTAAAAGTCTTTTTTTTCTTTTCTTCTTCTTCTTCTTCTTTTTTTTTTTTTTTGCTTATTATGGATAAGAATAAAAGTTAGCTTTCTGAAAATTCCCAGTGCAAGTTCTGGAAGATGTTAGATCTGATATGTCCTCTTTATTTCCTCTGGGTAAAAGCTGTGCCCACCGAATGCATCAAACCACAGCAGAAGAAATGGGCCTCTGAGAGGAGGGACATGAGGAAGAGCTGGCCATGGTGAAAGTGTTGAGGGCTCAGCTGATCTTCATAGCTGTGGACCTTGCAGTGCATATGGTAACCACTTCTTGTAGTGCACAGAGAGCCCTCTGGAACTCATCAGATTCTCCGTCGCTTATTGCTGGGTCTTTTTTCTTATCCTAATTAAGGGCTTCCAATTCTTAATTGCCTAAATCTCTGCAGGGAAGTCTCAATACACAAATCACAGATTGATTTGTTTGTGGTGGGACAAAATTGCTGTTTTCCCCATAGATTTGAATTCTCATCTAAATACCTATAAGAATCTATGATTGGGGTCATTCTTTATATAAAGTAGTGGCATATGACAGGAGGAAGATTCTTAATGGCCCCAATCCATATTTAGACTCACCATAGGTACAGGATACCAAATTCTATAATCAGGATCCAAGATTGGAATCAAGAGGAGAATGGAGATTAGAGGAAAGCCTTTAATTCCCTACATGATATTCTAATTTGGAGTAATAAATGAGGGTGAGCATTCAATCTTTCTTTAAAATTGAGCCCAGTCCTCTCTGTTCTTGCAGAGGACAGAGGAGTTGAATATCTGGGAAAACTGGTTATTCAAGGAATACTTTATAAGGCCTTCGTGGTCAAAAAGCTATCTCTTTTAAACCCAGAACCATGATTCTAACTGTTCAATCAACAATGTGTTGTTGCCTGGATGCTGACATTCTAAATGCCTGTAGAACTGTTTGTATTAGAGAGCGATACGTTTTTCTGATATTTTTCCAGCAGGGTTACAGAAAGTACACATTTGAATTTTATATTCAATATGTTGCAAGGGATAAGGCTATTGTTTTAGATACTGGGCACCATTCTAGAAATGCAGGAATTGAGAATACTAATTCTTTAGAGGAAAAATGTCCTATTGCAGTGGTCATTTGGATGTAAGTCACATAGCCTGGTACATATTATTAATCAAAATATTAAGAAGTTCTTAGTAAGGCACAGTGGTGCATTTCTTTAATCCCCCCACTTGGGAGGCAAAGGTAGGAGGATCACTGTGAATTCGAGGCCAACCTAAGACTACATAGTGAATTCTAAGTCAGCCTGGGCTAGATCGAAACCCTATCTTGAAAAACCAAAAAGAAAAAAAGAAAAAGAAAAAGAAGCTGTGTATCAGTTCCATTAGAGTTGATTTGGGTAGGGTGTCATTTTCATACTCAACCACTTGGGACATGGCAGTGATTTTAAAAAAGTGGGGGAGACCCTAAAGAGCTCAGAAATCACATCTAATGTTAGGTGCCTGTATGCTGACTTTAGTCAGAACACCCCCTAGTTTAGCAACAGCTGTGTTTGAATTGCAGATAACTGTCATATGATTCAGTCATTCTAAGGATCTTTCATTCATTTTTCCTCCTTTATCTTTTTTTCATGGTCAACTGACTACCATCTAACAACACAGGTTCTCCAGCGAGGGCCCTCGCCTGGAGAACTCGGCTCCCTGGCTTCTGCTGCGGCTCTTCATCTCAAAATGCCGTGACTCATGCTGTCTTTCCCCAGAGCTGGATTTCAGCTGCTTCTTTCTGCCATGTGATCAAGACACTGGATGTGCCAGGATCCCAAGGGACATTTTCTGTCCTAGACAGTCCCATCTAATCAACATAAAAAAAAAGTCCAGTGTAGTAAATGCCACTTTAATTATAAACTTGCATCTACTGGATTAGAATCAAAAATAAGCATGCTTAAGACAAAAATTAGATCTCAAAAGCAAAATTAGTAATAGGACTTCTGGGACAGAAGTCCATTTTTATTTCACAATTAAATGATTTCCTTTTCTAATTCTCATCTAAACATTCTCATTTTCAGCAAAAAAAACAAACCCTATATGATTATCCAAACTCACATATTATTTGTCATACAATTCAGTTTCCCTTTTCTGCGACTCCAGGTTTACTAGCTGCCTATAAAGCACTGAGGAGAAGCTTGGGAAGGGCATGAAGTGATAGTACTTATTTTACAGGACAGTTTTAAGGATAAATCAGCTGGTGTATATAATGCCTTTGGCTTATGTCCTGGCAATGCAGTAATATCACCTAACAAATGTTACTTATTGGCATGAGCAGGAAGATGCCCAGAAGATTCATGTGTAAATCTAGGATCTGGAAGCCAGGTTCCAAGTCTAGTTCTGGCTTCTAAGAATTGTGAGATGGGGAGCAGGCTTCTTCCCGTCTCTGTGCTTTGTTGTAAATGCGAAAGAGGGATAAAAATATTTGTGTCACAGGTATCATTTCTGGATATCAGATTGATTATTATAAGCTTCTTTAAAAAAATAAATGGAAGTTTTATTTACATTTGTGGAACAGTGACCAACACACATCTCTCTCTGAAATGCCCTGATATTAAGAAAATGTGATTATCAACTAATGGTTTCCAGTGGCAGTTTTTTCTTGTTTTCTGGTCCTGTGGCCATGAGTGAAACCTTCTATTCAAAATGTTCAACTCACAAACCAGCGGGCTTCTTACTCATGGTGAGATGCTTGGCATTTGAGCAGGCAGAGTTATAAACACATTCCTCTGCTTTGTAGTTACTTGATAGATTCTGATACATTGAGGGAACAACCCATACAGCTGAGGATAGGCTTGGAACAGATTCCAAAACCACTGTGGTCTATGGCTGATAATGCAGAACTAAATACCTCAGATGTTCTAAAAATGAGACTTCTTTTTCTAGTTAGATAAAAATACTCTCCAGGAACCAGCTATATTATAAAAGGATACACAGGAGAGAGAATGTGATGGCTAATTTTAGGTGACAATTTGACTAAGTTAAAGGTAAAACTATTTCTAGCTGCTTCTATGAGGATGTATATTTGAGGGAGAGTCTTGGAGGAAGCTTGAATCTGTGAGGGTGAGTCTGTGACGGTCTTCTGTCATGTGTACTGTGACAGCGACTCTGTGAGGGTACATCTATGAGACATTTCTCTGTGAGGTTGCTCCTATGAGAGGTGTCTGTGATGTGCTTTTGTGAGAATGCGTCTGCGAGGTTGTGTTTGGAAGGGTTTTTACGAGGTAGCATCATCTAATCCATTGAAGACCTGAATAAGGAAAAATAGGGGACAGGCAGAGGAGAGGCAAATTTTATCTTTCATTTTAAGCTGCCCTGAGACGGCCTGGTTCCTAGAATTTCAGATATCAGGATTTATACCAGAACCTACCAGTACACAGGGCTTTATACTCACACTGAGTTACAGCCTAAACTGGGTCTTTAGCTTGTAAATGTCATATAGTAGGGCTTTTTCAGTCTCTCTAACTACCTGAAGCTGTATGTGTGTGTGTGTGTGTGTGTGTGTGTGTGTGTGTGTGTGTGTGTATTTATTTATCATCTATATCCCAATGATTAGTTGTTGCTCTCTAGGAGGGATTTGTGTTTCCCCATCTTACTGATGACAAGTTTGGTCAAATAATTTCATTTCCCCAAGTAAGAGCCATTGATAATTTTTTTGCTCCCAAGAACTCCTTTAATGTATTCTCTCTAACGCTTCCTTAATGTGGGCCGGAAGGATGTGATGGGTATTGGGCTTGAGTGGCCTCCTTCTTGATGGGACAGAAGAGTAAGCATGTCCAGTATTTCACTTAATACACAGAAACACGTGCTCTTAATTTTGGTTCTCAGTCCACACAAACATACACATACAAATGCAAAAACACACATGCTCACACACATGCACATCCCTCATCTATATTTTTTCTAGACTGATGAATAATTCCCTGCCTTTTGTTATCTTCTGTGAGATAATTCAACTTCTTAATGCAGCTGGAAATGTGGTGCAAATGATACTGTAGTAAATGAAAGAACTTCATCAACTTCTAATTAGAAATTGAATCACTATGTGAATAGCATAATAAAATAGACTGCTTTTAGTAATGTACAACCGAAATTGGTTCAGGGAAGACTTTATTACAAGGATAAGTGTAATAAGCTCTAATTAACTGCATTGAAAAACTATCCCCCTAAACTTCTGGACCAGCACTATCCAATTTAACTTCTCAAAATGATTCAAGAATTCTAAATATGTGTTGTTGTTCTACTAGCCACTAGCTACATATGACTATGAGAAAAAAAAAATTTGAAATGTGGCTAGAGCAATGGAGGAGATGCACTTTAAATTTGATATACCGGGGATAGGCTAGAGCTCATTTGGTAGAGTGCTTGCCTGTCATGCACACGACACTGGATTTAGTCCCCAGCCCTATGTAAATTGGGTATGATGGCCTATGCCTGCAAAACCAGCACTCAGGAGGTAGAGGCAGGAGGATGAGAAGTTCAAGGTTATCCTCAGATACATAGTGAATTTGAGGCCAGCCTGAGCTACATGAGACTGTCTCTAACCAAAACAAAAACACCACCTAAGAATGGTCAAGTTTTTGCCAACTTGATTTTGGAGCCTTAGCACCCATGTAAATGCGACCGGATGTGACAGTGTACCTGTAGTCCCAGTGCTCAGGAGACAGACAGACGGACTCCTAGGGCACTCTGGCTAGCTAAACTAGCCAAACTGGCAAGCTCTAGGTTCAAGTAAGAGAACTTGTCTCAATAAATAAGGTGGGAAGGTTCAGGGAGCATCACAGAAGTGGGGTCAGAAAGACTGTGAGAGCCTCAAGGTGGGTGGGAATAGCCTGAGACATCAAGTTTCCCCATCCCAGGAGAGACTGCCTAAGGCCTCTTGGTCCCAACAATGAATACGAATAACCCCACTAAACACCCTTGGCAGAATTAGGGTGGGGGAGAGGGGATCTATGTGTGCAGCCTTTTTAAAAAAAAAATCAATAAATTATAAAAAGTAAATAAGTAAGGTGGGGGTGATTGAGGAAGAGTCCCAATGTCAGCCTCTGGCTTTCACGTGCTCGTGTGCACATGCATCCCCACATGTGCACTCACACACACGTGAACATGAATAGACTCACACATGTGAACATTCATAGACTCACACAAATAACACAAATACATGCATATAATTTTAAAAAATTTAAATCAAATAAAATTTAAAAAATTTAAGCACATATGGCTAATAGCTAGTAAATTAAGCAGTGTATCTTGAACTCCTATATTGGAAGAGTATCTTTTCCTAATACCTAAATACAGTTTATATTATCATAATTGGCTCAAAGTTGCTTACATGTATGTATACATACATATACATGCAGCAGAGTCTATCATCTGTCTGTGCACGTATCTTACTATCCAATCCTTTTCTGCTCAGGCAATCACACCACTGGGTGCCAAGAAAACATTGCCTATTCTGTTTCAGACTCACGTGGGTCTCAGTGGAGATATAATCTAGCTTTATCCCTATATGCAAAAGAATTGTGCCACATCCTAAAATTATAAATCAAAGGTGTTATTTGATTCTGTGGTCTAGAGTCACTCATAAATTATCCTGACACTTACCAATATTTTATTAACAGATTTTTATTTTGTTCATTTCTCAATTTTATATTGGAAATTAGACTTCCAAATTCTTTATACCACATTCACACACACCACACCACACACATACTACACACACACACACACACACACACACACACACACAATCTCTGTCAATCTCACATGAGTTTTACCTAATATTAAAAATATTTATTTCTCAAAATACAAATAGAACAGGAGTTAGAAAGAGTGTATTTATCAGGAATATGTTTTATACTTGTTGTGTCTTTAATTCCTAGGAGGAAAATGTAAAACTAGGCAGCTAAAGCATTGACTTTGATTGCTTGATGATGGTTAACATTTAGGAATTTGCTCTGGGGAAAAGAAAGTGGAAATTGAAATAGTGCTGCAGCTTGGTATTAGTGCAGGTTTCCACTGTCAGCAAGATGATGGGTAACATGCCTGGACTTTGTGTGCTCAATCAAACCCTCTTTCTGCCATTGATTTGGTAGATTCATGATGCTGGTTTAACTGCATATTTGCTTTTGTTTTAAAGCAATTAGTTTTTAAAGAAACTTTCAAGTTTTCTTATTTAATAAATATGTCTATGCTCTTTGAACACTAAATATCTACATGTTCATACATACACAGAGGTATATTTTTTATATTCAAATAAAGCAGCCCTTTCTTCCAAGTTTTAGTCACTTCTGAAAATATTGACTCCCTTCATTGCGGATAATGGATACCTTCTCCTCTTACCAAATTACATACTGTCAAATACTTTTATTTCTGAACCCCAGGAAAGGGTCTACTATCCTGTGAGAGGAATATAATTGAACTTTAGAGCATATCAAAGTGTTAGAAATAAGAAAAATAAGACAGGCGCTTTCACATAATAGTAATCACCAGAGCAGTCATTTAAATAATGCATTTAATCAAGCAACCCAAACATCATAATGCAAAAGCTGAAGGAGAATATAAGCTTAAACAACATTCTACCCTGTAAAAAACAAGGAAGGGGAAAGGGTGAAATTGACAAGGATACTTTTACTTTACCCATGTAAACACCAGACTGTCTTTTTTCTCCCTAGGCTTGCTTTTCATTCTTTTGCACGACAATTCTGGTTCTCCAGCCTCCCCATGAAGAAGAGAAAAATTCCCTTGACGCTGAACTAAATTCATCAGCAAACAAAATTACATTCATTTGATAAAATGCTAAATGGAAAAAGGCAGGTTTATTTTAAGCCGTCAACAGGCTGCTTTAGTTAACATGCACAGTGCAGAAGACAGGAGTTCGGTTGCTAAGAAAATGGTTGGCATGTTTCCACGAGATCCATGTGATGTGAAATGCATCTGTTCCTTTTAATAGTGAAATGGAAGGAAAATAAAATAAACAGTGCAGGGCATATTTGGTAAGTCACAGTAGAATACAGGATCAAAATAACATGGGATTTTTTTTTCAGCTTGATTTATTATAACCTCAGTGTTATAACATTAGCTTTTTCTTATACTTAAAAAATTCACTTTAATAGTGATAT
Source organism: Orientallactaga sibirica (assembly GCA_036365145.1). Lineage (NCBI taxonomy): Eukaryota > Metazoa > Chordata > Mammalia > Rodentia > Dipodidae > Orientallactaga > Orientallactaga sibirica. The sequence goes on from JAEOAD010000016.1 coordinate 32,488,680, forward strand.
TTTTGTTAGAAATCAATACATATTAATTGCAAAAATGTATGGGCTGCAGAGATGGCTTAGTGTTTAAGGTGCTTTCCTGCAAAGCCAAAGGATCTTATTTGGATTCCCCAGGACCCACATAAGCCAGATGTACAAAGTGGTGCATGCATCTGGAGTTCATTTTCAGTGGCTGGAAGCCCTGGCATGCCCATGCTTGCTCTCTCTCTCTCTCTTTCTCTCTCTCTCTCTTTCTCTCTCTCTGCCTCTTTCTCTTTCTCAAATAAATAAATACAAACAAAACATTAAAAATTTAAAATATTAATAGCAAGATATAATATAATAAAATTATAATTTGCATTAACACACACATACCATCTTAATGTTTATTTGCTGAATAAATCAATGCATAATTTTGCTTACAAATATAGGATCATACTGCATTTATAACTTGCTTTATCAGTATTATATATTACAAAATATTTCTCTATTGCTAAATATCCTTCTTTGGCATCACTTTAATAGTTTCATTATTTCAGAACATGTAAGAGCAACTTCTGCAAGACTTAAATGGCTGTGAGCTGGGCACAAGCATTTTCCCAGAGAGGCTGATACTCTGAAATGCTCATGAAATCCAAACTTGTTCAGCTTGGATATGACATTTATTTCTGTCTTTACTGACATGGTGAGTGAAATCTCTTATTAGCCTTTCTGAACACATGTAATTCCACCATTTCCATCATCGTAGGGAAAGAAAATGGTCAATGACGGCAACATCTTTGGCATCATCTTACCACTCCATTATACCACAGTGACTCTTAAAGTGAAGCAAGCATGGGTATTGATGTCCATAACATTACTGCATTGCTGTTGTGTACAGAGCACAGGTATAAGAGCTGCATTAATTTCATTGTGAAAGAATATATTGACCAATGACCAATGAAGCTTTTGACTACATGGCTGAGTAGGTCAAAACAGAAAAGCTAGAAGCACAGAGAAACATGGTTGGTATCTCCCAGGAACTCACTTGAATACATTGTCTTTAAGGATAAAGTGAGAAATAGGAAAGTTCAAGTGGAAAGAATGATAGCAAACAGATTTGGTCCTGGAGTGAGGTGAGGGACTACCACTGTTCTTTGGTTAAATGGATAGGTTGTGTCTATCTATTTGCCTTTTGAATATGTATGTTGATACCCATAGATTAGTGCTGCTCTTATTTTTATTCAGATAAACTTTTTTTTTTTTTTTTTTTTTTTTACTTATTTATTCATGAGAAAGAGAGAGAGAAAAGGGGAGAGAGAGAGAGAGAAAGAGAAGATGCAGTTTGCCAGGGCCTCCAGCTACTGCAAACTAACTCCAGATGCATGCACCCCCTTGTACATCTGGCTTACATGAGGAATCAAACCTGGATCCTTAGGCTTCGAAGGTAAGCCACCTCTCCAGGCCAAGAAGCTTCTTTTTGCAGATAGCGGTGACTACTGGAGAGACCCAAGACTCGTCAAGGTGCTGAGAAGAAGAGACAGTTGAGTGCTTTGCACTGGATGACACACCTCTGTCACTGCCATGACTCAGGAGACATTGCAGAGGAGGTGACAAACAGAACACTAATGCTGATCTCATCGCTGACTAGACAAGCTTCTTTTTGCAGAAGCCTAGGGAGATTCAAAAACTCACCATAGTGCTGAGAATGTGAGGCTGTTAAGAGCTCAGCACTAAAGGAAACATCTCTCTCTCGCCCTCCTAAGCTCAACCAACATTGAAGAGGAAGGGGCTGGATAAGAAAATGTAAGAGCCAGGGAATGGAGAGGACTTTCGGAACGCTATCCTCTGGACATGAAGTAAGTGGTGCATTCATGACTTCATAGCAGTCATGAACTGTCTATGACGAAGCCCTGCACAATATGGAGCATCAACATTTTGATGGAGGGAAGAAAGACAGAGACATCAAAATAGAAGAAAGACTAGTTGGAAAGAGGAGGGGAGGGTTTTCAATAGAATGGGAGTGGGGTGCGGTGGAGGGAACAGAAAAAGGTAATGGGAGGGGATTATGACCAAATTACAGTATGTTCATGTATGAAGATTCTCAGAAAAAAAAAATTAATTGGCTGGTGAGAAGGAAGAGTATGAGTTATCAGCTGAAAACTGAGAATGTTTGCAAGTTACATCAATACTGTAGTAGGGAGTGTAGAGTGCTAGCTGCATAAGACCCTGGGTTCCATCCTCAGCAGCACACACACACAAAAAAAATAAGTAAATAAAGTGACTGGCTTACAGGTTTAACTCCTTGGTAACAAGTTACGTCATCTGAGTCAAGCTCTTTTGTCAAGCTCTTTTGACCAGAAAGAAAGCACACACCCCCACTTTGCTTCACGTACAAGACTTAGATAGGTGACTGAGTCAGTTCAGGTGCAGTTGAAGACACTTCGTGTAGACTGTGGGTTACACTACAGAAGTGAATAATAGCTCAAACAAAATACTTTATTTTTTGCACAATTAACCAATCAACCAAGGTGGGTATTCCTAATTGGGGTGGTTGTTATCCACATACTAAGAGGAACCCAGGCTCATTTGTCTTTCATCTCCACCATCGCCCATCAGTGGATGAAAATGAGAGCATGAAGTTGTATATTCCTGCTTTTTATAAAGGCTTGTACTAGAAATGTCATTTCTTACTAGAATTCGGAGATGTGATCTGATTGCAGGAAGACTGTTCTATATAATCCAATTGTAAACCCAGGAAGAGAAAGTGAATGGTGGGAAAAGAAAGGGAAAGCTAAAATTATCCGAAGTTCTTTAAAATTGATTTTATTTGAAACATTTTAGTGAATTCTCACTGCCATCTAACAGTGTCATAAATGAACAAAATATGAAATTCCTGTCTCAATGAATACACATTCCTTGTACATATTGAGCAGCTTCTGGATCTAATTTTCACCAAAAAAAAAAAAAACCCTAAAGCTTTTCATTAATTATCAAACTGACCTTGAAATATTGTTCAATTTACACTTTCATATGGAGTACAAAGGGGTAGCTGTTAAATTGTGTTTAGTAAGAAAAAGCATTCCAAACAATAAAGAAAAGATGAACGAGAAATGTAAGAAAAGAAACACATCAGAGGTAAGCACCACTGATTCATTATTAATCAACCCAAGTATTTACATAGAGTTCTACAAGATTATTCTTTTTAGTTTTTTTACTTTTTAAAATATTTATTTATGAAAGAGAGAAAAAACCAGGTAGGGAGACTGAGTAAGAGCACACCAGGGCCTCCTGCCACTGCAAAGGAACTCCAGAAGCATGCAACGCTTTGTGCATCTGGCTTTATGTGGATACTGGGGAGTTAAACCCAGGTCATCAGGCTTTGCAAGCAAGTGCCTTTAACCCCTGAGCCATCTCTCTAGCCCCCTTTTTTTAAGTTGTTGGAGGACATATGAAGGCTAAATAGTGATGGCTAGCTCTCAATTGCTCCTCCACAAAGAGGAACTAAATTAAACACCAGGCATATAGCTCCATATTGAGGTCAGTGATAGCAGAACACTGGAAATCAACAGAAACATTGTGAGATCCAGAGACTCAGGAAAATAGCACAGTAAGAGAAATAAACTATCCGGTTTCATAGTGGCATATGATTCTGGCTCAGTGTGTAGCTATGTCATGAACCAAACTGGCTAACGCTGTGAGTGCACTGCATTGTAAGGTGTGGACACCTATCACTAGGAAGGTGGGAAAAAACTCTGCTTTGGGAGTGTGCACAGTGGACTTGACAGCAATACCTTGGCAGCAGCTCTTATTTTGTCAGGAATGCACAGCCAGAGAAGGTCCAGCCAGAAAGAAACCACCCAGCTCAGGCACACCTACACACACGCACACACACACAGATACATAAATAAATACATAAATAAAAATTAAAAAAATAAAAGAGATATGCCCTAGTTTAGTAAAGGCATGACTGTTACGGGAGTAATGAACTTCTGCTTGATTGGCTTTGAGGCCTGCTCCATGACAGTACAAACCTGGTACTGAGCATTTAGTTGAAAGACTGTGGCTGGGGAGGTCCCAGGCCTCAGTGTGGAACCTACTATTGTGGTTTGGCTAAATAGATTTATTTTACCCATCAAGTTTCCATCTAAATATTTATGTGTATGTTCATAGATGAGTACTGCTCTTCCTTTTGGTCAGAGAAGTTTATTTTTGCAGATGATGGTGACTAATAGGGAGACTCAAAACTACCCACAGTGCTGAGAATAAATTGAGTACTTGGAGCTAAGTGAGATTTCTCTATCACACATTCCAAGGCTCAGGGAACATTGCAGAAGAGAAGATCATGGCAGAAGACAATGAAATGGATATAAAAATATACAACACAATCAATAAACTGGGAGTTGAATCTTTAAAAAGATAAACAATATTAACAAACCCTTAGCAAAATTAACCAAAAGAAAACAAAAGGACCCAGTTAATAAAATTAGAGCTAAAAAGGGAGATATTACATCAGATACCAATGAAATTCAGAAAATCTTAAGGTCATATTTCAAAAATCTATATTCTAATGAATTGGAAAATCTAAAAGAAATTAATGAAATCATGGATGCATATGACCCACGAAAGTTAAATCTAGGGCCAGAGAGATGGCTTAGCAGTTAAGGTGCTTGCCTGCAAAGCCTAAGGACCCATGTTCGACCATCCAGATCCCACTTAAGCCAGACACACAAAGGTGAGGCAAGTGCAAGGTCGAACATGCCCACTAAGTGGTACAAGCATCTGTAGTTCAATTGTAGTGGTTGAGGTCCTGGCTCACCAATTCTCTCTGTGCCTCTCACACACACACATTCTCTCTAACAAAAGGTTAAATCTAGACAAGATAACTAATTTGAACAGACTCATGATAAGCAACAAGATGGAAATAGTCATTTAAAACATTTCCAAACTAAAAAAAAAAAGAAGTATCCCAGGTTCAGATGTATTCACTGCAGAATTCTATCAGCCTGTTAATGAAGAACTAAAAGGAATGCTTCTCAAACTATTCCATTAGCATAGAAAAGACCGGGCATGGTGGCACATGCATTTAATCCCAGCACTTGGGAGGCAGAGGTAGGAGGATCACTGAGAGTTCGAGGCCACCCTGAGACTACATAGTGAATTCCAGTTCAGTCTGAGTTAGAGAGAGACCCTACCTTGGAAAACCAATAAATAAAATAAAGAAATAAATAAAATAAAAATAGAAAAGGAAAAAGCACTTCTAAACTCATCTCACAAAGCCAGTATCACTCTGATACCAGAACAAGATAGACCCAACAACAAAAAGAAAATTGTAGAACAATCTCCCTGATAAACAGAGTGCAAAAATTAAACTGAATTCAAGAGCACATCAAAAGACCACTCATTATAAACAAGTTGCCTTCATGCTGGTGATGCAGAGATGGCTCAACTTATGTAAACCGACAAATGTAATATATCACATAAATGGATTCAAGTACAGAAAGCATATGATTATGTTAATAGGCTCAGAAAAGACTTTTGACAAATTACAATATCTTTTCATGATAAAGGCCCTTGAGAGACTAGGGCTATACATCATGCTAAATTAAGAAAAAATTGAAGCAGTCATTCCCATTAAGATTGGGAACAAGGGGGCTGGAGAGATGGCTTAGCAGTTAAGGCGCTTGCCTGCAAAGCCAAAGGACCTCAGTCTGATTCCCCAGGACCCACATAAGCCAGATATACATGGTGGTGCATCTATCTGGAGTTATTTGCAATGGTTGGAGGCTCTGGCGTGCCTCTCTCTCTCTCTCTCTCTCTCTCTCTCTCTCTCTCTGTCTCAAGTAAATAAATAATTAAAATAAAAAGATTGGGAACAAGACAAGAGTGTCTACTATCTCGAACTGAAACTTTAAAACTGCTAGAGAAAAAAGTAGGGAAAACACATCAGGTGAAGACTTTCAGAATAGAACACCAGTCACTCAGGAGACAAAGCTAATAATTGGCAGTGGAATTTATGAAATTAAAAGCTTAGATATAGCACAGAAAATAAATGGTGAACTTAGTGAAGAGGTAGCCTTCAGAATGGGAGAAAAGTCTTTGTCAGCTATGCAAACAGATTAATATCTAGAACACCCTCTGATTAGTTACCCATGCTCTAAGAATTAACTTCCAACTTGTGCTCAAGAGAGCAAGCCTAATTAAACTCACTGGTCCCCCACCCCAAAAGCATAAAGATATGAAAGTAGGAGGGAATTAGCTGAGATGAAGGGGGTTAGGAGGAGGAGGAGAAGGACAAGAGAGGATAAAGGGATATATATGGTCAAAATACATTATATACATGCATGAAATTGTCAAGAAAAGGATTTTTTTTTAATTTACTAGCAACAGACAGACACAGAGAGAGAAAGAGGCACAGAGACAGAGAGAGAGAAAGAATGGGCACACCAGGGCCTCCAGCCACTGAAAACGAAGCTCCAGATGCATGCACCACCTTGTACTGGGGAATTGAGCCTCGAACCGGGTCTTTAGGCTTCACAGGCAAGCGCTTAATCACTAAGCCATCTCTCCAGCCCAAGAAAAGGATTTTAAATAATTTCTACATGAGGAATTTTCTTTAAAAAGTCTGTCTTTGTTACTCATTTATAGTTATCAAAATTTGATATGGACAAAATATAAATTTTCTCTAAAGCATTAACTAGTTATTCCATCAACATTTATTATTCTGTTTTGGTTAAAAGAATCCCTAAAGGGTTGGTTACCTCTTCACCCATCAGAGTTTCCTTGTTTTGTTACATGGCCAGGCAAGAGAGAGCTACTATTAACTATTACTATCAGCCCATAGATAACTCATCAGTGGAATAAATAATTAAACTCAAGAAAACAGAGAGAGAAAGAAAATAGAAAAAAAGGGAAAAAAAGAAGAGAGAAATAAAGAAGGAAAAAAACAGAAAAAGAAAGGAAGGAAGGAAGGAAGGAAGGAAGGAAGGAAGGAAGGAAGGGAGGAAGGGAGGAAGGGAGGAAGGGAGGAAGGGAGGAAGGGAGGAAGGAAGGGAAAACGCTTTGGCCTGGACTCTTCATACTATTTTCTGTAGGGCTTTGCTCTAAAATGCCAGCTAGCTTTAACCTTATATATGTCAGCCTGAAAGAATGATATTTTTTAAAGTATAAAAACATTTTCCAAAGTCAGACATGGTGCCCCATGCCTGTAATCTCAGCTGTTGGAAAGTTGAGGCAGGAGAATCATGAGTTAGAGGCCAGCCTGGGTTACACAGCAACACCCTGTCTCCAAAAGAAAGCAAGGAGAAACGGAGCTTCTCATTCCGAGTTGAAATTTCTGCCATCTAGCTATCTGTGCATCCTGCATTCCAATGATCACAAGAGAGAGAAAACCGATGTTGTTTCTGACAAAATGAAACCCACATGTTAGTCCTGGAATCTGACACCAGTCTGATTTTATAGAGTAAAAATCAGAAGACAGGAGGGATTAAAGGATTTAAGGGAGTTACGCAAAAGCAAGCCACCCAAAGTAGACATAGATTTTTGACTCTGGAATTTAGGATTAGTCAATCAGCAGCTCACAAAACTTTCTTTTTATAAGATCCTTCCTTGTCAAGGAGGACTCAACCCTCAATATTTCATAATAAGGAGCTCAAAGACTTACAGATACCACTACATCTTTGAGCCAAAAAAAAAAAAAAAAAAAGTTAACAGAAAAATGGGCCTTGCACTCTGCATTGGATTTTCAAAATAATTATGACTCAGTTGTGCCCTGTGGCCTGTGCCAATGCTTCACCAACTATTTGTGCTTAGGAACCCCTAATTTTTTTCCAATCTGCAATGGAATATTTCTATAAATACCATAAAACTAATTACTAGGCAGTTGAGTGAAATTATGAATATGTAAATAGGAACTTGTTTTCTATTAATAGATATAACAAACAAAATTATGATATCAAATTGCTATGAAAGTGTATAAATAACTCTTAACTTCTGTGTTTATTTCATTATGAACAGTAACAGACACTGGGGTGGTTTCGACCCAGGGTTACAATAAATGGCACATCTGTGTTCACTTCTGGCCTGTAAACAATCCATTTCTAAGTCAGTGGCCCCTATGATGTCACAGAAGGATGAGAGAGCAATGTAACTTCCATATATATAGCTGAAGCAAACAGCATGACTGCTAAACTATGATATAGTTATAGAGTCCAAAACAAATTCTTTGATATATTTAGTTTTGATAAAAATCATTATATATTTGGAGCTGGGCGTGGTAACACACGCCTTTAATCCCAGCACTCGGGAGGCAGAGGTAGGAGGATCACCATGAGTTCAAGGCCACCCTGAGAATACAGAGTGAATTCCAGGTCAGCCTGAGCTAGACTGAAACCCTACCTCAAAAAAAAAAAAAAAAAAAGTCATGACATATTTGGAATCTGTCATTCTGTAACTAATGCTCAAATCCTAAAGGTACTAATTATATATCATACTCAATAAATATTTCCAGACTTAAAATTTTTTAAAATAATTGTTTATGAATTCAATGCCACACTGAATGGTATGTAGCATAAAGTTGAACATTCTGGTTTTACTCTAAGCAAAGATTCTCGGGCTGGAGAGATGGCTTAGTGGTTAAGGCTGCCTGCCTCCTAAGCCTAAGAACGCTGGTTCCAATCTCCCGCAGTTCCAATCTCCAGGTCCCACGTTTAGCCAGATGCAGTGACACAAGGGCACAATGCCACACTTGACCACAAGGGGGCGCACGCATCTGCTGGCGGGCCCATCTCTATCTTCCTCTCCCTTTCTCTCTGTCTATCTCTGTGTCTCTCTCAAAAAAAAAAAAAAAAAAAAAAAAAAAGATTCTTTTTGTTCTATGGTTTTCTACACAGGGAGATCTTGACCATTTAGACTTTGGCTTAGCCTTGTTATTCAATGCTGTGAAGATGTATGGTATCCAGTTCAGAGAATTCATGGAGACCGTTTGATTAATTTCCTTTCTTCTACCCTGTAACTCCAGGTAAGCTTTTGCCATCTAGGTGTTTCCTATGATGTGCATCACTCAGACGGGCCTGGAGTGTCCTGGTGATCAAAGCTTTGTTGACAGACCACTTGTTGACTGTCCTTTCTCCTTGAAATATGTGCATTTAATCTTCAAGAGTGAAAAAGCATCATTTTATGCAGTTTACTTTATGATGTGATAGTTACATTTATGTATTGCTTTGAACAATAAAATATTGGTTTCTGGAATCTCTTGAAACATTTGGGAAGATAAAATAAAAATTAAATCATTTACTTACCAGCCAGGTTATAGTTCTTTCAACCACCTTTGATTACAATATGTTTAGAAAAAGTCATTTATGCTTAATACAATAGTCACAAGAATTAACCAAGATTTTAGCATTACATTTTCAGTTAAATGTCATTGCAAGCTATTAATTTTATATTTTGTCTTAGTTCATTGACCTTACTTATGACTCTGTCTTAGCATAACACAGGAACTAACCTTGTTTTTGTTGATTACCATCCTCTTTACATCTTTAAATTTGTTATATTATTATTTTAAGAAAGAAAAATCTACAGGTGTAAAGGTTCATGTTTACCAAATGGGCACCTTGAAGGCACAGGTATGGCAGTCAAAATATTTGCTATACATGGTTATACATATGAATTGTAAACAATTATAAGCAGGGATGATTTCTAAGTCCTACTTCAGAAAAGCTTTCATCATTTACCAGGGAGATAAGTCCTTTGTGTTAAGAGTGTCTCCTGGGTCTGCTTCAGGGGAAAAAAATCTTTAACAGCTTGACAAAAGGAAGGGGTCTGAAGATCCACAAGCCAGTCACTGACATTTAAGGGCAACTATTAACATCATGTTCAAACATCAGGTAGCATCTTCATGTCTCTACCACCACCATTCTGGATCCCTTCTCTTCCAGCCCCTTTCCTCCTGTGGGATCTTACTCCTGTCATTGTCCTGGATTTCTCTGTAGCTACATGAAAATTAAGGCTATATAGTCTCGCCATATTCTTGTATCTTGATCATGAAAAGATGAGACTTCTAAAGCATTTCTTACCAATCCACACATCTCCAGAACCTGGTTTCACAAATGAAAGCTCACCTCTGACATTCTTCACACTAATGATCAAAAGTCTCTGGTATTAGAGATAGAATTTAATCAAGGCACCCTTAGATGCCTCTGGGATTTGACATGTTGATTAAGTGCTGCCAATGACCAGAGCTGGGGTATCAGAATAATTGTCTTTCTTGAGGTTGAGGTTAAAATGAACTAAAAGAAATATTTACACATTACTGTCTGCTGAAGTATTTTAACTTACAGCCTAAACATCACCTTCCCTTTAAGAAAAATTATCGGGCTGGAGAGATGGCTTAGCAGTGAAGGCACTTGCCTCCTAAGCCTAAGAACTCTGGTTCCAATCTCCAGCGGTTCCAGTCTCCAGGTCCCATGTTGAGCACCAGGGGGCGCACGCATCTAGATTTCATTCGCAGCAGCTGAGACTCAGTTGCAGGCGCTCCCATCTCTATCTGTCTTCCTCTCTCTCTCTCTCTCTGTCTCTCTCCCTCCTCCCCAAAAAAAAGAAAAAAAGAAAAATTATCAAGTTTCATGACACCGAGGACTACATTGGGATGTCCTATTGCCATTTGCTACTTATAATATTAGTCCATGACAACCAAATTCCCATCCCTACCATCATATTGAAGGCTCCTCCCAAGGGTCTCGTGATTTAGATGCTAAAACCAGTGTGCTAGGTTCTGTGCTGTTCCTGAGCTACAGCTGTAACTGTTCCTCCCATTATTTTAGAATTACCTATTCCTCAATCCTATTTTTCCCCTGCTGCCTCCTCTGAATGTTTTAATTATACTTACGTAAAACCTTGATTCAGGTATGAGATAGGGGTCCAGAAAGGTAATTAAGTGGAATACACCATGCTCATTATTTAACAAATGTATTCTCACCTCCCATGAAGTGGTTTAAAAAAAATAAGAAAAGAGCCGGGCATGGTGGTTCATGCCTTTAATCCCAGCACTCGGGAGGCAGAGGTAGGAGGATCACCATGAGTTCGAGGCCACCCTGAGACTACATAGTGAATTCCAGGTCAGCCTGAGCTAGAGTGAGACCCTACCTTGAAAACCAAAAAAAAAAAAAAAAAAAGAAAAGAAAAGAAAAGAAATAGTTTATTTCATTAAATCCCCAAGCTCCCTGAAAATTCTCAGCCTGGCAAATGAATACATAAAGCACCTGAAGGTTACAATAAATACATGCGTCTAGAAAAAGCTAAGCTAGTAAAGGTCCACCAGGCTGCTAGGCTCCACATATTTCCAGAAATATTAATAGCCTATTAAGTATTGAGAGCACAATTCTTTCTTGTATTTAATGTATAACTTCTCCCTATATCTAGTAGTTTACTCTTCAAAGATTATAAACCAAATAGAAGAACTGGAAGTGCTCACAGGGCATTTCCGCTGCTGTCAGAATCTAATTCAATGCAAGCAGGAAATGCATGTTTTCTGCTCAACATAGTTGGGACTGTTCCATTTCATAGAATGGAATGTGGGCCGTGCCTTCTATTTATTCAGATATGTGTGTGTGCGCGCTCTCTCTCTCTATCTCACACACACACACACACACACACACACAACACACACTGGGGGAAATACCACCAATGGTAAGGAAGGGAAAATTTAACTTGAGAAAAGCTTCCTTGCAGGGAAATGAAAACAGATTCAGAGTGGGTTTGGGGAAGCTGCCAAATTATGAGTAGGAACATGTTTAAGAAATTCTTCTATTTTTTTCTGACACTCTGAAATTTGAGAGTTATCCTTGAGTTATCTTTGAAACAACCCTACCATTCCCAGATAAAGGTGCAAGAAGCAGTAGTGTAGCTACAAGAGTAAAAAGATTTATGTTCTGATTCAACTGACATGTGGTACATACCTGAGAAATTTTATATGCCATGCTTGGTGACTTCTCTCACTGTGACATGGCATGTGTACCAATGTATGCTCACTTTAGTCAAAGACAACAGCTGTGTTAGTTACCATTCTTATTGCTGGGACAAAACATCGGATGAAAATCATTTTGAGGATGGAAGGGTTTATTTATTACAGTCCCTCATGATTGAGAAGGCATAGAGCTTGGGGGAAGCAGGAGCTTGGGCAGCTGGTCACATTCAGTCCACAGTGAGGAAGCAGAGAGTGATAAATTCTAGTGCTCAGTTAGCATTCTTCTTTTAATATTTTATTTATTAATTAGATAGAGAGAAGCAAAAAGAGAGAGAGAGAGAAAATAGGCATGCCTGGGGATCCAGCCACTGCAAACAAAGTCCAGATGCATTGTGCATCTGGCTTACATGGGTACTGGAGAATCAAACCTGGTTCCTTTGGCTTTGCAGTCAAGCGCCTTAACCACTAAGCCATCTCTCCTGCCCCACATTCTGCTTTTTATCCAGTCTAGGGCTCCAGCCGTTGGAATGGTGCTGCCCACTGTTAAGGTGGGTTTTCCTACCTCAATTAACCCAATAAAGGTAATCCCTCATAGGTATGCACTGAGGCTCTTGTCCTAGGTGATTCTAGATCCTATCAGATTGATAATTGCTATAAACCATCACACCAGCTTAGGCAGGAAAGAGGGAGAAAATGTACAAGTACATATATAGTTTTCAATGATTTATGTGAATATACAAAGATATGTATGTACATTGATGCACATGGAATTCACTGAACAATTCCAATGATTGAGCTATTGTTTAATGAATGAATAAATGCCCCTAGAATAGGCTTCCAGTGTTTGCTCTCTCTTGATTGACATCGGTTCCTCAGGACTTCCTTCACTGTTGAGACCACTGACTAGAAGCTGCTTTTACTAAAAAGCATTGACTCCTCACTTGGGGCAACTAAACACACGATAAGAGCCTGGCATCTCAACTCTGCAGGCCTGCATGGTGATCACTCAGGGAGCGTCTATCTACTGGCTTTATCCTCCTGCAATGCTAATGCCACAGAGGTAAGTCATTGTGCTAACACTGTGCTCACCTTGAATTCTAGGAACTATGGAACCTCATAGGACAGATAGACTTGCCCTGCCCCTGTCCCAAATGAAAGCAGTTGGCCATGACCTCAGGGCTATATCCTGGAGTGAAAGTGGCCATCTCCAAAGAGACTGATCCTCTCAAGTGATGACACTGATAAGGACTTCTTTGGACCATTTTTGCAGCATCAAAAATGAGACAATGACCAACCAGACCACATTGTGACTAGAATTGCTTAATTAATTAGACTTATTTCTTATTTCCTTGTTCCATTTCTTTTTTCTACTTAAACAGAAAGTTCATGCTACTAACCCAAAATTTGGACATGAGATAGTTGCTGCTGGTTTCTTTCTAAGACCTACACAAGTACTTAGATAGCAAGAATCTAGATTAAGAGCAAAATGCTAGTAAAAGTTTGAATACATTGCCAAAAGGGTTGGGGCCACTTCAGTGGAGAGCACCCAGACATCTTCTCTTTATAGAAGTTTTAGAGTTGTTAGGGGTGTTGGCTGGATGGTGCATTGGTTTAATTGGCAGGTTCGTGTTATATAATAGTTTCTCTAGTTGGCCCTTTCCCTCCCATGATGCATCTGATTTTAATCAGTTATACACACGTATAAGATGGTAAATTTGGGTTTATCCATATTTACTTAGAGGACATAGTTTGCCTTACCATGATACATGTACCCAAAACCAGTCCAGGCCATATGACCCCCAGCGATTCCCATCCAAGAACATAGGGATCACAAGTAATGGTGAAAATAAGTTCATTGTTTGGAATGGAGTATGTGTGGACCTTGGTGGGGGCGGGGGGGAAATCCCAGGTTCCCAACAGGTCACTAGGGTCATTGTTTAGGAGCAGCAGCACGTGTGGATACTTCTCAAGACCAGCAGTGTCCCAGGTGGATAACTATCCCCGATGCTTGCTTGTCTAAGATCAATGGATCCCTTCCTTTGTTCCTCTTCACAATGTGGCCACGCTGAATCACTTCTCTCTGCTTTTGACCAGTCCTCATCTCTTTGATTGGCATGTTGGGGTAGGTGGCTAAGCCCAGCTTTTGGGTGCTATTGCAGCTCAAGCTTTTGAACTAAATGTCCAAGTTACATTGTGAGCATCTCACTGTGTACAAAGGTGATTCTCATGTGTAAAGACTATTTTTTCCATATAATATGACCTCTAAATGTCAGACACATTCCCCCCAAATTCTCCACTGAATAATTAGGAATTAGTTCATTATAGTATTGGAATTTAACTACCTATATTCAGGGACCTGGCCTCTACCTTAGAGTTTTTCCCAAAGCATACATACATACATACATATATATATATAAAATATTTTTCCACTCAATCTCCTTCATTTGAATTTTCACATGAAACTTGCAGAGAGGAACAATGGCTGCCTACCCTGTGGTAACAAGCATCCCTTTCCTTGGGGTACTAGGTCACCATGACTACAACCTCAGGCTCCAGCAGGGAGGAGTCATGCCTCCTTGCACTCCAAATGTGAGAGGTCGTGTGGCCCAGGGTGAGCTGGTGAATTACCTGTTAGCCTGGTCACCACAGTGATCCAGGGAAACACATGAGACTAGGTTCCGCAATGACCTTTCCTGGAGTTTTTCTTATTGAGTTGATAGGAAACAGTCTTTTGTACATTTGTAAGATCTAGGGAAATGTGCCCTCAGGCCATGTTCCCAGCTGGTACAGGGATCTTCACATACCAAGAGAGGAACAGGTGTGACTGAAAAGAGAAAGAGAGAGAGAGAGAGAGAAAGAATTGCTGGCATTGTATCCAGGGGCAGTGAAGGCCAGGTCCTGCCCAAGGCTTATTTTATTAGTTTTATTCTTCTTTCTTTCCTTCACCATCCTGATTATTGCTCCTTTTTCCTGAGCAATATAGAGTTAGGGAAACATTATGCGGTGGACTGAAATGACCAGGGTTTTACCCAGCATCATAAGTTCTGGATCTAGATAAGAAAACCAGAATATGTGACAACAGTGATCCCAAGGAGACAGAGTGGCTGTGATAGAGGAAATGTCCCAGCTCTCCCCTGCTCCAGCCAGCACTAGGTAAGATTGGCTCTGCCCTGTACTACTGCCTAGCCATTTGTTGAGTAACCAGCTCTCTTCACTTATATTTGATCTTCTTTCAAAACCCTCTTGTTTGTTGCCAAATCACCTAGCTGTGTGGTGAGATTCCACAAGTGAACATATGAAAGGACTTTGCTTGCAGTAAACATAGGACCTGGTCACAAAGACCTTGACAATGGATTGTTCCACCTGTGCATATACACATCCATGAGGCAGCAACAGCCCTCTGCTCCACAAAGAAAGATTTATAATGCTAACACATTTCCATGTAATTCATTTGGGGCTTGAAATGTGTGGGGTTATTTCCTCAAGCATATCACTACAAGCACGGAGGGAGAAACCTTCTTTCTGATGGTCAGTGGGGTAGGTTCCTGAGGCTGTTATTCTATACTATTCCAGCAGGTGACCACTAGAATGCCAATTTGGTTGAATTATGCATCTGCTCCTGTTTCAAATTATGGGGATCTTTTTTAATGTCAAGAAAATTTTCATAATAGCATCCTTCCCCCAAACAATAATCATTATGAATAAAATATATCATGAAAAACAGTTGTGGTGAATTAACTAAGATGTAAATGAATTAGAATTTTCTGAATTACAATCATATATATATATATACACACACTTGGAAGATGGAAGTACATTTATGTGTATAACATTTTAGCTAGTCAGTGAATAGCCAACCCAGGAAACTGAGAATCAGTTGCATTAACATCTTGGCACTTTAGAGACCTACATCCCATAGGTTGGGAACAAGTGTCCAAAAGTCCAGAGTTGAGAAAAAATAATGCCACAAATTCAACTTTAAATTTGTATTTTTAACTGGTCCACAATTCTAGTGATGTGCTGAATTTAAAGGTTAAAATTGGGCCGGAGAGATGGCTTAGCGGTTAAGGCGCCTGCCTCCTAAGCCTAAGAACGCAGGTTCCAATCTCCGCAGGTTCCAATCTCCAGTGTTTCCAATCTCCAGGTCCCATGTTTAGCCAGATGCAAAGTGACACAAGGGTGCAATGCCACACTTGACCACAAGGGACGCATGCATCTGGATTTCATTCGCAGCAGCTGAGAGGCTGCTGGTGCGCCCATCTCTATCTGTCTTCCTCTCCCCCTCTCTCTGTGTCTCTCTCCAAAAAAAAAACAGCTAAAATAATGATAGGGTGCTTGTAAATTGAATTTTGTTTTTGAGGCAGGAAAAACATGAATTTCTAGTTGCTTTGGAGCCTAACTTTTATCCACGGTAGACTGATCTAAGTCTTGGCAGGATACTAGACATAATTTGAAACCATGAAGGTATGAACCCAAGGGAACAATGTGTGCAGTGCTTGAATTATGTTCAAACTGATCAGGAGGATGGCTGGGGGGATTTCATTATTAAAATTATTGAACAGGAAAGTGCCTTCAAACATAATATAAAAGGCAATTTGCAATGACTGTTCTACTTTTACTCTACTTTCTATTCTTAGTGTGCAAGCAGTTTGTAGCAAAACCAGCTTTTTCATCTCTTAGAGTTCTTATATTTTTTTACAGAAAAAAATAGCTTTCATTTCAATAGCACCATGTAACAAACTGCTCTAAATTTAAGTTTCCACTGTCCTGGCCTCTTCAGTTCTGTTGGTGTTAAAGGGAGCTTCAGATTTTGGTAGGTGAGCAGATTCCTCCACAGCCATCACTACATGACCAGGCAGGTGAAGCTGCTGAGAAATTTTAAAGAACCTGAGCATGAATTACAGGTTTATTTCAAGTTATTCCTTAAACAAAGCAGCACAGTTTCTGTTTGTTTGTTTTTCAAGGTAAGGTCTCACTCTAGCCCAGGTTGACCTGGAATTTACTATGTAGTATCAGGGTGGCCTCAAACTCACAGCGATCCTCCCACCTAAGCTCCCGAGTGCCTGGATTAAAGGCGGGGGCCACCACACCAGGCTCAAAGAAGCACTTTTAAAGTGAAAGCAAATCAAATTTATTTTGATCATTTCTGATTGCCTTAGCTCATGGCTACATAAAAATGATCTTCATCTAAGGAACATTCAGCTATTTGAAGCAAAACCATGGCATTTAGAAATTGTATATCTAAGAATCTTAGAACATAAAAAGCACTTAAACAATGGATTTGGGGAGGAAAATGTTACTACTTTCCCTTCTAGTATTTTGGTTTTTAGATATGGACTATAAAACAGTTAAACTCTGGGGGTGGGGAAAGATTAACTAAGGAACAAAAGATAAAATGTGTGTTGAGGTATTGTGCACATTAAAAAGTATAGCAATACCTTCACAAGACCCTCATAATAGGAGAAAAAGATGATGACATCAAATTAAAACAGAGTAATGGAGAGAGGGAGGGGTTATGATGGAGAATGGAGTTCTGAAGGGGAATGGGGGAGGGGTGGGAAATATCATGGTTTATTGTCTATGAGTATAGAAGTTGTCAATTAAGGAAAAAAGCAACGCTGGGGCTGGAGAGATGGCTTAGTGGTTAAGCGCCTGCCTGTGAAGCCTAAGGACACTGGTAAATACCCACATAAGCCAGATGCAGAAGGTGGCGCATGCATCTGGAGTTCATTTACAGTGGCTGGAGGCCCTGGTGCACCCATTCTCTCTCTCTCTCTCTCTCTCTGCCTCTTTGTCTGTCTGTCACTCTCAAATAAATAAATAAAAATAAACAAAAAAATTTTTTTGATAGGGTCTCACTCTAGCCCAGGCTGACCTGGAATTAACTATATCATCTCAGGCTGGCCTCGAACTCACGACGATCCCCCTCACTCTGCCTCCTGAGTGATGGAATTAAAGGCATGTACCACCATGCCCTGCCAAAAATTTTTAAAAAGTGATGCTGATTATATATTAGTTAATATTTTAATTTGAAGCTTGTATCACAACTTGGTGTATCAACCGTTTATTCAGCTATGGACTCTGTATGTTTGAGATGTAACTGAATACAGAGCAGTAGACGAGCCTGTGCTTTAGACTCTGCACCCCTCTCTTGCACTTCAATCCCCGCTTAGTCTTTCACTCATTGTGAGACTGACTAAATCATATAACCTTTCATACCTTCATTTTCCCATCAGGGCTATATACTATAAAGATAGTAATGATGCCTTTGCATCTTTTCTACATGTTAGAAAATAAAAAATATTTTTATTTATTTATGAGAGACAAGCACAGAGAGAGAGAGAGAAGGAGAGAAAAGAGAAAGAATGGGCACCTCAGGGCCTCTAACCACTGCAAACAAACTCCAGATAGCATGTGCCACCTTTGTGCATCTGGCTTTACATGGGTACTGGAGAATAGAACCCGGGTCCTTGGGCTTTTAGGCAAGCACTTAATGATTGAACATTCTCTCCAGCCCATGAAGAGATTTTTTTTAAAGCTACCAATGTAAGGCATACGGCCCTAGACTCAAGCTCCAGCACCAAGAAAAACCAAACTGACCAAAACAAACTAATGTATTGTTCAGCCAACGTAGCTTTAGGAAAGTGTAACTTGGGCTCTGGCGGCTCACTGGAAATGCCATACTGAAAACACCTAAAACTGGCCTATCCCAACTGCAAGAAACACAGGCTAAAACTGGTTTTCAGTATCCCAATAAACATCCTCTGAAAGAACACAATGCAGGCTTTTTTTGAGGTGGGTTTTCAGTTCAGGCTTACACAACTATGTAGTTCTCAATAAACATCCTCATGAAATACAAGAGTCGAGCCAGGCGTGATGGTACACACTTTTAATCTTGGCACTCAGGAGGCACAGTTAGGAGGATCACTGTGAGTTCAAGGCCAAGCTGAGACTACATAGTGAATTCCAGGTTAGCCTGGGCTAGAGTGAGACCCTACCTTGAAAAATCAACCAAAAGAAAAGAAAAGAAAAATACAAGAGTCACAATCTTTTGATTGAGTCACATCTTATAAGAAGAAACAAAGACCTTGTTTTTTTATCCGTTCATGAACAGTACTGTGGTCAAAGCAGAGGAGAGAACTTCTTCATTCAATAAGTTCATCTATGCGTAAACTAAACTTAAGACTTCAGAGGGCTCTGTCACCAAGTTTAGAATGCCTCCATGGTGACCATCACCTGTACTGATTCCAAACCCTTATTTTGCTAACAAGAAACGCTCTCAGATCCTCTGTGACACAGAAGGAGTTGCACACAAACATGTGTGCGCTTTAGATGGGGCTGCTGACTGCAGAGTAGAACAGAACGCAATGGATTGAGGAGGGCAAACTCCATGCAGCCACACAGGTCTGGAGCAGGAGCAGGAACAAAGTCAAGGCTATTTCAGCCCCAGAGGAAGCCGCAGCATCAGTCCCAGCTTCTCCAAAGCATTTAGAGAGCAGCTGACACTTGTCTGATTATTTTCCTCTGTTTATGGATAAAGAGGCACGGACTTAGATTTCTAAGGCGGCAGCAAGTTGCTACACACTTAAGGGCTTAAAAAAGCACACTTATTATTTGGGCTTTAGGAGCTTTATGTATAGCCTATATTATGTTGAGATATAAACCGTCCATGCCTATTCTCTCCAACGTTTTGATCATGAAGTGATGTTATATTTTGTCAAAGGCCTTTTCTGCATCTATTGAAATAATCATGTGGTTTTTGTGTTTAAGCTTATTTATGTGGTGTATTATATTGACAGATTTCCGTATGTTGAACCACCCCTGCGTTCCAGGGATGAAGCCTACTTGATCAAGGTGGATAATGCTTTTGATGTACTGTTGAATTCAGTTTGCGAGGATTTTGTTCAGGATCTTTGCGCCTAAGTTCATAAGGGAAATAAGCCTCAATAACTGCAATGGGCTCCCTGGATACTCAGGATACTACTTCTCAACAATCCTGAGTTTAATCATATTTGCATAGTCCCTTCTGCCACATAAGGCAACCTATTCACAGGTACTGGGGATTAGCATGTGGATAAAGTCATTATTCTGTTTACTACAGTCACCATAGTACAAAACAGAGGTCAAGGCTGGGTTAGCCTCTAGTGCTGGAAGGGGATAGGGCACGGTGATTTGCACAGTCCCTCCTTCTCTGTTGCCAGGTGTTGGCTTGGGTGTGTCTGGAATGTGAAGCAGAGGAAAGACTTGTTCCCCTGTAAATACCATGATCTGCACAGTTTGGTGATATATATACAAAAATGTCTTAGGCCTGACAATATTTCCTAGTTCTTTTAAAAAATCATTGACGAGAAAAGGGTAGATATTGTCATTCTTTACCCGACAAACAAAGTCCTTTTTGTGGGTTATAACCATAACAAGCCTGCTCCAATCCTCCTGCCTACTCTTGCAGAACTCTACAAGCAAAAGTTTCCAGCAACTGTTTGTTCTCTGAACCCAAACTAAATTTCAAAGAATTCTCACCTGGAAGTAGGAAGCTCCTTGTCTGAGCCTGCCAACACCAGCGAAGAATGACACCAACCCTCCACAATTTACATCTTATTATATTAGGCCTTTTTAGTTAAAAAAAACAAAACAAAACATGATTTCTTGGAGCTTTTTAAATAAATGAATGATTCTCCAGGGAACCTCTTAAACGTTGTTCCAAAAGAAGTATTTTCACATATTAGACTTAAAATAGTTTTTATTTTGCATTTTAAATAAATTTTACTTTCCTAAGCCACAGCTGTCAAGGCAGAGTGGCTGTTGGGACAGCTTCAGGACTAATGTGCAGCTTGTGATATCTTCAGGCCAATTTTTCTCCCTGTAGGCAGTATGCTATTGTCACTGTGAAGGCCTCAACTAAGATGCCTGCTTGCCCCAGTGACTAAAAGTGTTTGCACAAAGAACCACTGTATGTGGGGAACAAAACGAGCTGGGAAACCGAGGCAAATGCTCTCACACTTGGGAAGTAGACAGAGAAAAATACAGAATGAAAAATAAAAGGTTCTGCCTTTCCTGTTGCCTGTTTGTTCTCTTCTATCCCAAGCACCATTGACCGTCTTAGAACAAAGCGCTGTGTCTCTTGACATCCATGTCGCTACCTTGATGCTCTGAGTACACCTTGAGAAGTCGAGAGCTTGAGCTGTCCTTCACCAGAGCCACCCTTATAGCCTGAGCCCCATGCTAGTTTCCCACGCCTGCACCCAGGACCACGGCCAAGCTTACTGGACGCAGCTGGCCTTCTTGACTTAAAACTTGAGTTGCACTTCCCTTTGAAAGTCAGGGTTTGGTTTTATCTGCCTTTTCAGAGACATTTTCATCCTGATTAGCAAATCCCTTCTCTGACTTGGAACAATGTATGTATTTAAATGCACAACTACTAGGAGTGGGGCTGTAAGTGGCAGAGAACTTGTCATGCATGAGGACCTTGGTGCAGTTCCAAGCATCTTGAAATATAAAAGAGAATAGAAATAAAAACCAATGGGATGGAAAATCTATTTGTGATGCCCAACACTGGTTCTTAGAACTCTCAGAATCTCGGGCTGGCAGATGGCTCAGTGGGCAAGCGTTCTCTTCTCATACATCCAAGGTCGATTCTCCCCAGGCCCCACGGAAAAAGTGAGGAGCCTCAGCACCTTCTGTAACCCCAGCACTCCAACAGTGAGATTGGAGGCAGAGACAAGAGAATTCTCCAGAAGCCTTTGGTGAGCAAATGCAGTTAAAAGGACAGAACAAGGTGGAGAGGGAGAGAAACAACTTCCTCAAATATGGTGGATGGCAAGAACCGACCTGAAAGCTATTTTCTGACTTCTAATGTATGGCACGGTATGCGTGCACCCACACTTATGTACAGGAACACATATACATATGTGTACACCCTTCCCCCCACACAAAAAATAAGGAAAGAAATCTCGGACCCTGGAGCTTGTAGCTCTCTGTCTTTCCTCAGGAATTTCCAATCCCAAAGAAGTCAGAAATGACATGAATCCTGGCATGGCACAGCAGCCAGGAGGTGGTGCTCCATGAGCCAATAGTTCAATGACTGGCTGAAATCCTAGTGTCTGATTGCCTGGGCTGCAATCCCTACTCTAGAGGATGGGGGAAGGCCGGATGCTGGCCTCTGGGTAATGTTCAAGTTCTGCAGCTGCTGCTGGTCAGGAAGGTACTGATTCAGCTCTGTCCTTGTGGGCTGCAGAACCTCCAGGACCTTGGCCTTGGCCAATCCACAGCTGCTGAGAGGAGCAGAGCTCCAGAGTGGCTGCACTTTCTGATTTCAGCACACTCACCACTACATAGGGAGGAAACATCAGCCTATTTGCTAGAAAAACCTTAGCTTTTCAAAAATATTTTGAAAGTATGTTTTGAAAGTATGATTTTATAAAAGATATTAAAGATTACAAGCCTTCTTAGCTAAAAAAATCCCAGGGCAAAAGTTCGTTGCTGGCCAGCTGCTAATGTCTAAAGAAGGAACTGAGGAGCTGGGCGTGGCAGCGCACGCCTTTAATCCCAGCACTCAGGAGGCAGAGGTAGGAGGAGTGCCATGAGTTTGAGGCCGCCCTGAGACTGCAGGTCAGCCTGGGCCAGAGTGAGACCCTACCTTGAAAAGAAAGAAGAAAGAAAGAAAGAAAGAAAGAAAGAAAGAAAGAAAGAAAGAAAGAAAGAAAGAAAGAAAGAAAGAAAGAGGGAAAGAAAGAGGGAAAGAAAAGAGAGAGAGGGAGAGAAAGAGAGAGAGAAAGAAAGAAAGAAAGAAAGAAAGAAAGAAAGAAAGAAAGAAAGACTTGAGAATATAGACATGTAGCAAGTTAGCAGCCTCCTGCTGAATTAAAGTTTCAAGGGTGTCTATTAAAGCTGCTTTACCTCAACTTGAATGTGTCTTTAATTCTTTTCGTACCATAACTATATAAAATATTTATAATCATACTTTGTTCTAATTATTTCTTTCCCCTTTCTCCCTCTTTTCCCAGTAAAACAATCAGTTCAGTTCCATCTCCAGAACTGAATATTTGATGCATTATATATAAATGGAGGATAAAAAGATGGCCTTTGCAGTAATCCTACACGTTTAGGAAATTACTGCATATGATTTCAAAATAGCACACAGTGGTGCCCTCACCCACTGGGCTACTGACACAATTATAAAATCAAATCATTGTAAGGAGTAAATAAAATGCTTTTTGTTAAAGAACAGTTACCTTTATTGTCATGGTTTTAACCCAAATTAAAAGCCAAAGTCAATATTATGGTAAGAAACTGGAGCAATAGGAAAACATTTCTGTATGGTTTACATTTTGACCATCAGGAAGAAAACTATTCTAAACCATGATGTGCAGAAAAATAAAATGAATTCAAATCTACCACGAAAACAAACATTTAATTGTATCCTGTGTGGAAGCTGTCAGAGCATGTTTAAATTAGAGGATAGGGTTAGAGAGATAGTTTAGCAGTTAGGGCACTTGCCTGCAAAGCCAAAGGACCACTGTTCGATTCCCCAGGACCCACATAAACCAGAAGCACAAGGTGGCACATGATTCTGGAGTTCATTTACAGTGGCTGGAGGCCCTGACACACACACTCTCTCTGCCCCTCTCTCAAATGAATTTTTAAAAAATTAAAAAGGTCTGATGTTTTTGAAAAAGTGAAAGGATAGTTTTTATTTGAAACACATCACAAATAGCTAGGCAAAATGGATTTGTGAAGGAGTAGAATAAAAATACCAGTGAGATAGTCATAAGTAATCAAATGTCAGCTGGCGGACTCATGTCCTAGTTATGAGTGTGTTGCACATGCATTGACTTCTATGTTCAACTGCCCATGTATGCCACATCACTCCCAGTTTGATTACTTTTTTCTGCTAGAATGAATGACCCTGACTGATTGTCTAGCACTGAACAAGGTTACCTACATATTCATCTGTAGATAGTTTTCTAAGTATAGACCATTGAAAGAGACTTTGTATGCAGTACGTTTGTTGTTGGTAGAGATGAATGCCATTGATGTTTATATGTTAATTATGTATCCTGTCACTTTGATAAAAGTGTTTATTAGATCTAAGAGTTTTCTGATGAAGTTTTTAGGGTCTCTTATGTATAGAATCATATCATCTGTAAATAGGAATATTTGACTTTTTCCTGTCCTAAACACGATGAGGAAGAACTCAGAGAAGCAATCCCATTCTCAATACCCTAAAATAAACAAACAACTAACAACAACAAAGACCTTGAAATACACTACCAAGGAAGTGAAGGACTTCGGCACTGAAACTTTTTAATATTGAAGAAAGAAATTGAAGGAGACATTATAAGACGGAAAGACCTCCCTTGCTCGTGGATTAGAGGTATTATTATGAAAATAGATATTTAACAAAAGTAATCTAAAGATTCAATGCAATCCCCGTCAAAGTTCCAATGTCAGTCTTTATAGAAATAGAAAAAAAATCTAAAAATACATATGGAAGAACACACACACACAAAAAAACCAAATAAACAAAGCAATAGTGAGAAAAAAGAATGACATGGAAGCAGGGGCTGGGGAGCTTGCTTGCAAAGTCTGCTGGCCCCGGGTATGATTCCCTAGTACCCATGTAAAGCCAGATGCTCAAAGGGGTGCATCTGGAGTTTGCTTGCAAGATCAAGAGGCCCTCGTCCATGTGTTTTTTCTCTCTTTCTCTCTCTCTCTCTCTCTTTCTCTCTTTCTCTCAAATAAATAAGAATATTTAATTTTAGGGCTAGGGAGATGCATAAGTTATCATCACACCTGATTTTGTGTTATACCACAGAGCCATAATAACAAAAAACAGCCTGATGCTGCCACCAAAAAGAGGAAGAAAGAAAGAAAGAAAGAAAGAAAGAAAGAAAGAAAGAAAGAAAGAAAGAAAGGAAGGAAGGAAGAGAGAAAGATAAGCAGGTAGATCAATGGGATGGAAAAGAGGACTCAGAAGTAAACCCACACGGCTACATTCACCTGATTTTTGACAAAGATGCTAAAAGCACACACTGGAGAAAAGACAGTCTCTTTAACAAATAGTGGTGGGAGAACTGGATGTCTACATGGAGAAGAATGAAGCTAGAGCCCTATCAGCCTGCCAAAACATCAACTCCAAGTTGACCAAAAACCTTAACATAAGACCTAAAACTATTAAAAGAAAAAGCAGGGAAGCATTTCACGATAGACATTCACTTTCCAAATAGAACTCCGTTTGCTCAGGAAATAATACCCCAATCAACAAATGGGAGCTTAGGAAATTTAAAAGGTTTTAAACAGCAAAGGAAACAATTGAATGAGTTAAGAGACAGCCTACAGGATGAGAGTGCCCATTTTCTCTCTACCTGCCTTTTTCTCACTCTCAAGTAAATAAATAAAACATTATTTTAAAAAATAAAAGAAGTAACAAATGTGGGCTGGTGAGATGGCTCATCAATTTAGGAGCTTGCCTGCAAAGGCTAACAACCCCAGTTCGATTCCCCAGTACCCACATAAAGCCAGACGCACAAAGTAGTGAATGCATCCGGAGTTCGTTTACACTGGCTAAAGGCCCTAGCACACCCGTTCTCTCTCTCTCTCTCTCTCTCTCTCTCTCTCTCTGTTTGCCAATAAATAAATAAAAATACTTTTTAACACAACAGCAACCACAACAAATGATGGCAAGGATGTGGACAAAAGGGAGCCCATATACACTGCTGGGTTGGGGGGCAACGTAGACTAGTATAGAGGTTTGTCAAAAAAATAAAAATAAACCTGGCATGGTGGCTCACACCTTTAATCCCAGCACTTGGGAAGCAGAAGTAGGAGAATCACCATGAGTTCAAGTCCACTCTGAGACCACATAGTGAATTCCAGGACAGCCTGGGCTAGAGCAAGACGCTACCTTGAAAAACCAAAAACAAACAAACAAAAACACTAAGAATAGATCTACTATACTTGTGGGTAGCGGCCAAGTCAGCATCTCATAGAGATAATCGCTCATCAATGTTTAATGCAGCACCACTCAAAATAGCTAACTTATGGAACCAATCCAAGTGTTCAGCAACAGAGAGACAGATAAAGAAAATGTGGTGTGAATACACAGCAGATTTTTATTTATTTGTGTATTATGATGTGGCAGCACATGTGTGGAGGTCAGAGGACAACCTCAGGGTGTTGGTCCTCTCTGTCCATCTTGTTTGGGACAGGGTCTCTCTTGTGGTTTGCTACTGGGAAGGCCAAACTAGCCAGACTGTGAGCTTCAGGAGTCTCCTGACTCCACCTCCTATTGCTGTAGGTGCATTGGGATTACAGGCAAATGTGCCACTTTGAGTATGGCATTATACGGAGATCTGAACTCCAGTTGGCAAGCTTGTAGAGTAAGCATCTTTAGCCGCTGA
The DNA here is from genome assembly GCA_036365145.1 of Orientallactaga sibirica. Taxonomy (NCBI): domain Eukaryota; kingdom Metazoa; phylum Chordata; class Mammalia; order Rodentia; family Dipodidae; genus Orientallactaga; species Orientallactaga sibirica. Next base: position 32,514,999 of record JAEOAD010000016.1, read on the forward strand.
GCAGTCTCCCCAGCCCCCACAATGGGATGAAGAAGAATGAAGTTATTTTGTTTGCAAGGAAAGGGAGGAAACTGCTGATAATCATATTAAGCAAATTAACCCAGTCTCAGAAAGACAAATAGAATATGCTTCTTTTCATTTGTGGTTCCTAGATTTTTTTTTTTGAGGCAAGCCCAACAGACTGGCCTCTTTTATAAGAGAGAGCAAGAGAAGTGAGCGAGTAAGAGGGAAAGAGAGAACTGGTGTGCCAGGACCTCCAGCCACTACAATCAAACTCCAGACACCACCTTGTGCACATATGTGGTCTTATGCATGAATCACCTTGTGCATCTGGATTACATGGGATCTGGGAAGTCAAACATGTGTGGTTCCTAGATTTTATAGATACATAAAATCATGTAATGTATATATGACATGAAATATGTGAAACTCTCAAGAGGAACAAAAGAGAAATAAGAGGAAGGCAAAGGGCACAAAAAGGGAGATATGGGGTGATATGCTCAGTGTACAATATATATTTGCATAAAATATTTTTAAAAGGTAAAGATGGGGCTGGAGAGATGGCTCAGCAGTTAAGGCACTTGCTTGCAAAGCTAAGGATCTGGGTTTGATTCCCTAGTACCACATAAAGCCAGATACATAAAGTGGTGCATATGTTTGGAATTCATTTGTAGTGGATAGAGGCCCTGACACTCATTCTTTCTCTCTCTCTTTCTCCTCCTCATCAAATCAATACATAAAATATTTTTTTAAAAAAGAAAAAGATGCTTTGTATAACTACGTACATTGGACTGTATGCATTTAGGTAATTTTGTTAACATTATTTCCCTTGATTTCCTAATGGGTAGCAAAAGATGAAGGAAAAATAAGATGATTCCTTTAGAAATTATTAAGGATTTAAGTAACTTACAAGAGAAACAGCGAAGCCCCTTTATCTGCTATGGTAGAATTCTATATACAGGGAAAAGTTCAAGAAAATATTGGTCAAGTGTGACACAATACCAAAAGTGCTGCAATAAACTATAAAGTTCCTCAACATCCAATCATGTTTTGTGGTCTTTTGTTTTAAAATATATTTTTATTGATTTACTAGAGAGAGCGGGGGAGGACATGGGTGTGACAGGGCCTCCTGCTATTGCAAACAAACTCCAGATGAATAGGCCACTTTTGTATCTTGTTTTACATGGGTCCTGGGAAATCAAACCTGGCGATGCCAGGCTTTGCAAGCAAGCTCTTTAACTGCTGAGCCATCTCCCCAACCTTTTCATTTTTAAGAGAATTTTTTTCTCTCAACAAACAAAATTATCATTACCATATGTGATAGTGTAAATGTATGACCCCATAGACTCTGGCTGGCAATTTGAGTCTCCAGTGGGTGGAGCCCTACTAAGGAAGAGGGAGGGATTTTTGAGTTTAGATCTAAGGTGTATGGAGAATAGTTTGAGTTCTGGTGGGTTTGTGGTGCTGGCTGCTGGTGGTGTCTCTGCTTGGATCTATAGAAGTGAACCAGCTATTGATGGTGTTCCTCTGGACTCTGTAACCCTGAAACAAACCTTTCCATAAGCTGTGTCTGGTTGGGTGTTTGTTCCAGCAACTCAAAGCTGACTGCAATACCATATATTCTCCTGTTAATTTTATAAGTTCAAAAAAAAAAATTGCCTCATGTTGAGTATATTTTCCTAGTCTCCAGATAAACCCTGATTTCTGCCTGGGCTCAGAACTGTGGTCCATGAGGTCTCAACTTAGATCTCAGAATGCAAAGTGCTATGTGGTGGTAACAGGTCCTATATCCTCTCTGTTCTGTAACTTCTTCCTAACTTCTTCTATCACCTTTTGCCTGTTCACAAGGCCAAGATTATATTTTAATTAAAAAAATTTAATTAAATAAAATACTAAAATAATTGACATTTTAAGTGTGTGCTTCAAGCAAACAGTGCCCATGCAGATGATTCAATGGATCTAAAACTAGTGTCAGAAGAAACAGCTGGGACACTATGGGCTCTAAAGGCCCCCTCTATCCTAGTGCAGATGAATTAGCTAGAGGCAGCTAATTCATAGGGATGGGAACTCTCAACCGTATCCTGACACCTTGAATTAAGATGTGATTACTATCTTGGCAGTCTCCTCCTTATCAAAGATAAACAGGGGGATGCAGTTGGCAGTAACCTATCCCTTGTTCTGGCTCAGAAAGAACCTGGCACACTCCCAGGGCAAATCCCAGAGGCCCCAATAGTCAGGTAATTGTTTGATTGTACCTGATTGTACCTGGGTTAGTCCTGGTTTCTAGAAGCATCTGATAACAAAAGGAATACAAAACCTGGAAGTAATTAGTTTCCATGGTTTTTGGCATTTTACTAGAAGAAAATCCAGGACTGCATTATAATTTAATGGAGAGATTTTTTTTTTCCAGCTGAATCTTCAATCAGGTCCTCTCCACCGCATCTTTCTTTTTCCAGACAGCTCTTATCTAGAAATGGTGGGTAACTGCAGTGTGGGTGTAGACAATGCAGGCTTGGAAAAAGAAAGTCTAAGAGTTAAACTGGTAAACCAAGAAACAAGCAATTATCCGAACAACACCAACCCCTATTCTTCTGTGTCCCCTGTTACTCAAATGACGTGGGTGAAAATGGCACATCTTCTAAATAATCTCAAAATTGCTTCAATTTCCCTTTTTGCTAGTGGCGATTTCCTTGCTTCGTGCTTTTTCAGCTGAGAGGTGTTTCAAACTAGAATGCAGGCAGCCATTGTCCTGTCTCTAGGGAGGCTGGGCTTTCAGAGGGATTAGCGCGCTTGGAAGAGCCTCTCTTCTCTCTGATCACTGTCCTCTGCTAGTGCTGCTGCTGACACTGAGTTAGTGTCAGCTTGAGCTCCAGACAAAAGTGCCCTGGGAGAGGCTGATGTGACAAGAACAGAATCTGGTCACACAAACCGGGAGTCCTAGCCTGACTTTTCTACCAGGTTCCTGAGAAAAAGACTGTAAATTGTTTAATCTCTACTTCAGTAGAGATTCAGTTTGTGGTCCAAGAAGGACAAGTTCAATATGTTGAGTATGACCGTTAGGTAAAATCGCATAGACTCAACAACAGTACCTGGGAAATATACCTCTGATGTCGCTTCTCTACCCCCTGGCAGAGATGGCCACACATCCTTGCTTTCCTGTTATATTGATATAATTATTAACAGCCCCTCAGTTGCCCCTGAGAGGATGATAAGTTACATGGTTGCTCTGCACCTAGGAGAAGGTTTTTATTTTAATTTTAATTTTTTGAGGTAGCATATAGAGATTTAAGTAGCATTCACTCTAGCATTTTCAAATACCCTTGGTTTTAGTTGGGTTTTGAACTCTCCTTCTGGTCCCAACCTGTCCGTGTAGAGGAACTTTTTAATGGCACGGAATGAAACACAGTCAAGACAGCCTAAATGAAGGGAGGAATGAAGGGGGAGGTGCAGAGGAAGTTCCCAGGACAGACAAAGGCCAGACCTGAGTCCAGAAGTCACTGTCTATCTCTCCAGGGCCCTGTATTCTCTCGATTGCTTCACTTTGCACATCTGCTTTTGTCTTTTGACAGCCTGATTTTCACACACATGCAAGTGGTTACAATTGCCTCCAGCTTTAGATCAGCTTCAGTTCAGGAGTCCACAAACACAAATACATTCCAAGTACTCTACCCTATAGGGCTAGCATCACCAAAGACTAGGTTAGCAGTGACTGGGAAAGAAAGAGCGCGCCCCATTTGGCAGGTCTTTGGGAGGGTTTTCTCTGAGATGAGGGTGTGGGCGGATGGGTGATGGAGAAAATAGTGCTGTAGTGACCCACCCCTCACAGATATTGTTCTGATGCTTCCTAAAGACACTTTTCAATCACTGCTCAAGAAAAGTGATTTCTGAAATCCAGTCAGACCTCTGAGGTATCATTTCTTCAAGTATTTTCTCTGTATGGGGTGACATGTAAGCTGTCATCTGTGCTCATATTTGACTGCGAACAGTCTTTCACCAGTGCTAGTCAATATATGCTTGTTTTACCAGTCTTGCTAAGGACAGTTTTAACTTGTACTTCTGAAAGTTTTCAAATAAAATGTCACTCACATAGAAGGAATTCATATGCTTAGGGCTCTGGGACTGCAGAACAAAGTAAACATGAAAATATTTACATGTTAGTATTCAAAACCAGCTTAAATTTGGATTTTATAAAACCGTAGTTTGTTTTGATATAATCTTTCTGATTTTGGAGTATTAGCTACTGTCTTGTTGCTATGACATGACAAGAAGCAACTTAAGGAGGAAGGGTTTGTTTCAGCTTATAGCCTGGGGTTGTTTGAATGAAAATGTCCCTCATAGTCTCAAGTCTTTGTGTTTAAACTTCCTACTTAGTTCCCAGCAGGTGAAGTCCTGCTAGATGAGGTATGTCACTGGGACCGATCTTGAGGCCAGCCCGTTGTGTTCAGAGCCAGCCCCTGATTGCTACTGTCTGCTGTAGATGTATGATGTGGTGAGCCGGTTGCTTTTCTTCACCACGATGAAGCTTCCCCTCGATACTATAAACTTGAAATAAACCCTTTCCTCACATAAGGTGTTTCTGGACAGGTGCTGTGTCCCAGCAATAAGAAGCTAACTGCTACACAGTTCACCATGGTGCGGAAGGCATAGTAGCTGGAGCTTGAAGCAGAAATGGTCATATTGTGTCCAAACTCATGAAGCAAAGTAGCATAAGTGCTGGTGATCACCTACCTCTCTCCCTTTTATGTAGTTCAGGACACCTACCCCAGGGAATGGTACCACACTGTTAAAATAACCTAGCCTCAAAAAAATCCCTCACAGACATGCCTAAAGATTTGTTTCTATGGTGATTCTGAATCCTGCCAAATTGACAACTGAGGTAAGCATCACAGAGTAAGAGCATTGCTCCCAATACACCACAGTCCCCTGCGACTAAGGACCAAACCCAGGGCAGTGCTTCTCTGCCTGACTCTGCACTCCTTGGTTTGCTAAGCGTGGACCGCACTTTTGAAAGAGAAGCAAGAGTGAGTTACTAGGGAAGCCATTTCAGAAACAAGGATCCTTTCTTAACTTCTCAGCTCGCCTAATATTTAAATATCTGTGTATACATGACCTGCATAATAGAAGGGAAAATATGATGATATCCAAATAGAAGAGAGGCTAATTGGAAAGAAGAAGGGATTCAGAGGAGGGGCATTGGAGAAGGAGGACAAGGGGTGATGAAAGAGAATTATGATCATGATATATTATCTATATTTTTGGAAATTGTCAATGAAAAGTTTAAAAAAACTGTGTATAGAGCTGGGCTTGAATGACATTTATCCTTTCTCCCACTTAGAGGGATAGATCTGGGCTCTCCCAATTCTCTAAATTATCCAATGAAATATGGAGCAAATTGCCAGACTTCCTTTGATCTCATTTCCTTTATGTTTATATTAGGAGGATAAGAAAGGACTCTTGTGAGATTTGAGCGCAATAATATGTAAACTATCTGGGATAATGCCTGCGTGGGTCATTCCATCTTACCTTTCTTTAGTTTCTCCCATATACATAGAAATTTCTCCCTCTTTTCTCAATCGCTTACTCTGTGAGTGTACTCTTATCTTAGTATTTGGGGGCCTCTTCAACAAATGTACAACAACAACAAAAGCAGAGGCGGTCAGGGCAAAGCATAAGGCTGAATTTCTGAAGCTTTCGGAGTTGCTTCTAGCTCTCTCTTTACAAATGTAAATGAGATGTTTTTTATATTGTCATGAACATCCCCCTTCCTTCCCTATTTTGATTTCACACACCATCTGGAAGCCAGAAATGAAAGGGTTACCAAAGAAAGCCAGCATGAACAATTTCAGAATTGAAGGCTTTAAGGGAGCAGTATTTGAGTGTCCTGCCCCTCCTATGGAGGCCACCTAGGACTCCAGGGAGGCACCATGGTCTCTTTAAGAAGCTCTGCTCACCCCTTGTGTTTGTGCTGGTTCAAGACCCTTTCCCCTGTCCTCATACACAGCTTTGGCTCCCAAAATCCAAGTCTAGTGATTCAGGCTGGCTTTGGGCTTAAATGGAACATGAATGAAGGCAGAGGCCTTCTTGTGTTTTCTTGGGAAAGTTTTCATGAATGAGTTCCCCTAGAATGGATTCAGAAGTAGGTATTTTTTTCCAGCTCTAGAGACTCTCTACCATTGAGGTCTTTCCCAAAACCCCACTACTGCAGGCCCTTAACAGAAAAAGCCCTCTCATTACTCAGCTATATTTGCCAATTGCTATTCACCAAGGAAGGAGAGAGCAAGAGTACTGCACGTCAGCACATGTGACACTCAGAGAGAAGGGCTCATGCTGCTCATCGACCATTGTCTCCCTTTTAAAAATCATTTCAAGTACATATCAGAAAAAAACAAAAACGAAAACAAAAAACAAAAAAACAACAGTAGTTCCTTGAAGACCCCTAGAGTCAAGGTCATGTTGCTGTGTGAACAGTATCAACAGTTCATCGGACTTTGATTTTCACACCAGGATAAACTGGAGGGATATGAAGTGGTGGGCTGGGGAGGGAAGGAGAATGGGGAGAAGGCAAGAAGCTGAGGAACACTGGCTAATGGGACTTTCAAAGGTATGGGAAGAGGAGGGGGGAAACTGCCCTTTGAGAGAGGGGGTCTTGGGTGATGGGCTGAGGTGGGAGCTGGGGGAAGGTGGCATTTGGCCTTCCTAGCCCAGGTGTACTCAGTTATCCTGAGCTAGCTTCAGCATGTGGGAAGAGGGAGGGGAGTGGGAAGAGGGCACAGGTCTGAGACTCTTACACTAAAGGTCATGCACCTCTTTCCACTACTGCCACACGAGGTGGAATTCTAAGGGGGGGGGGACGGTCAGTAAAGGACCTAACATCACAAGAAGTGAGTCCCTGAGTTCATGGGGAACCAGGCATATATGAGTCAGCTTTTGTCACTATTATCTTTCACAATGAGCCACCCCCCACAGCTCACTGGCTTACAATGGCATGCTTTCATTCTCAAACTCATGGGCTTGAGGATCAAAAGGGCTCAGCTGATCTCAGCTGGGCCCAGCTGGGCTTGGCTTCGGGCTGCAGGATGAGTTCAGGGTTCTTCTCCGTGTTCTGACTGTGAGTTCCCGTTGACAGGGCTGTGGCTACTGGAAGCCTGTCAGAGTAGATGACATGGGCTCCAGAGCTGAGCCAAACTGAGAAAAAGTACGTAAAGACTCTGTGTTAGTCATTATCACTGACATCTCATTGGCCCAAACAAGTTTTATGGCCAAACCTAAATTTAGTAGGGTTAGGTTATGCTGTGTCCCAACAAGGATAGGGAGCTGGCTGTTTGATGAATAAAAATCTATCCTGTCACACGAGATTCCATCATATGATTCCAGCCACCACTGATCCAGGGAAGGCTAGCAGCTCAGATTTGGGTGTACAGTTAAGGCTGATGCAGCACACCCCCCACAACCCGGGAATGTTGTCCATAGCATTTCTGAGAGGTGGTGATGGAGCTTCTGTTTAGGTGTGCCTACTCAGGAACTTCCACTGTGTTTGAAGAAAGAATTTTATCAGTTTTCCATGTTTGAAAACGTTTCCTTGTATTGTATAAAACCCATTTCAAGGGCTAGAGAGATGACTTAGCAGCTAAGGTGCTTGCCTGCAAAGCCAAAGAACCCAGGTTTGATTCCATAGGACCCATGTAAAGCCAGATGCACAAGGTGGCAAAAGTATCTGGAGTTCATTTGCAATGGTTAGGGGCCCTGGCCTGACCATTCTCTCTCTCTCTCTCTCTGCCTTTTTTTCTCTCAAATAAATAAATAAATAAATAAATTAATTAATTAAATAAAACCTGCTTCCTTCTTTTATTCATGGACATTGGTTCTGAACTTGGAGTGACACAAAACATTGGTCCCCATCCAGATGATCAAACTTTAACACCTAACCAGGCTGTGGCCTCTGTACTTGGCCTGCCTAAGCACAGGTCTAGAATGTAGGTTAAACCCTGATGCCACCACCTATAGCTGTGTATGTTGACAATGTGTTCATTTTATTCATCCATAAAATGAGGACAATAACAATATGCATAGTGTTGGGCTTGGACAAGGTGGCACAGTGCTATGACACACTGGAGTGAGTATGTGGTAAACATTGCCTGCCATACCATACAGCTGAACAAAAGCAATTGTCACATCCTTTTCAGACTAAATATTCTGGGTATTTTCAATTTGATTCTGAAGGGGACTTTGCCTGGTAGAAATGAGGTGAAAGAATGGGAGGAATTAACATAAGCAAAGGTGATATAGGAAAAGAAGAGTATGCTTGGGTGAAAATGCCCTTTGCTTTGGTAGGTCCCAGTCTGCTAATGCTGTCCAATACTGTCAGGTGGCTATGATCTCATCAGACATAGGAAACAATCCATGTTCTCTCTCCCTTCCTGGCACAGCCCAAGATAGTGCTAGACATTCTGCTGCCTACAAGTTGTTAAATTACACCAGCACGCACCCTTCCCACTCTTGACTGGCTCCTTCTAGCTGCTTTACAGCAAGTAGCCTGATATTGCATTTCTACAGGAGCTGTAGACGAGTCAAAGCAATGTTTTATATGTATTCTGATTAAATTTTTGCCTTGCATTTTGTCTACTTTTTATTCTTTAAGAGCTTTTAAAGTCTGTTGTGGTTTTCTGAGTCTGGATTTGTGTTTGTTTTAACCTCTATAATTTTGATCCATGTATCTTTATGATTTAATCCAGATCATGAATAGGTACATTTGACAGAACAGACCTAAGAACCGTACAGGAGTCCACTGAAGTTTATTTTCTGAGTTCTTTCCTTTACCCATCAAAACATATTAGGTATTTCTTACCTTCGCAAAACCCTCAAAATAGTAGAAAAAGATGATGACATCAAATTAAAAGAGAGACTAATGGAGAGATGGAGGGATATGATGGAGACTTGAGTTCTAAAGTGGAATGGGAGGAGGGAAGGGAAATATCAGGTGGTTTTTTTTTGTATGTAAGTATAAAAGTCAATAAAAACAATAATTAAAAAAAAACATATTAGGTATTTCTTAAGTACTTCTAGATACTAAAAATAAAAAGGTAAAAAAAAAAAAAAACCAAAGTAACAATAACAATAATTTCTACTGGTCTTAGGGCAGGGCAGAGGGTTAGGCATACAGTCACATACATAAATAAATAGTTTTAGGAAGTGACAAATATTTGGGAGGTGTATTAATTAACTTTTCTTATTGCAATAACAAATATTAGACAAGCAATAACTTAAGAGAGGGAGGGTTTATTCCTTGATTCAATGATTGAGGACAGTTCATCATGGTGGGAAGGCATGGTGAGAGCAGCAGTTCTAGGCTCTGGAAGCAGGAGTGAGAAGCTGTTGTTCACATTTAGGTGAATTGGGAAGCAGAGCTGACCCTTTAGGCTCACCTCCTGCAAGTCCTCACCTCCTAAAGGTTCCACAGTCCCCCCAAAACAACACCACTTACTGGGAACCAAGTGTTCAAACACATGAGTCTATGGGGCCATTTTACACCCAAACCATAAAGGAGAAAAGATAAAGGGTGCTAAGAAGAGAATCTGACAGGATGTAGAGTCCCCTGAGCGGTGCTGTCTGAAAAGGGAGAGCACAGGTGACAAGAGAGAAGGCTCTGCAGACAGAGGACACATCCCTGGTGCAGGCCTAGCTATGGGCCCTGTGGGTCACAGTGCAAGTGAAAGCTAGCCTTGCTGGTGAGTGGATAGCTGGGGAAGGGTATGGAAGCTGGACGTTTATTGAGAGCAGTAGGAAGCTATGTAAGGCTCTGAGCAGGGACATGGCATAGTAAGATTTTTCATTCATAAAGAACCATTCAATGTGGAAGATGCCTTAGAAAGAGGCAAGAGTGTCCATGGGGGAGATCACCAGGAGGATATGACATCAATTCATGCAAAGGAGAGGGAGAGAAATTGATGGATTCAAGAGATCCTTAGAACTAAAACAGACAGAACTTCTCAGTAGCTTGCACTGGAGGAGTGAGAAGAGGTGGAAGGGATCTCAGCTTCTCAGTTTTATAATGACATTAATGGTGGTGCCCTAACGGTGACAGGAGCACTGCAGACAGAGCAGATTTGGAAAAGCAATAGTGTAGGTTTAATGTCAGACATGTAATGTTGAGATGCCATTGAGGCTTTCAAGGAGAAATGTTGAGAATTAGTGATACCTTTGTGTGAAGCACTGAGCCCTGCTCAAAGCATGCTGTACAAGTGAATTCATTTATCGTCCTAGTTACTATATATGGCAGATAGCATCATTAGTTCCATGTCCAGCCCAGAATGCTGGAACACACAGCAAATCTGAAGAGAACTTAATATGCCAGTGTGGAACTAGAGGAAATTGAAAAGGATAGTGGTAAAATAAGCTGAAAATTGAGATAGAAAATCTGTTCAGAATCTGTGAATAGGAACAAAAGTACAATTGTGAATCCTTTCTATTTCATCCTGAGTTGTCATTCATCAGGCTGACCCACAGAGTACCTAATTATCTAAGAAAATATAGCACTTTTGGCTTTACTTTTTACTATGAGTTAAAGGCTTTTGTTCTATAAAGTTCTATTTTCTTGTATATTTGTACTTGGTGGAAATACACATGACTTCTACCCTGTAGAAAAAAATAATTTAAAAGGTTAAAACTCACAAGGACATTAACCAGTTTTGTATTCAGACTACAATCTTATTCTTTCTTTTCTTAAAAGAACTATACAAACCCCTTTTCCTGAAATGTTGTTAAAATCAGATTCTCCATTTTGCTGGTTCTGTCATTAATTATTGAGGAGAATAAAATCTTTGACACTTGCTTATCATCTACTGGTACTTAAGAAAAAAAACAACTTAAAAGCCAGGCATGGTGGTGCACACCTTTAATCCCAGCATTTGGCAGGCAGAGGTAGGAGGATTGCCATGAGTTTGAGGTAACCCTGAGACTACGTAGTGAATTCCAGGTCAGCCTGAGCTAGAGTGAGACCCTACCTCAGAAAACAAACAAACAAAACTTTAAAAAACATTTTATTTATTTACATGCCAGAACCTTCCAGCACTGCAATAGAACTCCAGCTACATGAGCCACTTTGTGCATCTGGCTTTACATGGGCACTGGGGAATCTAACTTTGATCATTAGGCTTTGCAGGCAAGCACCTTAACTGCTGGGCCATCTCTCCAGTCCTCATTGGTACGTTTTTAACTTGTGAGAATATCCTGATGGGAGACGTGGGCTTTGAACATCTTCAACTATCTTTGGAAGTTGTTTTACCAGACACAAATCTGCACAGGACCACCAAACCCACATCTTATTCCTTTCATTTACTCAATTCTTAAATATATATATATATATATATATATATATATATATATATATATATATATATATCTGGGAAAAGACAGTGTAAGATGTTTAATGCTCAGGGAATGGTAGAGAGACTGAAATATGAAAACAATAACTTTTATGGTCTATAGGGAAAAGGTAATTATCTAGTTACACTGCTGTAAGTATGGTATCTTCTCTTAATAACTTTATCTCCATAAAATTCATATGCTGAAATCTTTATTTATTAAGTAGAAGGTTGTATGGATACATCATATATTAGTACCATAATTTCGCTCCTCCCTGCCCCCATTCTGCTGAGGGCCCTCCTCAGTGGATTGCTGGATTATTTCCCCCTAGGTTTGTGGGTTAGGAGATGTAAGAACATCGGTCAGTCATTGTAAGTGGGGGACAGTGCCTCTGGACATTCCATTTCACTCTGGCTCTTATAATCTTTCAGCCCCCTCTTCTGAAAAATACCCTAGCAATGGCGCATGTGTTTTAAGTTGACTTTAGTGTTATGCAGTCAGCAGGTTCTGCATTTCTGCTTTGGTATGTTCTGAGTATCCTCTGTGTCTGTCTCCATGACCCTGGTGCTGGTTGATAGGCTCGCTATTGAAGCAGCACTCTTGCTCATGTCCCTAACTCCTCTCTGGGTTTACCTGGGCACTGGCTAATATACTAGGAATGATTTATCTCCTCATTCTCCAAAGGAGAATGATGTCAGGATAGGCTCGATGAGACAAGCATTGTGTGTAGCCTTTCTTTTGGCTAAAGACTAGGAGGAGATTCTGGTTGGAGTCCATGATTTTGATATCCATGGGATTCTGACTTAGTTCCCAGTTCCAGCTAAGGGTTCCTTTCCATTGAATGGTTCTTGTAGTCAGAGAGCTGCTGCTTACCCACCCACACTGAGTGCCACTGTTGCACAGGCATATGCTGAAACCTTAATACCCAGTGTGCTGGTTTGAGGTGGGCGTTTGGGCATTGATTAAATCATGATGGTGGAGTCCTCTTGAACAGGATTTGTGCCTTTACAAAAGAAGCCCCCAAGTGTTGTCTTGTTCCTTCTACCACAGGAAGGCACCATTGATGATGAGGAAGTGGCCTCGTCCCTAACTATAAAACCTGTCAGCACCTTGATCTTGACCTTCCAGCTCCCAGAACTATGAAAGAATGACTTCTGTTGTTTATAAGGCACCTGGTCTCTGGTATTTTGTTATAGCAGCCTGAATGGACTAAGTATTCATGAAGAATGTCATGTCAAGATTAGGAAAAGCAGTAATTCTAGAAGGAGGAAAGTAGATGTAGGTACCCGGGTTACTGACTTTTTCTGAAGAGGTGGTTTTGAAGCTCACATTCATAAACTGGACAAGCCAACAATCTTGATGTTGACTTTAAAATAATGTTCCTACATGGATCTTGTGCAAAGTTAGCAGAGGCAAGTAAGTGTGTGTGTGTGTGTGTGTGTGCGCGCGTGCATGCACACATGCGCTAAAAGGATTTTATTTTGTTCCAAGAATTGTGCTTGTTCCTTCACTGGAACATTCTACTTCTCATGATCACCCAGTAAGGCTATTCTTTCTGTTATACAAGAAGAGTGAGGGGACCTTTTAGAGTAAGTAGAAAGCCAAGTCTCATTATTGAGGTTTTCACACAGACCTCTGAATGTCAAGAGTACAAATGTTGGACTTTTTTTGAGAGAGAGAGAGAATTGGCATGCCACAGTTTTAGCCCCGGAAATCAAATTCCAGATGCGTGTGCCACCTTGTGTGCAGGATGACCTTGTGCATCTGGCTTATGTGGGTTCTGGTAAGTTGAACCTGGGTCCTTAGGCTTCACAGACAAGCACCTTAACTGTTATGCCATCTCTCCAGCCCCAAATGTTGGACTTGAAAGCTGTGAAGTATTGGTTTACTTCATGTTTTGGCCTCCTGGCTCAATGGCAGGTTGCTGTGGTCACACTGCCTCTGTGCACTCAGGATTACGAGCTGCATTCCTAGAGTGCTGAGAAGATACCTTGAGGTTTCAGATCTACTATTCACTCACTAGCTCCAGTCTAGGGGCTTCTAATCTCCCCATGATCCCCAAGAAAATCGCATGTAAGATCCTCACCATATAAGAATGCATCTAACTAGGCCGTACTAATATAAACCATGCTGTTAAGGATAAGAAATTTGATCCCAACTTATAGTGACCAGATCAGAGAACTTCCTTCTACAAGACCAAATGGCCCCTTCTTTACCTTCAGGAAAAACCTGGTGGTTTGCATCTACATGGTCTATTTTATTGCCACAAATATTTATCAAGCCTGTTTCAGTGTTTGGTTAACACTGCTCTGAAACAGAGATCACTGGGGAAACGGAAATGTAAAAGGTGCAGTCCCCCAAAGAGATTATCTTCACACATACTTTCTATTTTTGTTTCTACTTTCTCTTCTTTCTTCAGTCCTCCCTTCTTTCTTTTAAATATCCACTAGACCCAATACATGAACCCAAGTAGATGATCCAAAAATGTGTGTAAAATAAAGTAACTAATCAAGTGTAAGCTAGGCATAAAATCAATCCACCGTGAATAAGGGAAAGGGTTGCTAAGCTGTGAGCAGCTGCGATGGCCAGCCTAAGGTACCTCAGCTTGTTTTACAGACAGCGGGAAGCCAGGAGAGTTTTTGTGTAGATAATGGTGCTATCAGAACTGACTTAGAGGATGGCAAGGAAAAGAATAGTTGAGAGATGAGGAAGGAAGCACATGAAATTTGCCCAAATCTAATCAGAAATGACTTAATGACAGCAAAATCATCAGGGTGGAAACAACCAGGGAATCAACATGTTCTATGCAGCATGCAGATTTCATGAGGAGTGGCTCAGCCCTGTTTCGGGAAAGGTGGGAGGATGGGAGAGTGGAGGGATGGGGAGGGGAGAACAGTAGATGACTACGGTCCCAGGCAAAGCCTGCATGCCTCTCTTTTTCAGGAAGGTTCCTTCCTCGCTCTGTCTACAAGAACACACTGACTGTCTGTCCAAATCAGCTGCTGCAAGGTCGGGCTCCAGAAAACTATGAAATAGTGAAAGGCCTGTGCTCATTCATTTTTAAGAGACTGTAAGAAGCAAGATGGGGAGATTCTGTGTTGCCCTAACAAAAACAGCTGTGAGGAGGACAGAAATGGAGGGCAAGAAACGGAGGTGCAAGCTGAGCTATTGACACATGCAAAGCTCCTCAGGCCTCTTGCCTCCAGTGAGCCCTCTCCTGCAGCCACAGCTTCTCCCTGTGTCGTCGTTCAGAAAGGACATACCTAAGACTCTTGACAAATGAGCTATTTACAGTTGTGACTGAAGTAGGTTTGAATAAGTGGAGCAACTCTGGGCATCACTTCCTGCTTTCCAATTCCAGCATTTATGGAAACATTGTCTGGAGGTCTAGTGGCCCATCCAAAAAGGAGAGGAAGAGGAAGAGGCTACTACCTGCACCAGTCAGCAAGTACAAAGTTCTACTTAAAACAAGTAAATAAACTTTGATTTTAAAAAATAGCTCGATGCTGGTGAATTTAGGGGTAGTTGAATTCATGTTTAATTTCCTCCGAGTTTGGTACAATATAGGAAAAAATTCTCTTTTCTCTGAAAAGACACAGGACTCATGTTCTGTTAACTCGCAGTGGAGTGGAGGTCAACATTATAATCCAAGCAAAACTCATATGGAGTGGCAGCAGGCCTCGGATATCCAAGCATATGTTTAGCAAAAGAAACACCTCTGGAGGCATCACCATACCTGATCTAAAGATATATTACAAAGTCATTGTAATAAAACAACATGGCACTGGCATAAAAACAGGATGATAGACCAATAGAACAGAATAGAGACCCAGACTCTGGGTCAAGTAACTACAGCTACTTGATATTCAACAAAAACCCTAACAATGTAGATTGGCAAAAAGACAGAATCTTCAGCAAATGGTGCTGGACAAACTGGAAAAACATATGCAGGAAAATAAAACTCAATCCACACATCTCGCCATGCACGAAAATCAAGGCAAAATGGATCAAAGACCTCAATATAAGACTGGAAACTCTGCTACTACTGGAAGAAAAAATAAGAGGAACCTTCCATGATAGAGGAGTGAGAAAAAAACTTCCTGAACCAAACCCCAGCAGCTCAGGAAATTAAACAATCACTCAACTACTGGGATCTCAAGAAGCTGAAAAGTTTTTTCACAGACAAACATATAATAAGCAGAGCCAACAGATTACCCACAGAATGGGAGAAAATTTTTGCCAGTTATACAACTGACAGAGGTCTAATTTCTAGAATCTACAAAGAACTCAAAAACCTAAACAAAAAAAAAAAATCAAACAACCCACTCACAAGTGGGGCAGAGACCTGAACAAGGAGTTCTCAGAGGAAGAAATACAAAGTATGTTCTTAATAAAAATAAATAAATAAACTAACTAAATAATAAATAAATAATAAAGAGGTAGAGTTTGACAAATACATAGTTTTTTAAAGGCTTGGGAAATGGCTTAGTGGATAAAGTTGGGATACCTGAGTTTGATCTCCAGACCCCATGAAAAATTCTGGAAACCGCAGTGGCTTCTGTAATGCCAGTATACTAAAACTGAAGATGCAAGGGGAGATGGAGACAGGAAAATTTCATGGAAGCTTGATTCTGGTGAGCACAGTAAAGAACAACAGCAGAGCAAGAAATCCTGCCTCAAATGACGTAGACAGCTAACTCAAAAGTTGTTCTCTGGCCTCCACGTGGACATTACCGACACATGTGATCTTTCTCTCTCACTAGCACACACTCACACAAATAAATGACAATTGTTTTAAGGTTAGTTACAATGAGTGAAAATACCTCAGAAAGGAGCTCTAGTGAGTTGTTCCAACCTGCACGTTGATGTGTTTTTTTCCCAGTTGAGGGGTTACTTATAGGAGCATGGGTGTCCCAGTGGTAGCTGCATCACTGACAGGCCCACCCAGCATGGTGGTGACCCAGGAAAGCTCATCCCTGGCAGTGTCTCTGTGAAGAGTTGACTCTCCTCGGCAATCAGTCCATAAGCTCAGAGAGGAGCCTCGAAGACCTTGGTAGTTTGAACTTCCTCGGCCTTGTAAATTTCCTGAGCTTTCTGAGTCTTGAACCCACTGCTTCTCTCCAGGAGGAATTTGGAGAAAATTGGTACATGACAGTAGAATAACTCAACACTGGACAAATTAAATGGTGATGATTATTGAGATCTGCAAATTTTGTCATCTTCAGAATAAAAAACCATGAGCACAACACTTGCTACTTTCTGGAAAAGACAGATTCTTGAACAAAGAGTGAAGTCAGCATAGGTTAAATAGGATAAATGTTATTAATTTTTGAACACCATTGGTATTGATTAAAAATGATGGGGACTTATAAAATTGGATGAATGCATTGCATTTTACATCATGTGTGGTTATCAATTTATGGGGGCCAAGGACAAAATGTGGTTTGATTCAGGTGTCCCCCATAAACTTAGGTGCTCTGAATGCAAGGTTCTCAGCTGATGAAGATTTGGAAATTAACACCTCCAGGAAGCAGTGTATTTGGCGGGGGGGGATGGCTTATGGGTGTTATAACCAGCTCCCCCTTGATAGTGTTTGGCACACTCTCCTTTTGCTATGGTCCACCTTATGTTGGCCAGTGGATGATGTCCACCCTCTGCTTATGCCATTGTTTTCCCTGCCATCATGGAGCCTGTAAGCCAAAATAAACCTCTTTTATTTCCCCACAAGCTGCTCTTGGTTGGGTGATTTCTGCCAGCAATGTCAACCTGATTGCAATACTGGGGAAGGTTGAATCTCATCGTTGTTTTAATTTGCATTTCCCTAATGGTTAGGGATGTTGAACACTTTCTTAAGTGTGTGCTAGCCATTTGTATTTCTTCCTTTGAGAATCACCTATTTAGTTCTCTGCCCCACTTTTGGAGCGTGTGTGATTTTTTTATTGTTTAGTTTTTTGAGTTCTTTGTAGATGCTAGATATTCAGCTTCTGTCAGTGGTATAACTGACAAAGATTTTCTCCCATTCAGTGGGTAATCTACTAGCTCAGCTTATGGTATATTTGTCTGTGTAAAAGCTTTTTAGCTTCATGAGATCTCACTGGTTGAGTGGGCTACTGGGGTTTTGTTCAGAAAGTCTTTTCCCACTGCTACATCATGAAGCTTGCTTATTTTTTTCTAACAATAGGAGAACAGTTTCAGGTGTAATATTGAAGTCTTTAATCCATTCGGACTTGATTTTTGTGTATGGTGAGATGGGTGGTTCTAGTTCCATTTTTTTTACATGTGGTTATCCAAATTGTCCAACACCATTAGTTGAAGATGGTGTCTTTTTCCAGTCTACATTATTGGAACCTTTATCAAATATCAAGTAGCTATAGTTACCAGACCTAAGGACCAGGCCTCCTTCAATTCTGTTTCATTGTCCATATGTCTGGGTTTTTGTTGTTGTTGTTGTTGTTGTTTTTTTTTGTTGTTTGTTTGTTTGTTTGTTTGTTTCGCAAGGTAGGGTCTCACTCTAGTTCAGGCTGACCTGGAATTCACTATATTGTCTCAGGGTGGCCTTGAACTCATGGCGATCCTCCTATCTCTGCGTCCCAAGTGCTGGGATTAAAGGCATGCACCACCATGCTTGGCTGATATGTCTGTTTTTATGCCAGTAGCATGCTGGTTTTGTTATTTTGTTACTATGGCTTTGAATATAGCTTTAGATCAGGTATGGTGATCTCTCCATAGGGGTTTCTTTTGCTCTACCTCTTCATTTTTTCTTTTTGAGAAAAGAACATAGTAGATTTTAATCATTACTTGTAACACTCAATTAGCTTTTTTTGTAATCCCATGCTTCCAAGGCAGTATATAAATTGCATAATAGCCAATGGCAATAAATAGAAAAAATTCACATTCAAACTAACTCCTTAAAAATGTACACATAGAATTGAAGTTGAAATTTAAAATACCACCCAGTTTCTTTTTTTAAAAATACCTCTTCATATTTAACAATAAAGAAATCTATAGGGAAATTATATTCTTCTTCTAGCATGTGTAACCAACCTATAAATACATAGAGGGGAACTATTGTTTTGCTTTAATTGCTTTCCTTTCCTTTCCCTTCTTCTTTTCCTTTTTTCTTTTTTTGTTTTGAGGCAATCCCAACAGACTGACATTTTTTTTTTTTAATGAGAGAGACAGTGAGAGAGATTGCAGCCCCTCTAATCGAACTCCAGTTGCATGCATCACCTTGTGCACATGTGCAACCTTGCACATGCATCACCTTGTGCACATCTGGCTTATGTGATATCTGGGGAGTTGGACATGGGTCCTTAGGCTGTACATGCAAGCGCCTTAACCACTAAGGTATCTCTCCAGCCCTATTGATTTTCTTTAATATACAGATATATCTTTATTTCCTACATCACACTAGTTCCTCTTAGTATTTAAATGGAAATATAAGCCCTTTCAGAAGGCCTTGGAAGTTTTTGAGCAGGAGATAAATGAGTCACTGTTTGCATTCCTTACCTTCAGATCACTAAACACTTTTTTTTTTTTTTTTTTTTTTGAGACAAAGTCTCACACAGCCCAGGTTTGACTCACTGTAGCTAAAGATGACCTTGAATTTCTAATCCTTCTGCCTCCACTTCCCATGTGTTGGGATTACAGACATGTGTTACCACGGTTCTAAGGACCCAAATCAGGGCTTCAAGTAGGTTAGGAAAGCCCTCTACTGGCTAAACACATCCCAATGAATGTGACAGGTAGGGGTGATTTGTGTATTCTAGAGTCAAATGCCCTCCTTTGCTAAGAGAACATTGACTTCTGGAATTATCAATATCAGGAGAAGAATCATGACTGATCTGGGACAATTATGACAAACTTGTTGCTCTTTTCCAGTGGCTCTTCTAGCGATGGCCACGAACCCTGCACTGGGTAATAAGTGATAAGGCAACTCTGCATTGGATTTTAAGAAAGTATTTAGTTTGCCTTCCAAAAAAAGGTGCACGAGGAAAAGCTCTTCCCTCCTTTTCTGATTTGAACACTGTTAGGTAAGGGCTTCATTTGTGGACCAGGAAGTTATAAATCTGAGAATGAGAGTAAGCATCTTATGTGATGGAATAGAAGCAGGAAAAGAGCCTTGATGACTTAGTCGAACAACCAAACTCATTATATGCCCTCCTTCCCATTTCTTTATTTTTAAAGATTTTTATTTATTTATTTATTTATTTATTTATTTATTTATTTATTTATTTATTTATTTGAGACAGAGAAAGAAAAAAAGAGCAAGAGAGAATGGGTATGCCAGGGCATCTAGCCACTGCAAACGAACTCCATATGCATGCACCACCATGTGCATCTGGCTTATGTGGGACCTGGAGAATTGAACTGGGGTCCTTAGGCTTCACAGGCATGTGCCTTAACTGCTAAGGCAACTCTCCAGCCCCACCAATTTCTTTTAACATTAATCAATCTTATAAATAAAGCCTGTGAATCTAGTTGAATCTAATATATAAGTATATGTTGATATAATCATTAACATAATATTGGTCATTATAGAGGATATAGTTTAAGAGAAAATATCATGACTAGGGCTAAAGGGTGGAGCAAGGCGAGTTAGAGAAGTTATTCAGTTAACCACTACTAGCCTAAAACAACAAAAGACCATTTCATGTTCCTGAACATATGTTAAATCTTAACACAAATCTTATCATGACTCCCTAGGGGGCCACCACATCCTGGTGATAATCCCCACTAATCTTGATGCATCAGTTACTGTCAGGTTTTAGGAGGACTAGGGTTCAAGAGACATGAAGTCAGATGACCCTTTAGGTAAAGGATTTATTACAAAGCAGTGGGATATGAAGAAAAGCTTTAGCTCACCCAGGGAAGACAAAGCCTGTTGTTTTAAGGTCCCCTAGGAGAGAGGGGGGCATTGTGCCATGAGGAAATGGGTCCAAGGTCATTTTACATCACCAAAGTAGACTTATTAGATACATTACTTATTTATTTATTTTTGGTCTGGCTGAAGCAGGTGTTTAAAAGGTTCCAAGGACATTCTTGCATGAGGAGTGTCTGGAAGAACAATGGGCCTAGTTAGTCTGAGACATGACAGCGGGTACTTGTTCTTCTGCAGTTCTTTTCCATTTAGACTCTTACTATATGGACAGGCCTATTCCCAGGAAGGGGAAGAGACGTGGCTCTTGTTAGAGCTGTGGGGGGAGGAAGCAGGACTGCAGGAGGGTGTGGGCAAGTTCATGAGGCTCTTTTCAGCAGTTGGGGGTGGGTAGAGAGAGATTGCAGTCTAACAGAACCTTGATTTTTACAATTAGTAATATGCCCAGTTCTAAGAGAGGAATCATGACTGCTCTGGGACCACTGGGGTGATGTTCCTTGTAGCAGCTGCTGAGGAGCCTGGGTTTGAACAGTTATTTCTCCTTATGGACTGTTCTCCGGTTCTAAAGTTTTCCCCATTTAAAACAGCCCTGCCTCTCCAAACAATAGCCAGCGTGAAGATAATGCTGACAACTTGTGCTTTTCTTCCCAAACTTTTGCTATAGAAGTATTCTTAGTTCTGGGTTCAACATACATTTTTCCTGTT
Source organism: Orientallactaga sibirica (assembly GCA_036365145.1). Lineage (NCBI taxonomy): Eukaryota > Metazoa > Chordata > Mammalia > Rodentia > Dipodidae > Orientallactaga > Orientallactaga sibirica. The sequence goes on from JAEOAD010000016.1 coordinate 32,535,943, forward strand.
GATGTCTGGTCTTGATGCTGGAAGTTGTGGGAATGTGTTTCAGGACCATGTTCGTCTTCTGGCTTGTCCATGAAGTGACTTAATGGCTTCTTTTATTTCCGAGATCCCTCAGTCCTCAGAGGATTGGTTAAACCAGGTCTCACTCTTTCCATATCCACTCTCCCCCTTCTAGAAAGCTGCTGGTGGCCATAGCTGTGCTGTGGAATTGCCTCACCCAAGGTTAGAACCAAAAGAGTGGGTGAATGATGTGGAGATAAAAAAAGAAACAACTAATTCTTTCTCTTCCATTTGGGACAGCTCTGAGCAGTCATCTCTATGAGCTGGCTATGCTGCAGCTGCCCAGTGATCTTTGTTACTGGAAGGGTCAGAGCCTGACCCTGGCAGCCCTCCCAAACTTGGCTTAGACACAAGTTGTCATGTTGCTCTTATAGAAAGAAAGCATCCAGATGGGAGGAAAGTTTAATTTGCTTATAGTCTCAAGGGGAGCTTATTGATGTCAGGAGAAGGCATGGCATGAACAGGGCTGGACATCACCTCTGCATAGTAGATGGAAAACAGCAGCAGGAGAGTTAGCCAAATTCACACTACAAGGTAGGTGCTTGTTAATCTCAAGGTCCACCCCAGCAACCCTCTGTCAAGGCTTCACCTTCCAAGTTGCCATCAGCTGGGACCAAGCATTTGGAACACACTAGTTTATGGGGGACATCTGATTTTAAAGCATCACACCTCAATCATCTAGTGAAAGACACACACATCTCAACTTGCCATCAGCACGCTGGGATTACAGAAGCCCACCACAGCTTGTAGGGATGTAAAGTCAGCTTCCAGCTTGCACAGCAAGTGTTTTATCTGCAGAGCCATCTCCCCAGCTTTTCTTCGTGTTACCTTGCTCCTTCCTCATTTGTCCTCCACAGAGCATTTCTCAGTAAGCCTGCACACAACTCTCTCAGTGTTTGCTTCCAAATGGAAGGTAATTGGTCCCAGAAATTGTTATAGAAAGCAAACCCAAGACTGGATTTTGAAAGGAAGAAGAAAAGAACAGGCGATTTTGGATATTGACTACTCACCCACTAACTAGCAAGGGGGACACTGTCACCATGGCAGACAGAAGGTCTGACGTGTGCAGCTGTTAGAACATTCACCAACTGCAGTGAGGATGGGGGCTGATGGGAAGTGTATGTGGGACAGAGCAACAGCAAGGCTCCTGGTGTTTGAGACACAGAGGAAATGGCGATCAAAATGATTGTGGCATTGGGTGGCTGTTACAGCATGCTACTTATCTGTCAAAAAAGAGTCAATTACAGGCTCAGTGTGACTAATCAACAATTCAAAGAAAATTTATGAAAATCCAAGGGCCTCTTTGGTAAGGTTTAATAAACTCTAACTTCTTACAGCCGGAAGGCAAACCTAGAGCAGGGTCAAACTCCAGACTTCATTTAAAGGTTTGCAAATCTTCAGAGAGAGAGAGTTGAAGTCTTAGCCCCAGCAAGGCTGGGATAACAAGGCCAGGACACTAAATAGAGAAGCTGAACACTGGAATCTGTGAATATGTGGCCCATGCTCTCGATAAACTTGACAGGCCACCTGGCTTGTAGAAGTGACCCATTTCTCATTTGGGGACGATGATAACCATCTTTACCTTGCCTAGAAAATCAAGCCTTAAAAAGATGCAGGGAGCAGTAATGTCAGGGAAGTTTTAGGCTCACGGTGATCTTGGCCATCCCATAATATCTCCTCCAAAGTTCAGAACAGATAACTGCACCTCATAACCTACCTCTGAGAATTTCAGCTCTAAGTGTGCGTCTTTGGTTCTCAAAGTAGCATAGTTAGCAGTGGAGAAAACTGTCTTGGCCCAGTGATCATCCTGTGACATGGAAGGGTGTGAGTGGGGCCCAGAGCAAACACAGCCAGGCACAGCCCTGCTGCTTGGGTCACGTGACTGAGCAGGCTCTTTAGTGCTAAAAGTATTTGAGGTGGGAAACAACACCTGGGAGAGTTTACAGTGAGTCTCAACAGGACACTCCCAACCTACTTAGTCAAAGATCAGGCTCAGTCAGCAGCCATTCTCTGCAGCCCAACAGAGGTGAATCTGGAGTTTGACACAGGTCAGGCCACAGGAAGGCTGAACAGCAGGGATTCCAGGTCTTAGCAACATGAATTAAGAGCAAGGTAACACTTTTTAGGTAGTTAGCAAGGGACACAGCCTCAAAAGAACACAGATGCCACTCTGTCCTGGCAAGGCTAGAACTCCAGCCTGACTCAGTCTGATCTAAGAAGGTGATAAGGAGAAGTTCCCTGGATTTTTTCTTCTTGAATCTTTCCTAGACTTGGTGCCCGTGGCTGGGTCCTTCTTGAGACAGGGCTCCTCCTGGGCCCCCCAACCAATCGAGGTCCTTCATATACGTTTGAACTTGGCCACGAGGCTTATCTAATTGAATGCCTAATTCATAAAGGGACTTGGTCCAATTTCCTGCTTTTCCTCTCCCCTTCCCCTGGGAAGCAGGGGAACACTTTCTTGGCTTGGGAGTTTTCCTGCTTTTCCCCCTCTTGTTTCTTCTCTCTCTTAATAAATCTTTCACAGTTTACTCTTCTCTGTGTGTCTGTGCGTCAGTTCTTCAGTAATTGTAGACATGCACTTGAAAGCCACTGGCTTGGCGGCTTGGAAGTTTCTTGGAGGAGGTCCAAGCAACCCAGAGCTCTGTCCTGTAGCACGGGGACAGTGGCCATGCAGCCTGCACCCACGCCTGCAGGAAGGACTTTGAACATGAGTGTTATAGCTAGAAAAGCTTCTTACCCAAACTCCCAAGTTGAAGTCCAAACATGCAGTACTTTAGAATGTATTTGGAGATACGGTCTCTAAAGAAACAATTGTGTTTTAAAGAGATTGTTGAGGTGGGCCTAAATCCAGCGTCACTGGTATCCTTGTAAGAGAGCAGGGTACAGACACATGGAAAAGAAAGATTGTGTGAGGACTGGCACTGCAGGAAGGAAGCAAGCAGCAAGCCAAGGAGAAAGTCAGAAGAGACAATGCCTGCCAAGTCCTGGATCTTCCACAGCACAGGTTTTTAGTATTGCTTTTTATTTTGTATTTTTTTCTGTTCATTTTTTTATTGACAACTTCTATACTTACATACAAAAAACACATGATAGTTCCCTCCCCTTCCCCCATTCCACTTTAGAACTCCAATATCCATCATATCCCCTCCCTCTCTCCATTAGTGTCTCTTTTAATTTGATGTCATCATCTTTTTCTTCCATTTTGAGGGTCTTGCGAAGGTATTGCTAGGCACTGCAAGGTCATGGATATCGAGGCCAATTTCTGTCTGGGCAGTTGCATTATAAGAAGTCATACCCTTCCTTTGGCTCTTCCATTCTATCCACCCCTCTTCTGCAATGGTCCCTGAGCCTTGGAGGGTGTGACAGAGGTGTTTCAGAGCTGGGCACTCCTCCAACCCTTCTTCTCAGCACTATGTTTCCTTTTGGGTCATCCCAGTGGTCATCGCCATCTGAAAAGAGAAGCTTCTCTAACCAGAAGTGAGAGTAGCATTAATGTGTGAATATGAACATTAAGTGTAGTGCTTTCAGGGCAGCTTGGTGGGAATAATATATACATTTAGTCAGACAAGAGCAGGCTTTATACCCCTAAAGCTCATGACCTCACCTGCCATAGACTTTTGCTTAGGTTTTTCAGTACGAGGCATGTATTCCCTCCCATAGAGAGGGCCTTCAGTCCAATTATGGAGCAGTTGGTTACCCCAAGAGTAGACATGCCACTATTGCACCCATTCAGTCATTGGGCCTGGATGGCCAAACTTGAATATTCAGTGTCCACTGTTTTCACTGCTGATGACTTCTGTCTCCCATATGGCTGCATGCAGTGCAGCTTTTTCCAGATTTCAGTTGGCTGGTCTACAGGGAGAAGGTTTTCTACTCAGCACCACCTTGCTTTTTAAATTTTTATTTGTTTGTTTGTGTGTGTGTGCACGTATACACGTGCACACACATGTGGGTGGAGAGCACTGGGGTCTCTTGCCACTGCAAACACACACTAGACACATGCTCCACTTTTTGTGTCTGGCTTTACTTGGGTTCTCGGGAATTGAACCCCAACTGGCAGGCTTTGCAAGCAAGAGCCTTTAACTGTTGAGCCATCTTCCCAACTGCAAGGTTGTTCCTAGAGCCACTCAGTTTGTGGTGTGTTACGACAGTGCTAGCAACTAATAGAGTGAAAAGGAGGAGGGTACCACAGTAGTTGGAGCAGAATAGACTCGGAACAGCTTTGGTTATATTTTATGGGAGGTTTTAAATATTTTATTTATTTATTTATTTATTTGAGAGAAAGAGGGAGGGAGGGGAGAGAGAGAAAGAGAGAGAGAGAGAGAGAGAGAGAGAGAGAGAGAGAGAGAGAATGGGCACACCAGGGCCTCTAGCCACTGCAAAATGAACTCCAGGCGCATGGGCCACCTTGTGCATCTGCCTTAAGTGGGTCCTGGGGAATCGCACCTGGGTCCTTTGGCTTTGCAGGCAAGCACCTTAACCACTAAGCCATCTCTCCAGTCCTTATGAGAGGTTTTAAGTATACATCCACATTGAGTGAAAAGAGAACTAGAGTGGGACTAACTGGTTGCCCATCCCAGTGTGATTTTTACATTTCCTCACAAGTTTTAGCTTCTTGACCTGGCAAGAAATTGCTCATGGTACTTTGACGACCTTCATGACACCTTTTCATCATGAAGAGAGCTGCTGTTGAGATTTTCCCATCACCTCAGTCATGGGAGTGACATACCCTTGAATGTGTAGATCAGGCCTTGAAGCCTAGGAAACATTTAAGTAGTCAAATCTAACTTAATAAAAATTGAGTTAATTAAGTAAACATGTCAACCAATTTTGAAACTCATGAGTTTTATGCATCTTTCCAATTCACTTGTGTTGACTCAGCAAAATCACTTTGCTTTGTATGTAATAAACACTTCAACTTATTTTGTTTGAGTTAAGTAGAGTCTATCTAAGCACCAGCATATGGCTAATTTTCATGAATGAGCCACATCAGAATCTATCATAACAAAGCTCAATTCATATTTATATACCAAACAAGCAAACAGTGCCTTGCAAAATAAGAAGGAAGTATGTCTAGGTATTGGGGCCTCCTAGAAATTCAGTAGTTCTCACTGTGGCTTTTCTAAAATCTGAGTTTCAAATGATTCTATTCTGTTTCTTTTGGGGTGGAGGGAGAGAGAATTGACGCTCCAGAGCCTTAGCTACTGCAATTGAACTCCAGATGCTTAAGCCACCCAGTGCACATGTGCAACCTTTGTGTTACCTTTGTGAGTCTGGCTTATGTGGGATCTGGAGAGAGATCTAACAGGTCTTTAGGCTTCACAGGCAAGTGCCTTAACTGTTAAGCCATCTCTCCAGCCCATCATTTTGGTTTTATTTCCTGGTTTTTTTTTTTTTTCTTTTAAGTTATGCAAGGCATGATGTAGACAGTTTGAATGTGTTCAACTTAAGAACCCACTCTTCCAGTGTCCTCTGTATATTTTATTCATTTGGATTCAATCATTTTACTAGTATTCAATTTTATTAACACACATACAAGCATGAAAATAATTTATCTTCATTTAGTACATAATAAATTATGTACCATACACTAACAATTAAGTTGCAGGCACTTTTGGAACCAAAAATAAAACCATATTTATCCTGCATACATTTAGCTACACAAGATCAGTGTTATTTCACTTAAACTCTGTATTCATCAGGTTCAAGAATAATTATAAATTGGGAAGTTTTAAACTTCCATATTTATAATGTTCTTCACTGAGTGGATGCAGAGAGAAGGGAAACGAGCTGACAGTGGTAACTATTTTTATTGTTTGTGTATATTTTGTCACAAATACTTAAATGTTATATAAATGTTACTAATCAAGTCTTTCAGCTTCTTGGGGAAGGTTTTCTGAATAGGGAATTTGCAAACAACGGATGGGCAGTTGAATACACACAAGATCAGGCTCCAGGGGGTTCGCATTCATTCTTGTAATTGTTTCCCCATATTCTGACTTAAATTGGGTTGTACTGAAGGATATGAGGTAGGAAGAATATTTTCACAGAAGGTCTCTTATGCAAGGGAAGGACAAACAGAACTATATTTCTTTGCTCTTCCTACACTTACAATTTCATTCTTTGTTCTACCCCACCACAAAGACACCTTCTTCTCTCTTACACACACACACACACACACACACACACACACACTCGTGCTGGTCATCTCCTGCACGAAGCAGGAGTTGAATGCTGATCTCTAGACTGCCCCGTGCTCTTTCTGCTTTTCCATACTCTGCTACAATCGTGGAAGCCCTTTCCTCCCTCTTTTGCCTTCAATTCTTCAATTCCAAGGCCCACTTTGGCTCTTTTGCTTTTCATTGTTGCTATGCCCTCTATGAACAGTATGACACTTTGGGTCTTAAAACTTTCACCTGAGGTTGTAGGAGAGCGGGAACAGCCCCCACTGAGTCAGTGCAGTCAGTGTGGGATAGGAATGTGAACGCTTCTCTATAAGAGACATGGCCTAGGGCCCAGATCTGGTAATCTCTATTATTCATTTATTTATTATTTAAAGCAGAGTTAGTGTGTGTGAGAGAGTGAGTGTATAGACACACCAGGGCCTCTTGCATCTGCAAACAAACTCCAGACACGTGGGTCACTTTGTGCATCTGGCTTTATGTGGGTACTGGGGAATTGAACCTAGGCTGGCAGGCTTTGCAAGAAAATTCCTTTAGCCATTAAGCCATCTCCTCAGCCCTAGACTCTATTTTAGTTCTGTGACTCCAGGAAAGCCACTCACCCTCTCAGGTATAGTTGGGCCAATAATAATTTCTGCCAACTTAATGGGATGGGATAGTTATGAGGATTAAAGGATTCATGTACAATAATTGTTCTCTCTCATATTTTTCAATGCAGAAATGAATTTTTAAAAATTTATTTTAATTTATTTGTGAGGAGATAGAGTGTGAATGGGCATGGCAGGGCCTCCAGCTGCTACAAACGAACTCCAGATGCATGCACCACTTTGTACATCAGTCTTCATGTGTACTGGGGAATCGAATCCAGGTTGTTGGGTTTTGCAGTCAAGTGCATTAACTGCTGAGCCATCTCTCCAGCCCTATAACAGATTTTTTTTGAGAGAGAGAAACAGAGAGAGAATGGGTGCCCCAGCGGCCTCTCAGCCACTGTGAATGAATTCGAGATGCATGTGTCCCCTTGTGGGCAAGTGTGGCATTGCCCCCTTGTGTCATTTTGTGTCTGGCTAAATGTGGGACTTGGAGAATCGAACAGGCATTCTTGGGCTTGGCAGGCAAGCACCTTAACCACTAGACCATCTATCCAGCCCCTATAACAGATTTTTGATACTTTTCTCAGAAGCTCTCATTTCCAATGGCTCTGATATTTCCTCCAGTGAATAAGGTATACTCTGAGTTCCAAGTACTATGACTAATTTTTCTTAAATAATTACTACCTACTATCTTGCAACTGTGATATACCTGTATATTTGTTAAATGGTTAAATAATGTGTGCTACAGCAATGTTTTGACATTAAATAAGTGATACAAAAACGAGGAAATATTTTTTATTCCTTCATTAAATAAACAATTCTGAAGTGTTTGTCCTGTGCTAGGCAGATACTGCAGGTCTCCTTCTACAGTAAAAAAGTTTTTTAAAGTTTTTATTGACAACTTCATAAGTATAGACAATAAATCATGATAATTCCCTCCCACCACCCCCACTTTCCCTGTCCCAAATCCACACTCCATTGAATCCCCTCTTCTTTCCAATAAGTCCCTCTTCGATTTCAATGTCATCATTTTTCCTCCTATTATGATGATCTTGTGTAGGTAGGTCAGGCACTGTGAGGTCAAGACTATCCAGGCCCATTTTGTGTCCAGAAGAGTGCATTGTAAGAAGTCCTACCCTTCCTTTGGCTCTTACATTCTTTCTGCCATCACTTCTGCAATGGACCCTGAGCCACGGAGGCTGGGATAAAGATGTCTCAGTGCTGAACACTCCACTGTCATTGCTTCTAGCTGGATATGGTGGCATATACCTTTAATCCCAGCACTTTGGAGGCAGAAGTAGAAGGACTGCTGTGAGTTCAAGGTAAGCCTGGGACTACAGAGTAAGTTCCAAGTCAGTCTAGGCTACAGGGAAACCCTACCTTGAAAAAACAAGCAGAGAGAGAGAGAGAGAGAGAGAGAGAGAGAGAACCTGTCATTTCTTCTCAGCACATTGTGAGTTTTGAGTCTCCCCAGTAGTCACTGTCATCTAAAAATAGAAGCTTCTCTAACCAAAAGTGAGAGTAGCACTAATATATGGGCATACACATAAGTGTTTAGAGGGCAGTTTGGTGGGCATAATATATCCACTTAGCCAGACAATAGTGATCGTCATAGTGATAATTTTTAACATGGTTTTCACTACCAAGCGTTCACAGCAGAGTTACAGAAAGGGCACAGTCAAGCACCAGGGAGAGCAGCGCCTCTGTACAGTGAGCAAGAACTCCGCTTAACTTGCTGGTGAGAAAGGCAAGAAGAAATATTCAAAATCAAACTTCAAAAACGCATTGTACCCAAAATGTGCTGCCTCCCCTATGCCTTTCTGTTTCTCTTTAACTTTCCAGTGAAAGCAACTACATGTTTTAAATCTTCATATTCTTCAAAGAATTACGTCAAATCAAGGAACTAAATAGGTACTGAGCTCTTACGTTGTGGGCAGCACCACTTGTTTCAAATGAAGGAAGAGTTTAGCCTGTTGAATAGCATCAATCGTAAAGAACAAATCGTTTTTTGCTCTAGAAAATGTTGACTCCAAAGCGAATCGGACTAGTTACATAATGTATCAAATACCCCCAAATATTGTGCTGAATACTAGATCAGCTTCTAAAGGGCATACTAAGTTGACTTAAATATCTCTGCTATCCTCAAGGAGCTTAAATTTAGTGAGACAAGGTAAGACATGCATACAAGTATCTGTTATAATTGTGGAAAACATATATCATAAGGAAGGAGTTAATTTATGCATTGTCAAATATGCAGAGAGAAATTGCCATTATTGTAAGTGGATCATAATGACAGTCTCACAAGGTGTTAAAATTGCCTTACAGCCTTGGAATAATTAACAAAATGTCTCCAGTGGAAAATCAGTCATTTCCTCGTTATTACCCAAGCTTTTACCACTTAGATACCATGCATAATCGCAGAGGCTTTTGTATAGTAACAATGATTCATCTTGTACTCTGTGTAGTCTTTGCTACCACTGTTTGTATCTCTAAATACAGTCCACACAGACTCAGCTTTTCAATGCAATATTAATGTTGTCTGTGCATAGAAATGTTCTCATTTACCTGCCTGCCTTTGCTGTTCTTATTCCAGTACTTTCAAAGCAGCTTGCCGCTGAGCTGTTGCTTCCTCGTCGTGTGAGATGGGCCTATCGCTCACACATAACAGAAGCATAAGAGCGAAGCAGTTTTATGCTAGCCTGCAGGATCATCGATCTGCCCCCCTGGGATTTATGCAGTAGTTTCAAACCTTAAGCTAAGTGAAAAGTACATTGTCAGACTTGCTTGACTATTCTTTCAAATGAAAGTTTAATCAACTTGACATTTGCAGTAAGGAGCGTCTTGGTGACAGCATTTATGGCAACATACAGCACTTTCTACCCAATATGTATATATCATATATATATATAGATATGAAATGAAGAAAGAAGTTTAAAAAAGAGTCTTTCAAGGGTTGACAGACAGTCCGAGGCCATCTCCTGATTTTTCTTCCGTTTCCACTCTTGTGGGGAATGATAAGAATTCTTCAGTCAGATAAGTTTGGAGAACATCTTGGTCAAACAGAAAATGTCCTGAAGTTTTAGTATGCTGATGTGTAATGTGAATTTATTTGAGAGATATACATTATCCAGCTTTCCACAACTTTTATGATTATATAAACTTATTTTTAAGGCATCAACTTTTAGTACAATTATATATGTAAAATATTTCAATAGTAAAGAGGGGTTATTCACCTTCTTGTCACAATGAAAACTGGTTTTCTTTTCCTTTCTTTATTTTCCTCAGTAAAGCTTTTTAAAGTTTCTTTAAAATTTCCTTTTGAAAAATTCTTTAGTTTCAAGTTAAACAGGTAATATTCAGGTGAATACCAATTTTATTAATTTGATATACAGACATAGCTCTGTTAAATGGGATCACATGATTTGGGTTATAAGATGATAATAAGATATGATTTATCATGCAACAAAATTTTTATAGCTTATGAAAATTGAATTATTTACACTGTATGACTTTCATATGTGAAATAGCTACAATAGTCATACTCTAGAAACAGAAGATTTATGGTGGTAGCCAGGGGCTGCCCATGGAAGGAGGCAGGTTTGGGGAGTTATTATTTAACAGATATGTAGTTTGAGCTTTGTATGATAAGTATATTCTAGAGATTGGTGTGTAAGAATGTGATTATACATAACACTACTGAACTGTACACTTATGGAGGGTTAAGTAGTAAATGTTATATTATGTTCCACAACTTGGATTTTAGCATAGTATTTTATTAAATTTCACTAAGTGCAAAGATAAAAGTTAAATTGCTTGAGTGTTTAATATTATTTCATCTATTCATTAAGAAAGAAAACTTTGCTAGTGCAGGAAAATAAACAGTTGGTTCGAATGGCAAACTAAAGTCTGCAATGTCACCTTATGGTCACACGTAGCAGTGTGCACAGAGGGTTCTGGTGACTCCTCGGGACTGTATGCATCATAAAGTCAAAGTTACTTTAAAATGTCCAAGGAGGTTAGGCATCCAAAAATAATTATTCAACTTCTTACTAGCCATTTTTCTAATAGTTTTTTTAGAAAAATAAAATTAAAAATTAACCTCAAATTATAAGTTCAGAAATTTATCTTTAAATTTTAATTTTTGCATCTTCAAACTGCTGTATCATTGCTATTATTATTTTGTACATAACTAACTTCTGTCTAGCTTTTATATAAAAAAAAAAAAAAAAACATTTGTCACTACTTAAGAAGATGTGCCCAGCAATGGAGAATGTGTTTCTGTACTTTCTGCCCCAGCTTGGTCAAGAGTGATATTTGGCTCTTTTGTTCTGTATATGTGGTATTTATCAAAAGCACAGTTTCTCCAGGAATTTAAGAGCAGGTTTGAAGAAAGCCCAAAGCCCACACAGGCAGTTAATCTTGAGAGCAGCATTAGAAAATCCATCATCTTCACACATGAGGGGCATCTGTGGACCACTCCCATTGTATGCACCACTGGACAGGGACTGTAGGGAAACAGGGATGAGCTTTCCGTTAATAGACGACAAGAGAGGTATTACTGTTCCTGCCACCTCACTGATCCCGTGCAGTATGAACGAAGACTGTGGTCGCTCCCATAGCGAGGTGGTAATTGAAAGAGGGAGCTGCAGGAATTCTAGCTGCTAACTGCATGCCTTCTTGGCATATGTCTTATAGTCGCAGAATAGAGCTTTAGGACCTATTTGTGTGACTACGAGAGGAAGCAACGGACTAGTGGCAGAGTCAGTGGTTGAGGAACAAGAGGAAACTTGCAGGCAGGAAGGCTGGAAGGAGGTGAGACAAGGCCTACTTTGAGGGAAAAGAAATTGTCCCTAGAGAAAACAAAAATGCCACTCCTTATGACCTGGACTAAAACGTTTCTCATGACCTCCACCATGATTAGCGCTGAAAAGATAGGTGATCCATGTCTAAAAGCGACCTAACTCACACTTTTCTATATAAAGGAGAAAGGGAGAGAGCATTAGTGTCAGTCCTGATAATTCTGAAAATGTAGAAAATACTGTAGTTTTCATGGGGTAAAGGAAAGAGGAGCGTCTCTGAAATCGGGTCGAGACAGTCCTGTTGCCCCCCCCCCACCCCCTCCCCGCTTCACAGAATCTTTGGTAACAAAGCCCAGGATCAAAAAGGATATACAATGCCTTAATTCTGGATCAAAGCAAAGCCAGAAAACTAAGGAAATGATATGAAGAGTACACATCTTGAGAGGGAATGCAGCTGGGGAGAGGGGAGAGTCAACACTCCCCAAGACTGGAGTTAAGGAAGAGGCAGGAGGCCAGGTGCTCCACCCCAGAGCTCCCAGGTACACTCTGCCAGTCACAGTGATGGACTTGGGCTTACAGAGTGATTATTCTCCAGCTGAACTTCTACAAAGAGATCATGATTGAATCATTTCTGTTAGATATCCAGATGTAACAGTATAACTTGGTAAATTGGGCCATGAGATTGAAAAAGGACATAATTTTAAAGCTCCCCTGTAAGACAAAAAAATTAATAAGAAAATTCTAAGTGAATTTACTGTTTTGTTCTAGCTGAATCATATGAATTAAGTTTGGCCTAGGGAAGTTTAGGAAGATACCCTATTTAAGGACAGGAAGTATCATTAAATATATCATCTGAATTCAAAATGCCACAGAGCCCAGCCTGGATTCTTTGCTCTACTGAATCCTTGTTTCCATATTAGTAGTCACCCAAGGTTAAATGCCATTCTTATTTTCTTCTATTTATGCAGTTAAAGTTTATTCTGCTCCATAGCTTCCTGCCGAGGCATCTTTTTTATATTAGTTCACACATGGTATGATTTGAACACATCATGTTCCTTCATGCCACGGTTCACACTGTTTTTTAGCACACTCAGCCCCACTCCCTGGAAGTGGCTCACAGCCTTTCAGTGCCCTCAGACCACCAGCGTGCTGTGAAATTTGCTGACTCCCATGTTTTCCATTTTTAAACCATTTCTTCACCAATTTGATTGTCATGGCAGGATCTGAAGGTCACCTGCAAACCCCTTTTCCTGCCTGTCTGCCACACAGGCTCTGGTTATCTAATTTCTCTGTCTGAAGTACTATGTTGATCTCTGAGTCATCCCCGAATGTTCTTCTCGAGACATTTCCTGGAGCTAAATCCAGCTGTGAACTATATCCACACAGGAGCACTATGCCTTAAACACTGCATCCTAATGTATAGTAAGCAGCAAGGATGATTGGCATGGACTGTCCATGGAACACAGTCTTCAGTGGCAAAGATGGAGCTAACCAGATAAAAGGAAAAATGATGGGAGAAAGTAGAGTAAGAGAAAGCCAAGACGCCAGATGAGAGAAGCCCTGACAACAGGGCAGCCAAATAAGTCCCTTTGTGCCACTAGACATGGACGCATGAATGCACTCCGCAAACAGCTGGGTTGCTGAAGAGACGGAGAGCCCCAGGGGTCCCCGGACAGGCTCTGAGCTTCCCTGCTCTGTTACTTGGTGTATCCTTTCCTTAGACTTCAGGAACAGCTTATGATGTCAGATTAAGATTGCCTGTGATGTGCCTCCTACCTGGGAAAGATGCCAGTGATGGCCAGAACATTGGCGTTACACAAATGAACAACTGCCTGCCTATGAAGTTCAACGGTCTTGTTTTTAGCTTTCATTTTCCCTTCAAATTATTCAAATTATTTCTGCTTTCCTATTGCAAGCTACTGATAATAGCTCAGTGGCACTGCACCTACTGAGTGGGCGGGTCTTGCATACATGACATCCCCCCCGCCCCCCAAAAAACAACAGAAAAGAAATCATAGTAGATCGTATTAGACATTTTATCCACTGTTTTAATGGCTAATACATTAGAAGCAATGCCATCTGACACTGTGTCCTTTTCTGTGGTCCCACTGCTCAACACTGCTGAGGCTTTTTAGCATGCTGACACTCCTTTCTGTCTTCTCATGGGAAGTATTTTCTTCGAAGATTTTTCATATCTGAGAATCTTTCTGAGATGGCACTTTTGTTATCCTGTCTCCTTTTTTGCCAATATCATCTATAAACCCTTCCCACTTCATCTCACAATTTTTCCTTTGTGTTGCTCTGTAAAATGTACTTTTTATAATATAACTACATTACACAAGTCCCAAGGCTCCTTCCAGACCCAAAAGAATGTGTGCAGTTTTCTTACCAAGGTCTGGGCAAGTTTATTTCTATTATAAGTTGATATCTAGTTGATAAAATAATTTAAGCATCTTTAGTTTTATAACAAAATAATAATGGACAAGAAGATGGCTTTTCAAATATTAATTATAATTTTATTACAAATATTTAAGAATTATAAATCTTTTTATCCTTTGTAACATAACACATTTCAAATGTTAATTTAATTTAATTTGATGCTAAATATGACCACTTTCATGATTTAAGTAAAATAACATACAAGTTAATTTTAAAAATTAAAAGAAAAATATAAAGCAAAATGCTACCAATTTACCACAAAAGTTTTCCTTTATGCATGTTGAATTGCAAATAATAGCCTTATGTTATTTTGTAATCCTTTTACTTACTAATGCATCATAAATGTTGTCACATAATCATTATTTTTAATAGTAGCATAAAGTCTAAGCTAGTGTGATGCATTTCTCTCATTTTGCACTCAGGTTTTATTTTTATTTTTATTTTATTTATTTATTTATTTTTTTAATTTGAGAGCGACAGAGAGAGATAGAGAATGGGCGCACCAGCGGCCTCTCAGTAGCTGTGAACAAACTCCAGATGTGTGCGCTTCCTTGTGCACATGTGCGACATTGCGTGCTTGCGTCACTTTTGTGTCTGGCTAAATGTGGGACCTGGAGCAGTTGTTCTTAGGCTTGGCAGGCAGGTGCCTTAACCGCTAAGCCATCTCTCCAGGCTGATTTTTATTTTTGATACAGCTGTATTACAATTATCTTCACGCAAATAACTTTTTTCTACTTTAAGATTATTTCCTTAGAAATAGAACAGTTAGGGGCTGGAGAGATGGCTTAGGGGTGAAAGCACTTGGTTGTGAAACTAAAAGATCTAGGTTCCATTCCCCAGTCCCCATATAAGCCAGATGCACAAGCAGGTGCATGCATCTGGGGGATTGTTTGCAGTGGCCATAGGCGCTGGCACACCCGTTCTCTCTCTCTACCTGCCTGTATCTCTTTCTCTCTCAAATCAATAAAAATAAATGTATTTTTAAAAGGAAAAAAATAGAACAGTTAGGTCAAAATGCATTTTGAAATTTTGATAAAAATTAAGGGCCTAGAAAGATGGCTCAACAGTTGAAGGTGTTTGCTTGCAAAGCCTGCTGGCCTGGGTTCAATCCCCAAACCACCCACACAACTAAGATTCAAAAAGTGAACAAGTGTGTAGTGTTTCTAGTAGCATGAAGCACTAGCATACACCCCCACCACACACACACACACGGGGTGCAAATAAGAAAAGATTAAAAGTTATATTGCTTTTCAAAATATATCAATCTAGATTTCCATTCTGAGAATAAATCCACTTAACACAACCTTACTCTAAGAAGTGTTAGTCATTGTTTCAAAGATTATGTTAAGATATATGTAAAATGAAATTTACCCTTTTAACCAATATGCATTTCTGATTTAGGGTATCACGTGCATTCATAATACATCCATGCATCACCATTATCATTTCTAGGATTTTTATCAGCCCCATAGAAACTCTGCTCCATTAAACAAAGGTTCTTCATCCCCCCCTTCCTTTAGCCTCTGGTAATCTCTACTCTTCATTCTGTCTCAACAGCATCTATTTTATACCTTATATGAATGAGATTATATAGTACTTTTCTTTCTGTGACAGGCTTGTTTCATTAGGCAAAATGTATTCAAGGTCCATCCATATTGTAACATGTATCAGAATTCCCTTCCTTATTAATGCTGAGTAAAATACTAACACACACACACACACATTTGTCCTTGGATATTCGTGTCATCCTCTCTCTCTCTCTCTCACACACACACACACACACACACACACACACACACTTTTAGCTTTCATGTTGCTGCTGCTGTAAACGCTGGTGTACAGGTGCTATGACTTCCTGCTTTTAGATCTCTGAGAATATTCCAAGAAATAGATCTGCTGGATCCTATGGCAATTCTGTTAATTTTTGGAGAATGCTGTGCTTTTAATCATTAAGAAGCTCTTTATAGGTTGAATATTTTCCTCCTCTGAATTGTTCAACTCTTCTGTGAATCTTCAATTCATATCCTTCATTTTCTCAATTCTTTTTCTGATGAGACTCCTGGTAGACAGCTGCTTCTTTGCCTGCTGAGACGAGAGAAAGTCCCTTCCTTTTTGACATGGGTCATGCTTTCACCTTGCTCATCTGCTGTGGACTGTGCGGGAGCTGCACCAGACAAGGCCTGCCCTCTCTCGCCAGTTATACCTTCCCTGGAATCTGAGTTCTCAGAAGAATGAAATTAGAATCGAAAATAATGGAAGCCACATCATGATGCCCACAGTTTTCTGAAAGTATTTCTGGCAACTAGAGTTCCTCAGATTTGCATACTGCCCCTGATTTTCAGTGGCACCAAGACCTATTTTTTCAGTTCTTAGTTTTGAAAGCTGCACTATATAATTCCAGCATATCTTTACATGTGTAAATTATCTAGAGTCGTATTCTATTTTTTATTATATGGCCTAATAGGATATATGTCCATATTTTGTAATAAATCCTTACTCAAATTATGTATATTTCCCTGAAATTCATTTATTCCTTTTCAATTGTAGCTTTGCTATTTATATTATTTATTTATTTGAGAGAGGTAGAAAGAGAGAGAGAAAAAACAGGTATGTCAAGGCCTCCGGCCACAGTAAACGAACTCCAGAAACATGTCTTACCTGATGCATCTGGCTTATGTGGGTACTGGGGAATTGAACCTGGATCCTCAGGTTTTGCACACAAGTGCCTTAACCACTAAGTGATCTTTCCAGCCCAAGCTTTGCTATTTTTTTAGTATGTAGAAATCTTCAATTTTGTATAGCCGAATCTCTAACTTTTTAAAGGATTATATTATCAACTCCTTTATAGCTGAAAAAGTCATCCTCCTTCACCAGTATGACTATTAGTCTGTTCACTTTCTGTTCCAATTTGTGCCCAACCTTTCATTATTCCTAAATATGTTAGTTTTTTTTTTTTTGTTTACAAAGAGCAAGTGACTTTAGATTAACATGTTTTTTAAAGCTGCTACTCTCCATGGCTCTTACTGTGTTTGATTTTTGGGATGTAACTGATATATTTTACCTGTTGAGAAAATGTATTTCAAAATTCCTAGGAGAACATTGTTCTATAAATATTGTGTTTTAGTAAAGCAGTGGATATGTATGAATAGTTCTTTATTTCTCTTTCTAGCCTCGTTCTTTGTCTTGCTAGTAGAGGAAGGATGAGAATTTTCTGGGAGGCAAGGAGGATGGCTCTGACTTACAATCTAGGAGGGATGTGGAGGACTGGTAGGAAATGTACTTAAGTCAGGGCCAAGGCTACATGGGGAATGTGGAGGTGACAGTTAACTCACCTAAGTGGCAGAACTGTGCTGAGGCTCATCTTGAACTCATGCTACAGGTACCTGAGTTAAATGCCTGAGTACTTAATATAGATGCAAAACTACTGGCAATAATGTAAAACCTTCTTGTCACATGAAATCTTACACAGTAAGTTATCCACGGCAGGCCACAGAAGAGCTATGTTTGAAAGCCAGCCCAACTGATCTCTGTTTAAACCTCTGCCATCACTCAAACACCTCCTTTGGAACTTTAGGGGGAAAAAAAAGATATGATACATCATTGTAATCTGTGCCCAGGAGAAAATGGCAGACAGTAGCTTAAATACACAATGGTCTCCAAAGATGTTTTAATCAGAACAGTGATCAAAGGAACTCGGTCCTTATGGAGGAATTTATAAATCAGAATATGTGGAAGAACTGACAGACAGGGGAGGGAGGTGGTACCAGGCATAGAACCAATTGTTATTCTACAACAATGTTATCCGTAGTGTCAGCTACTCCCTGCATGAAGTGATGACTGCGGACAATTTATTGTGAGGCATCATCTTCACAAGAAACTTGGTAACTCTGAGGAGAGCTCTGTGCACTATTCCCACGAATTAACCCTACCCTTACCAATGGGGACACCTTACAACTAGTAATAAAGACTCATTTGAAATGATTCCCAAAACATTCGGGAGGGGAGAGTTTAAATGAAAATACAAACATGGTGAATTACACAGAATTTCAGGTTCTCTGCAAGTCAATCAAACGAGGCTAATGTATTAAAAGGGAAAAATGGCAAGTGGTGATTACTTAGTGTCTGAGAGCCTGACAGAGGGTCTTGTTTGTACTCTCAGCCAAAGAATTGAGTGTTCCACAATGTCACAGAAGAATAAAATGTCATCTGGTGGAATTAATGGCTGATAAATTTAGAGCAAGTGGAAGAAACTATTACTTTGTGCTGCATTTAGCCAACCTGTGAAACCCGCTGCCCCAGGAGGTTATGAAGTTGAGCACTGTATTTGGCTTTAAAGTGGAATGAATAACTTTATGACTAATAAATGCCAGCTCCAGCCATTCATGCTAAGATAAAAGGAGTAATCAAAGTGCATATTTTAGAGTCCAGGCCAATTGCTGTGAGGATCAGAATCAGGGCCCTCTCCCTTGTAAACACGGGGGTGTAATTAGCCATACAGAACACATGACACATGTTCACCTCTCTGCCAGAACTAGGCACTGCCCCCTGCTGAGACAGAGTCCTGCATAGGCTGGCTGAGGAGAAGGCTGCTGTGGAATTTGATGTGGGAGGATGGTAAAGGCAGTGTGTGTGCTGGGTCTGCTCAGCAATCAAAGAGGCAAATAAAAGCTGCTCTTCTTTCTTTCTTTAGTTCCTCCTCCTCCACTTTAGACATCATCATGCTGGGTGTTATTCCTGCTGGCTACACTCAGTGGGCCATCTCCTTCTCTCTGAGTACCTACCTTCCTACTAATCCATTCTGTACTCCCGTCTTCACCATAGCTCTATCCCCAGCAATTGATGCTCTTGTGTCTGAGTGTCTGCTTTGAGTTGCCTTTTCCCCATGCATGCATGCTCTCATCCCAGTGCTCTAGGCCAGGTCATAAACAAATATGAAGAATCCAGGGCTGGAGAGATGGCTTAATGGTTAAGGCGCATGCTTGCAAAGCCTAAGGACCCCAGTTTGATTCTCCAGTTCCCATGTGAACAAGATGCACATGGTGGTGCATGTGACTGGAGTTCGTTTACAGTGGCTACAGGTCCTGACACACCCATTTCTCTCTCTCTGTGCCTCAAATAAATAAATAAATAAATAAATAAATAAAAAATAAATAATGTTTAAAAAATAAATATGAAGAATCTCTAAAGATCTTCCTTTTAGTCAGGGGCTTAAGAATCAAAAGCTTTGAGGGTCCAGGAATGCAACATGTGTGTACAACCCATATGCAGGACATTTAACTTCCAAAAACAGAATCAAACATCCTTTAGTTATGTTAAATTGGAACTGTTAGAAGTTCACTGCACATATAACAAATTGTTGTAGTTACCTTCCCATCGCTGAAATAAAGCACCCAACCAAAAATGGCTGATGAAAGGAAAGGCTTTACTTTGGCTTTTATAGTCTTGAAGTGAAGCTTCATGATGGCAGGGCCAGGATGGTAGAGCAGAGGCCAGACATCACCTCTACCACAGCAGGTTTAAAACAGCAGCAAGAGAGTGAGATCTAGAAAGGGGGAATCTGGGCTATCACACCTCAAGGCCCACCCCCAGCAGCACACCTCCTTCTGCAAGGCAACTCCTGAAGTGCCACCAGGTGGGGACCAAGCATGCCAAACACACGAGTTTATGGGGGACATCTGATCCAAACCATCACAAATATTAAATTCAAAATGCAAATATTAACTAAGCTGAGATCTGTATTCCCAGCACTGGGGAGGCTAAGACAGGAGCATGTCAAGTTCCAGGCCTGGGCCACATGGTGAGACCCTGTGCATTAACGACCCCTCTTACTGCCATGATAAAATACTTGATAAAAGCAACTTGGGGATGAAAAGGTTCATTTTGGTTTATACTTTATGGTTATTGTCCATCCTGGTGGCAGAAAGATGAAGCAGCTGGTCACATGGTATCCACACAAGGAAGAAGAGAGCACTAGATGCGCTCAGCTCACTGTCTCCTTTTTCTGCAGTTCAGGGCCCCAGCCCAGGGATTGGAGTCAGCCACAGTTAGAGTGGGTCTGCCCACCTCAATTAACCTAACCTAGGAAACCCTTCAGAGACATGCCCAAAGATTTATGTTCATTTATGCTAAACTCTATCAGGTTGACAACCAGAGATAAACTATCACACCCAATCTCAAAAAAGAAAAGAAAATTAACTGAACACCTTCTAACTTTCTAAGTTCAATTCTTCTAATTTCAAATTAGAAAACTAGTTTCCTTTTTCTGTACAAATAGTAGAGAATTCAGCCTTGTATCCCTTGAGATCAATATTTAGTTTTATCCCATTTTATAATGGAAAACAAATGTTCCCAAATATAGGCCCTTCCAAATAGAGGTCATTTCTATGTTTGTAATAAGTATTCACAAGACATTGAGGAAATTTAGTTTTCCAACATGTCACATTTGGCTTTCAGCATCATATTGGACTGGTACATGACTTTTGATAACTATTCATTTGATCAATCTGGAGAAAGACAAAATGAACAACATTGGTTGATTTTTAAAATTTTTTGGAGGTGTATTTTTTTTTCAGGGTAGATTCTTGATCTATCCCAGGATAACCTGGAATTCACTATGTAGTCTCAGGGTGGCTTTAAACTCACAGCAATTTTCCTACCTCTGCCTCCCAAATACTTGGATTAAAGGCATGCCCGGCTAGTATAATTTTTTTTTAAAAAGAGTCTGAAGTTAGAGAACCACGTTTGGAACTGAGTCTGATGACTCTGGCCTGTGCATGGTTGGAACCCTTTTGTGACCATGGTGGGGAGGTGGATCCTTTGGACTATAGCTGATGTAAAAGGCAGCGTGAGGAGGCCACTGTACCTTGTAGTTAAAGATATGAGTTACATGTGAAAGCAAACTGAACAAGAAAACCATTGTATTGCTAGAGTTGGTAACAATGTCTTTGCTTTATAGAACCAGCTTATCTGGGGATCTTATAAATTTCAATAAAATGGAATGGAGAACTAACTCAGTGGTTAAAGGTGCTTGCTTGCAAAGCCTGCAGGCCCAGGGTTCAGTTCCCCAGTACCCACTTAAAGTCCAAAGTAGCACATGCATCTGGAGTTCATTTGTAGAAGCAGGAGGCCCTGACACACTCGTTCATTCTCTCACTCTCTCCCAAATAAAAATAAATAAATATTCTTTAGTTTCCAAAAGTGAGGTACACTCTGCGAGCCCAGAAACCCCTTCAGGAACAAGAAAGACAATACAAAATAAATGTTTTTTTTAAGTTTTTTCAGAATATGGTTGAGCTGAAAGCAAAGAAGGGCAAGTACAGCGGCTGGGAGATAGCTTAGCAGTTAAGGCACTTGCCTATGAAACTGAAGGACTCAGGTTCAATTTTCCAATACCCACATAAGCCAGATGCACAAGGTGGTACATGCATCTGGAGTTTGTTTGCAGTGGCTCTGGTGTGCTCTCTCTCTGTCTCTTTCTCTCTCTCTGTCTCTCTCTCTCTCAAATAAATAAATTAAATTAAATATATTTTTTAAAAGAAGTGAGAGTAAAAGAGACAAAGTATGAGGAAGTGTGACTCCACTGATTGGCCCAGTGCTGGCATTATCCCTTAATGTTGCTGTCTGTTATTATGACCTCAAGTCTGAGCTTTAATTGGTCATGTGTGAGGGACAGAAGCCAACTCTCGGCATTGGAGTTGAGAAGCAAGGAAGGTCAGTCACCCCTGTACTAAACCAGTCCCCCTGAAGCCTGCTGACCACAGTGGGGTAATTAAAATTGAATGTGGCACTCAGAAAGAAGATTCTTGTCTCCAATCTTCCCTTTGGACACAGCAACACAGCAGAAATTTTTAAAAGGGCGGGGGACTGGAGAGATGGCTTAGCGGTTAAGGCGCCTGCCTCCTAAGCCTAAGAACGCTAGTTCCAATTTCCAGCAGTTCCAATCTCCAGGTCCCACGTTTAGCCAGATGCAAAGGGGCGTAATGCCACACATGACCACAAGGGATTTCATTCGCAGCAGCTGAGAGGCTGCTGGTGCACCCATCTCTGTCTGTCTTCCTCTCCCTCTCTCTCTCTCTCTCTCTCAAAAAAAAAAAAATACCTTTCAAGCTCTTTTATCCACAAACCACATATCCATCCATGGGCTCCCACAAAAATTTATATTGTCTATAAAAGCCTAAACTAGAAATTGAGGTTTGTTTTAGTTTTTCTGTTTGTTTTTATAGTTCCAGGGATTGAACCCAGGACCTCACACAAGCTCAATACACACAGTCCACTGAGCTATACCTCCCCTACTTACAAATGGGGTTGAAAGGGATCTCCGATTGTTAATGGCCCAGATATTACTTTTATAGAGAAATGCACTTTAAGTACAGGTTCCCAAGATTTCCCATGGATAGAAATCTAAAGTTCATGACATCACAAGAAAAATGATTAACACCCCGGGAAATGGGTGACCATGAGGAGAAGTCAGTATTTATCAGTGCAGCAGTCTCTGCACATTAATAAACATATATCACTTCTAAACCTGTGGAACATAGCCAAAGTCTACAGAGAAACTTAAATTAAAAAAAATTCATGTTAGAAAATAAGCAAAACTCAAAGCCTCTGAATTTATCTTAAGACTTTAGAAAGAGAAGAACAAAATAAACCCCAAGGATTAGGGGAAAATAATAAATACAAGAACAGAAAAGAATGAAGTTAAAACACCCACATATACAGCCAGAAGTTGTGGTGTATGTCTTTGATGCCAGCACTGCTGAAGTAGGAGGATAGCCCATGTAGTCTGGGGTTAGAGTAAGTTCTAGGTCAGCGTGGGGTAGAGGGAGGCCTTGATTTAAAAACGCTCAAACAAACAAACAAACAAACAAAAAACCCATATATTTTAAGATCAGCAGAACTAAAGATGGTTCTTTGAAAAGATTAATGGCTTTGGCAAATAGGCAAGACTGACTTAGGACACTAGAGAGCAAAATCTATTATGGATGGAAAAAGCTTTAAATGAAGAGGAGGTAGAAGTTAAAATGACTAAGAAATACAAGTAACTAAGATTAACTCACTTGAACAGTTAGCTGGACGGAACAAAATACTTTTAAATTTCCTAAAATGGACTCAAAACTGGTTGAGAAGCAGTAATCATGGAAGTTCAAGATTCCCTCTGCGTGGTCTCAGCAGCCCCCGAGGTCTGCCTATGGGTGTTCATGACACATATTCACGCAGAACTCCAAACGCAAACTGCCCGTTCACAGAAGACAATACCCAACACTTCAACTGTCTATCTGATTTCATTGTTTCTGTTCAAAGGAGATTTGTTAAAGAAAATGACAAAACCAGGATAATCTTACTCACTAATGCAAGGTCATAAACAAATGAATAAATCTAAAAATAGCAAATTGAATTCATCTATGTACAAAGAGAATAAATCACTAGAGTAGGATAGATTCTAGACATGTAAGTTGATTTAACGTTAGAATTTTTGGTAATACATTGGTCTATATAAAAGAGAAATGTAATTTCAGATACCACAGAACAAAAGACAATTGATAACACTTAAACGTTTTTAAAACTAATACTCAGTGAACAAAGGAAATTATTTGTCCTAAAACTGTGCCAAAAAGCTTATAGAGAATATGATAAGCAATTTGAATCCTTATAATTTCCAATTTAAGGCTTTCTGTAGTGAACATTGGAGAGATTAGTATAACAAGGAAAAGGAGAAAAAGCTGTTTGGACTGGAAAGAAAGGAAACTGTAATCATGTAGAGGTAATACTGGAAGACCTGAAGAATTCTTTCTAGTGTAAATGACTCATAGAGAAATAATACAATAAAGCTGCTGTTGTTTTACTAAGGGGGTCAGTTAGAAGATTAAAAAGAAGTCAGTGACATTTTGTAAAGTAGCAACAAACAGCTAGGAAATGAAAACATTTTAAATATGACATTTACGTAAAGTAAAAGCTGAAAAGTACCTCAGAAAAGATGCTAACGGAAAGTACATCAGAACATGGTTTTTTGTTTTGTTTTGTTTGTTTGTTTGTTTTGTTGTTGTTGTTGGGCTGGTTGCTTTTTTGTTTTGGCCATTTTGAGTCCATTCCTTCAAAACAAAGCAACTAGAAACTTCAGCTGTCACCAAAACGGTTTCAGAAAGGAAAACAGGTAAAAACAGGTTGTTTTAAAATAGACTTTGCAATCTGTCTTCAGCCCATCATAGACTGGGTCTCCTAATGCCTCGGGCCCAGCATCCCCAGATGTCTGCAGATTCTGGGATGCAGGTTAACGAGCCTCTAGGCTTTGTGTTCCACTGGCTTACTATTCAGCTTCCTTGGAATCTGCTCAATCAGTTAACACGCATCCATCCAGGTTCAGTCTTCTCTCTTCTCCCTGTGTCCTGGAGGGGTCACGCTTCCCCCATGTCCTGCCCCCTCCCTTCCTGCTCAACTTCCAGAGGCAGTACATCTGTTCAGGTCACCATTTTCACCAAAAGCCAACTCTGATTCTGAGGGAATCAGGTGCCCACTTGGAAATCAGAGCAATCAAGTATTTATTCAGTAACTAAAGAAACACTAAGCCTTTTCTCTTTGCCCCAGAGAAGGTAGTTCTAGGAAACTAACCAGTGAACAGAGATCACAGTAATTGCCTGAGTTTATGTGCCATGTTTATTTAACTTGGATTGAGGGTATTACCAGTGGCTGAGTCAAGGTCAAATATGACAAATAGGGGAATACCAAAATTTTGTTCTTTGGGGCCTGATTCAATGTGACCTTGCTCTCCCGAGCAGAGTAAGGAGATTCGCTGGTGTTTTGGCAAGACCCGTAAGTAAACAGGGGTAGCAAGCAGTGACGTGCACGGTTCCTTCTTCCTGTATGTAACACGTACCTTATAGATTTTCTTTCCTCTCACTAACATTTAACATGCACTGTTGAATACTGCTGGCTTTCTCAGGTCTTACATATTACACATGTACCTCAAGGTGATTGTTTATAATGGACTTAGTTTCAGAAATCATTTTAATGATGATTTTAAAAAATAATTGTTACAAGACCTTTACTAATGTAGGCTGTGGGTTGTTATCTACAGCTGAACAGAATTACACTCTAATTTCTTTCAAAACTTGTAATTCAGCACAAAATCAAATTTTCCTTTCATCTTCAGATCTTTTGCTTTGTTTCCAAATCCCTGGAGATCAATCTAAATCCTAAGATTTCCTTCCTTTTTAACTCCTTCCTTCTCAGAACCTTAAATCATGAACCTTTTCCTTGGGAACCTGCAGTGAGGCTCCTGAAATGGATCTTAAACAACATTTTAGAGGTAAAAAATTAATTGATCTAATGGTTACAGTGATAGGAAGTTCATAATTTTATATCTAGATTCTGTGTTCTCAGAAATACCTTATCCCCACTTCTCTCCCCCTTGTGAATGAAAATACAACCAGCAAGTGCTGATCACTATCACATCTTTACCTTTGCAAGTAAAGGAGTAAATATGGAAGGGGAAAAATAAAGAAATCATTTTAAAAATATTTTATTTTATTTATCTAAGAGAGAGAAAGAGGCAGATAGAGAATGAGTGCACCAGAGCCTCTAGCCACTGCAAATGAACTCCAGACGCATGTGCCACCTTGTGCATCTGGCTTTACATGGGTGCTGGCGAATCAAACCTGGGTCCTTAAGGCTTCACAGGCAATTGCTTTAACCACTAAGCCATCTTTACCGCCCCAAGAGATTGGTTTTGATAGTTGATACTAAAACATTACAAGAAAGAGAATGAAATTAAAGAGACAGCAAGGAACAGGAGAAAAAGGTATGTGAAGTCTCTTCCTGAATAGAGTGCTTTTTCTGGAAGAAAATAAAGACACCAACTTTTCAAGAGGTTTCCAGCCAAATAAGTGATGGAGAAAAAAAAAAATGATCAATAATCACAAAACAGTCTTTGCAGAAATTCTGACTAAATAGTTCACAAAAAAAAAAAAAATAAAAAGAATGCATTATCTCAGCAGGTGAAAATAGAAAGTGGGGAGTTTATTTCACAGGATTAATTATTTGAAGGAAGCTTAATAAAAGAGCCTTTTAATATTCAGAAGAGAAAAGGAACGCAAGGCAATTGTATTTATTTTGTAACAAATCATGTGTTGGCATTAAAAAAAAACCTGAATTTGTTTCAAGAATCACATCCTACTTGAAGCCTTTCTTAACTTCCCAAACAAAATTAATTACTCTCCCTCCAGGTCTTACAGCAACTTTAAATTATTTTTCATACAGCATTAATGGTGAACATTGTCAGTGCTATTCTTCCCCCCTTAGGGTATGAACTGTGCTATGCTGGGGATGCAATGTGACATTCTTTTTATCTAAGTGCACACTACTCTGAGATTTTGTTTTGGCCATTTTGAGTTTATTCAAAACTAATGATGGTACCATCATGGCTGCATACATACTATATACATAACTAATGAATAAAGGATTATTTCCTTTTTATCTTTTTTATAATTTTTTATTAGTTATGTATATGGTCTGTATGCAGCCATGATGGTACCATTGTTAGCTTTCTCCCTGTCTATCCACATGGGTAATGTGGGTCTTGCCTTATGGGGGTAGCCATCAGTTATGGGGGAGAGGCAATGACTCTGTGTATAATGACCCAACTCATGGCTCTAATAATCTTTCCGCCCCCTGTTCCGCAAATTTCCCTGAGCCATGTTAGGTTCATTTTAGTTCTATTTCAGTGACAAGGTTTTGTGAGTCTCTGTGACTCTGGATATCTGATTTGATAGGGGTTGAGTGTTCTTTGTGTCTATCTCCTTCACCCTTGTGCTGGTACCAGGTTCACTGATAAAGCAGCACTCTTGCTCATTTCCCCTGTAACTCTATGGCTTCAGCTCGTGCCCTGTTGAGGTGCAATGGGCTGATTCTCTCCTCGGGTTCTGCATCCACCTGAAAGAGAGAAGCAGATTCTCCAACAGAGAGTGAGGTCAGTGCAAGATACATGGATAACCATTATGATTTTAGAGAGAATGTAGTACATGCAGGCCCTCTTGTATCCCACTATTGGTGGGAGCTTGTTATTAGAGAGCGGGCTCATTTTTGGATACGGTTCTGATTGTTTCCCATTTCCAGATATGGGTTCCATTCCCCTGAGTGGATCCATTAGCCAAATCTAGAGCAGTTGGTTGTTGGGCTGGACCGGTGAGGAGGCTGGCCTGAACTATTGGACATGGCCAGGGGCCCTGGGCTGTGGGGTCGCAGCTGGCCCTCTGTCAGGGGTCCCTGGAGATGGTGATCACCTTCCCTATGTTGTAGGGTGTAGTGAGCTGTCATCGCCCAGAATGGGCAGAACTGGCAAGGCGCTCCCCCCAGACCTGAAAGGCTAGGACCATTCCATAAGTCAGACTTTGCCCCCCACAGTTCCTGACCTGTGGCTAGCTGCCCAAGAGACCCTCATGTAGCTAAAGTCATGTAGCCTTCTCACCCCCCACAGTTCTGAAGTCACAGCCTCCTGTTAATCTCTTCCGCCCTTCCCCCTACCTTCCCTTATCCTTCCCCCATAGCTTTGAAGTTACTAGTCCTTCCTCTATCTAGATAACAGCCCATAAACTATGCATCCGATTGCCATACAGTTTGTACGTGCTGTCTCAACCTTCCCCAAGTGTTTATAAACCCACCCACCCTTTCAATAAACGAGTGCTGTCCACCAGACGGTCTCCCAGGTGCTCATTGCCCCATCATGTGTTCGTGTGTTCGTATGTACGCACTCACCCGCCCAGCCAGATGACCCTGCAGCTCACCAGGGACGTCGGTGGCCAACGACCCCGGGGAACGGGAACAGAAGGAGACCCACAGTTGGTAACCTACCATGGCTGTATGCCACTACTACCTTGTGTGAGCATCACGTCAGGTTGTTTGCTGCTGAATATCTTAGACCACAAGTTGCTTAGACAGATGTTGGTCTTTTCCCCCCAGTCACTTATGTAGCGCCTTCTGGCACTAGACAAGATAACTGTCTAGGAACTCTCTTCCAGATTCCAGCCAAGTCTCTCCATGTTCCATCCCAATAGCATATGGTGTCTTCAGCAGTAGGGTCTTACCAATAACCTTTGGTGGGTCATCAAGTATTCTGACAGAAATCTGTCTTCTTTTGGGAAACCTTGTAGGTCTCACTGATCAACAACTCATTGTGGATGTTAACTATGTGCTGGTATTGGGAGTTACAGGTCAATGCCAAGGGAGAAGAAGGAAGAAAAAGTATAGGTAATATGAAAGAGAAGGGAGAGAAGAGGGAGTGATAGAGAGAGAAACAGGAGAAGATTGAGGTTAGTCTTCACCACACCCTCTCCCAGCCCCAGTGATTCAGGTGTTCTCTCCAAGCACATGATGCAGGTTCAACCTTTTATTATATCCTTCAGGATATAGGATTTTATGGTACCATTTCCATTTGGGTCCAGTTTTTTTGTACCCCCCTTTCCCTGCCCTCCTACCCCACTATCCCTATTGTCCAGTCCTCAAGATGTTTATTAGGTATGTCAGCATCTCAGGAAAATACAAACTAGGAGCCACAGATGAGTGAGACCATGTGATACTTATCTTTCTGTGATAGGGTGAGTTCACTTAGAATGATCTATTCCAAGTTTGACCATTTTTCTTCAAATTGCTTTGTGTCATTTTTTCCTTACTGCTGTGTAGAATTCCATTGTGTAGATATACCACATCTTAGTTAACCATTCATCTAATGATGGACATCTGGGTTGATTCCAGCTCTTAACTATTATGAATTGAGCAGCTATAAACATGGTTGAGCAAATATCTGTGAACTGAGGCTTGGAGTTTTTAGGGTAGATGCCCAGTAAGGGAATAACTGGGTCTGTTGGTAACTCTATTGTCATCCTTTTTAGGAGTCTCCATATTGCTTTCCATAGTGGTTGTACCAGCTTACATTCCCACCAACAGTGAATGAGGGTTCCTATTTCTCCACAACCTCACCAGCATTTGTTGTCATTAGACTTTTTAATGTTTGCTATCCTTACTGGGGTAGGGTGGAATCTCATAGATGTTTTAATTTGCATTTCCCTGATAATTAGGGATGTTGAACATTTTCTTAAGTGTGTGTTTGCCATTTGTATTTCTTCCTCTAAGAACTCCCTGTGTAGTTCTCTGCCCCATTTTGTGAGTGGGTTGTTTAATTTTTTATTATTTAGGTTTTTGAGTTCTTTGTAGATTTTAGAAATTAGGCCTCTGTCTGATGTGGATCTGGCAAAATTTTTCTCCCATTCGGTGGGTAATCTACTGGCTCTGCTTGTTATATTGTATGTTTGTTGTTGAAAAAAAGGCTGAACTGGAATTCACTATGTAATCTCAGGCTGGCCTTGAACTCACATAAATCCTTCTACCTCTGCCTCTCGAGTGCTGGGATTAAAGGCATGTGCCACCATGCCTGGCTCTTTTTATCCTTTTTCATCAATTATTAACTGTACATTTAGCTTGTGTAGTTTATGTATTTTCATATGCCTTTAAATATGTATATTTAACATTTATTTTATTTCCATAAGATATAATCTCTTCTAAAATTCCTATTGTACTGCATATAGTATATCATATAAAATGGCACTACAATCTATCTTCATCTGACATATGAAGATCCTCACACAAACACACAGATTAGTATGTTACCATAAGAAAGCTAATTGTTTCAGTAGATTAAAGAAAAATAAGAACAGTAGCAGGTTTTATTTTTTTATTGCTTGCTTATTTCATTTTGTTTTTTTTTTTTTTTTTTTTTTTTGAAATCCTCTTTTGCTCAGGGGATGGGAGAATTTAAAAGACAGAGCTCCATCAGCAGAGCACCATGCTCTGGATCTCGAGGCCCCCTGTCTGATTCTGGTTTTTGGTTTCTGCGCCTCCTTGCTGTCTGTGTATCTTCGGCTATAACAATTCAATCTCTCCTTACTAAAAAGTACAACTATAGAGCCAGATGGCAGCCAATACTTCTCTGATACAGCTACCATATAAATGAGCTTTTTCTCTTCCTGTCACCAAAGCCCTTTGGATGGGGTTCAGTGTGGACCCACCCTTTCTCCATCAGGGCTATTTTTTAAAAAATAAATATATATATTTTATTTATATTATTCTGATTTTACATTCATAGTATTGGTTCCATTGTCCTCCTCTTTTTTCAGGTGGACAATGAACCTGAAGGGGGGATCAGCTATCCATCAGGGCTATTGAAGGGAAGGTCTAGCAAGCCTGCGTGCGTGCATAATCTGAAGTCATGTCTGCAGGGTTAGAGATGGGGCTGTGCCTGATGATAGAGAGACGCTTGGAGCTGGAGATGGCTTAACATTAAAAGGATTAAGGCTTGCTTTGACATAGCCTGACATACAAAATTAGATTTAAGGTTAACAGCTGGAATGCTCAAGAAAATAAAGGTTAACAGAGACAAATGGAGCTAAATTGGAGCAGGTGGGTGTAAAATGCCTGTTGGAATTATTTCCACCTCAGTTTGGAAATGTTTCATGCCGTATCTTGAAAAGGTAGGTTTCATCAATTCCCATCAATGATTATAACATACAGGGAAAATGCCTTAGGTGGAAAATTTCATCTTCTAACCTAAGTATTATGCCACTAGAAAGTTTTCTTTCTTTCATTTTTTAAAAAAAGAGAAATGACTAATCCTGGAGCTTTTTTTCTTTAAGCACTTTTCAGCTTCCCTGCCCTTGAAATTCATGGCAATATTTAAACACCAAAAAGACCTGTTAAGTCTCAAGAGGCAGATTTACTTTTCTCTCAGCATATTAGCCAGAAAATTAACTCACAGGTCTGAGCAGCACTGGTTAAGCTTGATTGAAAAGCTCTTTGATGGATGGCATGGGGTGCACCTCCACATGAATTTGGTGAGCTGCGGGTGGTTGATAAAACCCGGGTCGTAACTACCCACAAATGCCTTTCTACCTACAACTCTGTGCTGCTGAAACGACCCACATCAGAGCCTGCAGGTTGAGGGTAGGGCTTATGTGGAAAATACATTTTTGGCCCCCAACTTGAGACCTATACAGAAGCAGAAACTGAGGGTGATGCTTATCAAAGGCTGACCGTTTTCAGTGTTCTCTAGACCAGAGCATTCATCTTATTTCTCCTGATAGATTCCTTGTTGAGCACTGCCCACACTGGGTTGGGTGATGTTCATTTTGAATCCATTGGTAAAGTCATTCCTTCTCTGAGAAATTAAAGATAATCCTGGGAAGTTCAAGGATAGAAGAAAGCAGAAGTTCAATTTCCTTCTGAGGGCTTGGTAAGAAGAGTTAAATATTGGCTTGTTAATGTAGCGCCTTTGCCGGTGTTTATTGTCATTTCATCCATTACCTTCTTACAGTCTCGGATAAGTATCAAGATCGGGAGTTTCCTTTGATATACCTAAACTACATGCATCAAACATAAACATATAATTATTTCCTAGAATTGAAAAAAACCTTTAATATCTGACTCAGGAGCCCCTAGTTTTACATATTCCACTACGTATAAGCTTTGTAATTTATGGTTTATATCTGATGCTAATCATTATCATTTAAAATGTTGTAGTGAAATTATATTTCACTGACTCATATGCACATTTTTTCATATTTCACATGGCAGAAATCAGAATTGCCTTAAAACTATTTCATATTTTAATGAAGTATATAGTAGCTTTACTTTTTAAAAGTAGTTTCATTTGTTTATTTGCAAGCTAAAGAGAGAGAGAAAGAGAAACAGAGTAAAAGACAGGGATAGAAGGAACATTGGTGAACCAGGACCTCTCGCTGCTGCAAATGAACTCCAAATGCAAGCACCACCTTGCGCATCTGGTTTTATGTGGGCACTGGGGAATCAAATCCAGATTGTTAGGCTTTGCAGGCAAGCACCTCAACCTCTGAGCCATCTCTATAACATGTGTGTGTGTGTATAATTTATTATATAATTATTTTCGGTTTACTTTATTTTATTTATTTATTTTAGAGAGAGAGTGTGTGAGAGAGAATTGGTGCACCAGGGTCTCAGCCACTGCTTGTGCCACCTAGTGGGCATGTGTGACCTTGCGCTTGCCTCACCTTTGTGCATCTGGCTAATGTAGGATCCTTAGGTTTCACAGGCAAACACTTTAACCGCTAAGCCATCTCTCCAGCCCATTTTTTTGGTTTTTGATGTAGGGTCTCACTCTAACCCAGGTTGACTTCAAACTCACAGTGATCCTCCTACCTCTGCCTCCCAAATGCTGGGGTTAAAGGCATGTGCCACCATGCCCAGCAGCAGCTTTATTTTTTTCTTTTCTCTTTTCATTTTTTTTCCTTTCAAGGTATGGTCTCACTCTGGCCCAGGCTGACCTGGAATTAACTATGTAGTCTGAAGGTGGCCTCGAACTGACAGAGATCCTCCTCCCTCTTCCTCCCGAGTACTGGGATTAAAGGCATGTGCCACCACGCCTGGCTTAGCTTTATTATTTTTATTAGGATATAAAGCATTGTATTCTGAGAGAACTGAAGAAAAAATTTCAACCAATTTGTATATTTTTCCCAGATTGATACAAAAGACGACCCTGTACTTGATTTCATTAGAGATTTTGTGAAATAGATCACAAAGCCTAATGTGTGTTTATCTCTTCACACCTGAAGCTATGAATTACATAACTTTAGAAATTAAAGTGTGACTGGAAGTTTCTTACAAATTAAGTGCATAGGTGACTTCTATTTGGGTTAAGAAAGTTGGCTCATGTTAGAAGTATATTAAAAAAAAATCTGTCCTCCAAACTAATTTGTAATTTATGGTTTGGTAATTTAAGTAGTTTGCAACAATACACAATGGATGGAAGCATCCATAAGTGTAACCAATGACTAAAGATTTCTGGGCTGGAGAGATGGCTTAGCAGTTAAGGCACTTGCCAGTGAAGCCTAAGGACACAGATTAGATTTCTCAGTACCCACATAAGCTGGTGCATGCGTCTGGTGTTTGTTTGCAGTGGCTAGAGGCCCTGGCATGCCCATTCTCTCTCTGTATCTGCCTCTTTCTGTCTCTCTCAAATAAATAAAATATTTTTTAAAAAATTTTAAAAAGTAAATAAATATTTCCTAACTGGATACCTTCTTAGTGGATGAGACAGGAGGACCCCTCTCCTGGACTACATACCCTGAGTCTGGAAGATTCAAAAACCATCATGTACTATAGTCAATGACTGACCCCATGCAGCAGTGGCCGCATAAGAGAATGATAGTGCTGAAAAGTTCCTACCACTTAGTGATGTCATAACCATCTTAGTTGTAGCTCAAGGCATAACTCATGTGTTTGTGGTGGTAGTAAGGTAAAAGAACTTACTGTTTTACCAGCAGTGTAGAAATGTAGCAATACAACTATGCATAGTACATGATCCCTGAGAGTGATAATAAATGACTATTAACTAGCTTACATACTGTAATTATCCTTTTGATTCTTACTTTAGAATGTACCCTTTGTACTTATAAAAAGAAAAAAGCATGGCCTGAGGAGATGGCTCAGTGCATGAAGTGCTTGCTGCACAAGCACGAATAACTTGTGTTTGGATTCCAACATGACTATGGCAAGATAAGGTGAAGACAGGAGGATCCCTGGGAAGCTCACGGGCCAGCTACACTTGCGAACACAACAGTGACTGATGAAAGAGAGAGACCCTGCCTCAAACAAGGTGGATGGTGAGGACCATCACCTGAGGATGTCCTCTGACCTCCATGTGTGTGCCATGGCACATGAGCAGCGACACACACACACCACATACACCTAAATAAATAAGAAAAAGGTAAATTGTCAAACAGCCTCAGGAAGCCCTTTATTGGGTGTGACAGGCCTTGTCATCAGAGGACAAAGAAGCTCTACCAGGAAGACCTGAAGCCTTCCAGTAGGATCAGAAGCAGAAGTAGTGGTGGCACCGAGGAGCCTGGTTCTGTGTAAGACCATGTTAGTAAGTATATGTGTTTGTGTCTTAGCTTTTTTTTTTAACTTGTTTTTTGAGGTAGGGTTTCACTCTAGCTCAGGCTGACCTGGAATTCACTATGTAATCTCAGGGTGGCCTCGAATTCATGGTGATCCTCCTACCTCTGCCTTCTGAGTGCCAGGATTAAAGGAATGGGCCACCATGCCCAGCTGTGTCTTAGCTTTTAATCAAAGTTTAGAAATGAATATTAACAACTATAAAAAGCTTATAGAAGAAAGAAAATAGTTTCATACAGCTGTACAATGTTTGTGTTTTAAGCTAAGGATTACTTAAGAAAGCCTAAAAAGAAAAAGAAATTTAAAACATTTCTAAGTAAATATAGTTACAGTATACTAAAGCTAATTTATTATTGAAGAAAGAACATTTAAAAATAAATTTAGTATAGACCAGGTATAGTGTGTTTATAAAGTCCCCATCAGTGGAGGGTGATGCCCAGATCTTCACATGCCCTTGCGTCCCACTCACTGACTCAACCAGAGCCACTTCCAGCCCTGCAGGCTCCATCCTTGATAAAAATGTATACACACACACACACACACACACACACACACACACACACAGTCTTCTATACTATATTTTCACTGTACCTTTTCTACTTTTAGATCTGTTTAGACACACACATGATTACCACTGTTCTATAGTTGCTTACATTATTGTTGCTTTTTTAAGATAGGAGCTCACTCTAGCCCAGACTGATCTGGAACTCACTCTGTAGTCCTAGACTGGTCTCAAACTCACAATGATTCTCCTACCTCTGCCCCCCAAATGCTGGGATTAATGGAGTGTGCCACCACACCCAGCTCTTACATTATCCTTTACAAGGGCAGTAATAATATTTACAAGCGCATAGCCTCAGAACAGGGCTTTACCATCAGCCTAGGGGTATAGGAGTCTCACCTGTGTAGGTTTGTGAATGTTTGTCTAGTCTGTAAAATTTGTGTAATGAATGGCAAAATCACTTTTGAATTAAAATATTTTCATTTATTTATTTGAGATATAGCGAAACAGAGAAAAAGAGAGAGAGAAATATGGATGCTCCAGGGCCTCTTGCCACTGCAAATAAACTCCAGAAGTATGCACCACTGTGCATCTGACTTGACATGGGTACTGAGGAATTGAACCTGGGCTGGCAGGCTTTGTAAGTAAGTGCCTTTAACCACTGATCCTAAACCACTTTTAACACATTTCTTGGATTTTCCTAGTCACTAAACAAAGCATGAATGAATGTTAATCCTGAAGATGGAATTACCTTTTGTGAGCCAATGGGAGTTCATGAAGCTCTACCATGACCTACAAAACTCATTGTGCCCTGATTCTATTCTCACCAAGAAAAATCATATAATTACTATATATTTAAAACTCATTACAACATTTTGTCAATAATGACATTTCCAGAAAAAAAAAAAAAAAAAACAAAACAACTCCTGCAGCAATGATAGGACAATACATTTGATTTCAGAACCACTGAGGCGTGGCAGGTAATTAGAATGACAGAGACATGGTGAGTAGAGACTGCTGTTTTATCCAACATGTTTTCTTGCCTTTTTCTTTAATACAAAATGATATTCAATTTAGGACAGCCATGTGTGCGTGCATTGAACGATTAGAATTTCTACAGTCTTTGCATCAGTCATAAGTTCCAGTAAATGAACCTGTCCATGAACTCCTGCCAGGCTGCCTTCCTCCTCCATCTGAACCTGCACTGTGAAGCCAGCGGCTGAGGAGTCAGCACCAGAGATGTCCAGAACAAGCAATTCCGAAGATGGAAGCTAAGGTCAAACACGGTAAACAGACAGGATGGTTGGTTTCTAATTACCCCATAAGTCAAACTAATGCTGGACTTCATAGTCAGATTTCTTTTAAAAAATTATTTATTTATTTGCAATCAGAGAGAGAAGACAAACAGACAGAGAGAATGGGCATGCCAGGGCCTCCAGCCGTGGTAAACGAACTCCAGATGCATGTGCCACTTTGTGCATCTGGCTTTAAGTGGGCACTGGGGAATTGAACCTATATTGTTAGGCTTTGCAGGCAAGTACTTAAACTGCTGAGCCATATAGAAGAAATATAATATAGAAGAAATATAAATTTTTAATATAGAAGAAATATAATATAGAACAAATATAATATAGAAGAAATATAAATTTTTATATAGTTTATGTCACTAATATGTACACCCAGCCCTATTTTCACACATGCAGGACCAGAGAACATCTCTTGTTACCTTTCTCTTCATTTTTAAGCTCATAAAAAGAAATGCAACTGTGGCCCTTTCATAAGCAGAACTTATACCCAGTGGCCATAAATATTTTCAGGGTGAACACAAATATATACTCTTGGGCTTGGGAGATGGCTCAGTGGTTAAAGGCACTTGCTTGCAAAGACTGCCAGCCCAGGTTAAATTCCCCAGCACCCACATAAAGCCAGATGCACAATGCTGCACATGAGTCTAGAGTTCAATTGTACTGGCAAGAGGCCCTGGTGTGCCCCAACTTTCTCTCTGACAAATAAAATATATACTCTTAAAACCCTTCGAGTTCTTTTGGGAAATAGCATTTTAAAGGGAAACAACTTAGCAGTTTTATAAAAAGGAACTTAGTAAGAGTTCTTTGTGGCTGGCCTGGGTTCTGAGGCCTGAATTCAGCTGCCTGCCTCTCCTTAAAAAGAAGACCACACTGTGTCCAGGAGAGCTGCATTAGCAGAAGAGGCTTCATGTGATTAGTCTCAAGGTGACAGGCATGATCTCTCCTTTTAGCCAGAGAACAGTGAAAGCTTTCCTCTAGGGTCTATGACCTTCCAAACCATAGGCTTCTGACTTGATTTTTAGTACCAGGTATAAATTCCTTCCCATTGAGCTGGTCTCAAATCCATTCAGAGAGCAGTTGATTACCCCCATAGGCTGTGTGCCACAGGTGCATACATCTTACCTGACTCATTGATTTTGTAGCTTGCAGAATCCCCTACTTGTATGCACTTGTTGGTAACTATTATCCCCCAGCAGCTCATGTAGCACTTTCCAGCACTATGAGAGCTAGCCTGTAGGGAGCTGGCTTCCATCGGTATATAGCATGATGTCTCAGTGTTCTGCAACCAAGCCTGTGATGTCTTCAGCATTAGAGTTGTACCGTTCAGATCTCATCAGTAGCCAAGGGCTTTGGCACTGTTTGGGGGCCTCATGGGCCTCTCTAACCAATAGCTCCCTGTGGAGGGTAATCTACTTCTAGCCCAGGAATTTATCAGAAACAGCCTGTAATCACAGGCTGATTTAGGGTAACGTTTTCTTTATTTCTACCAGGCAGTTCTGCCCAAACTGTTCCCTTGGAGGAACTCTCTTATTGAGAGTTTTATCTTTTAATTAGCTAGCCAAGAGAAAGGTTTCTGTGTTACTGATCATGCCATCTTTAGTTTATGAATTTTTTTAAACATTTTTTAAAGTATTTTATTTATTTGACAGAGAGAAGCAAAGAGAAAGAAGCAGAGTGAGAGTATGAGCATGCCAGGGCCCACTGCCATTGCAAATGAACTCCAGAAACATGTGCCACTTTGTGCATCTGACTTTATGTGGGTACCGGGAAATCGAACCTGGGACATCAGGCATTGCAAACAAGTGCCTCTAACCACTAATCCATCTCTCCAGCCCTTTAAGTTTTATTTATTGACAATTTTTATACATGCATATGATGTATTTTGATAGTAATTCCCTCACATTACTTTCTCCTTTCCCCCATACCCATCCCCCTCCCACTGAACCCCTTCTTACTTACTAGTCCCTCCTTCACCTTGGTGTGTGTGTGTGTGTGTGTGTGTGTGCACACGCACGCACTTGCATGTGTGCATGCATGCACACGCATTGCACTGAGTTTAATTAGGACTGCCTGTATGATCATGGGTAAGGGTTTATTTACCAGAGCACATGCAAATTAACCGTGACTACACCACTGAAGAAAATGCCTCTCCCTACTCCAGCAACTGTTCATTGATAATTGCCCAGGAAGGGCAGGGGGACCTAATGTTCTCCTCCACCACCCATGGCAGAATATTGGTGAATCTAGTATTGTACAGGTCTTAGGTAAGTAACGATAGCCATGGTGAAATCATGAATACAATGGCCATGTCGGGTTTGAAAGACAGCATTCCATAGCATTCCTCCCTGTTCTCCGGTTCTTACATTCTTTCTGTCCCCCTTTCCACCATGAGTCTTGGAGAACTTGACATAGTTGTCTCCTTTAGTGCTAAGCATTGAACAACCCTTTATTCTCAACACTGATGAATTCTGAGTCTTCACACTAGTCATCATCACTGCAGAAACAAGCTTCTCTGATCAAAGCTGAGAGCACTATTAATGTATGCCTATATCCTCAAGTGTCTCCCCTGCTTTTTTTCGCTAGCAGTTTCAGAGTTTGAGGCCTTATGTTAAAGTCTTTGATCCATTTGGAGCTCATACTTGCGCACGGTGAGGTAAGGATGAATTCCATTCATCTACACACACACATCCAGTTCCTCTATAACCATTGTTAAAGGGGCTGTCTTTTCACCAATGAGTGGTTTTGGCATTTTTCATTTTTGTCAAAAATCAGATGATTGTAGCTACATGGGTTAACATCTGGATCTTCCATTCTGTTCCACTGAGGTACATGTCTATTTTTGTGCCAGTACCACGTTTTTGTTGTTATAGCTCTGCAAAATACCTTGAAATCACGCATGGTGATACTGCAGCCTTTCCCCGCCCCTCCACACACAAACACACACACGCACGTGGACGTGGACACACACACACACACACCAGGATTGCTTTGGCTATCTGAGCTATTTTGTGCTTCCAAATGAATTTTGAATTTTGAGAATTTTCCTTTTTCTTTTTCTGTGAAAAATGACATTGTAATTTTGATGGAAATTGCATTAATCGGAAGATTTCATTAGTCAAATAGCTATTTTCACAATATTGATTCTTCCAATCCATGTGAATGAGTCACAATTTTCTAATATCTTTTGCAATTTCTTTTTGGGGTTTTTAAATTTTCATTTAAAAATTTCATTCTTGAGGGTTTTGAAATGTTCATGTCTTTCATTTATTTAGTTAGGTTTGTTGCAAAGTACTTTCTTTTTTATAATTTTTTTATTTATATCATTCAAATTTTACATTCATAATGGTGAGTCCATTATCCTCCCTCCCTGTCCTCTCTCTCTTCCATAGGTACCCTCATCAATGGGGAATGTAGGTCATGCATTGTGGGGGTAGTCAAGAGCTATGGGGGATAGGCCAAGTCTCTGTGCATAATGCCCCAACTTGTGGCTCTAACATTCTTTCTGCCCCCTCTTCCACGATTTTCCCTGAGCCACATTGGGGTCATTTTAGTTCTACTTCAGTGATGAGGTTTTGGGAGCCTCTGTGTCTCTGGATATCTGGCTTAGTAGGAGTTGGATGTTCTCTGTGTTTATCTCCTTCAGCCTTTTTCTGGTGTCATGATCCCAAAGAATGCTGAACTCTTGCCCTTCCCCCACATTATTCTATGTTTTTGCTGGGGCCCTGGTGAAGTGTGACTGGCTAATCCTCCCTTCAGGTTCATTGTCCATCTGAAAAAGATAAGCAAATTCTCCAATGGAGAGAGAAGTTAGTACTAGATATATGGGATGGCCATAGATATCTTGCATACATGGAAAGACCTGGCCAGAATCTGGAAGAGGGTCCATCCCGAGACAGTTAGCTAGTCTAGTGCCAGAGGGTGCTGCTACATGAGCAACTGGGGGAAAATGGCCAACATTGGTCCAAACAACTTGCAGTCTAAGATACCCAGCAGGAAACAACCTGACATGATGCTCAAACAAGTGCAGTAGTGGCACACAGCCATGGTGGGCAACCAACTGCTCTTGATTTGGCTAATAGATCCACTCAGTGGAATGGAACTCATTGCTGGAACTGGGAAATAAGTCAAAACCATGTACAAAAAATGAGCACAGTCTCCAATCAAGATACCACCAAATGTGGGACAGAAGAGAGCCTACCCATATAAAATTCCCTTCAAGTACTTTCTTTTTTTGACAAGATTGTCGATGGGGTTGTTTTGGGGATTCTATCCTCAGTATATATATCTGTGTGCTAATTTTGTATTCAGCCTCTTTGATAAAAGTTTTCTGGTGTGATCTTTAGGATTTTGCATAGAATCATGTTATCTGTGTGAGGATAATTTAACTTCTTCCTTTCCTATTCGTATTTATTTAATTTACTTTTCTTGTTTGACTGCTTTAGCTAAGACTTCTAGTACCATATTAAATAAGAATGGATAAAGTGGACACTCTTGCCTCATTCCTGATTTTAAGGGAAATGCTTTGAGTTTTCCTCATTTAGTATAATATTGGCTATAAGTATATCTTATAAAGCCATTATTTTGTTGAGATATTTCCTTCTATTTCCAGTTGCTTCAGTTAAAAGTTAAAAATATATTTTTATTTATTTATATGAGGGGGGGAACATGGGCAGGCCAAAGCCTCTTGCTACTGCAAATGAACTCCAGACCCATGTACCACCTTGTGCATCTGGTTTTAGTGGTGGGTACTGGGGAATTGAACTGTGCTGGTAAGCTTTGCAAGCAAAGGCCCTTAACTACTGAATCATCCTCTGGCCCTTTAAGATTCTTTTCATTTATTTATATTTTTAATATGTTATTTTTATTTATTTATTTGACTGAGAGAAAGAGGGGGAGAGAGAGAGAGAACAGGCATACCCAGGGCCTCCAGTCCCTGCAAACGAACTCCAGACGCATGCATCACCTTGTACATCTGGCTAACATGGGTTCTGGGGAATCCTGGGTCCTTTGGCTTTGCAGGCAAAAGCCTTAACTGCTAAGTCATGCCTTCAACCCCTTTTAAGATTCTTATAATGAAGAAATGTTGGATTTTATCAGATGCTTTTCTGCATATATTGAAATGATTGTGTGATATTTTTTCCTTGAGTCCATTTACATAATGTGTTGCAATTGTGGATTTGTGTATTTTATTTTATTTTATTTTTTTTGAGGTAGGATCTTTTTTTTTCTTTTCTTTTCTGTTTTTTTTAATGAATATATATTTTTTATTTATATTATTCTGATTTTACATTCATAGTATTGGTTCCATTGTCCTCCTCCCCGTCCTCCCACTTTCAAAGGGGCCCTCATCAATGGGGAATGTGGATCGTGCATTGTGAGTTTGCTCAAGAGTTCTGGTGGATAGGCCCCAGTCTCTGAGCATAATGCCCCAACTTGTGACTCTAACAATCTTTCCGCCCCCTCTTCCACGAGTTTCCCTGAGCCACATTGGGGTCATTTTAGTTCTGCTTCCTTGATGAGGTTTTGGGAGCCTCTGTGTCTCTGGATATTTTTAGTTGGAGTTGGATGTTCTCTGTGTTTATCTCCTTCAGCCTTTTTCTGGTGTTGTGATTGCCTTGAGCGCTGTATTCTTGCCCTTCCCCTGCGTTGTTCTATGGTTTCAGCTGGTGAGGTGTGGTTAGCTGATCCTCCCTTCAGGTTCGTTGTCCACTTGAAAAGAGATAAGCAAATTCTCCAACGGAGAGAGAAGTTAGTACTAGATAGAAGGGATAACCATATATGTTTTGGAGAATTTTATATGCAAGCCCACATTTGGTGGCCTCTAGATCTTGGAGACTGAGCTCATTTTTTTGTACATGGCTTTGACTTATTTCTCAGTTCCAGCAATGAGTTCCATTCCACTGAATGGATTTATTAGCCAAATCAAGAGCAGTTGGTTACCCACCATGGCTGTTTGCCACTACTGCACTTGTATGAGCATTACGTCAGATTGTTTCCTGCTGGGTATCTTAGACTGCAAGTTGTTTGGACCAATGTCAGACATTTTCCCCCAGTTGCTTGTGTAGCACCCTCTGGTACTAGACTAGCTAACTGTCTGGGGACTGACCTTCTTCCATATTCTGGCCCGGTCTCTCTCTGTGTTTGGTCTCACACACGTATGCTGTCTTCGACAGTAGGGTCTTACCATTAACCTTTGGTGGGTCACCAAGAACTCTGACTGAAGTCTGTCTTTTTTGGGGAACCTTGTAGGTGTTTCAGATCAACAGCTCATTGTGGAAGTTAACCCCGTGCTGGCACCGGGAGTTATAAGTCTGCACCTAGGAAGGTGAGGGAGGAAAAAGATAGATAATGTAAAAGAGAAAGTGAGTATAGAGAGGAGAGGGAAAGAGAGAGAGGGAGAGAGAGAGAAGAGAAAGAGAAGCAGGACAAGATTAAAGTTGGTCTTCATCATGTTCTCTCCAGGTTCCTGTGGTTCGAATATTCCCTTTGTAGGCCTGCTGAAGGATCACTGTTTTAGCCTGTTGTTCAGAGTAAAGGGTTTTGTAGTATTTTTCCCTTTTGGGTCCCAATTTGTATCCCCCCTTGTCCTCCTTCCCACCCTCTCATTCCCTCCCACCTTTACCCTCCCTCCATCCCACCCTCCTTCTTGTCTCGTCCTCAGAGTGTTTATTAGGTTTCGCCGCATGTCACGTGGAATCCTGTTAAGGGCGACAGATAAATGAGACCATGCGACGATTATCTTTTTGTGCTTGGGTGAGCTCACTGAGGATGATCTGTTTCATGTTTGACCATTTTTTTTCAAATTTCCTTATTTCATCTTTCTGGTAGAATTCCATAGTATAGATATACCACATCTTTGTTATCCATTCATCTAGTGATGGACACCTGGGTTGATTCCAGCTCTTTGCTATTATGAATTGAGCAGCTATAAACATGGTTGAGCAAATGTCTCTGATCTGAGGCTTGGGGCCTTTAGGGTAAAGCTTTTTCACTGACAAAAATATTATAACCAAAGCCAGCAGAATACCCACAGAATGGGAGAAAATTTTCACCACCTATACAACTGACAAAGGCCTAATTTCTAGAATCTACAAGGATTTGTGTATTTTAAACCAAACCAACTGGATTCTTGTAACTGATCTTTCGGATGTGTCCCTGTATTCTGTTGGAAGTGTTTTGTTGAGTATCTGCATTCACCATGGATATTCATCTGGAGTTTTCTTGTTTTGTTGTATCTTTACCTGGTTTTGCCATTGGGCATTAGTAGTATTCCTCCATTTCCTATTTTATGGAATAATTCAAGAAGCCTTGGTTAACACTGGTTAAGATTGGTTAACACTGGTTCTTTGAATCTCTGGTAAATTAACCCAGCTGGGCCTGGACTTCTTTTAATTGAGATTTTTTTAAATTTATTTATTTGAGAGAGAGAAAAGAGAGAGAGAGAGAGAGAATGGGCATGCCAGGGCCTCTAGCCACTGCAAACAAACTCCAGATGCCTGTACCATCTTGTGCAGCTGGCTTTCCATGGGTACTGGGGAACTGAACCTGGGTCCTTTGGCTTTGCAGGCAAATGCCTTAACTGCTTATTCATCTCTCCAGCATGAGAGATTGCTTTTTTTATAACTACTTCAAACTCATTGCGTGTTATAGGTATGCTTAAGTGATTTATTTCATCTTGTTTTAATTTTGGTAGGTCTTATATATCTAGAAATTCATCCATTTCTTGTAGATTTTTCCAATTTACTATAGTATATGCTTTTAAGACCTTGTGAATGTCACTGGTATCTGTTTTGTCTCCCTGTTTTCCTTAATTTTATCAATTTAGGTTTTCTTTGTCTTTCTTTTGGTTAGTTCCACTAAATGTCTATTTATATTACTTATCCTTTGAAATAATCAACCCTATTTAACCGATTCTGTGTAATACTTTTTGTTTATATTTCATTCATTTATTCCCTGAT
Organism: Orientallactaga sibirica; assembly: GCA_036365145.1. Lineage (NCBI taxonomy): Eukaryota > Metazoa > Chordata > Mammalia > Rodentia > Dipodidae > Orientallactaga > Orientallactaga sibirica. The sequence continues at coordinate 32,579,748 of JAEOAD010000016.1, forward strand.
CTTGATTATTTCTTCCTGTCTACTGAGTTTTGGCCCTGAGGTTTATCACTATTTATTTGAGATTTCCCTGATTTCTTAATAAGTGCTTAGAGCTATAAACTTCCCTCTTAAAACTGCCTTCATTGTATTCCCATAGGTTTTGGTATGCTGTATTTTCATTGTCATTTGATTCCATGAATGTTGTTAATTTTCTTCTTGCTTTCTTCAATGGCCCATTCATCATTCAATAGTGCATTGTTTAATTTCCATGAGTGTGTGTGTACATGCTATATCATCTCTCTTGTTGTTGATCTGTTGTTTTTCTTACCATTGTGATCAGACAGAATACAAAAAAAACTGTTTCAGTTTTCCTATATATGTTAGGATTTGCACTTTGTGCTAATATATAATCTATTTTCGAGAAAGTTCCATGTGCTGCTGAGAACAATGTGTGTTCTACAGTGTTTGGATGGAGTGTCTGTAGATGTCTGTTAGCTTTAATGCAGATTACTGTTTATTTTTCCTGGGATGACCTGCCACTTGGTGGTAGTGGGGTATTGAAGTCACCCACAACGATTATATCAGAGTTAATCTGTGATGTCTAGTAGTGTTTTTTTGTAAAACTTGAAGCACCAATGTTCAGTTTAAGATTGTAGTATCCTCTTATTGGATGGGCCCCATAATCAACATAAAGTGTCCTTCTCTATCTCTTCTCATTAATGTTGGCTTGAAGTCTATCTCGTCACATAACAGAACAACAACACCTGAAGGCTTCCTAACCCCGACTGTTTGAAATCCCATTTTCCATCCTTTCACCTTAAGGTATCATCTGTTTATTCTGATAAGGTGTTTCTTACAGGCAACCAACAAAAGAATCCTGCCTTTTAATCCATACTGCTGGTCTGTGTTACATATAATATATATATATATTTATGATGTGTGTACATATATATTAAATATATGCATATATATTTAATATTTATATTTTAATATTTATTTGCAAACAGAGAGAAAGATGGGGAGAGACAGACAGAGAGAGAGAATGGACATGCCACAGCCTGCAAACAAACTCCAGATATATGTGCGCCACTTGGTACATCTGGCATTACATGGTTATACTGGGAAATACAATCCAGACTTCCATGCATTGCAAGCAAGTACCTTAACTGCTGAACCACTGCTCCAGGACATCTGTGTCTTCTGGTTGAGGAATTAAGACCATCGATAGAATTATTAGTTAAAGTTCTACATCAATTTCTGTCATTCCTATTGATTTTGTAGTGTTTTTTAATTTCTATTCTGCTCTTGCATTAACTATTATTCAAGCATGGTTTCTTTTCCTGTGTCCTCATTTATATGCATTATCTTCCCTTAAGTCGAGATGATTCCTTCAAGTATATTCTGTAGAGCTGGCTTAGTGGTCATGAATTCCTCTAGCCTGTTTTTATCATGAAAATTTCTTCTTTATTCTCCTCTCTGTTGACTAGCTTTCAGGATGCTAGAAAGACTCATGCAGCCTCTTGTGGGAGAAAAGTCATTAGTGGTCTTAACCAGCAATGGACTCTGAAAGCTTTACAGATGACCATCCAGGCCAAATGTATCAACTGGTGCAGTGGTGGCATGACTGTTATGAGGGAAACCAATTGTTCTATGATTGGACTTGAGGCCCGCTCTATGGGAGGCAGTTCCTGCCTGGTACTGAAAGCCTAATTAAAAGCCTATGACTAGCTGGGCATGGTGGCGCACACCTTTAATCCCAGCACTTGGGAGGCAGAGGTAGGAGGATTGCCGAGAGTTCAAGGCCACCCTGAGACTACATATTGAATTCCAGGTCAGCCTGAGCCAGAGTGAGACCCTACCTCGAAAAAAAAAAAAAAAAAAAAAAAAAAAAAAAAAAAAAAAAGCCTATGACTGGAGCTGGAAAGACAGCTTAGTGGTTAAGGCACCTGCCTGCCATGCCTAAGAATGCCCATTTTGATTCTCCAGGTCCTACATCTAGCCAGATGCAAAAGTGAGGCAAGCACTCAATGCTGCACTTGCCCACAAGGGGGAACACATATCTGGAGTTCGTTCACAGCAGCTGAGAGGCTACTGGCCCACCCATTCTTTCTCTCTCTCTCTCTGTCTCTCTTTTAAAAAGAAAGAAAAAGCCTATGACTAGAGAGAGCTTAAGTCCTAGAGGAGAAACTACTACTGTTGTCTGGCTAAATGGACAGGTTGTGCTCCTCAAACTCCTTCTAAACACTTGTGTTTATGCCAATATATTAATGCTGCTCTCACTTTTGGTGAGAAAAGTTTCTCTTCTCAGCTGTCAGTGACCAATGGGGAGACTTAAAAGTTACCGAAGTTCTAAAAAGAAGTGACAGTGGGGTGTTCAACATGAGTGAGATATTTATATCACACCATCCAAGGCTCAGGGGCCATTGTGGAAGAGGTGGCAGAAATAACGTAAGAGCCAAAGGAAGGGGAGGAGTGCTTTGCAATACTGTCTTCTAGACACAAAGTGGCTGTGACACTCATGACCTCACACTGGCTGATGCTACCTACACAAGACCTGCTTCATAGAAGGGGGGAATGATGACATCAAAATAGAAGAGAGACTAGTTTGAAAGAAGTGATTCAGTGGAGGGGTGGCTTCTAGCAAGGGAAAAAGAGGGTGGTGGGAGGGGACTTTTGTCTTTCAGAACTTGAAATACACCCTTATAAGCTATCCTGGGTTTCAAAGTTTCTGTTGAAAAATCTCTTTCTGTTCTGAAGGGCCTGACTTTATAAATGAGTTCTCTTTCGCTGCTTTCAACATACTTTGTTTGGTCTGTTGATTTAGTACTTTAATTATAATATGATAATAGGGTGCTTCTTTTCTCTTCTTGTCTCTTTGGTGTTCTAATTACCTCCTCTATCCGCATTTGTATCTCTTTCCCTAATTCTGGGAAGTTTTCTTCTATGATTTTGTTAAAAATACCTATTCTGCTTTTAGATTGAAATTCCTCTCCTTCTTCTAGGCCCAGAGGTCTTCGATTTTAACTGCACAGTGTCTCGAATGTCTTGCCCTCCCCACTCTGCCTTTGTATGAATTTATCTTTCTCCTCATTGGAATGTGTCATTTCTTTCACCTTGTCTTCTTCTTTTTTTTTTTTTTTTTTTTTTGGTTTTTCTTTGAGGTAGGGTCTCACTCTGGCCCAGGCTGACCTGGAATTAACTATGTCATCTCAGGGTGGCCTTGAACTCACAGCGATCCTCCTACCTCTGCCTCCCCAGTGCTGGGATTAAAGGCGTGCGCCACCACGCCCGGCTTCACCTTGTCTTCAAGCTCAAATATTCTATCATCTCCTCAATCCAGTCTGTGCATGAGGCTTGCTTTCTTTGGAGACTTTCATTAGGCTTTTCATTTCCAGTATTTCAGACTGGCTTCTCTTCAGTATTTCTCTTTACTGAATGTCTCTTTCATATTCTTTATTGACCACATTTCATTCGGTTGATTTTCTTGTTTCCATTGTGCGATTTCCTTGAAAGCACTTATGATCATTCTTTCGAGTTCTCCTGGCATTTTATTTCGTCTCATTCACTCTCTCTGGAGGCCGTTACTGCGCTGTGTTGTGAAGACACAACACCATCAGCTCCGTGTGACTGGCTCAGTACTGCGTGGAGGAGCGCCAGGTGGAGCCTGTGGCTTCCTGGAGTTTCTGTTTGGAGTATGGGATAGGGGAGGCTGTGGAAAGTTGCCTGGTGGTGTTCCCCAGAGTTCAGCTGTCTTCCCCATCTTTTTCTTTGGGCTTTTCCCTTCCTCACTCAAGAGCAGGGCAGGGAGAAGAAGCACTGCCTGTAGGGTGGCCTGAGCCGATCTACAGTGGTTAGCGGCAGCTCCCTCCTGCTTCTCCGTGGAGATTCCCACCTGGCTTACGTTCACATATTGTGTAATAACCTGCTGTGGTGGCTTGATTCAGGTGTCCCCCATAAACTTAGGTCACATTGACAGGCAGGAAGCAGAGGAAGAATAATAGCAAGTGGGGCAGGGCTAAAAAGCCTCAAAGCCCACCGGGCAGTGACACACTTCCTCCAGCAAGATTCTACTTCCTGAAGTTTCACAGCCTTTGTGGAACAGCACCTCCAGCAGGGGACCGAATTCAAGCACAGGAGCCTGTATGGGCGTTTTACATTCAAACCGCAATAGCTCACCTTTTCTTGGTTCTTTAAGACAGCTCTAAGGAGATGTTTCTCCAAGTCAAAATCCATTTCTCATTTTACTTGGCTTGACTCAACTTGCCAATGGTATTTTGGAACATACAGTCCATTCCAAATGAAATGAGGGGCTGGAGAGATGGATTGGTAGTTAAGGCATTTGCCTGCAAAGCCTAAGGACCTAGGTTTGAATCCCCAGTACCCACATAAAGCCAGATGCACAAGGTGGCACATGTGTCTCAAGTTCATTTGCACTGGCTAGAAGCCCTGGTGTGCCCATTCTCTCTCTCTCTCTCTCTCTCTCTCTCTCTCTCTTTATGCCTCTCTCTCTCAAATAAAATAAAAATATCTTTTAAAAATGAAATGGAATGACAAGATGGCTGCTATCTAAAACAACATTCCTTTTTTCTTATTAAAAAAAACTTTAGAACAGTGCTTAAAAGTGAAATATTTTCAGAATGACATGTAAGGCTTACAAAAAAAGAGAAAAAAATCAATTAGAGTGCCAGAACGGGAATGAAAGCCATTAATTAAGAAATGATTAATGGTTTTCTTTCTTTCCTTCTTTCTTTTCTTTCTTTCATTCCCTTTCTAATTACCACTTCTTCCTGCTTTCCCTCCCCTTCTTCCCTCCTGCCTTCCTCTCTCTTTCTCTCAATAGGGTTTCAGGTGGCCTAGGCTAGATTTGAACTTTCTATGTAGCTGAGGATGATCTTCAACTTCTGATCCAACTGCCTTCACCTCCTGAGTGCCAGGATCACAGAAATGTGCTACCACACATGTTTTTGTGGTGTAGCAGGAGGGAATCCAGGGCTTCTGGCATGCTAGGCAAGCACTCCACCAACTGAGTTATATCCCCAGCTCCAACTAATGGTATTTTCTATGTAGAATACATGCAGGAAGAATAATAAATAAATGCAGCAGTGTTAGGATTTTACTTAAAACTTGGACTTTTTCAATGGGTATTGAGAATGTGTTAAACAAAAATAATAAAACTGCCAACAGCAGTGGCTATATGTCCATAGACCAGATCTTGTATCATTGAATGAAGAAATAGCATGAAGTTTTTGTGTAGATGGTGGCAGAATGATAAGATTTATGGTTCAGGGCACCCCTCTCCTGCCATGAGTGTTGGAGAGAAACTGCTAGAAGGGAAAAGTTATTGGAATAGTCTAGGAGTGAGAGATCAATGATTCACAGTATAAAAATGACATTGGGATACAAGGACACAATGAACAGAAAAGATATTAAGAGATTTAATTTAATTTATGCTACAGTGAATAGAAAGGAAAAGGAAAGTGAAATTAGAAATACAGTTTGTGATTTCCTAGCATCTTGAAAGGATGGTGGACAGCTCTTGGATATATTGAGAAATGGGATAGTTCGGAACAGATTGGCTGGAGAAGCAGGCACAGCAAAGGGAGTTGACCGGCACTAGGTTGAAAATCACATTATCATGAAAGCCACAGCTGAAAGCAGAGGAGTAACCATGACGCATTACAGGGAATGGACTCTCTAATCTTTGTGGAAACTTGTACTAATTGACACATTTCTATTGAAAGTATTAATTGATTTGCACTATTTGACAAGCGTGGCTTTGAGATGTAGGATGATGGATAGGAGTGTGTTACTTTACCTTCTTAGAGCAGATAAACATATGATATTCACATACTGTGTCATCCTCCTGATGACAACAATGTCTATTTCCCCTCCTCGTTATTTAGTTTCCGGTGTCTGTCTCACTAGCCTTCATTAAGAAGACATAAACGTCTCATTCATCTACCAGGACCACCCCCATCTCTGTCACACCCTGTCACTCTGGAAGGAAGCTAGTTCCATACCCCAGGAAGTTCTCACAGAGGCTCAATGGTCTGAAGCTAGCCAAGCAATGCTTCAAGGGCCTTAGGACCCCTTCCATGGACACAGCAAGCTTGTATTATTCCTCCCCAGCTTTCTTGGTTGCCCATGATATTCGAACAACTTCTTCTCCAGGAAGACTTCAAGTATAACTGCCTTGAAGGAAGACAGACAGGTGTCATCTGCCCATCTAACCTATATTTTTTGTTTTGTAACCTCTAATTAGCCTGATCTTGTTTTCTCATATTCTGTCTCTCCCATCACACACACACACACACACACACACACACACACACACACACACACAAAACACTCACCTGCCCCCCCGTTTTCTTTCTCACTTTGAATCATTAAAACTATGTTTTGGGGGGCTGGGGAGATGGCTCAGGAGTTACAGCTTGCAAAGCCTGCCTGCCAGCCTGCCAGCCTGCCAGCCATGGTTCAGTTCCTTAGTACCCATGTCAAGCCAGATTCACAAAATGGTACATGCATCTGGAGTTCATTTACAGTGGCAAGAGGCCCTGGTACACCCATATACACACTCTCTCTCTTTCTCTCTGTCTTAAATATATAAATAAATAAATAAATAAATAAATAAATAAATAAACAAACAAATATAAATAAATAAAAGTATGCTTCATTGAAATACTTCAAACTGAATACATGGGCATAAATATATTGAATCAGAAACTCTATCTGAAACAAACTAGGGTTCTATGTGCTACCGGGACTTGGGAGGCTGCCTGGTGCTTCCAACATGGTGTCTTGATCTTTCCAAATGCCACTGAAAACATCTGGCCAGAGGTCTGCTGGACACAGCCTTTGGGCTGCTGCCATGGGTCTATGCTGGAAGCGATTACCTTAACAGACATCTCCAGGAAGAGTACGAATAAGGCTGCATATTCACAATTTACCTTTATTCCAAAAGGATAAATGCCTCACATATAACTTATCTTCTAACCCAAATAACTTAGACGATGTAAGAGTTAATATTTCCTTAAAAATTATTTTTAATTTAATTCCATTTTTTCCGGAAAAATCCAAAACCTTATCATATTTGACTTTGTAGAAAACATCCAGAGGTAAATTTATCTTCTATCTTTAAAAAGCTAAATTGGAGTTAATGTATTCACTATTTTTAAAACTTGTGGGTTAAGTAGATTCTTAAATAAGGTATAGTGCTAAAAAACGCAAAATCAGGGCTGGAGAGATGGCTTAGGGGTTAAGGCGCCTGCCTCCTAACCCTACGAACACTGGTTCCAATCTCCAGCGGTTCCAATCTCCAGCGGTTCCAATCTCCAGGTCCCACGTTTAGCCAGATGCCAAGTGACGCAAGTGCGCAATGCCGCACTCGGCCACAAGGGGGCGCGCACATCTGGATTTCGTTCTCAGCAGCTGAGACACTGCTCACGCGCCCATCTCTGTCTTCCTCCCAACCTCTCTCTCTCTCTCTCTCTCTCTCTCTCTCTCTCTCTCTCTCTCTCTCTCTCTCTCTCTCTCTGTGTGTCTCTCTCCAAAAAATAAGATAAAATAAAAAGTTTAAAAAAAAAAAAGCAAAATCAGTAGGAACTGTTTTCAAAAAAGAGTTAAGAAGAAACTATCTCTACAAACAATTGTAACATGTCATAAAGTCAAGTAAATCAGTGTGACATTAACAACAGCACATCATTCAAATCCATGCTATGATTTCCTGTGATAGTCTCATAGGGAGGGTCTTCTCCCACCTAGCAGTCAGTACTGTGACTGGGTCTCCCATCAGAGTCGCAGCTATGTATCCCGTGACAGTGTTCTAGGAATGGATTCCTCACATGCCCATCCACCATGACAGTTACTACCATGAGGTCTGTCATCTCCACAGATGTCTCAATTGACACCTCACCCATGCGCTTTCATCCAGGACCGAGTGCTTGTATGGCTGCCTCCAAAATACAACCTCACCACGTGTCTACAGGATGCTCCCTTGTGGAAGTTTCTCTGTCACTTTCTTAGAGAAATCCAACATTTGGAGGATTTTCTTCTGCTTCTGTCCCGATCCCTCAGCTCTTCGGTCTCTCCTCATTGGTCTATTTGTCTCTGCTTTTTGTATTTCAGAGTCCCCTGCCTTCTCCGGCCTGCTGCTGAGAGCATCGTGGGTCCAGAGATGCATATGATGAATTTGTAAGAGCTCTATGGTGTTTCAATGGGATCGTGAATGAGGAAGATGGCTTTAAATGAAGACACAATCCCCTTTCTTTCTCTCTCTCTTCTTTCTTTCTTTCTTTCTTTCTTTCTTTCTTTCTTTCTTTCTTTCTTTCTTTCTTTCTTTCTTATTTCTTTTTTTTAGAGAAACAGAGAGAGAGAGGGGGGGAGAGGAAGACAGCAAATGGGTGCACCAGCAGCCTCTCAGCTGCTGTGACTGAAATCCAGATGTGTTCGCCCCCTTGTGGGCAAGTGAAGCATTGCACCCTCGTGTCACTGCGTTCTTAGGCTTAGCAGGCAGTGCCTTAACCACTAAGCCATCTCTCCAGTCCACAACCCACTTTCTTAAAGAACTCTTGTGTGTTTGTATGTTATGTAATCAAATCAATACCCTTCCTCAAAAAGATGAGTTCTTTCTTTGCTATTGACACATATTTTTCCTAATATGTAAGATATTGTTCCACTACCATTCTTTGTCATTGCCTTTTTTATTAAAAGAAACTTAACTATGTATATTGATATAAATATTTAAAATATAGTAACTTTTAAAAGTTGTAGGTGATTAGTTTTAAAAAGAAATAGGGAATTTTATATAGAGATCACTATACATTCTACATTGTTTTTGTGGGGGTAGCATCTCACTCTAGCCCTGGCTGACCTTGAACTCCTACAGTGTCTTCCTACTTCAGCTGGATTATAGGCATGAGCCATCATACCTGGCTCAATACATTATATATTCTTGTATATGGAAAGAAGAGTTGTGGGAGAGCAGAAATCAAAATATTATTTTTTGAGTGATAAATGGGGGAAAGCAGAGGTGACAGAGGAATTTCCCCTTGAGAGTGGGGGCAGGTGGACTCAAAGCAGCAGCAATCTCCTTCCTTAGCAGAAGACCTGGTGAGGAGCAGCTCACTCCAGCATTTGCTCAGAAATAAAACCACAACCACAACATGGTCACTGGCTGACTCCTGTTTTGTTTTAAGTAGCTAAAATGCTTTAACTCATACCAAATGCGAGCCCTGCTCTAAGAGTTTGGTATGGACTGATTACTTGGTCCTCATAATAACTCTGTGCAGCCAGTACTATTCTACACAACTTTAGAGATAAGTAAACTGAGGCACAGCACAGTTAGACATGACAGAGTCAAAGTGTGATTCCATTTGATCTGGTAATCGAACACCATGCTTAACCACCATGCTCAGTTGCACAGTCTGGAAATACCTCCCCAGCCAAGAGACTCTCTTCTGCCCTTCCCAACCACCAGCATTGCTGACAGTACAACCTACATCCCCACCATGAAGGTGGAAAACCCCACTTTGAAGAAAAATCAATATAATCTAAACATAAATACTGTTTCCTCAGCATTGATCTAAAGTTATAATGAGGAAACGAAGAGTCACCAAATAGTGAGAGAATCTGCCGGTAGAGAAAGTGGAAACCCTGGCTAAAAGCTCATTCCCAAGGGAACAGAGTGACTAGAGGGAGCAGGCGGAAGATGCTGTCTAATTCCTGTTTTCAGAGATTCAAGAAGCTGTGGTCACACAGGTACACAAGTCAGAGTTCTTTTGGGTGCTTCTGTACCCAAACCCTTTCAAATACTCTTAAATAAGGTGAAAAGCTGGTCACCATTTCCTTTTTCTTTTTTCCATATTTCCTGCTACCTATCACAGATATTTATTTTAAGTAATTTGCTCACATAATGATGGGGTGGGCAGTCTTGAGTGCAGAGGCAGTCTTCATTCTGGGCAGGTGGGATAGACTTGGGTCTTTGCTTACAACACTTCCAATAGATTGGATGAGGCCCACTCACTTGGAAAAACCTAGCCTGCTTTGTCAAAGTCCACCAATTTAAATGTTTCCTTCTCAGCAAAATCTGAACTGGCATTTAACCTGACAAACAGGTGCCATAACTTAGCCAAGTTGACACACAAAACTAATCGTCATAATCTCTTTTCACAATCTTCCAAAAGCTTCCTTGCTAATATTAACCCCTTCACAGCAGCTGTTGATCCTCCCTAGGAATGTCCCACAAGGATGGCTTCCGTGTCAATGCTTTTCTCTAGTCACTGTCGTCTCCCTCCGCTCTAGACACACATATGTTCAAGGGAGAGCACCCTGTAAGCAATCCTCTCCGTCTATGTACTCTGTAGCTACCACTCTTATGTCTCTATCTTCATTCTAAAGTATACTGTGGTAGTTTGAATATATGTCCCCCAATATATTCAGTGTTTCATTAGTTATAGTTTGCATCTGCAATCACCTTGCTAGAGGCAATGTCACTGGGGGCCGGTCTTAAGGTGTTAATGGTGTGGGTTTGAGATTCCATTGTAAAGATATGCAAATGTGCCTAGCGGGAGTTCCTGAAGTGTGCTGTGTGACCTTTTGGCAGTAGTTTTGCTCTGTGTGCTGTGGTGGCTGGCTTGGTTTTGCTCTCTTGCCTCATCCTGTGGAGAGCAGGTCGCTTCTTCTGCCATTATGGAACTTCCCCTGGATCTGTAAGCTTCAATAAATAATATCCCTTCCTCCATAACTGTGCCTGGTCTGGAAGTTCATCTCAGCGAACCTGAAGCTGTCTGCTACATATATTTTTAAAATTTGCTTACTTTAAAAAATTGTCACCTTTTCCCATGGTTTGGGATTGTCTGAACTTTGTAGGTTTTCTGTAAATTATCCACATGAAACATGGATTCTCTAAAGTTAGATCTTAGGAGCTGGGAAGATTGCTCAATGGTTAAAGGCCCTGACTTACAAAGCCTTTTGGCCCAGGTTCAATTCCCAAGCCTCCCTCATAAAGCTGGATACAAGTTTGGCAAATGTTTGGTGTTCATCGCAGGCATGCACACACACATACACATGCAAATAAATCGAAACTTAAAGTTAAATCTTACAATGCCTTTTTAGTATCTTGTCATGACATATTTACTCATGTGAAGGTATCCTCCATCTTACCGATACATCTGAAGTCCGGTTCCCTCCTATGTATAAATCAAAGTTAGCAAGCTCATCCAAGGCATTTAGATGTTCACCGCTCTAATGAAGGGCTTGTTCAACAACCTTAGCTGATGAAACACAGGATCTACTATTGTCAGTCAGGGATATAAGCCAAAATCCAAGGTTTATAATGAACCAATAAATTTTTGTGTTAATTTTATCATTAAAAAGAGAAAAAACTGGGCTGGCTCAGTGGTTATATGCTTATACTCATGTATGTATAATTTTATTTACTTTTTTGGAGACAGTGTCTCTCATTGGCTTAGGGCTCACAAATGAGGCTACACTGACTGGCCAGCAAGCCTCAGAAAGCCTGTCTCCCCATCTCCAGCACTGGAATTACGTGTGTGGGTCTCCACTCGGTCATTTTCATTCAGGTACTGGGGATTGAACTGAGGTGCTCATGTTTGTGAGACAAGTGCTTTCCCACTGAGTCATGTCTCCAGCCCACAGTATTATTTTTAACTTCTTTTTTGGTCTATAATTTGTTCTCTTTTCATTTTCTAATGTTTTGGTCTGGAGGGATGCCATGATTGAATAACCAGAAAGGGAACTGGTCCCAAGTGCAAACTTGATCCACTAAAATGTCCCCCAAACAGAAAAACACAGCTCTGTTCCTCTCAAACGTCAGAACAGAAAAAGGGCAGCATGGTATGGCCAATTGGCCAGAACGTGGCACTAAAAAGCTACCTTCATTTGCAGGGCAGGAATGCCGTGACAGGAAATTTTACAAACAGTGGCCCATCCTAAGTACTGAGGAATGCGCAGGTGCCAATCAGGACTTCCTTCATTTGCCTAGTAAGAATTACATTCCAGAACTTGCAGGCAACATGGGAAATTCAACAAGCTCTCTTCCAAAGTGGACCCCACCCTTCTGATGCACACACCCCATAACTATACACAGGTGATTCTTCTGATCTGGTCATGCCCGCTGCTCTCTCTGATGTGTGTTAATCTTGTTTTATTTCTATTCTAGTCTAAACAGTGAGTTCTTTCACCAACTTATCAAATCCCCTACAGTGGTTGCTGTAAGTTCTCATTAAAGTTCTCTAGTCTTGCCTATCTTTGTAGTTCTTAGAATCAATTTTTGAAATGCTAGTTAAGATTTATTGATGAAATTAACTAGATTAACTTTCATACCTTAACAATCTCAGGTTCTCTCCCTTTGTCATTATTTTTCTAGTTTGGTGCATTAATTTCTTTAGTTCTCCTCCCTCTATTCTATAGCAAAATCACTTGCCTTTTCCTTTGGTAACTAGTTGGTATTCATTCTACAAGCAGGAATAAGTGTTATCCTCATTTATTTCCTATAATTTGTATTTTGTTTTATTTCTACACATTTTATTACCGTATCTCAAAAGAGATTCCTTTTTATTTTTATCTTATCTTTTCATTATTAGTTAGTTAGTTGATAGAAAAATAGAGAACGGGTGTGCCAGGGCCTGTAGTCACTGCAAACGAACTCCAGATGCAGGCACTATCATGTGCATCTGGATTGCGTGGGTACTAGGGAATCAAATCTGGGTCCCTAGGCTTCACAGGCAAGCACCTTAACCACTAAGCCAATGCTCCAGCCCTAGAGAAGATTCTTAAAGCAACCAAGAACTTTTTAAAGCACATATTTTCATTGTGAAACCCAACTTTCCTGCATTATGTATAGGTATCACGTCTTGCTGGTACTTTTCTGTTCGTTCCACTGTTTCCCATGCTTGGATGCTGCACTGTGCTCGGTTAGCTTCTCATAAATAGGGCTACAGGATGCTTTTCCCAATATAAGAATAGAAGAATTTAGCCCACATATATATTTATTAATAATAGTAATATTTTTACTTTTTTACAAGCAGTAAGAGATAGAGAGAGAGGTAGCAGGAGAGAAAGAGACAGAGAGAGACAGAAGAAAAGAGAATGGGCACAAAAAGTGTCAAGGTTTCTTGACACTGCAAACAAACTCTATATGCATGTGCCATCAGTAAAGCATCTAGCTCTATATGCGAACTGATGAATCAAACCAGGGCCAGCAGGCTTTGCAAGAAAGCACCTTTAACCACCTTTAACCTCTCCAGGCCCCAATTCCATATTTTCATGTAGTAGTCTTCTTTTGGATGTGATGGTCTTGTCCGCTTATGACTCTGAATGACGCTTTCAGCTAATTGCCCGGTGGTTTGTGTGTAGTTTCTCTCTCATGAGTAGCACCATATTACTGGGTGCAGCCTGTTTCCTAGGTGTGTGGGCAAAGAGCACAGCAGCTGCAGTCCCCCACTGCCTTGCAAAGAAGGGCTTTCGTGTGGCTGTCAGTATCCTCCTCCCTCCCAGAGCTGTATTGCTTAGGTAACCATTTGTCCCCACCTTGGGTACTCTCCTTACTGGTGCATGGCTTGTCTTTGGAATATGTCTTGTGGACTTTGGCCCTGGGTTAGTGCTGCTTTTCTAATTCATTTGTCCCCTTAAATTATCACTTATCGTCTGTAGTGTTCCTGTACTCTGTCCAGGTGTTGGCTCGCTCTGTGTTTAGAATTCCAGTGGATCTTGTTTTCTGTGTGTTTTTACCATGCAGTATGTTGTGTGTTCCTCACTGCTTGTCAGTCTAAGCCCATTAATTTTTACATATATATATATATATATATATATATATATATATATATATATATATATATATATATCTCTTAAGGGTGAGCCCTGGCTGTCCTGGGTGGCTGGAGGGGACTTTTCTTCCCTGCCAGTGCAATGCTGTGCATGCGCACATGCTACAAGTGCGAGGGATTTGAGTGGGTGTTTGCAGAGACACCAAGTTCAGTTCCCAGCTTATTTGTTCTCTTTGAAGTTATTTAAGCTAGTCATTTGCTGAGGTCATTTTAATCTCTCACTTCAAGCCACAGTATTATTAGCCTGCTCAGAAAAATGTTACGTTGACTTTTTTTTATATAACTTAAATTCTATTTACATTTTCAAATAATCAATTAACATATGGCTCTCTTGTAATAATTCAACTAATGGCAGCAATCCAGTATCATCTTCATTGCCTCCTCCTATCCTAGTCAGTGTCATCAGCTTTCACTGACTGCTTTCAGGACTCCGCTTGGTTACATGCTGAATAAAAGCACATTAAAAGATAAATTGAATTATATTAATTTTCCTCTACAAGTTCTTTTTAAAACTTAAATATATCTTAGATCTCAAAAAAAAAAAAAAAAAAGCTAGAAATTGGCAATGTAGCTCAGTGGTCGAGCAACTGCCTAGCATGCACAGTGCCCTGGAACTAGTTCAATCTCTAGCACCACAAAATAATTAATGACAAAATGATATTTTAGAGATTTACCTATGATTATAAAATATACCTTAGTCTTTTTCATTGCTGCATAACGTAGACTATATCTTTACGTATTAGTTTTGCAGTTACAATATTGCCACAACAAATGCCCTTGTTCATTGACTTGTCCAGTGTTTAATTGAACAAGAACTGGTATTTCTGGTTATAAGGTTATATGCTTTGAAAATTCCCCACAAAGCATACCTAAATTTATTAAAAAGTTTATCTTTACCTTAGTGCATGAAATGATTATAGGTATAAACTATGAAACATTTTAGATATAAAATATGAAAAACTATAGATGTAAACTCTTGCAAGGACGCATGAATATGATGATAACTTCTTAAAATATCAAATATATGAAACATTATGTATGTGTCGAGGACCATATGCAATATTGTACTTAGAACAGAACAGTGGGGTTGGGAAGATGCATCAGCAGTTAAAGGCAATTTCTTTCAAAGCCTGTCAGCTTGGGTTCAATTCCCAAGCCTCCCACATAAGACATGCAAAATGTGGTGTAAGCATGTGGTGTTTGCAATTTCTAGAAGTCCTGGTGCACCTACACACACACACACACACATGCAAGTAAATAAATTCATTTATTTTAGCTTTATTTTGTAGCACTTTGGGCAGAATTGGGAGTAAGCAATTGTTTCTTCAATATTATAGCCTCAATCAAATACACCCATGATACCCGCTGACCAGTTTTCATCCTCTTTGGAAAGGCCCATCCTGGTAGAAGAGGGTCTTTTGCTTAACAGAATTGCCCAGCAGAGCCAAATCTGTTAATTAAGTTACAAGAGGAATTACATGGAGCAGTAGTAAGGCAAACCAAAGGCTCTCACCAGAAAAGAAAAGGCTGACTTCATTTCTGGATCATTCTCTGACATAAATTTCTTAGTCATAAGATATTTCAGATAATTTTAAATAAAACACAAGAGAACTACATTCCACCTACATTTGATCTTGACAGAGACATGTGTTGTGACACACACACATATACTTTCCATTATATATACCAGGAATAGATCATCTCCAAGTGGAAATCTGGGAACTTGTTGGATTTATCAAAACAGAAAATATAACTGGGTGTGGTGGTGCATGTCTTTAATCCCAGCACTTGGGAGGTAGAGATAGGAGGACCACTGTGAGTTCCAGGACACCTTGAGAATATATAGTGAATTTCAGGTCAGCCTGGGCTAGAGGAAGACCCTACCACAAAAATAAATAAATAAATAAATAAATAAATAAATAAATAAATAAATAAAATGTGTGTGTCACATGTGTGTGTGTGTGTGTGTGTGTGTGTGTGTTCAGTTGGGTTCTAATGAAATTGAATGGTGAAGAAATTTTTTTATAAAATAAATTCAGACATTTCAGAAAATCATTGGTATTTTTATGTGATGACCTTTAAGAACTAGCAAATCACCAAATACATGGACACCCAGGACCATCAACTAAAGAATATGTTAGGGATGTAATTTTAAGATTATAATGCAAGTCCACAAATATACAGCTAAAAACACAAGCTTCTGACATGAACCAGAAAAAAAAAGAGTGATGTTTGACTTGGTTAGCTGTTCTTTCTGAGAGGAGATTAAAGCTGCCTGTGAGATGTCTGTGACTCGTGACTCACTTAATTCATTTAGACATTGCCAGCAGAGCAAGCTACAACAGAGAAGATCTATTTTAACAAGCTCACTTCTGGATGTCCTCATAAGAAAAAAAAATTGAATTGCTGAATTTGATTTTTTAAAAAAACATTCAAGCATCTGAGTACTTGGCTTCATATACCAAATAAATATAAAAATTTTTATTACATCATCTTCTTCCTCAGAGTGAATGGGAAACACCCCACAGAATTAGCTCCAGGTAGACTTTAAACTAGTGCAGCACTGAAGCATCTCCCTAATATTTGTTTTTTTTAATCTGTCTTTGAAATTATAATCTCAGTGTCTGATTAGGAGGGAGCACAATGTGAGCACATGGCTGTGAATGTGCTGCTGTTGAGCATATCTTAAGTTAACTTTCTTCTCCAGGGTCACACTGCAGAGAAAAAGAGATAGCTGCTGTCAGAGGACAATAGGTATGCAAGATGAAGGAGCACGCTGGTGACACAGACTTGTTTTATTCAACCTCAATACTGTCTATAAAAAGAAATCAGCTAAGAACAAAGAATGACATACAATGTGAAAATGCCATCAGGAAACCCATTCCTCTGTATGCTAACTTAAAAAGTAGTTGAGTCAGGCGTGGTGGTGCACGCCTTTAATCCCAGCACTCGGGAGGCAGAGGTAGGAGGATTGCCATGAGTTAGAGGCCACCCTGAGACTACATAGTTAATTCCCAGGTCAGCCTGGGCTAGAGTGAGACCCTACCTTGAAAAACCAAAAAAAAAAAAAAAAAAAAAAAAAAAAAATACTTGAAAAAATTTTAAATCAACATGATAGTGTACACTTATAATCCCAGCACTTGGGAATAGAGGCAGGAGTATCATCAATTCAAAGTCATACACAGGGCATAGTGAGTTTGAGGTTAATCTGGGATATGAGAGATCCTATCTCAAAAAAAAAATTGGGGCTGAAGAGATGGCTTAGAAGTTAAGACGCTTGCCTGAAGAGCCTAACAACCCAGGTTCAATCTTTGTCCAGATCTCACAAGCCAGATGCACAAAGATGAGGCAAGCACAAGGTTGCACATGCCCACCAGGTGGCCCAAGTGTCTGAGTTCAATTTCGGTGTCTGAGGCCCTGGCATGCCAATTCTTTCTCTCTCTCTGTCTCTCTAAAAACTAAAAATAAATCAACCAACATTCAAAGATTAGGAGACTCCACATAAATATCATATATATAGTTTCTTAAAAATATATAAGAATGGGCTGGAGAGATGGCTCAAGAGTTAGAGCACTGGCCTGCAAAGCCTAATGACCTGGGTTTTATCCCCCAGTACCCATGTAAAGCCAGATTCACAAGGTGGCTAAAGGGACCTGGTATGCCCATTCTCTCTGTCTCTCTTTTCTGTCTCTCTGTCTCTGCTTGTAAATACTACACACACACACACACACACACACACACACACACACACACACACACACAACTTACAGGAAGCCTCACTTCTAACCTTCAAGAGGTGAGCAGTATATCCTTCTACAAGTGCTTACAGTATATTGAGGTGGACTTCCCAGCTGCCCTCATTAGTTTTCTCTGCCTCTGCCTACTTCACAGGCTGTGTATCACCCATTAAACTGCAACTTTCCCACAGCTGCATCCATGTAGCAAGCCTGACCCACCCTGGTCTGGGTTTGGATGAAGGGAGGGTGTGATCATTACAGTTGCATCTAGAATTTAGAATTTTAGATATTATCTAATGCAAACCTCACAGTGAAGTCAGACACTAGGTGTTTACAGGTTAGGAAGGTTAAGTTAAAGGAAGTAAAACCGATCAGTTGATGCTAAACAATTACTATGCAAAGATAGGTATTTTGACTAAAATTCCATATGTTACCAATTTCTCATAGCTGTGGAAAAATAGCACCTCAACAAAAGAAAATAATGTTATTAATCAAAAGATTCTTTGAACTATGCACTAAATGAATGATACCATTTTTATAAAGTTTCTGATTCTGTGGGGGAATATTGGCTCATAGAACACTATTTCAAGCTTTGAAATAAAGAGAACTTTAAAACGGAACCTTTTTATCAACTTCCTTATTTGGTAACAGCTATAACAGAGAACCAAATTAACAGTGGCCCAATCACATTAGAATTATTTCTCTATTAACATAATATTCCAGGAATAGGTATTTCACAGGTGGTTTAGTGGGTCCATGTGATCAGGCCTGTTTATCTCACTTAGAGTGATGCTCTCATCCATGGTACAAGATAGCATTCTACCATGTCTACAAGCCAGGAACAGATTGGAGGTGGAGGAGGAAAACTTACCCTTCCCATTCAGGATATGATCCTGAAGTTGGGCACATTATTTTCACTTTCCTCTCTTTAACAGGATCTTTTAAAAATATTTTATTGGGCTGGAGAGATGGCTTAGCGGTTAATGTGCCTGTCTGCTAAGCCTAAGAATGTCCATTTGAATCTCCAGGTTCCACATTTAGCCAGATGCAAAAGTGATGCAAGCGCGCAATGTCTCACATGCACACAAGGGGGAGCACGTGTGTGGAGTTCGTTCGCAGTGGCTGAAAAGGCCCTGGTGTGCCCATTCTTTCTCTATCTTCTTCTGTCTCTCTGTCTCTCTCTCTCTGTCTCTCTCAAATAAAAAAATATTTTATTTATTTATTTATTTGAGAGAGAGAGAGGTAGATAAATAGAGAATTGTTGCACCATGACCTCCAGCAATTGCAAAGGAACTCCAGATGCATGTGTCACCTTGTGAATTTGGCTTACGTGGGTTCTGGGGACTCAAACTTGGGTCTTTGGGTTTTGCAGGCAAGTGCCTTATCTGCTAAGCCATCTGCCTAGTCCCTTTAACAGAATCTTAATAAAATAGCCACATCTAGGCATAAAGGAGCCTGGGGAATAAGGCCATTAGCTAAGATGCTATACACATAGCTAATATTTTATTATAATGGAAGGAGGAGGAGAAAACCAAGATTAACCACTGGGACACTCCTTAAAGCTTATGAAGAAGGGAGAGCCAATCCACATGGCTTCTTTCTGCTGTGGGTCATACCTCCACACATTACAACTTTCGATTTTCATTATTGATGTCAAAGTCTTCAGTCTTCTCAAAAATCTTCCTACTTTATATGATCATCAAATCAAAATATGATTTTGTGAATTGCATGACTTATGACCATTCAAAAATATTTTTTTCTTTTTCACAATTCTTAAAGAGGGAGAAAATGAAAAGAACAAATCTCTCTCTGGGAATATACTCAACAGCTGAGTTGAGTGAAGAGTTACAAAATTGCTAAGTCTAGTTGATCAGGTAAGATGGAAACAGGCCTGTGTGGGAGGTAGAGTCCAAAGTTTGAGGTGTACCTTTTTATTAAGGTAAGCCCAAGAGACTGGCCTTTTTATGCAAAGTGGGGAGAGCATTGGCATGACAGGGCATCCAGCCACTGCAATCAAACTCCAGACATATGTACCATCTTGTGTATATGTGTGACTTTCCATGCTTGCATCACCCTGTGCGTCTGGCTTATGTGGGACCTGGAGAGTTGAACATTTAAGGTGCAGGCAAGCACCTTAACCACTAAGCCATCTCTCCATGTTCAAATCTCCAGGTCCCACATAGTCAGACACACAGCGATGCAAGTGCACAAGGGAGTACATGCATCTGGAGTTTGTTCACAGCAGGATGAGGGTCCTGGTGTGCCCATTGTCTCTCTGTCTCTGCCTCTTTCTCTCTCTCAAAATCCCAATAATAATAAAATAAAATAATTTGGGTCTTCAAAAGATTCCATTATGAGTTGTGCATAGTGGCACTTGCCTATAATTTTAGCACTCAAAAATCAGATGTTAGTTTTACTGAGGGTGGAGCTGTAGGAAAGGGCTCCCTACAAAGGGACTTGAGGAGGAAATAATTGGGAGTGATGGAATTGTCTGTTGCCTAATGGTTGTAGGCTGTTTACATATTCTATTTGACAAAACTTGCAAGACCGCATTACCTCTATGAAATCACAGCTTAAAATTAGCTTCCAATGAATAAGTTGATAGATCCTTTGTGTATACTAGAAATAAAAATTAATTTTAAGAAAAATCTAAAACACAAATGATTTTCCTTTCCTGCTCGCCCATGGCCCCGTTGTGGTCTAGTGTTGCCATGTTGTAATTGCTGCAGCCCAGGTGAGTGGGTATCTTAGCGATTGCAGCAGTGACAGCACCAATTCTGCTTTGGGCTTTCTGCTCTCAGGCTGTAGCTGAGCCAGGAGGCTGGCAGGTAGCCACCTTGACCATTAGGTGTCAGCATACAAATGAGGCAGCTGGTGACCAGGACTTTTGTCTCCAAAGTTGCTATCTGGAAGCTGAGATCACACATTCTAGAACTTCCATTTGAGTCACATCTCACAGGAACTTCACACGTAAAAGTCTTCACTCTAGAACAGCATCACCAGCTATTGGTGTTGCTCTGGGGCAGTCCTTCATTGCTGACAGCATGATGCCACTTCAGGTCTATTTGAGTGTCATCTCTGAGGGACCAGCCTTTTGGACCAGGTGGACAATTTCTTCTGTGGACACAGAGCGAGTTCATTGCTTGCATTCTGTGAACAAGTGATTTTATTTTATTTATTTTTGCCTATATTTTCATACATTTCTTTTGTTTATTGCTTATTGTTCTGCTTTTGTGTTTATGGTTACAAACTGGCTCATTCTGGAACTATCTTTGTTTCACTTGGCTGCCCCTCTTGGAGGAATATTATATAGTCCATGAGGGTAAGTTGTCATCAGGCATTGGGGAACTGACCACCTTGTTAGTCCAGCATGACAGCAGCAATACAAGCATAGTTCAGGGAAAAGATACAAGAGATCTGACTCGCTTCAAACACAGAATTTCTAATCTTGTAGACTTAGGAAACTACCTCTAGGCATTGCCTGCATATGTATTATAACAATACATATATAAGTATTAAGTGGCTGAGAGTTAATTGCATGAACATGTAATATGGATATTATATATTATCTGATTTTATATATATATATATATATATATATATATATTAAGATAAGGAAGATAACTAGAGCACAGTAAATGAATCTGACACAGAATTTCCTTGGAAAATAAGGGTCTACACCATAAAATAAAGAGATGAGCAAGATCTATCTAATAGAACAGTTTGAAACTCTTCACAGGCACATTCTCCTCCTGATGAAGCATCAATAGAAAAGGAGATAAAAGTGATGGATAGGTGCTTCAGTTAAATGTAAATCTTCACATTTTAGTAGAAAATATACTGTTGCTTGTATTTGAGGGGCTCTAGGATTCAGAAAAATATGATCCATTCAACTTTGAAACTATTCACTGCAAACGGCGTGTGCCAAACACCATGATAAATGTTGGAGGTAGAACCATGAGCAAAGCAGAACATTTCACAACTTCATGCAGTTGCATCCAGTATAAGTCACTCTCCAGCATAAAGTCTGGCCTCTGTGATTTTAGCCTTGAATCACTGCAAAGCAAGTCTGACTATTTACAGTATTCTCTCTCCTCTCCTTTCCACCAGATGCTCTCTTAAACATATACAGAATATCTACATACTCATGGGCATAACTTTATAAAAAATTAAGGTTGCCAGGTAAAATATAGGATTTGTAATCTGAATTTCATATAAACAGTTTTATTATAGTGATTTTCATACTAATATGCTCTTGTTTATATAAAATTCAAGCTTAAACAAATATCCTGCTTGCTGTAACTTTGGGTTAAATCTAGCAACTCCAATATCTATGTGTGTGCTTGTCTGTCTATATTCTAGCTACCTGGTGTATGTCTTGTCCTCTTAAGCAATTTAACTTCTCACAGAAACTTCCAAGATGAGCTCTGTGTAAAGTACCCTCCCAGTAAACGTAATGATCAATGATTTGAAGTTATCGATATAAGCTAACTAAGTGCTAGAGGCAAGCACCAAAACTGATGATTTTCATTTAAAGTGGATAAATGAAGCCATTACCATTAGCAACAGTGAGTTATTAGACGAGTTTCCTGAGGCTACTGACAGCTCAAGAAAACAGACAGTATTACAGAGGAATTCTAACAAAAGTGGGATAAAACCCATAAGCCATAGATTTTTAAAAAGAAAAAACAAACAAACAAAAACATTTTCTGTTTTACTCTACTAAAATAAATGTCTTTCATGCTAGAGAAGATTCTAGAAAGTAACTACTGCTACCCACCCACCAGCTTCCATGTACCAATATTGTATTGAAGAGCAATGTAATCCAATGCAGGGCTGGGTTGTTAACATGGCCTCAGTTCTGGGGTCACACTGGGGAGAATGATGTGAGGGCGTTCCCAGGACTGGGAAGAGCCTGAGTCCTGCTTCAGACTGCTCAGGACAAGCATAAGAAAGCAGAGACTGGAGAGAGTCTGGCCTCACAATCTGCATGCAGAGGGACAGGTGATGTGGGCCCCTTAACGTACCTGATTTCCTCCGCAAGCCAAGAAATTCAGAATGAGTTGGCAAGTCCTCCCATTCCTCCCTCATTAATAACTATATGATTGATATTGTTTTTGTTAACAGATCTTACATTGTTTTTTGAACTATTATTTACTTATATTTATATTATATATATATATATTTATATTATATTTATTTAGTATATGCGTGTGTGTTGAGATAAGGTTTCACTATGTATCACAAGCTGACCTCAAACTTCTAATCATCCTGCCTTTGCCTCCAAAGCACTGGAATTCCAGGTACATGTCACCATACCCTACAGGTTTCGAATACCTAAGGTGGGAAGTTAGAAAAGTTGAGTTGCCTGGAGGGCATCTTTTGATGACTCCTGGCCATCGCTCCATCAAGCCCTGTGATATACTGTCACTATCTGTCATTCACCACACTGCCACAACTTGCAACATGCCATCAACCAGCTCAAATAAGTCAATGATGTCGAATCCTAGTTTAGGGCCCAGAAGCTGGAGTGGAATATCAGTCAGGACAAATACACACTGCTAGGAAAACAGAACTGCTCGGAGAGAAGGATGAGGAGCCCAGGATAGGAAGATATACCTATAATCCCTTCTCAGGAGGACAAGCAGGCAGATCACGTGTTCCAGACCAGATTATATTACATAGTAAGACCTGATTTCAAAAACTAAAAACAAAACAAACAAACAAACAAACAAACAAACAAAAACACAAGAAAGCTGGGCATGGTAGTGCATGGCTTTAATCCAAGCACTTGGGAGGCTGAGGTAGAATGATTACCATGAGTTCAAGGCTACCCTGAGATTACATAGTGAATTCCAGGTCAGTCTGGGTTAGAGTGAAACCCTACCTCAAAAACAAAAACAAACCAAAAAGGAGAAACAACTTAGTATATGACTTAATGAGTATAGTCATTATAAAGGCCAAAAAGAATGTCCTAAAAGACTATAGAATAGTTCAAGGGCTAAGGATATACCTTAGTAGAAAATCATGAACAAGGCTTTGGGGTTGAGCCACAGGACCACTTAAGAAAAAGAAAAGAGGATGGAGAGATGGTTTAGCAGTTAAGGCGCTTGCCTGTGAAGCCTAAGGACCCAGGTTCAACTCCCCGGACACACAAGGTGACACATGTGCACAAGGTGACACATGGCACAAGGTGATACATGTGCACAAAGTGACTCATGCACACAAGGTGACTCATGCACACAAGGTGGTGCACATGTCTGAAGTTTGACTGCAATGGTTCGAGGCCCTGGCACAGCAATTCTCTATCTCGTTCACTCTCTCTCATAGAAAAATGAAAAATTTAAAAAGGAAAGGAAAGAGGATATGAAAGGAAGAACTGGAAGAAGAGATAGAAAGAGAGAAAGCAAGCAAGCAAGCAAGAAAGAAAGAAAGAAAGGAAGAAAGAAAAAGAAAGAAAGAAAGAAAGAAAGAAAGAAAGAAAGAAAGAAAGAAGAAAGAAAAAAAGAAATTCAAAATCACAATAGAAATCATGAGAGAACAATAGGAGACTTTGAGGGGTAATTTAGTAGACATAGCAGGTAGTAGGAACTCCTGAAAGGAAACAAATTATTCAGTTAAAAGTAGCAGCTCTGCAGGCTGAAGGCTGAGGTATCCACAAACTGAAAGAATGCAGTGATGGCAGAAGATTATTGAGTAGAACACATACTTCAGCCTGTTCGGGTAAATTCCAGAAACCCCAAGATAACGAAATCTGGACAAGCTTGAGGAAGAAATAGCAACCTATCTATAGGAAACAATGATAGCAAGAGGGAAAAACGTATCAAAACTGATTAATGGAACAAATATAATGGGAGGAGAAGAACAGAATGTCCATGTTAATGAATAGGGAAATAACACAGGCAATAAGTTCTTCAAACTGCTAAAGCACCAAAAAAAATTTAAAAAGAGAAAAGACACATAGTAAGGTTGGGTAAGAAGGAAGTGTAATGATTATTCCATTAAAAATGGGCCAGCCATGGTGGCTTAAAACCCTGTCTCAAAGCACTTGGGAGGAAGAAGCAAGTGAATCTGTGAGTTTGAGGCCAGCCTGGTCTACGTAGCAAGTTCTAGACCAGCCAGCAGCCAGGGCTCCATAGCCAGATCCTATCTCCAAAAAAGAACAACAACTAGGGCTGAGGGTAGCTCAGTGGCATAGCACTTGCCTACCATGCATAAGGCCCTAGGTTGGATTCTCTTTACCACAAAAAAAAGAAGAAGGAGGCAGAGGAGGAATATGAGCATGATGGTCCATGCCTATAAACTCAGCTCTTGGGTAGTACACAGGCCAAAAGATCAGAAGTACAAGGTCATCCTCAGCTACATAACAAGTTCAAAGGCCAGCATGAGCTACATGAGATCCTTGTCTCAAAAAAAAAAAAAAAAAAAAAAAAAAAAAAAAGGATGAAGAAGGAGGCGGAGGAAGAAGAAGTGGGGAAAGAGGAGGAGGAAAAAGACTGAAAATTTCAGATTTCAAACTATTGAAAAACTAAAACTCTGCTGCAAACAACTTAGAATAAGGGAGTGAAGGAATAGTTTTAAATGGAAGGGGCTGGAGAGATGGCTTAACAGTTAAGGCATTTGCCTGGAAAGCCAAAGGATC
The DNA here is from genome assembly GCA_036365145.1 of Orientallactaga sibirica. Classification (NCBI taxonomy): domain Eukaryota; kingdom Metazoa; phylum Chordata; class Mammalia; order Rodentia; family Dipodidae; genus Orientallactaga; species Orientallactaga sibirica. Next base: position 32,604,953 of record JAEOAD010000016.1, read on the forward strand.
CCAGTTCGACTCTCCAGGACTCATGTTAGCCAGATGCACGAGGTGGCACATGCATCTGGAGTTCATTTGCAGTGGCTGGAGGCCCTGGCATGCCCATTCTTTCTCTCTCACAGTCTCTCTCTCTCTCTCTCTCTCTCTCTCTCTCAAATAAAGAAATTAATTAAATATATATATTTTTTTAAAAAAATGGAAGTCTAGGGCTAGGGAGATGGCACAGTGGATAAAGTGCCTACTGTACAAGTATGAGGGTCTGCGCTCAGACCCACATAAAATGCCAGGTGTGGTCGTGCACATCCACAATCCCAGCGTTGGGAAGGCAGAGGCGAGGAATGCCTGGGCCTCAATGGTAGCTAGTCTAGCTGAATCAGTGAGTTCCAGGTGCATCAAGAGACCCTGTCTCAAAGAATAAGGTATAGAGCAATTGAGAAGACACTTGATAGCAACCTCTGGCCTCCCCCCACACACGTACGCATATGCGCACCTACCCACATATATACAGATACATCATACAGATGCAAAATACATAAATAAGTTAATTAAATAAAAAGGATAGCCAGGCATGATGCCATATCTATAATTCCTGTACTCAGGAGACTAAGGCAAGAGTATGGAGAGTTCAAGGACAGCCTGGGCTACACAGCAAAACCCTGTCTCAGAAAAACCCAAATAATAAAATAAAAGGATAGACAAAAGTATCAAATAAATGCCAGCAAAAACAAAAAGGTTGGTTAAAATTAAAGGCATTTAGGATTACAGGACATTATGCAATGATTAAAGGTTCAATATGATTGTGATTATTGTGTTTTGGAACACCAAAAATAATCACCGAGGCAGCAGACAGAAATGAGAAAAACAAAAGTATCCTGATCACGGCTGGCAAAGAAAGACAGAAGAAAACCTGGTTTTCTGCAGGCCTGCAGAAGCCAGAAGGCGGACAGAGCCGGGACACGGAAGCAAGGACCTGCAGTGGCCGTCACAAGCCTTTGCCTTTACAGTACTGACAGCAAGGAATTGCCCCCAGTGTTGGCAAGGGGTTTCTAAGAACAAGAATGCTAAGAAGTGACCGGAACCTTGTCTGTATCAGTCCCTAAATTTCAATGAAAGTCACATAAGATGGCAGCAAAAAGTATAACCCAAAAGTTATTAGAAATGCAAGAACTTGCTGGGTGTGGTGGTACACACCTGAATCCCAGCTCTGGCAGTAAAAAGGTAAGAGGGCCTGAAGTTCAAGGTCAGTTTGGATTACATAGCAAGACCCTGTCTCAACAAAAGGAGGAAGGAAAGAAGGAAGGAAGGAAAGAAGGAAGGAAAAAAAGGAAGGAAGGAAGGAAGGAAGGAAGGAAGGAAGGAAAGGAAGGGAGGAGAGGGGAGGGAGGGAGGGAGGGGAGGAGGGAAAAAGAGAGAGAGAAAGGAAGGAAGGAAGGGAGGGAGGGAGGGAGGGAGGAGGGGGGAGGAGGGAGGGAAGGAAGGAAGGAGGGAGGGAGGGAGGGAGGGAGGGAAAAGAGAGAAAGAGAGAAAGGAAGGAAGGAAGGAAGGAAGGAAGGGGAGGAAGGAAGGAAGGAAGGGGAAGGAAAAGAGGAGGGAGGAGAGGGAAAAAAAGAGAAGGAAGGAAGGAAGGAAGGAAGGAAGGAAGGAAGGAAGGAAGGAAGGAAGGAAGGAAGGGAGGGAGGGAGGGAGGGAAAAAAGAGAGAGAAAGGAAGGAAGGAAGGAAGGAAGGAAGGAAGGAAGGAAGGAAGGAAGGAAGGGAGGGAGGGAGGGAGGAGGGAAAAAAGAGAGAGAGAAAGGAAGGAAGGAAGGAAGGAAGGAAGGAAGGAAGGAAGGAAGGAGGGAGGGAGGGAGGGAAAAAAGAGAGAGAGAAAGGAAAGGAAGGAAGGAAGGAAGGAAGGAAGGAAGGAAGGAAGGGAGGGAGGGAGGGAGGGAGGAAGAGAGAGAGAGAAAGAATGGAGAGAGGGAGGGGGAAGGGAAGGAGAAATGCAAGGAGGATTTATAAAAATACAATCATAAAAAGGTTTAAATAGAGTTCTTTTGGAGTTGAATACATCTGGCTGGCAAATCAATAACTTTCATTTAATATATGTAGATTCCTGGATTCCTTCCAGTTGATAACACATTTTCTCCAATTCATTCATGAAACACATTCAAAACCACTCATGTATTTGGCCATAAAGTAAAGCTTAACAAACTGGAGCTACAAAAAAGGAAATAAAGAAAAAAAAATGTCCAGGTTACTCTCCTCAATCATACTTCCTAAAGAAGAGATATGTTATACAACGTTTCAACATTTGGAAAGTGGCTCCATGCATCACAAAGAGAGAAACAGACACTGCAAACTTTGCACAAGCAACATCAAGAGGGAGAGCAAGAGCCACGTGCCAAGTGAACTTAGTACTCTAAAAATGCCAAAAAGGGAAGTAAAAAACAAGGTCAAACAGAACCGAAGGATAAATCCCAAAGCCAGTTGTGGAGGCCAATAAAGCAAATAAACTCCCTGGGAATCTAATTACAGAGAGAAGGCTCATGCTGAACATGCAGACAGAGCTTCCAAAGGATGCACGACTCAAAGGGAGACAAAACTAACGTACAGGCAGGATCCAAAAACTTGAACTTCTATGGCTACACATTTTAAAACACAGAGGAAATGAATGATGTCCTAACAAAATATATATTGCGTAAATTGCCAATCACTGTAGAAGATATTGGGACGATGATTAAGAACGCATCGTGGAAAAGGGCAAAAAGACCAGATGGGTTTAATCTTTCAAAGAACAGATGACTCGAATGTGATTTAAACATTTCCAGACCAAGGGAAAAATATTCCCTCAGTTCATTTTATGAAGGCAGATTAATTTTAATTCCAAAGAGTGATGTGGTATTAAAAGAATAAACAAAACCCATCCTGCTTAAGAATGCAGAGATAAATCTCTCAACTAAAATATTAGCAAACAAAATGCAGCTATCTTTCTGTCTTAGGTCTGGCTCCCCAGTTGGACATTGAGGTGGAGCAGGGCATGCCCCAGGCTTATTGAGGCGAGCTCGTGAACACCCGTGGAATAGGAAATTAAGAGGCCAAGGCCAGCAGCAGGGAGACAAGGAGAGAAGTTCACAGTGACTTATAAGCATCTCGTCCCTCCAGAGTTGACAAATCGGGGTTATGAGCTGCTCCTTGATTGGGGAGGGAGCTCAGCTGTAAGCCATAGCAGCCCCAACACTGTGACATCTGGGAAATAAATCTCTCACCAATGGTGGCCTCTGAGCAGCCATCAGACTAGCACCCTAGCACCCATCAGACTAGTGACTCGAGTTCAACGGATATAGTATGAATGAACAGAATCTGTTCTTGACTGCAAGCATGCTTTGCTATCAGTCTATCTTTGTGATTCTTTATTACAAACAAAAAAAAAGTATGACGACCACATCATTAAAGCTGAAGAAATAGCTCAATGGTAAAGTTCTGCCTAGCATGTGCAAAAACTCTGGGTTTGAGTCTCAGCACCACAAAATAGTAATAATAATTATCATTAGATGCTAAAATGTGTTAAATTTCTCAATTTTAGATAGTTCTGATATATGTGTAGTTTTACATAGTACATATATGTGAACATACTGTATATCCTGACTTTTAAAAGGATCTTTTTCTTGGAGCTGGGGAGATTTCTCAGTGGTTAAAGGGGCTTGCTTGCAAAGCCTTCCAGCCTGAGTACAATTTTCTAATACCCACATAAAACCAGACACATAAAATGGCACATATATCTGGAGTTCATTTGCAGGAACAAGACGCCCTTGCATGCCCATTCTCTGTCTCTCTCAAATAAATTTTAAAATGTAAAGCAATAAATGAAATCTTTTTCTTTCTTTTTTGGCTGTCTCTCATAACATTAGAAGCAAAAAGAGAGAGGAAGGAAGGAAGGAATGAGGGAGGGAGGGAGGGAGGGAGGGAGGGAAGGAAGGAAGGAAGAAAAGGAGGGAGGGAGGGAAGAAAGAAGAAATAGCTATAATATTCTGGCTCGAAAGACAAAGACTGAAGTTTGTCACATGCTGGTTTCCAGAAGCAGCCTATACTACCAGGTTCCCTTTTGCACAGACATGTATTAGAAATTTTAAATATGATTATACCTGTCTATCTCCACAGCCATTTTCTTGCTCTCCATTTAACAAGCCATTAATATCTCCAGAAGACACTTAACTCTGGAAGGATAAATATAAAAATAAAAAGGGAGCATTGCAAAGAGAAGCACCCATCTTGGGGGAGGGGTTGAGTTTAAGTACAGGCAAATCAACACTTGCCCATCAAGGAGCTAAGTCAGGTCTGCTTGTACTCAATCAGTTAATCCACAATTAGTAATGGGAACTAGTTCATGGCAACCATGGGCCAAAGGAATCTCTAGAGGCTGCTTTTCCTGACCAAAAGTTTGAAAAGATTCTGATTTATTATTTTATGGTCTGTTGAAGGTAATGTTCGTTTTCTACTTATAGTCAGATCTTGCTGAAAATTCAAATATATAGACATTTTCTTGGTATTGGCTCTGAACAGGGGACCAATAACATTTGATGTTTAGTGACTACAAGGTCAGCCATGCAGATGCACTGATCTCAAAACAGACTGATGCCCGGTGTGATCTGAGAACTGTGGTTCTGGCAACTGAGACCACTTCTCCTCTGGATGGGACCTGGCTGGGCCATCAGCTTTTCCTCTGTAATTTTCTGTTTTCCTCCCTTTTTTACTTTTTACTTTTTAAGTCTTGCTAATCATGTAAGTTGGCCAGTCATATACACACACACACACACAAAATATAATACTTATATATGTATATATTTGTTAAAAAAAATTAGCAAGTTACTGATGAGCCAGACCTTTCCCTAGTATTCATAATATGCAAAATAGTGTAAAACAAACTGAAAACTGTATCTGGTATATGTAATAGGTTTAACACACTTTTTGTTTGTTTGTTGCACTTGTTTTTATGGGGAAGAAGGATCCCATAAGGTGGACACGTCCCACGTAGTTCACGTGGGTGATACAGTCATCTGGCTGAGTTTTTGTGTTCTCTTCCAGCTTCACAGTGTGGAATGCATGGGCCAAAAGGCACCTCGTTGTTACAGGATGTTCCTCCATTGACAGCCAGAACATTTCTAAAGAAATGTAAATCATTCCAAAGTTCAGCAAATCTCCAACTCATTATAAGAAACAGATTTTTTTGGACCTTAAGATAATTAAGTTCATATTTGCCATACATTTGTGCTATTTTCCCAAGCTTTTCTTTTCATCTTAATTTTCCATGAATCCTTTGTTGGAAAACTGTAGTTGAACTTAACCACAAAAAAGTGGCTGGATGGTGTGTACATACACTTTATGTTCTTATTTCTTTTTGCAGCGACACTTATTTATTTATTATTGGGGGGTGTTTTGTGACTATTATGGTATGTGTATGTACATGTGTGAGTATGGACGGCATGATCCACAGTGCACATGTGAGGTCAGAGGACAACTTACGGATGTCAGTCCTCACCTTCCGTGGGTATCATGTTGCTTTATTGTCAGGCTGGCTGGCCCTAGGCTTATGGTGGACAGGTAGATTCTCCTGAATGCTCATAATTACACCTCCCATAGTGTCCAGATTTTTGTTTTTCACCAACATAGGTGTTGGAGATTCAAACTCATGCTTGCACAGCAACCTCTTTATCTTCATTTTATGTATTAATGATTGTTTTTATCCCATTGTTAAATCAGAGAGATATATCTCTATTGTCCAAAGTCAATTTGGTTAAGTTGTCATGGTCAAAGAATCAAAAGCATATTACCTTGAACCATTTTTGCAAGAATGGTTGCCTTTTGTCTATAATTTCTTCCTTTAAAAATACAATGCCAGCCATGATGGTGCACATCTATAATCTCAGCACTTGGAACAATGTGTCTGAAAGACTATGAGTTCAAGGTTAGCCTGGACCACCTAGTAAGTTTGAGGCCAACCTCAACTACATAGTGACACTCTGCTTCCAAGACACAAATAAACAAACATATAATTAAATCAAAGACAAATAAAATACCTGACAATCTCTATATATTAAGTGGCTCTGAATCAATGAATAATTATATAGATGGAGATTTAGTGATGGTAATTGGCAATTTCCCAAATATAATTTGGTACTAGAGAGGATGTTTGATTGGTTTTTTGTCACTGTAATAGAATGACTTACATAAACAACTTAAGGGGTTTATTTTGTTTCATGGTTTCAGAATTTTCAGTCCTTGGAAGGGTAGGATGGCTCATTGCTTATTGGTTGTGTTGGGGAGAACACCATGGTGGGAGGGCATGTGGAGAAGAGTTGTTCACCTCATGACAACAAGGAAGCAGAAAGAGGAAGAGGAAGGGTCTAGAGACCAGATACCCCCCTCAAAGTCACACTCCCAATGACCTCAATCGAACCCACCTCCTAGTTTTCATCACCTCCAAAACTGCTATCACATTATGGATTTGTCAATGAGTCAATCCACTAAGGAAAGCCCTCTGGATCCAAGCACCTCTCAGATCTACTAGCTGGGGACCAAGCCTTCAACACATGGGCCTCTTAAAAGACAATTCCTATCTAAAGCATGGCAGATGTTTACTGTAACTTGGGGTCCTAGAAATGATTTTGTGGGTAACATCTTCACATCCATAATGAACTGCAATGAAATAATTGATAATTTTATCAGACATGATCACTCTAAATGATCAATAATTGAGTTTTATTTCTTTGTCCAAGATGATTACTTTTCTTTCCACTGATACAAATGTTAGCCCAAGCCCATGTTCTTTTCATCCAACCTAGACTCCAAATACATGAATTTCTTCTCCTTGGCAGGGCTAGGTGTTTTGTATAAGAAACATACAAATGTTGTCTGCTTGGTGTTGGGAATGGGGAGAAGCAAACACAGTTTTACTGACATGTATGTTCGCTAAAAGTAGGACTACGGAGGTGACTGAGATTAGGTTCAGGATGTTGACATAAGAATGACACTTCCTACCCTTGTAGATGTCAAGATTCCTGGGGAAGAATCACGTCCTACTGTGAGGTGAGACTAGCCGGGTAAAATATAACTAAACTCCAGCATCTAGGCAGCTAGAGGAGGAAGGAGGGCATGAAGAATGGTTGATGGGAACCATAGGTGTATCTTTTTGGAAGGCATTTTCTCATTAATGCTACAACTTAAGACAGGGTATTGGGTATTATAATTTATACTTATAAATTATAATAAGTAAATGCTTCTGTAGAGAGAAGCACACTTACTAAAGATACACCCATAAGGCTCTACCATGAGATTGTGTGTGGCAACAAATCTGATACTGATCTTCACCCACTTCCAGGAATGACATACAAATCTCTGTATGGTTTCCATGTGCCTGTGGTGCACAACTCTGCCCTCTTCATATGTCACAACCACTGCCCTCTCAAAATCAGAACAGGCATGGGACCCTTGCAAGATTAGTCTATTCACATTCCTGTGTAGAAGGAGGGATGGAGAGGGTCATTAGACCCTTGCCTGAGATTCTAGCAATTCGCTCACTCCAGCCTTTCAACTGCACATAATCCTGCCCTTGCATGCAGTCTGGAGGAGTGACATAGTAGGTAGCAGGTAGAAGGTTTACTTAAAGGGAGAACTCCAGTAAAATTACCACCTATGCTGGGGTGGGCTTGTAAATGATACAGCTGTGAGAGTCTCCGATGTTCCTGTGTAACCCCTCCTTAAAGAAACTAAAATAAACTCTCTGTTTAGGAGGTTTGAGTGAAGTTATTTCTTTGGTCTATAACTTCTCTCTCTATCTGAGGTGAACAGAAATAGATTCCTTCGGAAGTAATATGAACAGCTATTATCTGTGACAAAGCAATTTAAGGGAGTATCGTGGTTTGAATTTAGGACTTCCCCATAGCCTTGTGTACTTGACATTAAGCCTTATATCTCCAGCAGGTGGAGCTTCTGGGAAGAAGAGTCTTGCTGGAAAAGGTGTGTCGCTGGGCGACTTCAGATTTTATAATGCAGCCTCACTTACCAGTGCTAAATAGCTCACTCTTGCTGCTCCCCACCCCCAGCTGAGCTGACAAGATGTGATGTCCAGCTGCTTGATCTTGCCATGCTTTCCCTGCAACGATGAAACTTCCCCTTGAGATGGTATGCCAAAATAAACCTTTTCCTTCCATAAGCTGCTTCCAGTCAGGTGTTTTGTCCCAGCAGTGGAAAGGTAACTGCTACAGGCATTTAAGGTGATTTTGTCTCATAGTTTTAGAATGCAGTCCATCATGGCAGGGAAGGCATGGCAGCCCCAGCAAATGGATCAGTAATGACCAGAGTGTTCTGTAGTGGATTGTTTATATGGTATAGCCACGTGGGAAGAGAATGGGACCGGAAGCAAAGGCCTCAGAAGTCTACCCCTTGGCCTACATCCACCAGCTAGGACCCACATCCCAAAAGGTTCATAATCTCTCAGAACATTGGCACCAGCTGGGGACCAAGTGCTCAAAGCATGAGCCTGAGGGAGATATTCCAGATTCAAACTATAATAAGACATGATGCTTAATTGGCAATATAATAGAAGCCTCCATGCAAGGAAACATGAAGAGAATTTGTGTCTTGCTGTGCCCTCTTATATGGTTTCCCTTGGGGTGGTAGATCCATTATTTAAAAGATATTTTACTGTTTTCCTTTCATTATGCTTAGAGATTTCTTTTGCAATATATTCCAAGTTGTGTCCTGGAAAATATGTTGTGGATTCTAGCTGCCTTTCCCTATCTTTTAAAAGCTAAGCTGGATGTGGATGTGTTGGTACATACCTATAATCCTTTGGAAAGTAGAGACAGGAGGGTCAGAACTTCCAGGCCAGCCTGGGCTCTTTAAGTTTACGGCCAGCTTGAGCAAGAGGAGAGCCTATATCAAAATACCAAAAAAAAAAAAAAAAGAGAGAGAGAGAGAGAGAGGGAATTTATAAAGGCAGCATGGATAAGGGACCGTGTCAGTAGACTGACAATCAGAAAAATTACCTTTATCATTCTGTTGAGAGTTAAGACAGGGTGTCCCTATGTGCTCAGGCTGGCCTTAAACCCCCAATCCTTCTGCCTCTGCCTTCCAAGTACTGGAATTACAGCCTGAGATTCTACTACCATTAATAAATGCTTAACTTCACATTTATTTTAAATAAAGTTCACAATAATTTATAAAATGGAAAATTGATTTTAACTAATTATCTGATTTTGATTTTCCAACTTTTCTTTTCAAGTATTGGAACCCTGACTCATGTGTCAAGGTAGAAAAAGGCTGAGTGTGTGTCAAGTTTCGTCAATTTGGAGCGAAGCTTCCCTCCACTTCCACTGTGTTATGTCTGAATCACTTCTGTGGAAAACCCTTTTTAAAATGCACAAATCAAGCCGGGCGTGGTGGTGCATGCCTTTAATATCAGCACTCAGGAGGCAGAAGTAGGAGGATTGCCGTGAGTTCGAGGCCACCCTGAGACTACATAGTTAATTCCAGGTCAGCCTGGACCTGAGTGAGACCCTACCTTGCAAAACCAAAAAAAAAATTTTTTAATAAATAAATTTAAAAAATAAATAAAATAAAATGCACAAATCAGTGATGGAGAGATGGTTTAGCAGTTAAGGCACTTCCCTACTTCCCTTCAAAGCTAAAGGACCCAGGTTCAATTCCCCAGTATCCCAGATGCCCAAGTGGCACATGCATCTGGAGTTCATTTGCAGTGGCTGGAGGCCCTGGCATACCCATTCTCTTTCTATCTGCTTTTCTTTCTCTGTCTCTCAAATAAATACTTAATAAATAAATAAAATGCTTTTTAAAAGCACAAATCTAGATGAGCCTTTGTTGTCTCTGACCAATGCTGTTACCTCACTTCTCAGGTGACATGCAGAGCATATGGCTCAACTTGAACTAGTGTGTGCAATGTCAGAAAAAGGGAAAGTCAGGAAGTGAACACTTGCAAAGAAAAACAAAGTAGAAGACAGACTTTAAGCCTGCATGGAGATGTTAGTTAGACTGGCTTGGATTCCACCGCTCTATTCACTGCATCTCTTTCCGAGTTTGGACCCGTCTGTCCCTTAGTGCTCAGCCGTGGACATCCTCTCCTATAGACTCAGGCTTGCCTCCCTTCCCACACGCTCCTCAGACAGATCCATGTGCCTTACTTACTTAATGCAGCTTCCAGAATGGTCACTCAGAACCCAGTGACCTATCCAATACTGCACTGTCTCTGGGTGGCCACAGGTTCTCTCAGTGGCTAAACAAACAAAAGGCCAAGCAACATAAGAAGGGAACAAAAGTGACAGTTCTTGTGGGACATGGTGATAGACACGTGTAAGCTCAGCACTCAGGCAGCTGAGGCAGGAGGATCAGGGAGAATTTAAGAACTGGGCTACGTAGTGAGTTCCAGAACAGCCTGGGCTTCAAACTGAGAATCTGTCTCAAAAAACAACAAAAATGTTTTAAAAGCGATAATTACTATCATTCCCCAAGCACCAACTGTATACTGTACTGTAGCAACAATCCTCTAAGATGCTTCCATTATCACAAATGAAGAAATGAGGACTAAGGGACTTGTTTTCTCTTAGAAACAGACATCCCTTAGCCTGTCAGCCCGGAGCCCGGATGTGAGCATGCTCTACTTCCTGCCCTTGCTTGGAACTCCTACCAGCTTAGCTGAGCCTTGCAGCTCTGATGACTGGCCTGGGCAGTTGACACGCTGGTCACAGGGAGTCCATCAATCAAACACAGACCTCTTACAAAGTGATCTAGCATTTAGAACCCCACTAGATGTTTAGCAAATATTTTCTATCACTGACTATGGTAAGAAGTAATTTACATTATGGAGGCAGTCATTTAATCATTGCAATCAGCCAAATTATTACCTATTCAGCTAATTATCTTTAAATTATGTAATTAAAAAAATTGAACATTATATTATTCTAGCCATTGCCAAATTCTTATTTTGCAATTTCCCATTGAAAAGTGTAATTTACAATATGGTACAATATAATTTCCTACAGAAATTAAGTATCATTTTATTCTTAATTACAGGATAAATCTTCTCATAACTGCCATGACCTGTACATAACCAATGAGAGAATTTGGCCTTTCAGGAAGATGTAATTGTAGAAGGTAAAACAAAAGCCATCAGTGGAGTTTTCCTAGACATATTAAATGTTGACTTTCCACTCAAAAAAAAAAAAAAAAAAAAAGCAAAAAAATACTTAAACCCTTCTCAGCTCCCCAGCAGTGGCATCAACATCTGTACCTGGAGCTTTTAAACAAAGACCCAAACAAGCACGAGTGACCTTATGCCCAGAGGTCATGACTGGATTCAGATGTAACTCGTCTGGGATGGGGCCACTGGATCTTAACTGTCTCCCCAGGTAACACAACGGGCAGCCAGGGCTATGCGTCACCAGGAAGGCATTGCCTTTACTTGTGTTTTGCAGAATTGGTGTAGACACTGAGTCAAGAGTATTTCTGTTGTGCACATAGGGCACACCATGGCAACATGAGGAGGGTGGCTGCAGGAGTACTGTGGTGGTTTGATTCAGGTGTCCCCCATAAACTTCAAGTGTTCTGAATGCTAGGTTCCCAGCTGATGGCAACTTGGGAATTAACACCTCCTGGAGGCAGAGTATTGTTGGGGGCGGGCTTATGGGTGTTATAGCCAGCTTCCCCTTGCCAGTGTTTGGCATACTCTCCTGTTGCTGTTGTCCACCTTATGTTGACCAGAGTGATGTCCACCCTCTGCTCATGCCATCGTTTTTCCTGCCATCATGGAGCTTCCCCCTCGAGCCTGTAAGCCAAAATAAACCTCTTTTTTCCCACAAGCTGCTCTTAGTCAGGTGATTTCTGCCAGCAATGTGAACCTGACTGCAACAGTAAAGTGGTACCGAGGAGTGGGATTGCTGCTAGACACCTGACTGTGGCTTTGGCCTTTTGGAGCTGTTTTTCAAGCGGAAGAACTATGGACTATGAGGTTTGGCTTATGAGGGTGAGAAACAGCTTTATTTGGACTGGGCTAGCAGTTTGTGTGACAAGTTTGCTGTTATGCCCATGTCCTGAGAAGTTGTGCAGGGTTGCTTTGCGTAGAAATGAACTGGTGTGAGCAGAAGGATATGGCACAGAAAAAAATGAAATCTTTGGGTGAACTCTGCCTGTTCAGCTGCAATTGAGAGATTACAACCTTTGAGATTGGGCCAGCTGACCTGCAATTGGGGCAACAGGAAGAATGCAGACTCTTTTGAAGGGGCCTGAATGCTGAAGGAATGTCCTGTTCTTCAAAGTCTGATTTATTCCCCCCTGGATTAACAAATTGGCACCCTACCTGGTATTATGGAGTATAACAAATGCAGGAAAGAGAGGGTCATTGAGTTTGTAACGCGGTCTTATGTTTTGGAAATGGCCATGGGCAGTGTGAAGCAGGTTTGCTGGATGCCTGCATGGAGATCCCATGGGGCCATGAGGATGGACCGTGGGTTGCAGTGGAGACCCAGTGGAGATGCCGGGACTATGAGATGGCTGCCAAGGAGAGCTGCCAGCCCTGGATGAAGTTTTCCAGGACTGTGAGTAGCCTTGCTGGAGAGGTGGAAGTGGAATTCCAGAGACTTGTTGCTGCTCAGAAGTATCGGACTTAGAGATTTGTCACTGACTAGTTGTTGGATTGGAATTACAGAGTTTGACGTTTGCCCTGGTTGTTTAAAATCTTGTATTGGTTAAGTATTTCTTTGTTTTGCCCAATGCCATCCTTTGCAGTGTGAATGTTTTATTCTGTGCCATTATGGGTTTTTGGGGGGATATTTTTGGTATTATGGCTCAGTTAAAAGACCTTGGATTATGGGGATGTATGAACATCATTGGAATTGATAAAAACTATGGGGACTTTTAAATTTGCATGAATGCATTACATTTTACATCAAAGTTATCAGTTTATGGGGGCCAGGGGCGGAATGTGGTGGTTTGATTCAGGTGTCCCCCATAAACTTCAAGTGTTCTGAATGCTAGGTTCCCAGCTGATGGCAACTTGGGAATTAACACCTCCTGGAGGCAGAGTATTGTTGGGGGCGGGCTTATGGGTGTTATAGCCAGCTTCCCCCTTGCCAGTGTTTGGCACACTCTCCTGTTGCTGTTGTCCACCTTATGTTGACCAGAGTGATGTCCACTCTCCTGTTTTTGCTGTTGTCCACCTTTTTATGTTGACCACCTGTGATGTCCCACTGGTCCCTCTGCTGAGTTCACTGCCAGGTGTAGATCAAGCAGTCAGGTGTTTTCCTGCCATCTGAATGGAGTGGCTTGACCCCCTGAGGCTTATGTTTGCTTTTGCCTGAGCCTGTTAGAAAAAGCCAAAATAAACCTTGTTTGATCAGAGATCAAGAATATGCTAAAAAAGGCTCTTAGTCTGGCACTCTGAGGCTGCCCTGGGGGGGCCTTGGGTTGGCCCATCTGGAGCTTGGAACCCTGTCCCTTACAGCCTGTTTGGGGGCCTTTTTGGAGTTGGTCCTATCTTTTTCCAGTGGGCTACTACCATTATCTGCTACTACCCCATTTCAGGGCCTTGTGCTGGCCCATCCAGTGCTCTGGATGTCCTGTCTTTAGAGGCCTGTTGGTCGGGTCCTCCCAGACCTAACCTCGTGCCCAACAACTCTACAGGCTTATCCACTAGACAGTTAAAGTCTGCAGTGTGGACAGGAGAGCCATGGCTATAGATGAAGTTTCCAGCACCATGTCAGGGACTTGCAAATGGTCAGTAATTTAAGTAGATAACTTACCTGTTACGAGACAGTGCATCTGGGATCTGAAAGCACATGTAGGCACCTAGTAAAATCATGGGGCACTCCACTTTGAATTCAGAGTAGTTATTTAAGAATTTAGAGCTGAGGCTTGTAGTGCTGCCTTGTCATCCCAGCTGAAGATGACAAGTTCAAGGCCTACCTATGCTAGAGAGGGCAATCTGGATAATTTAGTGAGATCTTGGCTCAAAATAAAAATTTAAAACCGAGGGTAGAGGTATAGTGCAGAGAGGTTTGCTAGCAATCCCAGTACTGTAACCAGCAGAGAATCGTCCGTGGTGTGGTGGCCATGCTCCTTGTGTCTTGAACAAATAATTTATTCAGAAAACAGCATTAAGGAGAAAGATTTATCGAAAGTGAATTGGAAGAAAGAGAGAAAGGAAGGACTGAAGAGATGGTTCAGCACTGCTGGCCTGGAGTTCAATTCCCCAGTACCCATATATAGCTAGATGCATAAAGTGGTGCATGCATCTGGGATTTGTTAGCAATAGCAAGAGGCCCTGGAATGCCCATACTCTCTCTTTCACAAATAAGTAAATATTTTTTTTAAAAAAGAAAGGATTGAAGGAAGAATGAAAGAAAAATTTAGTATATGGGGCTTTTTAAAAATATTCTTACCGCTGGATGTGGTTGCACACGCCTTTAATCCCAGCACTTGAGAGACAGAAGTAGGAGGATTGCTGTGAGTTTGAGGTCACCCTGAGACTACATAGTTAATTCCAGGTCAGCCTGGGCAAGAGTGAGACCCTACCTCAAAAAAATATATTCTTACCAATTCTCAGAAGAAAGAACAATAATAAAATGGCTGTCTTACAGGCTTTCATTCCTAGGACAAGAATCACAGCCTTTGGCTCTCCTATGGACCATCACTTTGATTCAAATGGTATATTTAATGATTTAATACATGAGGTTTTTCTTGATTTCCCCTAAGTTCTCATAGAGGAAAAAGAAACACTTGAATAAAAAATTCTGGGGGGCTGGAGAGATGGCTTAGCTGTTAAGGTGCTTGCCTGTGAAGCCTAAGGTGACAGATTCGATTCCCCAGGACCCACATAAGCCAGATGCACAAGGTGACACATTCGTCTGGAGTTCATTTTCAGTGGCTACAGGTCCTGGGGCACCCATGCTCACTCTCTCTCTCTCTTTTCTCTCTCTCTCTCTCTCTCTCTCTCTGCCTCTTTCTCAAATTAAATCTCAAATAAATAAATAAATTAATAAATTAATAAATTAAATAAAATAATAAAAAATTCTGGGCCCAGATAAAGCTGTTAGTAGATACATACCCATAATTCAGAATGCTATTGAGGCAATATAGAAAGAAAGGGAAAACAAGGAGGCACTGGAAGGGAAAAGAGACCCTCACCACCAGGCTCTGGTTTAAGTCTCCTGTAGCTGACAATCAAGAATTTCAACCACCTGACCAACTCAGCTGCAAAGGCCCATCTTTCCTTTTCTGAG
This sequence comes from Orientallactaga sibirica, assembly GCA_036365145.1. Taxonomy (NCBI): domain Eukaryota; kingdom Metazoa; phylum Chordata; class Mammalia; order Rodentia; family Dipodidae; genus Orientallactaga; species Orientallactaga sibirica. The sequence goes on from JAEOAD010000016.1 coordinate 32,620,211, forward strand.
AATATTTCAAATAGTAATGTTCAAACAACTAATGAGCTGTGCCTGTGCATGTGAATTTTAGATTTAGCCTTATTCCTTACTCATCTTTTCTTTTAAATACATTTATTTATTTATTTATTTATTTATTTATTTATTTATTTATTGAGAGAGAGAGAGAGAGAGAGAGAGAATGGGTGCACCAGGGCCTCCAGCCACTGCAAACAAACTCCAGATACATGCACCCCCTTATGTGTCTGGCTTACGTGGGTCCTGGAGAGTCAAACCAGGATCCATTGGCTTTACAGGTAAACACCTTCACCACTAAGCCATCTCTCCATCCCCTCCTTACTCATCTTTAAACCTGTACTTTTCTAAAAAAAACAAAAATAAACACCTTACTACCAAGACAATGCACCATTTTTAAAGTCAGAGCATACACTTTGCACTCTAACTGACCTATACATGGTAAGAATTTTTTTGACCTTTAAAAAAATGTATTTATTTGAAAGAGAGGGAGAGAAAGAGAGAGAGAAGGGGCATGTCAGGGCCTCCAGCCACTGCAAACAAACTCCAGACACATGTGCCACCTTATGCATCTGGCTTATATCAGTCCTGGGGAATTGAATGAACCTGGGTCCTCTGGCTTTGCAGGCAAGCACCTTAACCTCTAAGCCATCTCTCTAACCCTCCCCCCCCCTTTTTTTGGTTTTTCAAGGTAGGGTCTCACTCTAGCTCAGGCTGACCTGGAATTCACTATGTAGTCTCAGGGTGGCCTCAAACTCACAGCAATCCTCCTACCTCTGCCTCCCAAAGTGCTGGGATTGAAGGTGTGTGCCACCATACCCAGCCCTCTTTTGGCCTTTGTAAACCTGTTTTCATCCTATCAACATTTCTTTCTTATTGCAAATTTATATAATATACCTCATAACCTACTGGATAATCTCACTTACAAAGGAATTTCTTCAGATAAAAATAAGTGATAGGGTGCTCGCTTCGGCAGCACATATACTAAAATTGGAACGATACAGAGAAGATTAGCATGGCCCCTGCACAAGGATGACACGCAAATTCGTGAAGCGTTCCATATTTTTTGAAACACCTCTGTCACACCCTCCAAGGCTCAGGGACCATTGCGGAAGAGGGGCGGATAGAATGAAAGAGCCAAAGGAAGGGTATGACCTCTTACAATGCAACTGCCCAGACAGAAATTGGCCTCGATATCCATGACCTTGCAGTGCCTAGCAATACCTTTCGCAAGACCTTCAAAATAGAAGAAAAAGATGATGACATCAAATTAAAAGAGAGACTAATGAGAGAGGGAGGGGATATGATGGAGACTGGAGTTCTAAAGTAGAATGGGGGGAGGGGAGGGAAAATCAGGTGGGTTTTTTTTTGTATGTAAGTATAAAAGTCAATAAAAAACAATAATAAAAAAAATAAGTTATAGGGCTGGTAAGATGGTTCAGCTATTATAGGTACTTGTTTGCAATGCCTACTGACTTCAGTTCAGTTACCAAGCCACTCATGTAAGCCCAAGACAAAAGGGACACAAGAGTCGTGTGTGTGTGTGTGTGTGTGTGTGTGTGTGTGTGTGTGTGTAAGTAAATCATGGAATGACTTATACTCAAATATTCTCAGAATTTTAATAACCCAAACTGCGATAGTCCAAATGCTTACCAATGTGTGAAAGGCTAGACCAAAGGCAGTATAAACAAAAATAATGGAGTAATACAGGCTACCCCACATCTACCTACCTCTGGTATGACTCCGTCTGGAGAAGCCCCAAACCCGCCCCTTGTCTTGAGTGTGCACTGTCCTTTAATGTCACCCTGTTAGCACCCATGTTTAAATCAAAGCCTGTGGTATCTTTTTCTTATGAAGCCCTACATTTACTTTACTCAGTAAATCTTTTCTTTTATTTTTTTTAATAGGATTTTCTTTTAACTTTTTATTTTTTATTATTTTTTTGGAGAGACACAGACACAGAGAGAGACAGAGACAGAGAGAGAGAGAGAGAGAGGAAGACAGAGATGGGCGCGCCAGCAGCGTCTCAGCTGCTGCGAACGAACTCCAGATGTGTGCATCCCCTTGTGGTCAAGTGTGGCATTGTGCCCTTGAGTCACTTTGCATCTGGCTAAACGTGGGACCTGGAGATTGGAACTGCTGGAGATTGGAACCAGTGTTCTTAGGCTTAGGAGGCAGGCACCTTAACCCCTAAGCCATCTCCCCAGCCCAGTAAATCTTTTCTTTAATGAACTCCAATTTTGCTTCACACTGACTCATGCTGAAATTCACTTTTGCAGCAGCAGACAAGATCAAGTTGCATCTGAGTGGAGATCTCAGCAAAGAACTCCATAGGCTGCATAGCTGGCACCATCAAGCTGTGTCTCCAACTACTGGTGACGTGACGATCCCAGGGCATTCAATTCAGCGAGCACATACCTGCTTGGCACCTACCAAGCCCTGGATAAAATACTTCTACCATCATCAGGTTCAGTGCTAAATGGTTTCTAACCCATGAGACTCCCAATCTAGTGACATCCCCATACTTTTTGACACTGGCTGGATAAAGAATGAAAGAGCCTTGGCTACAGATCAGTTCAGTGTGGAACAGCATGAATGGAAGGTGGTCTTCAGGCCTGAGAACGTTCCTATGAGGGAAGCTCAATGGTCACACAACTCCACACACTGAAACCATTCAGTCCAGAAGTCAGGTATATACCAAGAGTAAGCAAACACCTCAAAGGAACTATTTATAAGTTTGTTCATTAAAAAAAAATAATAAAATAAATAAATAAATAAATAAATAAATAAATAAATAAAGACAACAAACTTTACTGAGACATACCTGATACACTGTTGCAGCTTCAAGTATACAATTTCATAAGTTTTGTACACCCACAAAACCATCACCACCTAGCAGTATCCTCTTGTACCTGGTATTAGAATATGTCACCCAACAAAGACCACTTTGAAGTTTTCTTTAAGCTGAAAGCACTTGAGAAACAAAACATATAGGAAGTTTATCTAACCATCCCTTCTCTATCTAAAACCAGGTAATAAAATCTCCCACATGAAAAGCCCTTCCCTGTACCAGGTAAACAACAATCATATCCCTGGGAGTCAAACTTACTAAAAGAAAATATAAACTTTATCTTCCACTAGTTTCCCCCACACCTTAGTCACTGTCCTCTAATTCACTGCCCCTTGCCTAAGACCCTATATCTTGTCACATGTTCATGATAACTCATTCTTTGTGTAAAGGTGTGTGTCTAAGATTCATGACTTTTTTAAATTATATTTTTATTTATATACTTACTTGAGAGAGAAAGAGGTGGATGGAAAGAGAGAGAATGAGTGTGCCAGGGTCTCTAACCACTACAAATGAACTCCAGACACATGTGTGACCTTGTGTATCTGACTTAAGTCATACTGGAGAATTGAACCTGGGACCCTAGGCTTAGCAGGCAATCACCTTAACGGCCAAGCCATCTCCCCAGCCCAATTCATAAATTTTTTGAGTTTTCATTTTCCTTTTGAAGATTCTGTATGTGTATCAAAACATTAAATAGAAATTGGATATTTATCCCAACAATTTGTTTTATATGTTTAGTTTACCTCTTAGGCCCATCCTGGAATCTTAGTGGACAGAAAGGACCCCTGCTGGCCTTTGCAAGCCTTCCTCCCTCCTCTTCCTTCTGAAGCAACTTCTCCCCTGTTTGCTACCAGGATGGATTTTCTTGAACTTTTTAAGAATTTAATATAACTAGAATAAAAATAACATAATGTGTACTATTTTTTATCTGGGGTTTTCAATAACATACTCATTTTGAGATTCACCAATGTGTTGCATGGAGAGACAATTTGTTCTTGTATCTTATTGCCGAGTGGCGGCTCATTGTACATATATGTCCTTATTTGTTTACTATTGACCTGCTCATCAATATTCTGGATATTACAAATAAACCTGCTGTAAGCATCCATGTATACAACTTCTTCCTATGAATGCATGCTTCCTTTTCTCTTGGATAAATAAGAGAATGACTGTGGGTCTGCTGTAAATGCAGGTTTCACTTTTTAAAGCAGCTGCCACACCATTTTCTAAGGTGATCGTACCACTTTAAACTCCCATCTATCAAGTGTGAGTCCTCTAGTTCCTCTAAGTCTTTGCCAAACCTGATGATGTGGTCAGCCTTTTACAGCTCAGCCATCTGAAGAGGTGTTGTCACCATCCACTTTGTTGTCTAATTTAGCATTTTTTAATTTTTTAAAAATTTTATGTTTTATTTATTTATTTATTTGCAAGCAAAGAGAGAGAGAGATAGAAGAGAGGCAGACTGAGAGAGAGTGGGTACACCAGGGCCTCTAGCCACTGCAAACAAACTCCAAATGCATGTGTCCCTTCTGCATCTGGCTTACGTGGGTCCTAGAGAATTGAACCTGGATCCTTTTGCTTCACAGGCAAAAGCCTTAACCACTGAGCCATTTCTCCAGCCCTAATTTAGCATTTTTTAAAGATAAAGACTTCATTATTCTCAACGTGTTCTCAAATGATTGAGGTCTAGGTGTCCTCCTAGCTTTGCCTCCAAGGATGTGGGGGAAAATGAACTCACTGCTGATGGAACTGAAAACTAGCAAAGCCAGTATGGAACTCAGGAGGTTCCTCAATAAACTGACCTGCCACCTGTTAACATGCCCCAGAGGTACTTGCCCATCCATGCTTGTTGCTTCAATGTTCACAATAGCTAAGAATGTGGATAACCTAGATACCCATCAACAGATGAATACATAAATAAATGAGTGCAGTTGTATTCAGCCATAAAGAAGAATAAAATTATGGAATTCACAAGAAAAAAGAATGGAACTGGAGATCACCATGTTAAGTGAAATAAACTGAACTCAGCAAGATGGATATGGAATAATTCTCCTATGTGGAATCTAGATCTGTATGTGTGCATGTGTGCACACACGTGCGTATGCATGCGTGTATATGTGTGTGACATTAGGGCAGAAGAGGGACTGCTTGGGAGGAGAAGGAAGACTGGCAAGCGGGGGTGGGCAGCTAAGGATAGTAAGGAGCACATGTTTGCAAAGTATGATGATTACATACACACACACACACACACACACACACACACTATATATATATATATTAAATGAATTAGTTATAGTTTAAATTTTTAATTAAAATATCAATTCATAGAATAAAAGGTTTTGGCAGTTTGGAATGTGTTAGCTTTTAGGCAGGAACTTTTAGGGGCAAGCTCCTATAACTTACAGGCAAAATAATGTTCCCGTCAGTTTAAATAGCTCTCTTTTCAAAGCTGGTTTTGTTTTTGGTTTCTTTGTTTTTGTTGTTGTTGAGACAAGGCCTCACTATATATCCTAGGCTAACCTCAATTTATAATCCACCTGCTCAGCTTTCCAAGTGTACATGCAGGTGCATACATATGCCACGTACACATCACACACACCACACCACACGTACTGCACACACACACACACACACACACACACACACACACGTGAGCGCGCCAAAAAAAAAAAAAAAACAATACAAGTGATGAATGAAGAAAGATCACCTTGAACAGTGAATGCTCACGAACCTGCCCACCTCTACAGGTGATGGCAAATTGTTCCTATATGAACATGCATGATTCCCCAATCAAAGCCCTTGGTGTTCTTGTTTGTAGTACTTAGGAATTACCCCAGCCATTATTCTTATACAAGTAAAACATTTTTTCACCTTTTATCTCCTCGTCATGCTTATTGGCTTTGCATTTTGCAAGGAGCAACCCACTGCCTTTGGTTCCAGGCCCTTTACATAGATTTTAGCACATTCACCTTTTCTAACTTAGATATTTATCACTATCACTTTCCACCTAAACTATTCCTTGAAAGTCATCCCACATATTTTCATATGTCATGTTTTTATTTCCAATAAGTTCAAAATCTCCCTCATGTTCTTTTTGTTTTTTCAACCAATAGATATTAAGAAGTGTTGATGGCAGTCAAATATTTATAGATATTTCTGGTATTGATTTCCAAGGTAATTCCATTGTGGTTAGAAAACATACTTTGTGTGGCCTGAGGACTCTGTAAATTACTGAGATGTTTTTGGGACTTAGTGTATGGTCTACCTTGAAAAATGTTCATGTGAAAATTGGGAAGAATAGACACTTTGTTTATCTTAGAAGCTGTGATGTGTGCATGTATCAATTGTGTCCATATATTATTAGAGTTGTAGATCAGTTATAAAAACTGATAAAGATTTTTCTTCCATCTCTTTTTAACAGCTTTTTCCCTTTGATGAATTTTTTTTTGTAAATTTCTACTATTGACAAAGGCATAAATTATTCTTAGTAACTAAATTGTACACTAGAGTTGGGGGTTGGTGTCAGAGCTGAGTCTTTAGCTCACACAGAGAAAACAAGCTGTGGGTCCGTTTAATTTGGAAAAATGTTACTAATTCTAGATCCTTATCAATATTTGTTGATTTGACATTCTATCAATTTTTGTCCATATATTAGAAAGTCAAGCTTGTAATACAGCTAGAATTGGAGCAATCAAAATACCATATCTAGGTTAAGTTCACTTCAATAGATTATAGGTATATATTATAGGATTACTGAAATTGTTTCCATCTCCTAAGAACTTTTACCAGTTATGTCACAATTCATTTCCTCATTCTACATCTGAGAAAACTGTAGCACAGAGAGATTAAATCGTGGATTAGAGACTCAAGCAATCACTCCCCAGAACAACACAAATCTGGTCCACTATTCTGTGTACTTACATAATACTCAGGAGGCTGTCCACATCCCATGTCAGGGCTGGCCAATTGTTTAGCACCTCTGGTCCAACTGTGTCTAGACAGAAAGACCTGAGTTCATTATGTCAACACCTCCCAACTTGTTCACTTCCATTCCCTGATGCTGAAAAGGTATTCCAGACCGTTCTTTCACCAACACCCCTCCCTAGACCCTTCCCACTGAATTCTGCCCAGCTCTTTGGAATGCCATGTGAACTCAAACTGACCCTAAGGCTGTGACCCAGCATGCCATCAAGAAGCAGTTTCAGTAACTTCCCCTTGTTTCCAGGCACTAAGGCCCCTGGTCAAAAAGCGTCAAGTCCATATACAACTCCAGGCCTGGCTTCACCGCATCCCTATCTCAGGTCTGCCTTGCTCTCCCAGAAATACCAGAAATGAAACCTGACACACTACCATGACAGAACCCACTACCTCCAAAGGCATCTCTTTTGACAGTAAGGCTTACTGGAAAATTAGTTAGACTGTGAAGTGTATGTCTGGCTTTGAGCAGTTTCTTTCTGGTAGTCCTATTCTTCATCTTGGGCTAAGGAAGCTTTATTTCTCTTCCACGTGGCAATGCTCCAAGAATGTGAATAACTCTTTTGATTTTTCTCTATTCAGTACAGTACTCTGTATTAGTTATTTCTTATTGCTGTGAGCAAATATCTGACAAGAAGCAGCCTAAGAAGATAGGAAGGAAGGAAGGAAGGAAGGGAGGGAGGGAGGGAGGGAGGGAGGGAGGGAGAAAGGAAGGAAGGAAGGAAGGAAGGAAGGAAGGAAGGAAGGAAGGAAGGAAGGAAGGAAGGAAGGAAGGAAGGAAGGAAAGAAGGAAGGAAAGAAGGACGGAAAGAAGGTAGAGAAGTAAAGGGAGGAGGGGGGAGGGGAGGGGAGCTTATTTTGGCTGATAGCTCCATATCACAGTCCATCATGGAAGGGGAGGTGTGGCAGCAGGAGTTTGAGGCAGCTGGTCATATTCGGTCCACAGTGAGGAAGCAGGGAGCAGTGAGTGCTGCTGCTCAGCCAGCTCTCTCTCCTTTTTATCCCATCCAGGACCCCAGCCCAGGGAATGGGGCCATGCACAGTTAAGGTAGGTCTTCCCACCTCAACTAACCTAATCAAGATAATCCCTCACAGACATGGCCAGAGGTCACTTTCCTAGATGATTCTAGTTCAAGTTGACAATCAGTAAAAACCATCGCACACTCCTTGCTGTTTGTTCCCATTTCAAGAGCCTGCTCCACTTTGCCTATATAATAGGGGGTAGCCAATGGTAGAATCTGTAGGGTGGTGTTGCAGTCAGCCTCCACATTGCTGGGGAAAGCATCCAACAGACATAGTTTATGGAAGGAATGGGTTTATTTTAGCTTTGAAATCCAGGGAAAGCTCTATCAGTGGCAGAAGAAGCTGGCTCCCTTTCACAGATCCAAGCAGAGAGAAATCAGTAACAGCACCACAAGCAAGTGAGAACCACCAGAGCTCAAAGTGCTCTCTCCTCACCGTTAGGCTGGAATCCAGATCTGCCCCCAACCACACCTCAGGGCTGGACTCCAGGACCTGCCCCCATGGCACCGCCTCTAGCCAGGTGACTGGACAAGTTTAATTTTAATAAAACACCTGAGTCTACTAGAGCCATACATTTATGCTATCACATTCAAACTACCACATCTGGGCACTGAGGGCTGAAGGTCCAAGGTGTATTCTATAAGAGGGCAGCAACTTCTCAAATCCAAATAGTTATCATAAATAGTAGTTGGGAATGGGGTCAGATTCTCCAGTTTCCAGGAAAACCTCGAAATCAAAATCATGTGAAATTTCTTGATTTTTCTTTTTTACAACATTATACAAAATACAAAATGTGACCTACTTTACCTTTTGGCTCTTCTTTTACCCCAGGGTCAAGCAAATTTGGTCAACAACTTGCGATGTCTGATACACAGCATTGTAAAAGTGAAGCTGGGCTGGGGAGATGGCTCAGTGGGTAAGGGCTGTTGCCCCAAGAATGACAGAGCCTGAGACCATCTGAGTTTAATTCCTCAAGATCCACATAATAGCTGGGCATACCCACATGTATCTATAACCTAAGTCCTGTGGGAAACATAGATTGGAGAGAATTGCTGGGGCTCATGAAAACTGTAGCTTCATATTCAGAGAGAGACTGCCTCTCAAGAAAATACAAGGATTCTCTTCAGACATCTATGTGCACAGCACATACACCACCATACATACTATGCACACACACACGCGCATGCACACACATGCGCAAAACAGGCAGAACAAAGAACAACCTCAAGCTGAAGTCTCAGAGTTGCAGAACTGAGTAATTTTTTATTTATTAATTATTATTTTTTATTGACAACTTCTATACGTACATACAAAAAACACATGATATTTCCCTCCCCACCCCATTTCACTTTAGAACTCCCATCTCCATCATATCCCTTCCCTCTCTCCATTAGCAATATCCATAACCTTGCAGTGCATAGCAATACCTTCACAAGACCCTCAAAAATAAAAAAATGATAATGATATCAAATTAAAACAGAACTGAGTAATTTTTAACCAGTGGTTCTCAGCCCATGCGCAGTGGGCTGGTGCATCAGAACCTGAATAGAAGGCTATTCAGAATCTTGGGAGAAGGGGGCTCTGCAGTGTATATTGTAAAAACCACTAATCCAGGTGATTGTAACATTCTTCCTTCAGTAGAAAATCATTATGGTACAGTAGTCCCTCTTGTCTGTAGGGATATGTCCCCAAATCCCTGGTGGATACCTGAACGCTAGGATAATACTAAACCCTTAGGCATATTTTTTGTTTTCCTATACACATACATCTATGCTAAAGTTTATAAATTAGTCACAATAAGAGATTACCAATAATAGCAAATAATAAAATAAACCAACTACTAGAGTATACTGTAATAAAAGTTGTGTGAATGCGTCTTTCATGTCTTGCAATGTCTTATTGAACTGTTCTGCTCTCACCTAATGAAGAACTTAAAGGCTCTCTCTGGCAGCTCTGTACAGCTAGCGTCACTACTTTGTGCTCTGGGCCATTGTTAAGTAAAATAAGGGTATGTTAGCAGAATCGCTGGGATTTTGCAACTATTTGAGAACTGAGACAGCTGACTTCTGGGCAGATAAAGGATACCTCATGGATATTGTGGACAAAGGAAGGACTCACGTCCTAGTCAGGTACAATGGGACAGTGCAAATCTTCATCACATTACTGAGAACAACACATAATTTAAAACCAACTATGAGGGGCTGGAGAGATTGCTCAATGGTTAAGGCACTTGCCTTCAAAGCATAATTACCTGGGTTCAACTCCCCAGTACCCACAATATGCCAGATACACAAAGTAGCACACACATCTGGAATTCATTTGCAGAGGCTGAAGGCCCTAGTGCATCCATTTTCTCTGTCTATCTCTCTCTGCTTGCACATAAATCAATCAATTAATTTAAAAAACAAAATTAATGCCGGGCGTGGTGGCGTACACCTTTAATCCCAGCACTCGGGAGGCAGAGGTAGGAGGATCGCCATGAGTTCAAGGCCACCCTGAGACTACATAGTTAATTCCAGGTCAGCCTGGGCCAGAGTGAGACCTTACCTCAAAAAACAAACAAAAAAAATTAACAATGAATGATTTACTTTGGAATTTTTCATTTGATATTTTGGGGTCACAGTTGATCACCAGCATATTAACCATGCACTGTAAAACCGAGGACAAGGGGAGACTACAGGTGTGCCTAACCACACTGATCTTGGGCTTCCCTATCTGTCCTTGTAGCATGCAGGCTGAGCATGGATCCATCAATTTATCTTGGTGTCTATGCTCCCTAGTCATCATTCTAGTCTGTCTTTAGCAATAATCTTATCAAGCCAGAAAACCCCTTTATTCTTGATTCTTGATGTTCTTTCTTAGTAATTTTCAACCTACCCACACCACCCTACTCCTTGGCTATGCATCTTAATTTGCCTTGTTGAAGTAGAGTTTGCTCTGCAAGACCCCATTGTAATGGTCCCTATATCCTATTTTCACAACCCCTCCCCTAAATAAGATCTGCCTCATTGTCTTTAATAAGTGTTATGTTCCTTTTCTTTAACATTCTCAATTCTAGGCACTTGTTCCTATGTATTATGATCGCCTGGAATGTGTTTGTGTGCATGTGTGTGTGATGGGCATATGTGTGTCTTGGCACACTGTGGAGGTCAAAGGACACCTTTAGGATGTTGTTTCTCACCTTCCACCTTGTTTGAGACAGGGTCTCTCTGGTTGTTTTGCCACAGGTAAGGCCAGTCTAGCTGGCCCACAAGCTTCAGGATTCTCCCAATTCTGTCTCCCGTTGCTGTAGGCATATCTGGATCACGCATGTGCCCTGCTTGCCTCTGGCTTTACATAGGTTCTGGAGGTTAGAACTCTGGTCATCAGGCTGCACAAAAAATTGCTTTTAACCACTGGGCCACCTTCCCAGCCATTGAATATGTTTTTAAGCACACTGATACGTATGTCTCATCACACACATTCTGATTTAACTTGAGGTAGAGTGTAGCTTGATGAGGCGTGGTAACAAGTCCGAGAACTGCTATTTCAAATACTAGGTTCCATCCAATAAAATCATTCTAAAGTGATCTCACCTCTTTCTGGCAGTGACTTCATGACATGAACATGATAAGGAATCACCAACTAGCTCCTTTGCATTTTTTTCTTTCTGCAATCAACTGCTAAACCAAAATACCCCCAAACTGCACTTATGTGATAGAAAGAATAATCTTTTTTAAAAATTGTTAAAAACAGAATTTGTGGCTCCAATCAATCAAGATTTTTTTCTCATGTCTTCACAGCTTCATGTAATGTATTTTCTATTCCTCTCACTTTCACATAATTCAAACACTTACAGAGCCTTCCAGGGCATGGTGGCACATGCTTATAATCCCAGCTCTCAGGAGAATGAGGCAGAAACCTTAAATTTTATGCCAGCCTGAGATACATAGCAAGATCTTGGCTCAAAAAAAGGGGGGGGGCTGGAGAGATGGCTTAGCGGTTAAGGCGCCTGCCTGCTAAGCCTAAGAACCCGGTTCCAATCTCCAGCAGTTCCAATCTCCAGGTCCCACGTTTAGCCAGATGCAAAGTGAGGCAAGGGCGCAATGCCGCACTTGACCACAAGGGGGCGCACACATCTGGATTTCGTTCACAGCAGCTGAGAGACTGCTGGCGCGCCCATTCTCTATCTGTCTCCCTCTCCCTCTCTGTCTCTCTCTGTGTCTCTCTCCAAAAATAAAAAATTAAAATTAAAAAAAACAAACAAACAAGAGACATCTTCTATCTGAGACGTTTGCTGAAATGGTGAATGAGAAGGAGACGCTCGCTTTTCTCCAGGAGGATAGTTGCTACACAGTGGCATTTGCATTTAGATACCCTCACACTCCTCAGCTCTCTCCCTGTCTGTTTACCCAGACCATATGTGTCCACTCTTCATAAGTCATTTATGAAGAATAACTTCCTCCTGCCTTTGTACAGTTCCTTCCTTTCTTGAAGATTATTCATCATCTGCTCATCACTCATAACATAGTCTGAGTTTACAAAACTATTTGGGGGACCTGGGGAGATGGCTCAGTGGAAATAGTACTTGCTGTGCAAACGTGAGACCTGAATTTAAATTTCCCAGAACAATGTAAAGCAGGTACTCTAGTGCTAGCATCAGTGTTCTTAGGGCAGGAAGAGAGGTGGAGAGGCAGGAGTTGCACCTGGAAGCTCGCAAACGCACTATGAATGAAAGACCCAGCCTCAAAGAGGTGAAGAACTGAGGTACCTGAGGTGTCCTCTGACCTCCACGTGAGCCATGGCACATCTGTGCCTACACTCACACACATGAACATGCACACACACACATTACCAACAAAACCTTTACTTACAAAACTAAGCAAGGGATTGTCTTTGGCCTACGGAGTACAGTTTGGCCACTGTGGATCTACGAAGCTTCTAAGCAGACTTAGCAAACCCAACTTTTCATTGGAGGTGTAGCTCAGTGCTATGGTACATGCTTAGCAAGTGTTGGGCCTTGGATCCAACATCAGCACCCCAAGCGGAAAATCCACATCTTTCTCTCAAAGTGTGTCCATGTGCTGTTATTATAACTCTGACATCCCTGAGAAATTCCAGCACATTTTTCAACACCACTATCAATGCTTGGAAACAAACATTGCCCTCACCGCTGTTAAGGACATGAGGCAAAGCTCCGCCGTGTGTTGAAGAACAGACATTTACCTCACCAGAAGTTAGTCTTCACTGAGGGTATGATGGAACCCATGGTCATTACGCTAAATCCAGGCTAAAACAGAATCCCAGACTGGTCTTCACCAGGCAGAGGATAGGAAGAACAGAAAGTAAAATCAAGTCCTGGCCAGTGGTGGGTGAGGCCCTCCATCAGCTGAAGAAGATTCTTGCCCATGTCACACTGTGCCACCTCTGGGGCAGGTTAATACATGGAGTCCACTGGCCATCTGAGTCACATGGAGGATGTGTCTGAGAGGAGAGAAATCTTTAGGCCTTCTTATTTGTAACTAGCAAATAAATGGTGTGCATTATGCAAACTCACCTATATTCCACTTCTTAAAAGCAGAAATGGGACTGACCCAGACCTAATTTCTTGGTACTTCCATTGTTTTTGTATATTAGCACAGCAGCATGACTAAAGCATTAATCACAATACAGTGCAATGCTGTTTATCAGAGCTGGAGAACCATCTGGAGTGTTTAGATTCTCCCTCTTTGAGCTTCCCTTTGCCCTGTGAATGAGTATCTCCTCCCTCCCTAACTGTGCCATAGGAAGATAGAAAACAGGTTTGAATAGTTTGGATTTTTCTAAGTAATCTTTTCTTTCTCTCTCTCTCTTTCTTTCTTTTCTTTTCTTTTTTCTTTTCCTTTCTTTCTTTCTTTCTTTTTTTTTTTTTTTTTTTTTCTTTCTTTCTTTCTTTCTGACTCTTTGAAACATTGAGACAAGGTCTTGCAGCCTAGGCTAGCCTCAAAGTGACTGGAATCTGCCTCAGCCGCCCTAATGCTAGGAGAACAGGCATGAGTCACCATACCTGACTCGACAACCACCATTTCTTGCTAGAAATTTGTCTCTCTAGCTCCTGACTCGATGCCTGGTAGGAGCCAATAAATATTTATTGAGCACATGAATAAACAAATGAATGGATCCTTCCTTGTTTTGTTTCTTTCAGTGCATGTGGGAGAACTGGCGTGACTGGCTTGATTTATGTAAATGGAAGTCTTGAAACCAGGGTCTGATGCTGGGAAAGCACTGAATAAGTGCCCCCACTACATCTTTTAGAAGTTTTGAATAGTCTTTTCTTTGTTGTGTCAAGGATTGAACCCATAGCTTCATGTATGCTAGGCATGCACTCTATCACTGAACTATATCACAGGCCATGGATCTTGAAAGAGCCCTTAAAATTACTGTGTCAAAAGCTAATTTATGATAGTGGAAGTATTTTCAATGCAGAAAATTAATGGAAATAAGAAAAATGTATAAATTATATGATACTTTGGATTCTATAATTTTCAAAACCGTTTAAAAACATTTATTTATTTATTTAATTGCAATCAAAGAGAGAGAGAGAGAAGGGTAGTAACAGGGTCTCTTGCCACTGCATAAGAACTACAGATGCATGTGCCACTTTGTGCATTTGATTTTATGTGAGTATTGGGGAATCAAACCCAGGCCTTCAGGCTTTGTAAACAAGTGTCTTTAACCACTGGGAAATCTCCCCAAATCCCTAAAGCTATAATTTTTAACCAAAATAAACAAGAAGCATTAAGAAATGCATCATAGATACATACACACATACATGAACACACATGCACACACATGTCATGGTTAAGATGGCCAATGGTAGTGCACACATTTAAACCCAGCACATGGGAGGCAGAGATAGGAGGATTGCCATGAGTTCAAGGCCACGTTGAGACTACATAGTGAATTCAAGGTAAGCCTGGGCTAGAGTGAGACCCTACCCTACCTCAAAATAAAAAAAATTTTTAAAAAGATGGTCAATTGACCTTGAGGTTAAATAGCCAGGATTTGAAGGCAGTTTATCTCTTTGTTAGCTTCATGATCTTGAGTGGTTAGTCTCTCTGAGGCTGAGTTTCCTCACCTGTAAGATGGTGATGATCATCAAACAACCGCATGGCTCTTTTGTGAGGATCAGATGAGAGGCTGTACGCAGAAGGCTTGGCACTGTGCATTTGTGGCACAGCTGTTGGTATTATGCCTTCGGGTTAGATAATGAATCAGTTGTTCTTGCAGGAACCCTGACTTCTCAGGCATCTGAAGCCCACATACTGGAAAACACTACTAGATTCTGTAGGAACCAGGACATGATGTGCCTTTACAAGGAATAATGCAGAGCTGTCTCGTAGCTGAAGGAGCACCAGCTTGGGACTTAGACAACTCCAGCAGAGCTGCCTCTCCTCAGAGCTGGTTGGCAGCTGGAGCAGCCCTAGAAAATCCCTATCACCAGAAACAAAGAAGACTACCACTGGCTGGACTGGTCCCCGGAAGCTGAACTCTGCTGCTGAGGAGCTGGTAAGCAGGGGCCTGCCTCCCAAGTCCTGCTAATGACACGCACCAATGCAAGGGGATTACAGGATGGGGAAAGAGACTCTAGGATCCGGAGGTGTCAACTCTTACTTCCCGTCAGGTATGGTCTCTTGTTTGAGAAGAATAGTATCAGCCCCAACTCTATGTAACCACCAGTAGAGAGAGAAATAACACACTACTGTGTCAGGGTACACTCTCTGAGGAAAAAAAATCAAGACTGGATGGAGAGATGGCTTAGCAGTTAAGGTACTTGCCTAAGGACCCAGGTTTGACTCCCCCAGGATCCACATAAGCCAGATGCTTAAGGTGGTGTATGCATCTGGAGTTCATTTGCAGTGGCTGGAGGCTCTAGCATGCCCATTCTCTCTTTCTCTCACTCTCTGATAAATATATAAATTAAAATAAATATTTTTTAAAAACTATTTTAATTTATTTCACAGAGAGAGAAAGAGAGATTGGGTGTGATAGAGCTTCTAGCCACTGCAAACTAACTCCAGGCACATAAGCCACTATGTGCATCTGGCTTACATGGGTTCTGGAGAGCTGAACCTAGGTCCTTAGGCTTCATAGACAAACAACTTAACTGCTAAGCCATATCTCCAGCCCAATAAAATATTTTTTTTTAATTTGAAGACCAGAAACTAGATAGTAATTAAGTCAGTTTAAGGGCTTGATATAGAATATGGTCCTAGAGTTTCTAAAGGGTTATTCAAGTCTTCTATCTGGTGTGGTTGCAAGATTTACAAATGCTTAGTAAGACGAATAATTATGGTGTGAGTGTGTGTGTCCCCAAACACACTCACAGCATCACTTTCATTATAATACCTCAGCAACACATAGCAAGAACCTATTAAATGATGTTAATATAAAAAATTTCCGCACAAGACAAGGAACAGTGTTTTTCAGTTCAAATCACAGCTATAGCAACAAATTGCTTTTCTCTGAGGTTCAATTTTGTCATGTGAATTGATGTGATAAAAGCAGTTCTCAAAGAGTTAGGAGAAATACTATCAAAATTTGTATGGAAGCACAAAAGGCCTCAGATAGCCAAAAATGTACTCAACCAAAGGAACACTTCTGTTGAGATCACCATACCTGATTTCAAACTATACTATAAGGCCAAAGCAATAAAAACAGCATGGTACTGGCAAAAAAAGACACATCAATCAATGGAATAGAACTGAAGATCCAGGTATGAGTTGGGCTATCTACAACTATCTTATCTTTGACGAAGGGGCCAAAAACGCTCACTAGAGCAGAGACAGGATCTTCGGCAAGTGTGCTGGAGAAACCGTATAGCCACATGTAGCAGATTGAACTTGGGTCCCCTCCTCTCACTTTGCACAAAAGTCAATCCCAAATGGATCAAGCACCTCAATATAAGACCTGAAACTCTAAATTGACTAGAAGAGAAGGTAGGGGGAACACTCCAAGATACAGGCATAGGGAAAGACTTTCTGAACAAGACTCCAGTGGCCCAGGGAATTAGGCAAACAACAATTGGGACCTCATGAAAATAAAAAGCTGTTGTGCAGATAAGCAAACCATCAACGCAGACAATAGAGAACCTACTAAATGGGAGAAAATCTTCACCAGCTATTCTTCTGACAAAGGTTTAATATCTAGAATCTACAGAGAACTCAAAAACCTAAACAATAAAAAAAAGTCAAGCACCCACTCAAAAAATTGGGCAGGGAATTGAACAGAGAGTTCTCAAAGAAAGAAATACAAATGGCCACTAAACACCTGAAGAGATGTTCAACATCTCTACTCATCAGGGAAATTCAAATTAAAATGACTATGAGATTCCATCTCACTCCAGTCAGAATGGCAACCATCAAAAAAAAAAAAAAAATCAAGGGCTGGAGAGATGGCTTAGTGGTTTAGGCGCATGCCTGCGAAGCCTAAGGACACAGGTTTGATTCTCCAGGTCCCACATAATCCAGATGCACATGGCGGCACATGCATCTGGAGTTCGTTTATAGTGACCAGAGACCCTGGGGTGGCCATTCTCACTCTCTGTCCCTCCCTCTCTCTCCCCCTCCCTCTCTCTGTCTCTAATAAAGAAATAAAAATAAAATCTTTAACAAAATCAAAAAACAGCACATGCTGGCCGGGGGGTGGGGAAAGGGGAACCCTCATCCACTGCTGGTAAAAATGCAACTTGTACAGCCACTCTGGAAGGGGATTACAGACTAGTCGACAACAAGCTGACAGTCGGGGAAGAGAAAGCAAAGAAGGAAGGAAGGAAATGGAAAGGCCTAGAGTGCAGAGGAAGCGGGGGCGGCGGTGGAATACAGAAAACTAATGGCAACATGAATCAATTCCATATAAATCTTCTTCCTCGATACCATTCAACAAGACATTATCCTCAATAAGGAGGAGGGGAGACCCGAACAGTAGAGCCCCATAAAAGGTGGAGAAATCATAAGCCTAAAACGGTGGGCTCTGGCTGGTAATTCCTAGGGCCAGAATTGGGCTTCTTCCCAACAGTGACCTGTTGGTCAGGGAGACATGAGATCCCCAAACTAATCCAGGCCATTGCCAAAGTGCTTGGTTACCTGCAAGAGCTAAAAGGCAAGTCCCTATTTGCTGAAGACACCACAGTCACGGAGTGAGCATGCTGGAACAGAGGGGGAATCCAGCTCCCACCTGCCTAGCCCCCATAGGGCTGGAAAGTGCTAGGAGAGGGGCTGGAGAATAACAGTTGCCAACAGATTGATTAAGCAGGAGGTCCTGCCTGTTACAAAATCAAGCGGCCAAGCAAGAATACACTTGTGCAGAATTAGCACACAGCTGATGTAAGTAACCAACTGCTCAGGGATTGGACATGGGACCCGCTCGGTGGGGGTAAATTCATATCTTGCTCTGGGAACCAAGCCAGTCCCCAGAACAGGAAACTATTAAGCTCCAGAGAGAAGCTCCATCGCTCTCTAACTAACAAGAATGGATATACACATCAATATATCTCTTTAATAAGCAGGCTTATCCCTTTTTATTCAAACTTCTCACCTCTGCTTGGAGAATCTGTTCTATTTTACAGGTAGTGGAGAATACTGGGAAGGACCAGGATACATCAATACCTCAACAAAAGAGAGTCAACTGTCTACATGAGATGGGCCACCTCCACCTTGTCTTTCCAGGGCCCAGAAGTCACTACAGAGGAAGAGATGACACGAGTGTTGCTCCCAGGGCTAGCCTGGAAACCAGTCCCAGAGAAACAGTGACCTACATTGGTCACTCAAACCTCATAAAAACAGAGATGCAGAAGCTATAGAGAAAACAGCACTAAATCAGATCCCTATCTTGCCTGCCAAGGCAATGAATCCCCACAATGAATACAACCCCACTGAAGACCCTCAGCAGAATTGGGGTGAGGGAGAGGGGGGTCTAAGAGTACAAGCTTTTTATAAAATAAATAAATAATAATAAAATTAAAAAGAAGCCGTCTTCACAGGTTCAGTGCTTTCTTCTGTTTTCTATGCTAAGATCTGAGCCCCGTGAGCATGACCAGGTCATAGGTGGGAAGGCAAGGCTTGGCCTCCCTGTCTCACGCTTTGGGATATCTTCTCATTTCCCCTTATTGCTGTTCTTCCACAAGAATTTTCAATTAACAGTGCCTATCACCAATTCTTCTCCCTTCCCCCCTCAACTCCAGTAATTTTCTGAGAAATTAAAATTCTGATACAAACTCTGTCTCCCAACCCTTAGAGAGGTCATATTCTCCAATAGGTTGGAACTACCTGCCTTCATTTAGCATTTGCAGCACATGACCGTCCTCAGCCAACTTTACATTCATGTTTCCAAATAAGCTTTTCTTTTCCCCTGAATTTCTTAAGAAGAAAACATTTCTTAAATGTCTTTACTTTGGAAATTTTTAATCTTTTCTATAGTTATGCATATAGTGTATAGACAGCCATGATGGTACCATCGTTAGCCTTCTCCCTGTCTTCCCCCCATGGAGATTGTGGGTCTGGCATTGTGGGAATTTCACTACCAGTGACTGGGTACAGGGAATGGAAAGGTAATGTTTATTCCCCCCAAATAGTGCTACATATCAAAATCATATTATAAAGCTGATGTTAGAAAGCTTATTTATTTTTCCTTAAAAAGTCAGAAGAATTGTCAGTTGGAAGTAGATGACCTGTATTTAGAATGGAATTAAAAAACTAGAGTTGTGGACTGGAGAGATGGCTTATCAGTTAAGGTGCTTACCTTCGAAGCCTAAGGACCTATATTCGATTCCTCAGTACCCACATAAGCCAGATACACAAGGTGGTGTATGCGTCGGGAGCACATTTTCAGTGGCTGGAGGGCCTGGCATGCCCATTTTTTCCATCTGCCTCTCTCTCTCTCTCTCTCAATCTCTCTCTCACTCTTGCCCTCATAAATAAATAAAAATAAAATATTTTAAAAATTGGAGTAATGACAAATAGATTAACATCAGAATCTTATAGCATAAGGAATACTTCCATTAACCACTGTAGCTTTATGCTTGAGGAGCCATCGAGGAGGAATCAGTGGCTGGTGAGCCAGAAACACTGATGGCATGGCATGTCACGCTCACACAGGTGCTGCTGCGAGGCTGCTCACAAGAGCAGGTGTGTACTACAGTTGGTGTGGCGTGTCCCTGGAGTGTGCTGGAAGTCTTCCCAGAGTGGCCTGTTTCCTAGCTTGTCAAACATAAGATGGGATTTGAATTCAAATGAGCTTCTAGTATGAGGTTCTTTTATTCGATTCCAAAATCGTATGAAGGAGGTGTTAGCATTCTGTTAGTGTTTGGTGAACTTTTAAAAGCTAATAGCTGGATTTTAAAATGTAATATTGAATAGACTTTCTGATGTAAATGTTTAAGCCTTTAGGAAATAAGATAGTATTTAAATGAATTCTTAAACCAAATACAATGTGGGCATTTAGGCTATATAATTTAATCTTAATATTTTTTGTCAACATGAACACACACTTTTGATATTTAAAGTTAATGTGGGTTTTGCTCATATATTGCTTATGAAATTGAAATGGTTTCAGATGCAGCCACAGGTGTAATTTGTATAGAGTAAAATTATTCTGCAATGCAGAGACCTGGTTAAAGTGACTGCAACTGTCCCAGGAAGGCTGAGAAGAATACTTTTTGATGGTACCTTTATTTTAAAAAATGTGCTATTCAAATTCAGCCTCTTAGGTATGTGCTCTCTCAATACATTCCTCACTTAATTGATGCCATTTTGGGAATTTTTCTATAAAAGTTAATACATGTTCTAGATATTAAAATAGTAGTCTGACCTCACTAATATGCGAATAACATAAAATTTAAAATAGAAATAAAATAAATAAAATGAAATAGAAACAAAAATATTAAATAAAAATCATTAGTAGCCAATATGCCTATGAACTTGTCTGAGCGGACAACAAATCACCACAGGTTGATGAAGAACAGAAACTTAGTTCTCAGAGTTCTAGAGGCCAGATACATGAGGTCAGATGTCAATGGGGTCAGAGCCCGAGGTGAAGCTTTCTCATGCATGTGAAAAAGGCACTAATTCATCCAGGAGGGGTCCATCCTCAGGAAGTCACCTGATCTTAATCACCTCACAGACCTCATAGCCTCATAGCATCACACGCCATCCCCGCTGGGGAAACACATTCAGTCGTTTTTTCCAATTAAATAACGTGCCTGTGGCATGTTATTAAAGTAACAGACATAGGGTTCTAATACAGTGGGAGAACCTAAAAGAAATACTCAGGTAAATCACAAACGGCCAATGCTCCAAGGGCTTTCAAACCCTGGAAAATCTGTAAAAGAAATGAAAGGTCTTCCCAAGGCTATAAAACCAAAGCAAAGAGATCAAATGAGTTGAGTATGTAATGCTTAACTTACATCTCACTGTGATCATTCCTTTTAAACTAAAAATAACTTCCATAAATGGTTTTGTGGGAATTAACTGAATCACAGACTAAAGACCCTTGCTCTAAATAACTCTGCAAAGTGTCACTTCACCTCACACACTTGCTCTTGTCTTCTTAGCGTTTGACCACAGCACCTTCATTTGAATAGGTGAAAGTACTCAACATGTCAAATAGACCCCAGGATAATGACTAAAAGAGCTGCTTGCAAAGCCTTCGTCAGTGTCCTATTCAATTTCAAAGGTCACTAGCTATTCTATTTATTTATTAATTTCTTAATTACGTTTTTGTTGCTGCTGTTGTTTTGAAATGAGTTTTGTTGCCTAACCCAGTCTGACCTTAAACTCACTGTGTAACTCAGACTGGCCTTGAACTCAAAATCCTCCTGCCTCAGCCTCTTGAATGCTGGGATTATAAGCATGCACCACTATGCCAGCTTTGATTTTCCATGAAAATGTTGACATTTTCTCTTCCTTCTGCCTCAGTTTTCATGACTTCCCCCACCCTGCTGCTGGCTGTTCTAATGACAGTCGCAGGGCCTCCTCCTGTCCCCATTCCACTGATGCTTTGGCGTGCTGGGTAGAACTGGCCCTGCTCGGTGCTCTCCTCTCTCTGCTTCTGCTGCTGCTCTTCCCTGCTGCACCCCTCGCCTTCCAGTGCTCCCCAGTGCTCTGACTAGTTTTCATTAGACTCTCTTGATTTTCTTCCAACCCAGCTCTACTCCTGCTTATGCAAATGTCTATACCTATGCCACCATTCTGACTGTTTGCCCAGCCTCTGGCTTATAAATGCAACTGCCAAATGAATGGTTTCACTTGACTGTCCCAAAGACATACCCTCAAGCTCGATCAAATCGACCATGTCTCTCTACAGATGCCTTATCTTAGCTTTTGTCATGCTAAATTGTTGGGTTTGCATATCTGTTATCATTATTTCATTGAATTACAGGACTGTTTTATATTCAACTTGGAATTCTTAGCTCCCAGAAAAGCAGTGGCATACAGTAGGCATCTACTAAATTGAGTGAGCGAGTAGAAGTGTCCTGACACTGCTGAAATGGACCTCAGAGGGAGCACTGCCACTTGTCTGGATTACATTTTGGCTACTGAGTTGCTTTAACTTTCTGATGATTGCTGGGTGCTGGGCGGTTTCCTCAGGACCCACAGTCCTGGTTGCTATGCTTCACGTACTTTGAGATTTCTACCTGTAGCTAAATGATCGTCTTTTTATCAGCCTCTGGGATGGAACTGACCTCAGAGAACCTCTATGGCAACCACATGTTGGAGGAGTTGGGTAAGAGTCCTCTTATCTCCGCCTACATCTCACATTCACTATTCAACATTTCTGTTTAAATATCTATCCTATTGGTCATATATCTATAAGCTTACAAAATGAGAATGTTTATTGACCTCAAAATGGAAATGAGAAGGTTGAGGTTTTTTTTTTTTTTCTTCCTGAGCTGTTGTAGGATGAAGTCTTTTTGACTTTTCCTTTAAAAAAAATGTTTTATTTACTTGAGACAGAAAAAGGGACAGAGAGAGAGAGAAAGAGAGTAAGAGAGATAGGAAGAGAGAGGGAAAGACATACAGAATTAGCATGGTAGGGCCTCTAGCCACTACAAACAACCCTAGATACATGCACCACCTTGTGCATCTGGCTATTGGGGAATTGAACCTGGTTCCTTAGGCTTTATAAGTAAGCCATCTCTCCAGCCCTCTTTTGACTTTTCTATTAAACTTTTTTTCTATTTTTCTATTAAACTTTAAAACTGATCTGCATAACTGACCTTTCTATTAAAATCAGGATTTGGAGGTTGCCCTGGTTATTTGCCTTGGACAAACATCTTTTAGTCAACTTCCTTTATCTAGAAATATTGGCAATTGAGGCATTCTGAGTAACTGAACACCCTACTTAAGCAATCCAGTTATATTGCTTACATATTTCTCAACAGCATCCTTGATATTGGAAGAAAACTAGAAAAAGATTTTACAATATTTTTGATAGGTGAAGAGACACTTGTAAAATATTGCGAGCAATTTAAACTGGCACAAGCTAATTAGATCCTTCAATGGGCCTTTCAGACTAATAAAAATACATCCATGTCTCTCTTGTCAATTTATCTGTGCCTCACTGCGATGATTCTCAAGCTCCCTCCACTCTCTTCATACTACTACTTTGGCAACTTATTTCACCCACACCTCATCACATCCCTCAAACAAGGGCAACCTTGACGTATACATCCTTTGAGAGAAGAAAACACAGAAGCCCTCAGAAACTTCCTCACCTTCCTGATGCCAAATATATCAACCTCCACCCAACCTTTGCACCCTATTCTGATAATATAGAAGTACTTTTCCTCTGTTGTTAGGCAAATCACTCCTTCTGTGTGGCAGGTCCCTCCATCCCTTCTCAGAATTCCCAGATGGAGATTATCTAGTCTGTCACTTGTGGATTTACACCCCCATACCAGAATTTCCCAATAATTTTTTTATACATCAGCAAGACTTCCATTAAAAAAACTACTCTTAGGGGCTGGAGAGATTGCTTAGTGGTTAAGGCACAAGCCTGCAAAGCCTAAGGACCCCAGTTTGATTCTCCAGGTCCCACGTAAGACAGATGCACAAGGGGGTGCATACGTCTGGAGTTTGTTTGCAGTGGCTAGAGGCCTTGGCATGCCCATTCTCACACTCCCTCTCTCACTTTCCCTCTTTCTGTCTCTAATAAATAAATAAATAAAATTCTTGAAAGTATTTATTTAAAAAATTAAAAAAATAAAAACTACTCTTAGTAGCCTGTAGGGGTGGATAACGTGCCTGGAAGCCATAGATTGTTAGAAGAAAATGTCAGTGTCAGGAATAAGATACTTTCCAGCAAGTTGTTAGTACAGGAAGTCCAGGGATGCCCCCAAAACATTACAGGTTATTGCCAAGGTTGTTAGCTGCCCACCAGAACTATATGGTAAGATCCTATTGCTGAAGACTCCTCATGGGTGAGCTGTATGACACTGAGAAATCAAGCTGGAGCTGAGCTGGAAGCCACCTCCCTGATGGCTAGCTGTCATAGTGTTAGAAAAGTGCTAGGCAGGCTTTTGGGGGAGAAAAGTCATCAATGGTCTTAACCAAAAGTGGACCCTAAAAGTTTAACATCTGGACAGCCAGGACAAATATATCAACTAGTGAAATGGTGGCAGGTCTATTATGGGGAAACCAACAGTTTTCTGACTGGACTTGAGGACCGCTCCATGGGAGGGAATTCATGCCTGGTTCTGAAAACCTAATATGGTTGGGGAGCATATAAGCCCAAGAGGGGAAAACTATGACTGTTGTCTAGCTAAATGGATATATTATACACCCAAATTGCACTTTCAATATTTATGTTTATACCCATATAATAATGTTATATAAATATATTAGTCACTTTTGGTTAAAGAAGCTTCCTTTTCAGATGACAGTGACCACTGGGGAGACT
This sequence comes from Orientallactaga sibirica, assembly GCA_036365145.1. Lineage (NCBI taxonomy): Eukaryota > Metazoa > Chordata > Mammalia > Rodentia > Dipodidae > Orientallactaga > Orientallactaga sibirica. The sequence goes on from JAEOAD010000016.1 coordinate 32,644,977, forward strand.
CAAAAAACTCACCAAAGTGCTAATAGGAAGTGACAGTGGTGTATTCAGCACCAAATGAGACATCTCTATCACACCTTCCAAGGCTCAGGGGCCATTGTGGAAGAGGTGGTGGAAAGAATGTAAGAGCCAAAGGAAGGAGAGGAGAGCTTTGCAATACTGTCTTCCAGACACAAAGTGGCCTTGATATCCATGATTTCACAGTGGCTGATGCTACCTACATGAGACCTACATAATAGGAGGGGAAAATGACATCAAAATAGAAAAGAGAGTAGTTGCATAGAAAAGAGAGTAGTTGAAAAGAGGACTCAACAGGAGAGAGGTTGGGGAAGGAGAAAAGAAAAGATTTGTGGGAGAGGATTGTGGCCATGGTATGTTGTCTATGGATATGGAGGTTGTCAATAAAAAGTTTTTTTAAAAAAATAAAAACACTTCACTCAATCCCACTGGCCCACTGGTGATGCGCCACTTTCACAACCTCTGCACAGGGCGGTCTCCTGCAGTCACGCTCACTAGTCATCTCACCACTGCACTTGAAGAAAGGCCACTTATGTGCTCTTGTTGCTGACAGATGCTGCCGAGTGTCTTCCAATATCACCTACATGCTAAGAATTCACAGCTTATTTGTCAGAAGTGACCTTTGAGTCATGGTGCTAACATTTAATACTTCTGTTCTTCAGGGAACTCTGACCTCCATGCCTTGGTTTCTTTATGCTAAAAATATGTATGTGGTAATAAGTAATCTCACAGGCCTGAAGCTGTGAGATGCATTAGTTCTCACACACATATATAAAAAGGGATAGAGCCTACAATTGCTATTGCATTTCCAGTCCACATGTCTATTCTGAATTCCAAACCCTCACAGGAAGTTTCATGGTGGACAGTTCTATTTAAATGTCTACAAGGAATTGCATTAGTTTCCTTTTGCTGCTGCACCGAATTTAAAACCTGTGATTTACAAGAATTTCAGTTTATGGTTTCAGAGATTAGATATTCGGCAAAGACCTGAGTGGAATTGAATTAAAGTTCTAGAAGGACTGGTCTGCTTTCTGGAGGCAGAAGGAGAAAATCTGTTCCTGCTTTGTCCAGCATCTAGAAACCATTTCTGGGTTTATGAGCCCCTCTCTCTTCATCTTCTGTTGCTTCTCTTTCTCTGATCTTCTGTCTCCCTCCTCACGTGTGTGTGTGTGTGTGTGTGTGTGTGTGTGTGTGTGTGTGTGTGTGTGTGGAGTTGTATGTATGTAATATGTGGCGAATGCACCTGTGTGTACAGATGAGCACCCCATAAACGTGCATGGAGAGGCCAGCGGATAATGTTAATTGTCCTCTGATCACTCATCTGCCTATTTCCTTGAGACAGGGTCTCTCCTTCAACCCAGAGCTGCTGTCATTCAGCAAGCCTCAGCAATTCTCTGGTCTCTGCCCCTGTGAGCTAGTGTTACAGACATGTGTGGCCATGCCCAGATCTTTACATGGGTTTGGCAGAGTTGAACTTGGTGGTCTCCAGCCCAGGATGCTTTCAAGCCAGTATGGCAAGTTCTCTTTGCCCCCAAGCCCCTCTGTGGTGGTTTGAATGAAATGTCTCCTGTAAGCTCATGTGTTTTGAATACTTTGTCCCTACCTGGTTACAGTTTGGGTGAGTTGTGGAGCATTGTGGGAGGAGGCGTGTCTCTGGGGACAGACATTGAGGTTTATTGGCCCAGCCCACTGAGTGTTCAGAGCTCGCTCATTCTTGCCTAACAGTGTTGATGTGAGCCAGCATCCCAGTCATACCTTATTTCCCGCCATGATGAAACTTCCCCTTGAAACTGTTAGCTGAAGTAAACCTTCCTTCCATCTGCTATTTCTGGTGAGGTGTTTCGTCCCAGCAATGAGAAGTAACCGCAACGCCCTTCCTTTTAATTTTTTAAGAATAGTTAGTATACTATAAATCCACTGTTTTAAAGTATAAAATGAAGTGGTTGCCAATATATTTGCAAAGGTACACAAATATCACTACAATCTAATTCTAGGGTATTTCCATCATTGCAAAAGGATATCCCCTACCAGCTTTCACTCTTTATTTTTATTTATTAACTTGCAAGAACAAAGAGGGGAGGAGAAAATGTGTACACCTGAGGCTGTAGCCACTGCAAATGAACTCCAGATGCATGCACCATCTTGTGCATCTGGCTTTCTTTGGGCACCCAGGAATCAAACTCAGGTTGTTAAGCTGTGCAGGCCTCACTCATTTTGGTTCCCCCAACCCTTGACAACTACAAGTCTACTTTCTGTCCCTATTATTTTGCTAATTTGGAACATTTCATATTCATGATGCTCCATGAGTAGTTTTCTGTTACTGTCTTCTGTTATTTAGCAGAATGCTTTCACAGTTCACCCATGTGGTAGTATAAGTCAGTACATGCTTGATTTTTATTGCTGTATCATTGTATGGAGAATATATATTATCTGCTCACGAGTTCAGGACCTATAATAAATTGTCTCCACTTTTTACTATTATAAATGATGCTACTATAAACATCAGTACATAGGTCTTGGTGTGAAAATGTTTTCAATTTTCTTGTATATGGACTGCAGCCATTACTTTCTCATTGCTATGACCAAACACAGAAGGAACTTCGAGAAGCAAAGAGTTTATTTTGACTGCAGTTCCAGAGGACACAGTCCATCACTGCAGGGGAGGTATGGCAGAAGTGAGAAGCCAGTGGTCACATTGGCAGTCCTGAAGCAGAGGAAACAGGAAGTGGGGCCAGGCTATAACATCTCAAGGCTCACCACCAGCGACACACTTCCTCCAGCAAGGCTCCACATTCTAGAGGTTTCACAACCTTCCAAACAGTGCCACTAGCTGGGGACCAAGTTTTTAAAACATATGACTCTACGGAGGACATTTGATATTCAAACCACAACATGGGCCTAGTAGTCAGTTCATGATACCTTATTCAACTTTCTTCAAGGACTGCCAAATGTTTTCCCAAAGTGAATGAGCCATTTCACATTCTCACTAGTACTGTATAATACAGTTCCTTTCTTCATTTTATTTTATTTTTTGAGACAGTCTCACATTGTAGTCCAAGCTGTCCTGGAACTTGTAATCCTGCTTCAGCCTCCCAAGTGCTAAGATATTCACTACTTTCTTGTTACTTATTTCTTTTTTTCTATATTATTTTATTTTATTTTATTTTATTAGTTATCTATATAATGTCTTTATGCCATCATAATATCTGTAAGGAGGTATCCCATTTTGGATTGGATTTGCATTTTCTTTGTGACTAATAATCTTTCCACATGCTTATTGGCCATAATTTATATCACTTCTTTAGACAATTTCCCACACAAAACTTGTTTCTTTCAAATTTAGTATATTTTTGTCTTTTTATAGTTCAGTTGTACAATTCTTTTTTTTAAGATTTTATTTTTATTTATTTATTTATTAGAGACACAGAGAGAGAGAGAGAGAGAATGGGCATGCCAGGGCCTCTAGGCACTGCAAACGAACTCCAGACACATGTGTCACCATGTGCATCTGGCTTACATTGGACCTGGAGAATCAAACCAGGGTCATTAGGCTTCACAGGCAAATGCCTTAACTGCTAAGCCATCTCTCCAGGCCAAGTTGTACAGTTCTTTCTACATTGTGGATCAGGCCAGATATATTTGAAAATAGTTCTTTCTGTGTCTTTTTTATTTTTTTTTTTTTTTTTTTTTATTTTCAGATATCTGGTCCAGGCTGACCTGAAAATATTTGGCCTCGAACTCTTGGCGATCCATACTGTGCTGGGATTAAAGGCGTTTTCTTTTTTTTTAAAAAAATATTTTTATTTGTTTGAAAGTAGAGAAAGAGAAGGAGAACTGGTGTGACAGGGCTTCTTGCCACTTGAAACAGACTCTAGATACATGCACCACTTTGTGCATATGGCTTTATGCGGGTACTGGGGAATCAAACCCTAGCCATTAGCTTTTTAAGCAAGTACCTTTAACTGCTGAGCCATCTCTCCAGCCCCTTTTTGCTTTTTTTTGATAGTATCTTATGACATAGATGTTTCTTTTAATGTTATTGAAATATAATTGATTTATTTTTATTTTGATTACTTGTGGTTTTGGTGTCATGTCTAAGACTTATCAAAGTTCATGACAATTCATGTCTGTTTTCTTTCAAGAATTTCATATTTTTAATTCCTACATGAATTTATCTGACCTAGTATGAGTTATTTTTCATTTGTTTTGAGGAAGGGGTCTAAATTCATTCTTTTTGCACCTGCATATCAATACATACTACTACAGCACTGTCATGGTTTGAATGTAAATGTCCTCCTTAGGCTCCTGTTTGAGCACGTGGCCCCCTGCTGCTGGCTCTGTTTGGCAAAGAGGTTTTATACCCTAACCCCACTTCCTGTTCTCTCTTTATTTTCTTGACAGTGGATACAATGTGACCAATCAGATTCTTCTTCATGCTGCCATGCCTTCCCCACCATGATGGACTGTACCCCCTGAAACTATGAGCCAACAAACACCCTTTCCTTTCTTAAGCTGCTTCTTGTCGGGTATTTGGTCACAGCAACAAGCAAAGCAACTAAGAACACAAGCACCATTTGTTGAAAAGACTTTTTCTTCCTCATTGAATGGTCTTGTAACCTTGTCAAAAGTTAACTGACCACAGATTTGTGGTTTTACTTATCTAACCTTATGTCACTGTAACAATGCCTACACTACGGTTTGTTGTTTTCCCTTTTATTACTGTGTGTGTGTGTGTGTGTGTGTGTGTGTGTGTGTGTGTGTGTGTATGACACATGTATGGAGGTCTAAGGGCAACAGGGTGTTTGTCCTCTCCTTCCATTTTGCTTGAAACAGGGCCTCTCTTCTCGTTTCATTTTGTCGTTTTGTCCAGCTGGATTCTCCTTGCTCCACCTCCCATTGCTGTAGGTACTTTCAGATCACAGACACGTGTGGCACTTTGTGTCTGTGGGTGCTGGGATTTGAACCTGAGCAAGAAGGCTTGCCAGCAAGTGCTTTTCACTGCTGAGCCATCCCTCCAGCTCCCCTTTTGCTGTTTTGAACAGATCAAGATGACTTCAGTTACTTTGAACAGGGTTTGAAATGCAGAAGTACGAGGCATTTGTTTTTCTTTTTCAGGATTACTTTGATTATCCTGGGTTTCTTGCAATTCCATATGAATTTTAGTACTAGGATGTCCATTTCTGAAGAAAATAAAAAAGACAGTTGGAATTTTGATAGAAACAACATTTTATCTATAGTAATGTATGGTGAGAGATATTGCTATCTTAGTATAATCAAACTTTTAACCCCAAAACACAATATATATTTACATTTATTTAGGTCTTGAATGCCTTTCAGCAACATCTTAATTTTCAGTGTAAGCATTACATGTCTTTTGTTAACTTTAGTCTTGTTTTATTTGTTTAATTTTATTTTAGGAGAGATTGTTCTCTTAATCTCATATTTAGCAGACTGATAGCAAGTGTGTATAAATACACTTTAAAGGTGGTTTTACTCCTTTCTTGCCCATCTGGAGGCCTTTGTTTTTCTGTTGACTAGAAGTTGTCAGAGAAAACATCACTGGCTCTCCTCTTCTTAGGAGAGCACTTTCAGCTGCTCATTGCATATATAATGCTCACTGTGGGGTTTTCATAGATGCCCTTTTCAGTTTTAGAAAGCTTCTTTCTGTCCCTGCTTTCTAAATATTTTTTGTAAAGTAAAATAATTTGGTCAAATGACTTTTATATATCTATTGATATGATCACATAGATTTTTTTGCTTTTGTTCTATAAAATGCTGTATAGTGATTCACTTTTGTAAAATGATCCACCTTGAATTCCTAGAATAACACCCCCTTAGTCATGGTATATAATCCATGATATATGTAGCTGGGATTCTGTTTAATAGAATTTTATTAAATACTAATAAGGAATATTAATATGTGGTTTCCTTGTGCTGCTTTATCTAGCTTTTGTCAGAATAACAGTGGATTTACAGACTCAGTTATTAAGTATTGCCTTCCATGCTTTAGGAGAGTCTGTGAAAAACTGGTACCAGTTACTTTGCTTGTTTGGTTGAATTTTCCATTGGAGCCATGTGGTCTTGGGCTTTTCATGGTTGGGAAATTTTGGGATCCTGTTTTAACTGCTTTGTCTGTTAAAGACAACTCAGATTTTCTGTTTCTTCTTGAAACAGATTCCTAAGAATCTGTCCATCTTATCTAGCTTTTCAACACACCATTACTTCAGCATTCCATAAAATTCTTTTTTATTTCTATAAAGTTGGTAGTAATGAACTCCCCCTACACACAGAGAGAGAGAGACAGAGAGAGAGAGAAATTATTGATTTTAGTAATTCAATTCTTTTATTATTGCTAGCCTGATTTTAAAAAATCAATTCTGTTGCTGGCATCGAAGAATTGAACTTTGTTTAATGGATTTTCTGTATGATTTTCTACTCTCTTTTAATATTTAATATTTAAAGATATTGTTTACTTTTTCTTGTTTTGGGTCCAATTAAAAGTGGAACTTTGGGGGCTGGAGAGATGGTTTAGCGGTTAAGGCACATGCCTGTGAAGCCTAAGGACCCAGGTTCAATTCTCCAGGTCCCACATAAGCCAGATGCTCATGGTGGCACATGCATCTGGAATTCGTTTGCAGTGGCTAGAGGCCCTGGTGTGCCCATTCTCTCTCTCCCACTCTCTCTGTCTCTAATAAACAAAATAAATAAAAATAAAATCTTTTAAAAAAAGTGGAACTTTGGGCCGGGCATGGTGGCACATGCCTTTAATCCCAGCACTCGGGAGGCAGAGGTAAGAGGATCGCCATGAGTTCAAGGCCACCCTGAGATGGTGCAAATTTCAGGTCAGCCTGGGCTAGAGTGAGACCCTACCTCGAAAAATGAAGAAAAAAAAAGTGGAACTTTGGTTTAATTATTGGAAATATTTCTTCTTTAAAATGTAGGTGTGTTTATGACTATAAATTACCTCTGATCATTGCTGTCACTAATTATCACAACTTTTGGCATATTGTGTTTTCACTTTCATTAATCCTAAAGTATTTTCTGATTTCCCCTGTGGTTTCTTGTTTGAGCCTTTGGCTGTTTAGAAGTATGCAATTTAATTTTTACAATGTGTGAATTTTCCAAATCTTCTTCTGTTTCTGATTTTCCATTTCATTTCACTGTGGTCAAAAGGACATACTTTGTATGGCTTCCAGCCTTTTAAATTTAGAGACTTGTTTACTGATCCAACATATGGTCTATTCTTGTGAATGTTCCCAGGACACTTGAGAAAAATGTGTATTCTGCTATTAAGAGGAATTCTATATAGAGTTTTTTGGTTCTAATTAGTATGTAGTATTTCAAGTTTACTTCCTTTATAAGCTATTGTCTACTTATCTATTGATTATGACAAGGACTTTAATGCTAAAGTTCCCAAATATCATTGAATTATCTGTTTCTTTGTTCAGTTTTGTCAGCTTTTGCTTTATATACATGGAGCTTTGGGTATTATATATGGACATAGGCACATATATCTATATTTGATATCATTTATGGTGGATTGACCTTTGACCATAATAAAATATCCGTTTTTGTCTCTTTCATCAATTTTTGCCTGAAAATTCAGATTTTGTCTACTGATTGAGTGGCTACAACAGCATTCTTTTGGTAACTGCTCATAGGTACTACTATTGTTAAAATATTTATTCATTTATTTATTTACAAGCAGAGAGAAGAGAAACAGGATGAGAATGGGCATGCCAGAGCCTCTCGCTGCTACAAACGAACTCCAGATACATGTGCCACTTTGTGCTTTACATGGATACTGGGGAACTGAACCCAGGTCATTAGGCTTTGCAGGCCAGTGCCTAAAAGCTGAGCTATGTCTCCAGCTCCTCTATTCCTTCTTTAAGTGAGCATATGAAGAGCTGGTTTCATTACGGAATTTTCGTTCACATATTATCTCTCTCCCCAGCCATCCTTCCCCACCCCTTCTGCCCCACTCTTTTTGGTTCCCTTCTTCTCCTGAAACAGTCCTCCCTTCTGCCACATGTACCTTCTACTGTCTTCTTCCCTCCTTTGCTCTTTCCTTAAGATATCTGCTTAATGGTGATCTCCAGCTGCACAACATTTTCCTGCACATGTCATGATTTCATTTCTTTTTTTTAACAGTTGAATTAAATTCCTTTGTGTATACGCACCACATTTTCTTTAGTTATTCATCTGTTGATAGATGTTTGAGCTGGTTTCACTTCTTAGCTATTTGAGTAATGCAACAATAAACATAGATGTTATTTGCAGAAATCTCTTTTTCATTCTTTCACTTTCAGCTTTCTCGTGCTTGTGTTGGACCTAAAAAGGCTTTTGTAGGCAGCATGTAATCAGGTAACATTAAAAACATACATCTGCCAATCTCTGTTTAATTGGAAAACCTAGTCCATTGGTACATTTAATATAATTGTTGCCAAAGTAAGATTTACATGTGCTGTTATTCTGTTCATTTTTATGTACCATGTTTTTGTTCCCTCAGTTTGCTAACCATTGCCGTCTTTGGAACTAAATAAATATTCTGGTGCACCATTTTAATTCCATTGTAGAATTTGTCATTTACTGTGTATTTCTGAATTGTTTTCCTAGTAGTTCTCCTGGTCATTATCACTAATAATTCTTTTGTTTCCTGTTTTAGTCCTTTGAAACAGGATCTCACTAAGTAGCCCAAGCTTGGTTGCTATGTACTTTAGAGCCCAAGCTAGCCTTTAATTTTGATCCTCCTGCCTCAGCCTCCCAAGTGATAGGATTATAGGCCTGCACCATTACACCCAGCTATAATTGGTATCTTAAGGTTAACTGCTTGGTAGCATTAATTCTGAGACCTTAATTCCTCTTTGTTGAGCGAGATAATTTATTCACAAGCTCAGAGATCGGATATGGACATTCCGAGGGGCCCATTAGTCTGCTTAGCACAGGTAACTAAAAGTAATTGTGGCTAAGACCCTTTCATTGAGCATGTGCACACAAATCAACAATTGCTTGCACACAAATAGACACAAATGAACCAGTGATAAGCTCTTGGTGTTCTTCCACTGTTCCCCCATATCTCCACTGGCAGGCTCATCTATGTCATTGTGGGAGCCAGGCCTTGGAATCACACTCAACACTCCCCCTCACTCACCTTTTAAATATTATTTATTACTAAATTCTAGTGACTTATCTCATCCAAATTATCCATAACTGGCCCTCTGTTCTGCTTTCTTCTTCTATTACTCTAACCTTTCTCTTCACTATCATTCCATATGAAGCCTTATGAACAGGTTTTTACCAATGGTGCTGTACATAAAATATCAACATTTACAAATATACGGTCTACCCATAACTTATACACACAAGAATAAACATAAAATGTACTATACATAGTGTGGAATTAAAAATAACTAAAACTTCAAATTCAAAGGTAAATTAAGAGGTTGGAGAGATGCCTCAGTGAGTGAAGTGCTTGCCTGACAGTATGAGAACTTGAGTTCTCCAGGACCAATGTAAAACGCTAGGTGTGACAGCACATGCCTGTAATTCCATGTAAAATGCTGAGTGTGGGCTGGAGAGATGGCTTAGTGATTAAGGTACTTGCCTGGGAAGCCTAAGGACTTCCCAGAACCCATATAGGCCAGATGCACATGGTAGTGCATGTGTCTGGAGTTAGTTTGCAGTGGCAATAGGCCCTGACACATATACATATGCTCTCTCACCCTTTCTCTCTCACTCTCAAATAAATTTTAAAAATTAAGATATTTAAAATGCTAGGTGTGCTGGTACATGTTATAATTCCAGTGGTAAGGAAGTGCTTATAAGATCTCCAAAGCTTGCTGGTCTAATTGGTCTGGCCTAATTGGTCTAGCCTAATTGGAGAGCTCCTGACAAATGGGAGACACTGTCTTAAAGGAGGTGAGCAGGGGCTGAAGAGATGGCTTAGTGGTTAAGGCATTTGCCTGCAGAGCCAAAGGACATCAGTTTGATTCCCCAGGACCCACGTAAGCCAGATGCACAAGGTGGTGCATGCATCTGGAGTTCGTATGCAGTGGCTAGAAGCCCTGGCACACCCATTCTCCCTCTCTCTCTGTTACTCTGCTTCTTTCCCTCTCTCGAATAAATAAGTAAAAATAAAATATTTTTTAAGCCAGGCTTGGTGGCACATGCCTTTAATCCTAGCACTTGGGAGGCAGAGGTAGGAGGATTGCTGTGAGTTCAAGACCACCCTGAAACTACATAGTTAATTCCAGGTCAGCCTGGGCTAGAGTGAGACCCTACTTCAAAAAAAAAAAAAAAAAAAACAAACAAACAAAAAAATATATATATACATATTTTTTTTTTTTCAAAAGGAGGTGAACAGTATTTCTAAGAATGATACCCAATGTTATCTTCTGGCTTCCATACACATGGGCACACACAAGCATATGCACTTGCACATACCTATAAACATGTGCACACACATGTGCATCAAAAATAAATAAACAGGGCTGGAGAGATAGCTTAGTGGTTAAGGCACTTGCCTGCGAAGCCTAAGAACCCTGATTCGATTTTCCAGGTCCCACGTAAGCCAGATGCACAAGGGGGCACACACGTCTAGAGTTCATTTGCAGTGGCTAGAGGCCCTGCTGTGCCCATTCTTACTCCCCCCCTTTCCCTCTCTCTGTCTCTAATAAAATGAATAAAAATAAAATTTTTTTAAAAAATAAATAAAAATAAGTGGTAACTATAAAATTAAAAACTATCATTGGGGGTGCAACTCAATGGTAGAGTGTTTGCCTAGAGTGTGTGCAACACTCTGCATTTGATCCCTAGTACCACAAAAATAATGATAATAAGGATACAAATTCAAAACTATTAGCATTTAGCTTAACTGTGTGTGTGTGTGTGTGTGTGTGTGTGAGATGTGTGAGCATGCTCATGTGTATGCTTGTGTAACTTAACTTTAAAAATACTATGTGCTGGCTGGCTGGGTGCAGCGGCACACACCTGTGATCCCAGTTCTTGGGAGCTGGAAGGAGGAGAAGATTAAAATCATCCTCTGCCACAGCAACTTTGAGGTCAGCCTGGACTATATGACAAACGGTGTCAAAAACAAACAGAAACAAAATCAAGACAGAACAGAAACCTATTATGTCATGGATGACGGAGAAGGCCAAAAAAGACATCAGAACAGAATGGGGAATAATTGGTAAGAATACGTGTTTATTTGTAAAATATTGTTTATTTACTTATTTATGACAGAAAGCGTGAAAGACAAAGTGTGTGTGTGGGCACACCATGGCCTCTTGCCACTGCAAATGAACTCCATACACATGTGCTTCCCTGTGGATCTGTATTTAAGTGGATGCTGGGGAATCAAACCCAAACCAGTAGGCTTTGCAAACAAGCAGGCACGTTTAACTGCTGAGCCATCTTCCCAGCCCAGAAAGAATATTTAAATAAAAGAGAACAAAATATATTATGAGCTCATTTTGATTGTAATTTATATGCTCATATAATTTTCAGTGTATCAAATTATATACATAAATGAATAATGTAAAAAGTCATTCATGATAACTTTATCATTCAAATTGTATTTTCCAGCAGAAGTACAATTATTGAAAAGTTAAAATAATTTCTTTAAAATTATTAAACTACTTTGAGTGAGCTTAACTTTTTCCTTTTGCTTGAAATGAGAAAATGTCCTAACTTACTTAACAGCTAGATATCCATCCAGAAATTGCTGGTTTTTAACACTTGACAAAATGAGCTGATTAACTGTTGTCAAATTAAATATTAAAATATAAAATGTGAGCCGGGTGTGGTGGCGCACGCCTTTAATCCCAGCACTCAGGAAGCAGAGGTAGGAGGATCGCTGTGAGTTCAAGGCTACCCTGAGACTACATAGTGAATTCCAGGTCAGCCTGAGCCAAAGTGGTGAGACCCTACCTCGAAAAACAAATATATATATATATATAAAATGATTTCAGTTTGATAAAGATAAAATATAAACAGTACCCACGAGCCCCCAGGAAGCAGCAGTTACCACAGTCAGGCAAGCTCCTACAGTGTGACTTTAGTAAAGGGTTAGATCAGGGGTGAATAAATTACCAATATGCACTAGTGTGTCCCTAGTTTCAATCCCCAGCACCGAAAAGGAATAATATTTTATCAGTTAGGATTAAGTTTTGGAGGGTTGCAAAGTATTACAATAGCTAAGAATTTGTTTTGCCTCCAATGAATGAACTTTTGCCCCATTGGGAGTGACATCACCCTCCTGAGAATCAGTAGTTGAAACATCGTTTTATTACTCTCATTCCCAGATAATCTCCCAACAAGCTCTCAGCACCTTCTTCATGCCTCTCTGATTGGTTCACAAGGCTGTCAATGATTTCTCAAAGCATAAGCCTGGTCATCTGCCTCCTTCAATGCTTCCAGCAGCTCTTAGAATAAAACAAAAATGTAAAATGCTATTTAAAAATCATACACGACCTGGCCTTACTCTGGTGTCATCTTCCCTAACGTCTTCCAAGGCTCTCTGCAGTCCACAGCACAGGCCTTCAGTTCATGGAACCACAGGTGTGTCACAGGAACTCGGCACCTGATGCTCTTCTGCAGGAAGGCTTCCTCCAGACTTGCTTGCTTTCTTGAAATCTGTTGAGACTTGTGTTCATCAAATCTGCCTTTATTAAACTGCTGTGGCCACACCCTGCCCTCAGCAGCTCTGTTCATTTTTGTTGTTGTTTTGTTTGTTTCTCATGTAAAGCCAGAGTTTTTTCAAAGTGAAAGTGAGAGGTAGACAAACACAGACTCCTGGGTGGGTGAGTGGAGGGATCCGGAACCAGAATCCACACTCATCATAGTTATAGTTCATTCCTTTGTTGTTTCCTTGTGCAGCCCACATCTTTATTTCCTGACTACTCTAAAGTAGTTCTAAGACTGTCACAGTAAATGTATATAATTGGGCTCCAGGGAATTCAGGAAAAATAAAAATACTCCTGTGCTCTCCTTATGACTTATGGTGAAATAGGATATTTTTTTTCAAACAAAATATGTGAAGCAGCATGTTTCAGGCTTACACGTGTTAATTGTATTCACACCAGTTCTATGGAGTAGCATCTTGGCTGTGGATTGTATACAGCTGCACTTCACAGACACTGGTCTATATACAGCAACTTGATCAAATAGGGTACTTAGTTTCCATGGGTTAAGAAAAACTGTGTTTGGGTTGGATGGATGGCTTAGTGGTTATGACACTTGCCTATAAAGCCTAAGGACTCAGGTTCGATTCCCTAGTACCCACGTAAGCCAGATGCACAAAGTGGTGCATGCTTCTGGAGTTTGTTTGCAGTGGCTAGAGGCCCTAGTGCACCCATTCTCTCTGTCTCTCTTCTCTCTCTCTCTTTCTTTCTCTCTCATTGCAAATAAATAAGTAAATATAAAAAGAATTATTTTTTTAAAAAAGAAACACTGTAGTTATGCTAATTCAACAGCAAATCAAACTGCCTTCTACATGTCTATGTTCATTACTATAAGTGATATTATTGGCAGCCTCAAAAAGGGAAGTTTCTTTACGCAAAGAGTAAATAGAGGTGATTACAGATGACAAAATTGCCATGAATAAGTGACTATTAGATGTTCAGCTTCATGACATCTAAACCACCCACTCTAAGACCTTGCAGAAGAGTGACAGAAAGATTGTTAGAGCAGGGGGAATGGGCAGGAGGGCTGTCAAATGCTGTCATCTGGATACAACATGGTCTTCATACTCATGAACTCCCAGCAGCTGTGGTTTCCAGCACATTACTGAGTGTGTGAATTCTTCACCATCCAGAGGGAAAGGACACATGAGACCCCAGACTTACAAAAGTAACCAATGGCAGTTAATGGCTGCTGGAAAGGGAGAGTCAGGTTTATCTGTGCAGTAGCCACTAGAAAGTTGGCCGTTCCATTCCATGGTAAATCACCTTCCACCCATCATCATGCAATCAACCCTATTTTGACTCAATTGGTTAAAAAAACAGGCATGAAAGACAAGAAACAGTGAGGAAGAATAAAGGAGTTAATGGGGGAGGTATAAGAATAGATGAGAAATAAAATTAAAATACATTATATGCATGTATGAAAATGTCAAAATGGAAAAAATTAATGCTCTCTGTTTAATAGCAACCTTAAATATTATGACCAGTGCTGGGTAAAAACTGATAGCCTTTAGGATTTATTCTAACCTAAAAACATATTTCATTACCTCTATGAAACTAGCATTTCAGAATTAGAAGTATTAACAGAGCCAGCTTGAAAATCATCTGCTATTGCTTTATGGAACTTTCCAGAATGACCCATCTGATTCTCATATCCTTAAGCCTGGATTCCTTTGCTTATAGCAAGAAAGGGAAAATGGTAAGATCTGCCCCAAAAGGCAAGAGTACTGTAAGCAGTGACAGGGATAGGCCGCTGGATATTCTTTGCAAACTCCTAGGAGTTCTGAGATTTGAGGGGATTCAGGAGACATTAGAAATGAAGGTCACCAGCTCACAGGCAGGGTGTGGCCCTACTTGGGGGTGGGTTGGCAATGACAACAATCTACAGGAATGTGGAACTCCACCCCAGAACACTGCAGCAACCCTTAACTCGTCTTTGGCACCTTGTGGCTTTTTCCCTATGGGGATGGGAGCCATCCTCGTCATGTCCTCACTGTGACCTTTTGGGAATTTCCCTCCATTAATTTCTCCTACTTGAAGCTAACTGGCTCTTGGCTAGCATTCTGACAGAAAAGGACAGCTAAACAAATAGAGCCCACTCCCTAGTCCTAGGTAGCAGGCATACCTATCTCATCCCCCAAATAGTCATTTGGGCGCTATCAAGAACAAACTAATTACTCTGCAGTGAGCTCATGCAGCACAGCAAGAAGGAAGGTGAGGGATGCAGAGACTGGATGTGAAAGGACTAGGGGTTGGAAACCTGCGGAAAACACACTTGGGGTCAATTATCTACACAGAGATTAAATTGGATTGAGGTCTGGGAAAAGAAAAGGTGGGTTCCTATTAGAACGACTCCAAACAACCTGGCCTCCCTTGCTACTAAGAGTGACATGGCATGTGTGTGTAACTGTTGACATGGTAACCCTGTGAAAAGGTAGTGCTTTCAGGACTTTGGCTTAGGTCAGGCTTGTTTTGAGGATGTGGGGTCAGGCAGCTGCTTAGAGACATGCCTGGGAAGATGGAGGAGTCTCTGTTCTAGATATCGGGATATGTGTAGGTTTTAATAACTCTTTGGAAGTAAGGAAGAGAAGAATGTGAAATAAGCAGCTGGGATGCAGCAAACCTGGAATTGAGAGACCGAGCACAAGGTAAGAGCTATAGAGGAGTTGTGCTCCCAGAGCTTTCTTTTTGCTTTAGAAGGATGTTAACAAGTCAGCATTTTATAGATGTGCACCATCAGAATCTAATTAATTTCTCCTTCTTGAACCTGGATGGCTCTTATATTCACTGGCACCATATCTGTACATTCAAGTCACCAGATGTCAAAAGTATCAGAAAAAATTATGTCTGTACTAAACATGTACATCTGTGTTCCTTGTTATGATTTCCTCATACAGTGTCATGTTCTTTTTCAGGATATTTCCATGGCATTGGGTACAAGAAGTTATATAGCTATGATTAAAATATCCTAGAAGAGGCACATAGGTTATATGCATATACACCATTTTAGAAAAGGACATCTGTAGATTTCGGTATCTGGCTGTTGGGGTTGTCCTAGAACCAGGAATGACTGTGCAGTATATATTCAATGTATATTCACTGAGAACAAAGATCTAGTCTAGAGTTCTCACATTCTAGTATAAGAATAATGTGAACAGCTTATTGGAAATGCAGATTTCCAGGCCCAGTTACAAAATGGATTCAGTAGGTTGGAGTCTAGGAATCTGCATTATATCAAGTCCTCAAGTGTGTGGATACCAGGGTTCTGAGATTATCCTGGCTGCTTTGTAAAACTTAATCTTGGCCTCTTTAAAAGTTAGTGTGTCATCAAATTAGAGACTTTACTGATGAAATACAAATGAATGGATATTCTTGGTTTAGGTCTTATTGCCGTTAGCTTCATGTTGCTGGCACAATGCAACTAACCAAAAAGCAGCTTTTGGAAGGAAAGGGTTTATTTTCACTTACAAACTCTAGAGGAAGCTCCTTGATGGCAAGGGAAAGGACAGCATGAGCAGAGGATGGACATCACCTCTGCCACAGAAGGTGGAACACCATAGCATGAGAGTAAGCCAGTTAACATTGGCAATCTGTGGGTTCATAAACATCAATGTCCATCCCCAGTAACACACCTCATCCAACAAAGTTCCACCTCCAAATTGTCATCAGTTGGGAACTAAGCATTCAAAGCACTTGAATTTATGGGGGACACTAATTCAAACCATCAGCTTTTGCCCCAAATGCCCATCAACTGATAACCATCCATGATATAAAACGTAATGCATTCAGTCAAACTTCAAAAGTCCCCATACTTTTTAGCAACCCCAACACTGTTCAAACACCCCTGTACACCAACATCTCTTAACTGTTAGCTGTCAAACCAAAAGAACATAATGGCACAAACTAAATATTCACACTGCAAAATATGGCACTGGGCATAAAAAGGAAAGATTGAGCCAATACAAGTTTTAAAACAAAAAGGGCAAACATCAAATTCTATAGCTGCAAGTCTAACAACTCTGGAGTTTACAATTCCACCCCCTCCCCCAGCTGGGCCTCTCAGAGCTGAGGGGAAACTCTATCCCAAGCCTGTAGCTGTTCCATAGGCCTAGCATCTCTAATGTAATTCATGGTTCATCCTCAAGGCTCCACTGGCCCTCCACACAGGGGCTTCCAGAAATCCTGATTTATACTGCCCATGGTCATTTATAAGAAAACAAAACCAGGCTGCAAATCCAATGATCTTCTCTTTCCTGAATTTGTTATATTCCATATTTACAGGTGGGCTACCAAATTTGTTAATCCAGAAAGGGAATAAAGCTGACTTTGGAAGCAGAAAAACTCCATAAGCAGTTAGGTCAGGCCCTCTTCTTTCAAAAGAGTCATCATTCTTCCTCCTGTCCCAATGCAGAACAGGTCATCCAATCTCAATAGTTGTATAATCTCTCAAACAATTTCAGCTGAATGATGTGGTCTCCAACCTGATACATTTCATTTATTTCTGTGCCATATCCATCTGCTCACACCAGTCCATTTCTACACAATGCAACCCTTCAAAGTTCTAAGGACATGGGCAAGCAGAATCCAGTAAGCCTCTCACACAAACTGCCTCTATATAACTGCCAAAAAAGTTTTCACTTCCTCTCATAAGCCAAACCTCACAGTCCCTAGTTCTCACTGAATTAAGATCTTTCTACTCTGACCCGAATGGTTCATGAAACTCTGCCTTCATCAATTCAAGGGTCTCTTAGGCATTTCAAATCCTTCCATATTCCTTCCACAAATCACTTCCAAAAGACCAAAAGCCACACAGTCAGGTGTGTGGCAGCAATAACCCCACTCCTGGTATGAATTTTTCTGTTGCAGTTACCTTACCCTTGCTGTCACAAACCACTCAACCAAAAACATCTTATGGAAGTAAAAAGTTTATTTTGGTTTATAAACTCTATGGGAAGCTCCATGATGGCAGGGGAAAATGATATTATGAGCAGAAGGTAGATATCACCACTTCCACAGAAAGTGGAACACCACAGCATGTGAGTGAGCCAACTAACACTGGCAAACTGAGGGTTAATAAACCTCAAGGTCCACCCCCAGTGAAACACCTCCTCCAGCAAAGCTCCACCTCCAAATTGCCATCATCCAGGAACTAAGCACTTGAGGATTAAGCACTTTCTCTCAGAAGAATAAATTACTGGAGCCCCAAAGATTAACAAGATTTACTAGCAATGTGCAGTACATTTAAATATTTTTCACCAAGATACTGAAAATACATCTTACATCAAAACACACACAACATGCACATATATGTGTGTGTGTATCATATGTGTGCATGCATAGAAAAATGAAAGCAAGCCTTTTACTTTTTAAATTATTTTTAAATTTTTTCATTTTGTGTATTCATTGTACATAGCACTGTGCTACACAAGAACATTTTAATACAAGTATTTATTGTACATTGAATATATTCCCTTATACCTCCCCCTTTTCATTTCTTTCCCTCATTGATTCCTTCTGGTCCCCTAGACAGCTTAGTTTCATATATGTATGTGCAAATTACATGAAATCTAGGAACCACAAATGAGAAAAAATACAGCATTTGTCTTTCTGAGATTGGCTTAATTCACTTAATATGATTTTCTCCAGTTACATTAAGAAATGAAATCATCTTATAAAACATTACTTACTTTTACCTGTGGAATATACTTTGACATCTTCTATGCTTCCTCTCTCTCTCTCTCTCTCTCTCTCTCTCTCTCTCTCTCTCTCTCGTACCCATTCTCTTCTTTTCCTTGATGGGAGTCATGACACTGTAAGTGATTTTGATTCAGTGTTTGAAAAGGACTGGGGTAAGTGTAGGATTCCAACAATTTCAAGTAGGAAAGGAGGAAAAAGGAGTTGAAAATATAATAGAAGTTTGTTCATTAATTTTTTCTTTATCCTCAGTTAGTAACTATCTCCTAACTTATCCACTGTCTGTCCTAGCTAAGTATCTACATCCTACTGGGAAGCCTTATTGTCTTCATGGTTCATTAATTTTTTAAAGTAGTAGAACTGCTCAGTGGAATATAAAAATGACAGGGGTACTTACTTCCCACCAGGTTGACCTCTGCTGTCTTGCGTATGGCATACTCATCTTTGCTCAGGCCAAAGTTTCTACCTGGAATTCTAGCTGCCTATCAAGTCAACCTTTGCCTAGGCTTCTCACCTCTAGTGCTGCCAGCAGAGTCCTGTGTTGATTTACGTAGGTCTTAAGGCTGCTGAGGGGCAAAACCCCATTCAGTTTCCTAGTCCTACTCAGCCAGGTACAAGCCACATCAAAGGAAAGACAACCACTGCTATTTTCAACCAAAGTTGTTCTTTTCCACACTTGTAAATGAACTAACAGACTCAAATAACTCAAGGTTTCTCTCAATCAACTTTCTTTATGCAGATAGCAAGCTTCAATTTCATCCCCAGTGTTTTGGGGTGTAAAAAAAAAATCACAACATTGTTAGCTGTTGTTCACTGAGTATTTTAAACTAAAAAGCCAACTTTGTGAGTCACTTTTCATCCCCTCTATAGGGGGAAAACTCACTTTATCCCTGTCTTTAGGTCTCCATAAAGAAAACAACTGGACTGAGATATAGCTCAGTGGTCGAGCACTTACCTAGTCTGTACAAGGCCCTGAATTCAATTCCCAGCACTACACAAGTAAAACAAAACAACCAAATAAAACCCCACAATTCTACCTAGATTTCATGTGCTAACCATAGTCTTTCCCACGCAAAAGTACCTCTCTTGGCTTTTTTTCCTTAAACTATAAAGCACATGGCAAATTCACTCTCTTCCAAGACAACTTCATGATAAATATTTATGATTATGAACATCCAGGTGTTTTTGCGGCTCTAAAGTGTTGAATTGGTTTTATCTTAGTTCCTTTGAATATATTGTCATGCACTGAATGTCTGAAGATATGGAATCTATCAAAGACCAATGGAATCATGTCCAAGGGAAACAGCACTAATTTGAAAAGACATTCACTGAAGATGGAACAACATGAACAGTAACAGAATAGATAGCAATAGACTGCAGCACACCAAATAATACCGTGTGTGTGTGTGTGTGTGTGTGTGTGTGTGTGTGTAAAAGTGCTCAAAAAAGGCAGTCATTGGTTACCTCTGGAGTTTGCAAAGATACCAACTCTTTTGATCTGAAAATTAATAAAGAAAAGACAAGGTATTAAAATTAACTACCTGATGAGTTTGTGTAATATGTATGTGCAACCTTGGTGTGGCCAAAGTTGTCCTGGTCACATTTGTAGTGAAATGCTTCAATACATTTTCCTAAGTATGACTTTAATCTCCCAAAGCTGGTCTAATTTTACTTTTCTGTATTTCCATGTAAATAAGTCACTGATTATAGTCTTTAGTATTTGGCATTTTGCTTCTGTTATTCTTTTGTGTGGGAATCATTCATTATTTTTTTTCATTAGTATTTCATTGTATTATATGATTGGCTTCCCCATTCACTAGCACCTATCAAAATGGCAATATTGTTCACTTTATTAACATAGTGATTTCAGTGGTTGATTTTAAGATGTTAGACAAACTATATCTTGGAATAATTTCACTAACTATGCATTATCCCTTTAAATGTTTTGGGTTTGACTTACTGTTCACTATTTGTGTGTTTCTATTTATGAGGGATATTGGACTGAAAGTTTTTTTTCTTTTGAGGTTTTTCATCAGTATAAAACTGATCTTATAAAATAAATTCAAAAAAATTGTGATGGTTGTTCATTTCTTTGCAGAATTTTGAGAAACAGGCTGCCGCATAAAATGTAGCCTGGCAGGTGTCTTTTAAATATACATATTTCAAATATAAAACAATCTGTTCCCTCCTTATTTTTCTTCTAATTTCCATAACAAACACTCATTTTCACACACAGTTTGACGTTGGCTGATTCGTGAGTGACTTGTAATCATAGACTTAAAAAAAATTAGACTGGAGCAAAATTAGGGGATGTTGTGCCTAGGTTTGTGGAGGAGGGGAGCTGAGACGCAGAAATTGCCAGTCTTCCAGAGCAATACCTTCCTACTCTATTTCCATGTTCATAAGGAACACCCATTACAAGCTTTTATGGGTTATAAATACAGAAGGTACCTGCTCCGTCTATATTTGAATTATCAAGTTAACGTGTCTATCTTTACTTCCTTCTCTCTGTGAAAGTGCACACTGCTCTACCTAATGCAAATTCAAGAAGGATCATTGAAACAATGAAAACTCCGGACTGTGGCCTGAAGGCTACTAGCTGAACTGGGCATGCTCAGTCGCCAGGCAGATTTTTTTTTTTTTTTTTTTTTTTTTCCAGTGAAGTGGAAACTACAACTGCGCTTACGGGGCGAGCGGGTGGGCGTGTCCTCGTGGAATTTAGAACGCGGGCTCAGCCAATGGGGCCTCGCCGCCGGCTGGCGGGGCTGCTCATTGGGGGAGCGGGATGCGAGCTGGCGGAGGCGCCCGGGGAGGCGGCGAGCGCAGGTCCGAGAGGCCGGGCTAGCGGTCATCGCCAGCAGCTCCGCCGCCGGGCAGCATCCCGCAGCCGTCCTTCCCGCCGCCCCAGCGTGGTCACTATGCCGAAGAGAAAGGTAAGCCTACCTGAAGAGCCGCTCGCAGGCCTTCCGCGGTGCTCCGAGCACAACCTGTCACCGCGACGGACGCGCCCTAGAAACTCCGCCGCCCGTCTGCTCCTCGGGTGCCTGTTGCAGACTTTTCCCTGCGCGCCCTCCTCGCAGTGTCGCTTCCCCTCGGGGACACGTCTCCCCGGTCGATGGACTTCCCGCGGGCATGCAGCCCGAGCGGGGTTCCATGCCCCACACCCACTCTCCACCCTGGCCGGAGTTTCCTCTTTGCAAACTCCAGGTGGTGGCGGGGACGCCGGGAGATCAGCGGGGAGACCGACTGCACCGGCGCGGGGAACAGAACAGAAGCGCGTGCTGGGCTCCCCGCGCCGGCGTCGGGAGTCTCCCCGCGGGCGGGCGGGCGGGCGGGCGCCGGGGTGCCGGGGCCAGGAGAGCGGAAAGCCATGTTTCAATGCGCCAGCCCCTCTCCCGGCGGCGCGGACCCGTATGTACCCACTGGGCTGTCAATCAGCGCGCGCGCGGGCGGGCGGTGCGGCTCGGGCGGAGCGCGGCGGCGGGGCCAAGGTCAGGGGCCACCAGGTCCTCCCCGACGGCCCAGCCCGCCCTGGCTCAGCGAAGGCGAGCTCTGGAGCCCACGCCCAGCGTGCACGGAGGGACTGGGGTCATTTTCGTCTTCTCCGCTTCTAGTCGGTTGTGTCCCCTCCGCGCAGGTCAGAGGCACCAAGAACCGCGCCGGGAGGGGGGGGGAGTGATCACATGTCGTCCTTGGGCTGAGGCTTCCACTTGTCAACGGACCTGTAAGGGAGGGGCAAGCTTTTCCCATCCCTGGGAAAACCAAAAAAAGTACTTAGTACCTTCTCATCACCTGCCCCAAGGTATCCCGGGTCAATCCGTGTGCTATTTAAGTGGAAGTCTAATGATAAATAATAGCATACTTTATCAAAGATTGTGGACTGGGGTGTGTGTGTATGTGTCATTTAAAATTATTGGGCAGTATAAAATTGAGAAGTGTTTTCCCTATTATATGTCATCACTAGTGATGCAAACATCTCTACTTTTAAAGAAATCATGTTAATAAAAAAGGCTTTTAAATTTTTTGTTTAAAATGAACTCATCCTGTGTCTTATGGTAGACACATTTAATCCTCAGAACCACGGAGCAGTTTTTATACTCAACGAGTAGGGTCCTAGACATAGATTGCCAAACTTCTCACCGACCATGAATTACTAGCAGACTGTCAGAACCTGTAGCTCCCAGAGTCCTTACTCAGTCTCTTCATTTGGACATGGGTGGGACAAGAGGAACTCAATTTAGGAAGTCCAGAATCATCTCATTTAAGAATCCGGATGGCACATGAAGAGTATAATGCTTGAGATTCATATTTAAATTTAAATATCCGGAGAATTGTTTTTCTACTGCTGTTTTATTAGAATGATGTTACCATTTTCAGCATTAGTGATGGATTGGGAATTTAAGCAGAATCAAAGGAAGTAATCACAAAGAAATGGATTACTGAGGGGATTGAGGCCACCTCTTTTCCTGGGAATGATTAGCATGCTTAGATCAACAGTAGGCCATGCACACCTTTTATGGATCATGACCTGATGAAACCTTTCTGTGTTCATAGATGAGCCACAGTTTGTGAAACCATCACTCATAGCTTCTGACACTACCTACCTCTCTCAAGGAGGAAATGGGAAGAAAAGAGTAGAGTAGTAACCAGCTTTTGATTATGATTTTTATATCCCTGGAAGGCAGGGAATTCCCATGGGTTAGGCAAGAGTCCTGAGACAAGGGGCAAACCTGTGTAGAAGAACCTGGGTGGGTTCCTTCAGAACACCCAAGTGTTCTTCAGAGATGGAGAGCCTCCGTGATTAATTAGAAGGCTTATTAATACCTGGAACACAAACAGCTAGGTCTGTACCAGGCAGAGGCAGCCCGGGATAAAACATGGCTGTGATGGTCACCCGTGTACTCAGTCTTTACCTCTGGCTCAGGAAATCCTGCTGTTCCCTGGAACTGCCACTAGAAACCCTGTCACCAGGTAACCCCTGCCTAGTTGTGCAAAGAAGTCACTGGAGACAACCCATGCCCAGTCCTCGGAGATCTGTAAAATGGGTAAGGACCAAAGAATTTCCATAGTGCTCCACTGCATTTCCCTTGACTACAGAACTACATTGCAATCTATCAGCTTCCAGAGCGCCCACATCATACTTTCTTTACCATCTCAGTTCCCTGAATCACTTTTGAACTCTTATTGAATGAGCTTCTAAGGTCTACAGAGCAAGAAGGGGGTACTAATAAAGCCAGTGAAGACATCTGGAATCCTAAAGATGTTTTTAACCTTGTGCATCTGGCTTTATAGAATTGAAGCTGGGTCATTAGGCTACTCAGGCCAGTGCTTAACCACTGAGCCATCTTGCAGCTTTTTTTTTTTTTTTTTTTTTTTTTTAATGTAGGGTCTCACTCTAGCTCAGGCTGACCTGGAATTCACTAGGTAGTCACAGGGTGGCCTTGAACTCAAGGTGATCCTCCTACCTCTGCCTCCCAAGTACTGGGATTAAAGGTGTGTGCCACCATGCCTGGCCCTAGATATGTTTTTAAGACTATAGGAACCATTTGCTGTCTTGGAGCTTGTATTTAATTCAATCAAGTGATAAGAGTGGCAGACTACAAAAAGTTGAATTTAGGCATTTATGTTGTAGAAAGTACCATTACAGATGCCTAAGGTAAGACAGATAAGAATACATGGCTGAATTTGGGCTAGCTGGTCTTGAAATTCTGGGTAGGACTCACGTAGAAAACCAGAGTCATTTTCTGTCACCAGGTACTGGAATGTCTCTTGTTATATCTTAATATGATGAGGCTCCAGTTACACAACTTCAAAGCTGTCATATCATCCACAGTAGTATAAATTGTTCCTATGATGCTTTTTGTAAGGTTTATCTATATATGTATATTTGTGTATGATGAGTAACAGCTACAATAAACCAAAATTTAAAATATCATATGAGTTATTTTTCAAAGCAGTAGAGCATTTAATATAGTAAGCAATCTCTTACTAAGACTTAAATAAAGTTGAGGTTCCTATATTACATAATCAATGGTGAGTGAGTGAAATTTCAGGGGAAAATATAAAACTCATGGGTTCAAGTGGTGGTGGAACAATGACCGAGTTTCTAGACTGTTCTGGTCAAACATTCACAATGCCTGCAGTGGTCATGTCCTTATGTGATGATTGGATGTTCTACAGAGAAACACCCGCCAGCAGGGTCTAGAATCACAGTCCTAGTGGTGTGATTAGCAACAACAAACACACTTTTGTTTTCCCAGTTCTTTAAACCTACAACTGTTGTGCCTAGTACATGACATCAGAAATTCTCTAGGTGACAATCTCTGTGACGTTGATATGTTCACAGTAGTCTCTTTTTATTTAGAAATTTAAGGGGATAAAAGTCTGTCTATGCCTACCTTTGAAATTAGTCAGGTTTTGCTCCATTATTCTTCAACGGAAAGGCCCAGTAGCATTTGGTCTTGTCTTAAGAAATGCTTAATTTACAGTGCTCAAGGTACCTGATAGTTCTGTCTTTGAAAAGACTTGCTGGAATCTGAAAGAAACTATAAGGGAATATACAGATAAATTTTGCCTGTGGGAAGATAAATATTTAAGAGTGGCATAAATAGTTAGAAATTTAAATTTTTAAGAAACCAGGAAAAATATTGGTACCAGATATCACTAGGAAAGTTTTTTGAAGTGTCTCACATTTATAGATAAGATAAATATCATTATAGGAAAAACACTTAAAAAATAAAACTGGTTAATTTTACTAGAAATCAAAGATGTGTGCATTTCAAAAAATATTTATTTATTATTATTATTTTATATTTTTATATTTTATATTTTTATATTTTAATTTTATATTTTTATATTATTTATTTATTATTTGAGAGAGACATACCCAGACAGAGTGGCCTCCATCCACTATAGACAAACTCCAGATATGTGCCACATTGTACATCTGGCTTACGTGGATACTGGGGTATCAAATCTGGGTCCTTATGCTTTGCAGGTAAGGCCCTTAACCACTAAGCCATCTCTCAAGCCCAGATGTGTACATTTTTTAAAATAGTGATATGTGTTTTATTTATGTATCTGCATGTGTATGTGTACACACGTGCTCACGTATGTGTGTGTGGTGTGCACCAGAGCCTCGTGCCACTGCAAACCAATGCTAGACACTTGTACCACTTTTTGTGTTTGGCTTCACATGGGTGGCTGGGGAATTGAACCCAGGCTGGTAAGATTTGCAAACAAGTGCCTTTCAACTGCTGAGCCATCTTCCTAACCCTATTTAAAAAAAAAGGTTGAGAGTATCACTGCTCAGCATTGAAGCACACAGACACAGCCAAACAATGTGGATAGGAGTTAAAGTTTCTTTAAAAGAAAACAAGAGGGCTGGAGAGATGGCTTAGTGGTAGAGGCATTTGGCTGCAAAGCCAGAGGACCCAGGTTCAATTTTCCAGGATCCACGTAAGCCAGATGTACAAAAGTAGTGCATGCGTCTGGAGTTCATTTGCAGCAGCTGGAAGCCCTGACATGCCCATTCTCTCTCTCTCCCTCTCTCTTTCTCTCTCTCTCTCTCTGCCTGTTTCTCTCTTAAATAAATAAATAAAAAGTATCTCTTTAAAAAAAGAAAGAAAAGATTTATTGACGAGATACTTACCATAGAGCCCATTCATCCATTCAAAATACACAATTCAGTGATTTTAGTAAGTTATAGAGTTGGGCAACCATTCCCATAATCCAATTTCAAAGCTTTTCCATAACCTCATAAAAGTTCCATATGTTGTTAACATCCAATCTCTCCTCCTACCTCAGCCCCACACCATCACCTTGTTTTTTTCCTTTCTATATGCTTTTTCTGGAAACTTCTCAAAAAAGAAATTATACAAGTAGTCTGAGATTGATCTATATGGTAGCCTGTATCACTCAATTATTTTTGTTGTACAATGATTCTTATTGTACATTGTGTCTTTAGTCTTTCAGACATTAGTAAGCACTTGAACTATCCCAGTTTTGGGGTTATTGCAATTCTGAGAATATTTGAGTACAAGTCATTCCATGAATATATATTTATATTTTTTTCTTTTCTCAGGAAAATTTTGAAGAATAGAGGTGGTAGGAGTTTTCAGAGTCTATGTATAAGTTCTTAAGAAACTTTCAGGCTGTATTTTAAAGTGGCTAAGGGTTCCTTCTTGCTCATAATTAGTTGTGAGGTCTTCTTACTTACAAACATTCTAATGAGTTTTAGTAATATATTTCTTATAACTAATGATTCTGATCATCTCATATGCTAGCTAGCATAATGTAACTGGGCATATATATTTATTTTTTATGTCATACTGTAGACTAAACCCAGGGCCTTCACATGCTAGCCACTGAGCTGCATACACAGCCCCACTATATTTTTGTTTTAAAAAATCTCTTTAGAGTTTTTTGCCTATTTTTTAAAAAGTTTCATTTATTTATTTATTTATTTGCAAGCAGAGAGACAGAGAATGGGCATACCAGGGCTTCTAGCCATTGCAAACGAACTCCAGATGCATGTGCCCCTTGTGCATCTGGCTTACGTGGGTCCTGGGGAAATAAAACTTGGGTCCTTTGGCTTTGCAGGCAAATGCCTTAACTGCTGAGCCATTCCTCCAGCCCCCCTTTTTTGCCTATTTTAAAATTGAGTTGTTTTGTCTTATTGAGTTGTAAGCATTCTTTATATATTCAATATATAAGTCCTTTATCTGATAAATGATTTCTAGAGATATGTCTACCAATGTGACTTTATTTATTTATTTATTTTGGTGTGTGCATGTGTGTGTGTGTGTGTGTGTGTGTGTGTGTGTGTATGTATGTATGCACACACGTGCACATACTTGCCTCCACCTCCCCAGCTCTGGGATTATAGGCATGCAGCTCGACACCTGGCTTGTTTACATGAGTTCAGTGGGTTGAGTTCAGTTCCTCATGCTCACAAGGCAAGCACTTTACCAACCTAGTCCCCTGGCCTTAATTTTTTTTTAATGATGTCCTTTGAGAGCAAACTTTTTAATTTTGATGAAATCTATTTAGTGTCATATCTAGTATAATTTTGCATAAACCAATATCACAGATATCTTTTCTTAGAAATACTGTAGTTAGCTTTGTAATCCATTTTAAGCTAATTTGGTGTAAGGGTTTAAATTCTTTTTTGTTTGTTTGTTTGTTGACAAAAATCCCCCTTTCTCCACTGAATTGCTTAGGCACCATTGTCAAAATTCAGGTAATCAAACATGCAGAGCTTTAATTATGTTTCCCGTGTATCATTGCACCAATACTGCTGTATCTTGACTACCTTCATTTTGTGGTAAAAATTTAAGTGCAGTAGTGTCAATGTTCTAATTTGTTCTTTTTGGGGTAGTTATTTTATCTCTTATGTCTGTTGTGTTTCCATATACAAGTTTAAAACCAGCTTGGAACTTTTTACAAGAAAGGCCTGCTATGATTTTAATAAGGATTTAATTGAATCTATATATTAATTGGAGAATTAATTGCCTTAGAAAAATTGAATTCCCCAGTATGAACATGAAAGAGCCTGACATCCATAAATGCTGTCCAGATTGGGTATTGATCTAGCAGTCTTTAAGCAGAAGCTAACAAATGGTGGAACTATTCATTTATTCATTCCATGTTAAATAAACATTCATTGAGGATCACCTCGATGCAAAGTGAGAGTGAATATCTTTTTAAAGTAAAAGAGATAATGACCTTATCATTGAAAGTCTTTCAGTCTGACAAGGCCAGGTGAGACAGGTATACAAGTATTGACAGTTCATGCATGACATAATGTAGCAGACAGTTTCTAGTTCGCTGAGATGAACTTCCAGACCAGGCACAGTTATGGAGGAAGGGATATTATTTATTGAAGCTTACAGATCCAGGGGAAGTTCCATAATGGCAGAAGAAGCTGGCCTGCCTTCACAGATCCAAGCAAAAGAGAAAAGCCAACCAGCCACATAGCACAGCACACTTCAGGCACTCCTATTACGCACACACTTTGTATATCTTTACAATGGAATCTCAAACCCACCACCACACCTTAAGAACCACCCAGTAACATTGCCTCTAACAAGGTGGCTGCAGATGCAAACTATAAACTAATAAAACACTGAATATATTGGGGGTCATATATTCAAACTACCACACATAGTAAGGAGCCACAGGAAAGCTAAGCTCTCAGGTGTGAGCATTCAAAGATTTGCCAAACTGTATGTTCAAGGAAGAAACTTTGACAAATGCTAGTTAAGAGTTGGGATTATAGTGTTAACAACCCTCTTAGTTTTTAAAGGTTTTTGTCTTCCACTGTCTTTCTAAATCTGCATGTTATTTGATTATCTGATTATTTCAAATTAACTTTTTTAAATCCTTCTAATTTGACTTACAGTGGATGATGATTCTGACTTTTTATTTCACCTAGCCCCTTACACAGGTACTTGAACCAATAGGTAAATTATTTTCAATGGAAGAGAATCATAACATGAAATATTTCATAGACTTTTGGGGGGAATATACAGTATGGGTCTAGTATGCACTGTTTACTGGCTGTACAATTTAGGGGTGTTTACTTAGCTCCTCCGTAAACTTTAACTCTAATTTTGTAAGACTCCATTTGTAATGATACATTCTACCTTATGGAGCTGTGGGAATTAAATGAGAGGAGGAAGATGAAGTACTGGGTACAGTGCTGGATGGGAAGAACCGACAAAGTACACTCATTTTTGTGATGGTGACACTTTTAATTATACAGAGAACCTTAATGTCATCATAGGCTTGTTGTAAACATCAAGCTTCCATTTTGTTTGGAGGACAAATGGCAGATGCCAAGGCAGGGCAAGTAGATTTCCCTCTGTTAACTGCAGAAATGGGGATAGAGATTGTTTTTGAAAGGACATAAGCTTGAATATTACATATTTTACATGGTTTTTCTCACAGAAAAAATGTATTAAAATTCCCTTGGCAAATCAGTTAAATAATCATTTCCTCCCTGTATTTCTCCCCTAAAATGATGCATTTGTTTATGCTCAAGTTAAATATGTCCCAGTTTGTGCAGGGTACAATTTGGAAATGGTGACTGAAATAAATGCCATTTAGGCTGTCTGCTTTCACAATACCCAGTATGACGAAATATAATAGGACCGTCCTGAGTCAACAAGTCAGTGTCGAGGTTAAACCAAATCACAATGTTGAATTTCTTTTTCATTGGCTACTCATCTATTGTACATTGCATTACTTCTTCGAAGAATTCCTTCCAGTCACATCGTTAGTGTTGACTGAGTCCCATAGTCCCGAATCTTGTGGGCATGTGTAGAAACTGCTATGGAGGTGTGCCCAAGGGAATGCATACTCGGTCACACCAGTCACACCTCCAAGTGATGCGTACATTCAGGAGACAAACTGAAATAATGGCTTTAATTTTTAAATTATTCCAAAATTTCACAGCTGAAAAAGAATAATTAACATGAGTGTGTGTGTTAGTATTCAAACTTAAATCCTATTATTGAATGCCTAGTTGTACTAGAACTGAACTATGTGTAAAATACATGAAATATATAAAATTCATTATACACATTAGTTAGGTAAAATGGTATGAAGTTATTAGAAATAAAGATACAGGAAATGTACTGTAATTTTAAATCATTTTATTTTACTGTCAGAACGGTTATATAAGGCTGTTGTTGTATCACACATAAATGTTATTTACTTTTACTAACATTTAGGGGACTTTCTATGAGTAAGGCAGTGTTCCGTATTATATTAGTAAACTGTGTTCCCTCCATCATCCAGTGAGGTTTGTCCTCTTCTCATCTCCACTTGACACTGAGGCAACAGAGGCTGACCTAACATCCCCATGGCTGAGGTTTCACCCCTGGAAGCTTGGCTCCAGAGTGTATCATCTTCCTCTGCATCCCTACAACCTTTCCCACACACAGGGAAGGGACAATAAGGGACATTCTTCTGGGTCATGCAGCTAAGAGGCATTCTAACCCAAGCTTCTTTTACTCAAGTGTTTTGCTGTTAACCATCATATTTCCCATTTCTATTGATTTCTAATAATCTTTTTTTTTTTTTTTTTTTTTTTTTTTTTTTGATTTTGCGAGGTAAGGTCTCACTCTGGTCCAGGCTGACCTGGAATTAACTATGTAGTCTCAGGGTGGCCTCGGACTCTCGGCGATCCTCCTACCTCTGCCTCCTGAGTGCTAGGATTAAAGGCGTGCGCCACCACGCCCGGCTTTTTCTAATAATCTTATAGATTTGTTATTTATGGTAAAGTGTCTAAAGAAGGAAATAAGGAAAAATCAAGAGTTAGGTAAATATGTGAGTGTTCATTGGTTTGAAGTGTTATCTTTATTAAAATGCAGGCAGGTGCTGCCACTTATAGACATACTTGTCATAGAAAGTTACACACCAAGTCATCATTACCTGTGACTGTGCCCTAAGTCTTGCCTCAGGGGCCAGGTCTGTGCTTGGTAGGGAAGGCACTGAAGCCTTCTAGATATTCCAGAAACTAATAGCTTTGTAGGGTTATACAAAACACACACACCGTTTTCCCACCTGAGAATTGATTTGAGTATTGAAAGTCTAAGTCTCTTTGAATTTTCTCACACCCACATGAGCTGTTGATTTGTTATGTCCAAGATATATGGTGTGATCCTTAAATTGTTACATTTAATAATAGAAGTGCTTCATCTGGGAACAGGAACATGAAATATATTTGTATATTAAATATTACATTCAAAGATTATACTGTAGGGCTGGAGAGATGGCTTAACAGTTAAGGCACTTGCCTGCAAAGCCTAAGAACTCATATTCAAATCTCCATATCTCGCATAGCCAGATACACAGTGATGCAAGTTCAGAATGTTGCATATATGCACGAGGGGGACACACATGTCTGGAGTTTGTTCACAGCAGCCAAAGGCCCTGGCGTGCCCATTCTTTCTTTCTCTCTCTCTCTCTCTCTCTCTCTCTCTCTCTTTCTCTCTCTCTCCCTCTTTCTCTATCTCTTTCTCTCTCCCTCTCAAAATAAATTTTAAAAATATTATATTATAAATGGTAAGCCACCATTACTTAAATACTAGGTTTAAAAGATGAGAAGGTACTTTTCTTTATAGAACTCACCAAATAACTTAATAGATATGATAATCTGTTAGACCTGGAAGAACTGGATGGATTTTTATTTCAGTGGTTTGGATTGCCAGTGAACTAATGACAAACACAGTTTTTAAGATATACACAGTG
This sequence comes from Orientallactaga sibirica, assembly GCA_036365145.1. Classification (NCBI taxonomy): domain Eukaryota; kingdom Metazoa; phylum Chordata; class Mammalia; order Rodentia; family Dipodidae; genus Orientallactaga; species Orientallactaga sibirica. The sequence continues at coordinate 32,676,626 of JAEOAD010000016.1, forward strand.
ATATTTTCCAGTTATATGATTATCTTGACCTCATGGAAATAGAAAAACCTATACAAGTTATTGGTTTTCTTCATTTTTTTTTCCTTTTCTCTTTCCTTTTCAGGTATACTTTGTGCTTAGTTTTACAATTTAGGCAGTTATTTAAGTGGAGGAAATCATGAATACTAGGCCAGATTTATGGTGAGAAAAATGTCCAAATGAAGATTTAAAGTCCCTGCCCCCCCCCAAAGGAGCATGGTGGCCCACACAAGTAATGCCATCACTTGGGAGGTGGAGGCCTGGGGATAGCAAGTCCAACACCTGCCTGAGCTACACAGTGAAGCCATGTCTTAAAGAAAAAGAAAGAAAAAGAAACCCGAGCTGGCCATGGTGGCGCACGCCTTTAATCCTAGCACTTGGGAACAGAGGTAGGAGGATCACCAAAGTTCCAGGCCACCCAGAGACTACATAGTGAATTCCAGGTCAGCCTGAACTAGAGAAACCCTACCTCGAAAAACCAAAAAAAAGAAAAAGATAAAAAAATAAAGAAAAACCAAACACAACAAAAGCCTCCTTCCTTCTGCAGTTCTGTGTGTACCTCATATGTACATTTTTTAAAGCTGCATCATTTCAGTCTGCTTTTCTTGGCTGTATTTTACCTCCTAATTTCAGTTTTTTATCTTGTAATTCCCCTCACATACATTTCTCATCACAGCTGTTTCTGGAGAAAATACTTGGAACATCTTTTACTAGTTACTAACTGGTTTGGGGGGTGGGAGTAAAACTGTACAGAAACCATAACTATTTACCATTTTCTCAAGTTAATTCATAGCTGGGCAAATAGGACCACAGTCACTATCTGGTACTATATCTGACAGTCAGAGTTAAAGACTCTGCCACACTAACTGGGCAGGGTTGCTTGATCCCCTTGAATCTCTGTTCTTCATCTGTAGATGGAGATGTTAAGAGAGCCCTGTTAATGTCAGTGACCATGTGAAGATCAAGTGGGGCATCACTGCGCAAGCACACTGAAAGGGGGGCAAAGTGCTGTGAAGGTGCTAGAATCAATTCACTGCTGTTTCTTTAGTTTTCATAGTGAGATTTTTAGAAAACAACTTAGATCTATGTATTTGACCATTAAAACAAACAAAAATAAAACCCAGAATAGAGCAAATGTGGTGGCACACACCTCTAATCCCAGCAGTTGGGAGGTAGAGGCAGGAGGATTCATAGATAAAGACTAGCTTTGCTATATCACATAGTTCAAGACCAGCCCTTGCTGGTCTCCACCCTGTCTCAGAGCAACAACGAAAACTGAATAGTGAGACTATGTGCATCTCAACATACATGATTTTAATGTGGTGTGTTTATTGTTAGCTCAAGAGGCTGTGTGTAGATGGAAACCAGTTGGAAATATTCCCCAGCATATCAGGTATACCTTGGCAAGGCTGTAGATTCAGGTGTTTGCCAGACTGAAGGCTCTGCTATCTGTTTCCCAGACCTGCCATCAGGTTTGAAAGTAGGGAAACTACCCTGAGCTGCTTTAAGCAGTATTCTGTTAAGAATATGAACTTGGCAGGGCAGGGGGGTGGTGCTGGAGAGATGGCTTAGCAGGTAAGGCACTTGCCTGCAAAGCCAAAGGACCTTGGTTCGATTCCCCAGGTCCCACATTAGCCAGATGCACAAGGTGGTGCATGCGTCTGAAGTTTATTTGCAATGGCTGGAGGCCCTGGTGCGCCCATTCTCTCTCTCTCTCTTTCTCTTTCTCAAATAAATAAATAAAAATAAAAATAAATTTTTTTAAAAAAGAATATGAACTTGGGGGGGGGCTGGAGAGATGGCTCAGTGGTTAAGGCACTTTCTGCAAAGCCTAATGACCCAGGTTCTATTCCCCAGTACCCACATAAAGCCAGATGCACAGAGTGGAGCATGCACCTGGAGTTCAGAGTTGTTTACAGTGGCAGAAGGCCCTTGTACACCCGTCTTCATTCTCTCTCTCTCTCTCTCTCTCTCTCTCTTTCTCTGTCTCTGTCTCTCCTCTCTTTTTCCAAAAGAAAAAAAAGAAAAAAGAAAGAAAGAAGAAAATAAATGAACTTGGAATGGAGAGATGGCTCAATGATTAGGTGTGCTTCCTGCACAAGCATGAGGGCCTGAGGGGGCCTGAGATCACAGGGGTTCAAATCTCCAGATCCCACAGCTATGTGTGCTCACACAGCCTGTAATCCCAGTTCTGTGGGGAGCAGTTATCTGAGATCTTGGGAGTCTTGTAGGCTTTGGAATTCGTAAAAGACTGGGGCTCAAAAACAAGACTAGGTAGAAGAGCAGAATGCCTCACTCCACTGGGACCACACATGCTGCTGCAGGAGAGCATGTGGGCAAATAAAAGGAAGAAAGAGAGAGAGAGAGAAAATAGGAGCTCCAATCCACCTGCCTGGGTCACAATCTTAGCTCTTCCAAGTGGAAGAAACATTACCAACTGAGTCCTCTTGATCAAGTGACTCTTAACTGAATCATTTGGTCATTGCCTTGGGCACAAGTTACAATTATTCCTCAACACCCCTTCCCTTCTCTTTTGCCAAAACCCCAGTGCCTGGCATTCCTAGGATAAGCATGGCATTTCTGCTGTATAATAAATACATATGTGAGCAGCTAAATCAGACTAGTGAGGTCTTCATCTTGGTTTGGTGAAGAAATGCAGAACTCAAAAGTGAGCTACATTGGAATTCAAGGCTTGTGAGTCAGCCAGGTGCATTCTCCATCATCTCATCCACACGAAATCGTAACACATGAAAGAGTCAATCCTGGCAAAAGAGACACCCCAGACTAAACAAGTATAGAATATTTTAAGTGCTTCCTTTTGCATTAAATGTACACACCTGTTGTTGAATCATATATATTTACACTAATAAAATGCATAGGATTTTCCTTTCTTTTTTTAGTTAACTTTATATTTGCTTATAAATGAAATATATTCAAGTACCCCTCAAAGCATGGCATTTATTTTGGCTCACCCAGGCTCTGAAGGCAGAGTTCCTGCTCAGGTACTTTTATCTGAAACAACATAGTATTTGGGGAATGACCTTACTCCCTGCAATTTGGGTAAAGTTGATAAGCCAAGCAGGGGAGAAGCAAAGAAATTTGATGCAGGTTTGATTATTAATACTGTGCTTGTAACCTGTCCATTTCAAGTGCTAAATGTTTAAAGACGTTAAAACACAGTGAAGTATTGGGAGCCTCAAACTTGGAGCTACAAAGAGGAGTGAAAACAACCATGATAAAAATATTGTTTTGTGGCTTTGAATAAAACTTCCTGTGTTTTATGTGTCATAGAAATATTTAACTTGGGGAAACTCCCTGTTATTTGAGAAACTTTGTAAGAATTCCACAGACAGTACC